>OY728155.1:1195926476-1196551476 GCA_963277665.1 Viscum album | reverse complement strand
ATGACCTGGGGGTCATTATATCAATTTCTTCATTCCCATCACAGGAATGGTATCATTACAGAGAGGGGGTCATGTAATAATGGTATTAGAGGTGATGGTTGAGAGATATGGCAGATTTTGGAGTTAGGGGAAATGAAGATTACATTGGATGATAGGGAAACAATGTTAGGAGACCTTGGTGTGTGATGTATTCTAGGGAAGACCATATTGGACATAGGATTTTAGGACACCATGATCCCTCAAAAACTGTAATTTGTATCCACACTACTCAAAAATGAACAAATACTACATTAAAAAAATCAACTAGATTGTTGTCCCAATGCACACTCCCCTTAATTGAACACTCGTCCGGCCACTGCCTCCATCATTATTCTATCCCATGTCACCATGTCCATCCTATCAACAAGAAAACACACAAGACACAAAAACACATATACAATCAACATCCCCTCTACATAACAACATGATAGGTATTAAAATAATAATATAAACATAACTCAACTTGAACATATATCCCCTATTCCCAACCACTACCCGGATGTAGTCCAATTGTATTTCAAATTTATCCTTTCCTCAATAATTAAACCACCCATATTGAGATTCCATTACACCACACATACCACCCCACACTCACACCCACACTTCTGGCCACAACACTGCAGGTGGAGTTGTGATTCCCCAATGTTTATTTCTCTTGTAATAATAATAATATGGTTTTATTTTATTTTCATTATGAAATCCAAATGAAACATAAAAAATAGACACATGTTTTTTATTTATATATGAACGCCAAAGTGTTTACATTACATCACGATAAAAATGAAATTATTTTAACCAAGAATACCAACACTAAACTCTATAAGAGAAACTGGAATTCCCCCTAAAGCAACCACATCACTAGGTAAATAGAGAAGCTCCCTCAGGCCAGTCATAATGAAGAACATCACCACAATAATCATGAAAAATGTACTGACCATCATTGGTATATCATGAACCATCTTAATCAATTGTCTTGAGTTTTGGAACACCCAAATATTTGGTTTTATACAGAATCTACCTGACCATTACATATTGGTGATCGTGGAATATGTTTTGTGACCATTGAATTCTATCAGCTATAATTATAGTTGTTAGTCTCTTAGGTGATATAATCCAAAGTATCTAATGTATTCTTTCAAAACATTTAAATTTTGAAAGTGCAACAAAACCCCTTAAAATGAGCTTTTAAGGGACAATGATTTAATATAATGAGTTACACTTAGGCGATTTTTATGAGATGAGGATTTCAAATATCTTACAAATATTTTAATTATTTTGTCAATGTTATCCTTATTGATTCTTAAATCCAAACAATGTTTTTTATTTCTATAACACATGTATAAAAAAATTTCAGATATATTAAATTTAAATTTATAACATTGTATTTTTAAACTATATTTTTTGTAAATAATTTTAGAGAAAGTATAATTTAATTTGTATTCTTTAATAATTTGATGTTTAAATAGAAGTCACATTTTATAAAATTAATGTTATTACAATATATTAAAATTAGATATATCATTACTTTTTTATGACATATAAATTTTGAATGTTGCTTTTTATTAAGAAAAATAAGCCCACCAAGGCCAGCCCCTTTAGTCTGAACAAGGGAGGCACCTCGCGCTAGGCAGTATAGCCTAGCTCTCAACCTCAGCTTAGGTCTTCCCAAGAATGTGTGTAGCTTCCATGAAAGGCACACATAAGCCCATGTGGGTTCAGAGCACGCCACAATAGGCGCGAGTCCACGACGGGGTAGGGGTAGGCTGAGGCCTGCGAGGGGTGGGATCCCGTGTATAAGGCCCTATTGTGTGTGTGTGTGTGTTGTGATTGCCCTGAGCATTCATTAGAGTCTCAGGCTTATAAAGAGCCAACAAATATCCCAAGGATACTATGTGGGATGGAAACATTCAACTGGGATCAAATCTGGGCCATTGGATAATGCCGCATGTGATCTGGGCCATCGATTACAAACTAGAGCTCGCCCCTCAGTAGTTGTTGAATATATTGTCTTATCTGATGAAGTTCTAATCTATTCCGTATGAGATTTTTAAAACATCGCATCGAACTAGGGCCATATGATCTTGCCAATTTTTTAATCTGAGTCATCCATGACTATTAAAATATGCGAATGCACCCCAAACATTGAATCATGGCTAGATCAACTCCTGGCCATCAATTCAATCTCTGGGTTTTCTCTTCCCACGGTGTCTTCTTCATCTCCTTCACCTGCACTGCACCAGTAACCCCAACATCCTATTTTCACCGTTTTTTCTTCACCCACGATAGTCTGTGGACCATCCTTGCCCTCTTCCTATCCAAAAATACCACCCCCGAGCCTTTAATGTACTGGTTAGTCATCGTTTTCCCAAAAATAGAATTAATTGTTTTAATCCTTGTTTTATACATAGTGTAGCATATAAACAACCCGGTTTCACCCCCCAAGAGTCCCTCGACATTTATTCTTCCTCCAGCATGATTCCGCGAGTTTTCCTCAAGCCTCCCCTCCCTCCTCGAACCAAGTTATGTGATTTAAGTATCCTTGTCTTTTTATTTTGAGGGCATACACATTTATTTTTATACTCATAAAAATGTATATGTAACCTTACAATTTAGTTGAGATCTTTTCGTATGCCAACCCTAGGCCTTTGGGTTTTCAAATTCAAGTTGTATAATGGTTGTAAGGGTCAAAATATATTATAGTATTCCTTGAAAAACATGTTTTTTTAAACATTATATATTCATTTTATGGAAATATATATCTATATACTCATATAAGTATACATCCATGAGGTTTTTTTGAAAAACAGCATATACCCAGTTGAAGGGATATTGGATTTTTGATTAAGAGGTATTTTTTTATACATGAAGGGGTATTATCCTCCTGAAATATGTATTATATATGTTATACATATGATTATATATGTAGTTATATATATACAACCATACATTTTAAAATGAACCTCTATGATATTTTGGTTTCAAGTCCCCTACAAATTGAGTTTCAAAAATGAGGTTGAATTTTGATTTAAACATATAGAATTATATTTTCATATTTGTTTATATATCATATATATGGACTTATATAATTTTATATTATGTATGACCCACCATTTGGACCATTCTTTTGTCCCTCAACATTAGACATTAATGCTTTTATTGACATTTTGATAAGCATGTACGTGTCGTTTGATCTTTGTGTAAGACCCATGGGTATACCCAAATATTCACATCTGTTATTTTTGTGATGGAGGTTTACATATTTATAAATTTTCCTAACAAATAAACCTTTAAAATTGTATTTAATGATTTTGGAATCATTGTTAATTAATGTGACTAAAATATCAAATTCATATGGGTGTCATGGATTTTAGGTTTAAATCCTTTTATTCATGATGTATTTTTTGATATGTGAAAATATGGGTGGTCTCATAAACTTTGTTCCTTAATATTATTTAGAATTTTCCAAGATTTCTAAAGGAAATATGTAACATATGTTTTTTCAAAATATATTTAGTTTTATTTAAATAACACTATGTACATATAGCCTAGTGTATAAATAAATTTACACAATACTAAACCCTAAGTGTAGATAATTCCAAATTATATACTTTTGTGGGGTTTAGATCATGAGTATTATATTTGGGGTTTGAAACATCAATATTCATATGTATGAATCACTTATTTTCTTACATATTAAATGTTATTGGTTATAGTTGGGTTACTGGCTTTATATTATTTACATTTTTATTTGTTATACTAGAGCATATTAGAAATAAATGTTTGAGCTTCTGCAAGCATAAAACCCCACATGAAATGTTCCGTTTGTCTATAATCAATTATGTATCCAGATGAAATTCCAATACGAATTTTGATTAATAAGGTTTTATAATATTTAAGGTTATTGTTGCATTTGACAAAACATATGTTCCTTATAGTAATGTGGATTTCATCAAATATGTCATATCATGCTTACAATATTCACCATTCAGGGACTTAGTCATGTAGTAGATAGTTTGGTTATTTACCTTCTAATGCATGACTCACCTTATGTATATGTAAATGTTACAGGATGAAATTTAATTACTATGACCAAATATAGATTCAATTAAATTATTCGAGGTTGTATAGGACAGTTTGAATAATATGAATTGTTAAATTAAATTATTCAATGTGGTTATGGACACTTTGAATAATGTGAAATAAGGAAACATGAAAAATGTGACACTTAAGATGAAAAGAAATGAGTGATTTACTAAATAAAAGTTGTTTGTGCACTTTGATTTAGAGAGATGAGGAATGCATTGGACTTAATAGGTGACGGGTGGTGCCTGATATAGCCCTTCGATGCATCAGTAGGTCTCACGAGACAAACTTTGGTATATGTGCAAGGCCCTAACAAAATGATTTTTATGGTCCTGGAAAGAGGCTTGGACAGTGTAGTAATGATGTTTGTCATATGCACTTTCCTTGTTATTTCTATGAAATTTACTCAACCAGAAGAATATTTGAATAGTATAATATTCTTGGTTGAAGAGATTATGAACATGAGAACCAGAAGAATTAATTTCTATGGCATTGTATTTATGCAGTACTCAATATATTTATCCAGTGTATGATTATAATATAATTGATGTTTTTTATATAAGAACAACTCTAATCATGTAATAATCTTAGTAATTAATTTTCTACATGAATTTTCACATGTAATGTCTTTTACTTCTTACCTAGTATGATCATGCCTATTGATGAATGATGTTTCAATTTACTCTTTTAGTATTCATTGAATTGTGCTCTTTTAATTTTTATGTTATGATACATGTTTTTCATCGTTTATTAAGAAAATGTTTTATATATTGTTTTAAAAGAATTATTTCTAATGTTTTAATTAGTTTTTATGTTTTAAAACACTTTACTAGGCATTCATATACTCACCCTATGTTATTGAATTGAATTTTCTCATGTATCAATTTTCAGATGAAGAATCCTAACAGAAGAGACTAGTTTCCCATAACCTGAACCAAATTTGATTCTCTTTATAGGACATGATGTGTAATTTATTAGTCCTTGTTTTGTTAAAAATTATACATCATTATTCAACGCACTAGATTTGGGTATTCTGGGATCGGGTCCTCACAGTGGGAATCAGAGGATTCAGTTTTGATAACTCTGGAAAACCAGAATTTAAAAGTTTACATAAGTATTACTAAGTATGAAAATTTCATAATTTACATATAGAAGAGGGAAACACCGGTTTTTTTCCTCTTCCTATTGAGGACCTTGAAATGATAATTTTAATAGACAATAACAAAAACATTCTAAACTATTCCCATATTCGTCTGACATGAAAACTCCTCTCTGACCTATCCAACTCTATCCGGGTACTTTGACTCCACCGAGGAGCGGGTTTGGACCATCAATTTATGATGAAACCCCAATTTCCATCCTACGCACCTCATGGAGAATACATCAAAGGATATTTAAGATTCTTCACCGCAGTGGAAGGCATCTCATCCTGCAGGGCCTTCTAAGAAGTTGTCGTAGTAGGAGACCTCCACACAACATATATGTGACATCTCTTCTCCTATAGTCATTTTGGTCAAGTAATGGACTTCGAAATTGTTAAAATTGAATCCTCTCATTCATTTTACAGAAATCATGTACATACTGATGTCTCTCAGTAATACACCCCTCATGTCAGACTCTAGAGACCCCATAAGTGCACCCATGAAATTGAACCAGACTATTCGGGTTGCATATAGTTTATGGATATTGAGAGTTTTCAAATTGTTTTGGGGATTCGTGTAACTAGTAACTAGGGAAACCACTAGTCTTGGGAGTTATTTACTAGTGGTTTATAAAAGAATAACTTTTTGTTACTTCCTCTATCAAGATTTTTTGTGTTTGAGTTTCACTGATTAGACATTAATAAATTTTGTCATATGGAAGGAAGAACTCACATTTTATCTTTTCTCATTGAGATACTAGAGACCGTCATCATCAAAACTTTTGTAGAAGAGTCCCTTCCTTTCAAAATCCCACAATGAACGTGAAAATATCTTTACAGGATATTAAACCGTCTAGAAAATCCACATTCCGATGAATAGAATATTTACATCTACCACTTCATATCCAAAGTTCATCTTGCTAAGTATAGATGAAGGGGAAAGTACCAAAGAAGTTCTTTCCAATGCTTCACACAATCCCAAAACATAATGGCCAGGGTATGGATTCAAGAGGCTTCCATGGAAGGGGACCTACGTGAAACCTATATATACCAGATATAGAGTATTAGTTTTTATAACTATATTGTTGTCATTGACATTCTCAGATGAGAGATAGTTTGATGAGTCCTTGGAGAATTTATCCATTAAAAGGTCTCTGAACTCTCTACCATTCGAGACTCTCTTTGGAAGCCCGAGTGTACGTGGCATGAGTTCAACCCATCATGTTTGAAGTGGGTTTGGGCCAAGGTAGCATAAGAGTTGAACACCAACCCGGGTATTCATATATCTTTAACTAAGGATCCCCCACGATGGAAGATGTGGTAAAGAATGCCAGGGAGCCTTCTATATTGTGGTTGTATGAAATGAATTGCAATGAAACAATTCTTGTTAATGAGGGGATAATGTGACACCCCAATTTTTATAACTCGTATTAAAATAATAATATGGTTTTATTTTATTTTATTTATGAAATCCAAATGAAACATCCAAAATGGAAACAAGGCATTTTATTAACATAAGAACTGTAACGCCCCGACCCCAGCTACCCAGAGTCGGTGCATTACTTCGTAACATTGGCATGATCACAAAAGATCAAGTCACGAAAGACCGATTAGTTTAGTAGCCTTGGAAACACTAGATACATTCATAAATGTTACATTACATCACAAAGTGAAAAACTATAATAACATAGTCTCCATAGTCCACACTTCTATCCTCTTCGGACTATCCCTGTAGGTCATTCATAAAATACTTCTTCACATCCTGGAAAATATTAAAACATTGAAAGGGGTGAGCTCAGATGCTCAGTAAGGTTAACAATATAGCGGAAGCTTTCATAAATAAACATTAACATTTAAGGAAATGTATAACTAAAACAAAAGCCTTTTAAACTTGAACTTCAACATAATATGGAAAAAGTAAAATGAGATAATTCCATTTACTTCTTCACATGGATATTCTACTGGTCGAATAATCAAATGAAATATCATTAACCACTTTCATAATCATGGAATGCATAATGCCAGACATTCTGAAACATTTTTTCAAGGCCTCAGCCAAGACTTCTAAAATGATTAAGGCCTCGGCCAAAGCCATAAATCAAAATAATACATAATAATATCATGACATAATTTGAAAGTAGGAGATTAACCCAAAGAATGGAAGTTGGGTTAAGAAATTCCCTTACCTTGCATCTTTTCCTGACTTGACCGTTCTTTATCCTACTGAATAATAAACTAGAGTTAATTTCTATTTACTTAAGAACCTTTTTCATGTTCATTATTCCTTTTATATCACTTATTACCGTGTTATGAACATTATGTAATTATTTAAGTTAATGACGGTCGTTTTGTCGATCATTGGTACATGAGTCAACAATAAACTTCTTATAATTACAAGTTGTTTATGAGGTAGAATATCTATTATCTCCAGTATTATATTCATGATATAGATGTCATATAAATCATATATATCCAGTATATACATTCATTCATAATATTACGTAACATTTAGAGTTAAGAAATGAAATGCACCGTTCATGGAGACGGTAAGCCGTACGTACGCATGAACGCTACTTTCATTTCTATTTCGTATTTAATGGAATGAAATCATAATTATATAAAGGTATAATATAGTTCCCATATAATATCATATATAATATCATTTACTCCATCCTTTATACATCCCACATATGGCATTAACGATTCACATAACTTTGAGAGGGCGGTAGTCCGCACTTCCTAAAATGAAATTATCCCGTTTACCCATAATGGAAATCATAATGTATGACATAAATGAGAAATACAGAAGCATAAGGAAAACATAAACATAATATATATATCATATATGAAAATAGTGTCATCAAAATGGCCACCATTATTGGTGTTAAAAGAATTTGAACAATCATCGTTTCGTGAGGCAGTATTTCGCCACCCACAGAAGCAGTATGTTCATTAACCATTAGACGAAGGTGTGTGTAAGTGTAAACCAAATAATTATCATAAAAACATCCTAGTATATTGTAGATACTGGTTTTGGTACAAAATAAATGAATGAAAATAGTTTAAGGGGTTGGAGAAGCAGAATAAAACAAAACAACATTAGAGAAGACATTACCTTAAAAATCGGGTAACTCTTTTTGATTTGAGCCAAAGGCTTCCATGGGAAGAGTTCATCCCAAAGTGAGGCTTCTAGGAGTAAGAGGGGAAGTTGGGAGAGTATTTGGGCAGAGGTTGGCCGAGCCAAATGGCTTGAAATTTTGAATGAGGTGGTATAGGTGGGGGCCTTTTATAAGTGGAGAGGAGGGGCTCTTTTGGAAAGATTGAAAGGTTACATTATTATACAATGCTTTTCGGATTCTAAAGGTCCCACACTTATATAATTAGTGGATAAGGTGATAAGGGTTCGAAATCCCCTCATCCAATAGGCTTTGGACAAGTGAAAGCCTTGGATTTTGCATTATCTTCTCATTTCATTTTAATCGTTAAATAATGAGGTCATTGCTGCATCATCATGATGTCATAAATAATTTAATTTATTTAAGGTCTAAAAATTATAAAAAAATACTATGATGTAGGAAATATTTTTATATTTCCAATGAATATTCATAGCCAAAAATATGACTTGTATAACCCGATGTAAAAATTGTTTTAGTAAAACATTTCATGTTTGTGTCATTTTTTACTTTAACATTAAATAAAAAGTATTTATGTCATTTTCCAAATAAAGTGGTTCAATGGGGTCCCCAAGTTGACCCATGGATTTTATTGGTCGTCCATGACACATCCAATGAGGTTAGGACATTTGTCAAGCTCATCTCATATTATTAAAACATTATTTTTACCTTAAACTACACTAATTACCTCTAATCGCGATTAAGAACTTAAAAGTTATTATTCACCAAATATAATTTTAATCTCATTGAACCACATTTTACATCTTAATGACAAACATGTATGTTGGATTTTTGAAAATCAAATCACAGAAGTGGTAATATTTCATTTAAACGAAAAATCAGTTATTTAACTAGCACTTAGTGATTTCACTATTCATCAAAAATTGAAGTTTTTCAGAACAATGCCAAAATTTCACCCTAAGATATAATTGATATTCTGAATTCAAAAGTGATGTCTATTTTACAAAATTCCAAACATATAAGTTGCATTAATTAATTTTATAATTAATTCCCTCTGTCACAACAAATAGCGTGTTTTTAAGAAACAATTTATATCAAAAGATTGGCAATTGTTTATGTCCAATTTCAATGTTAAATTAATTCTAATGACCACCATTGGATAAAATGGAAAAAATATATTCTAATTATACTTTAAAAACACTAAATAGTATAATTTATCACAATAAATTATTTTGATTAAAAAAGATGTTTTAAGTATTTTTCACTATTCATAAAAAAATTGGAAGTTCTCATAAAGTTAAAAAAAATTCAACTTAGGATAATTTCGATATTACGAATTCAAAAATGAAGTCCATTTTGAAATATAAAATTTCTATAATTTTAAAAAGTGGTTATTACTATTCATAACGGCTACTTTGATTAGTCGCGGTGTTTTAGAACTCGAAGTTGCGTACAATGCAAGCTATTGCATTATTGAATGAGAAGCGTATCGTGGAAGCTCGGGGTGTTACATTCTCCCCTCCTTCAATAAATTGTGTCCTCGAAATTTGAAATTTTTCTTTGAAAATAAAAGGTTGAAAAGAGAAAATACCTTTGAGTAAAACTCACATCGGAAATATGATTAATAAAATTTAGCCTTAATAAGAGGGAAGGGGAAATGAAAAAGTCACCACCCAATTATGATCTCGATTAGGAGAACATTGGTGGCAATTAACGATATATAATTGGAGGAAAAACGTAAATATTTGTAGGGAG
This sequence comes from Viscum album, assembly GCA_963277665.1. Lineage (NCBI taxonomy): Eukaryota > Viridiplantae > Streptophyta > Magnoliopsida > Santalales > Viscaceae > Viscum > Viscum album. The sequence goes on along the minus strand of OY728155.1, from coordinate 1,196,541,324 downwards.
TGATTGAGGTCATCAATCACAATCAACTGTCAAATTGAGGACCTAAAAGCCTTCAATCTATGTTTATTTAAAATATCATCAGTTCAACAAGACATAAGGTATTAGGATAACACATTTTTTGTTTTAATATCCCTTTACTAAAGTCTAAGAATTAATTTATTGATTGAATAAGAGATAGGTATATATATATTTATGCTTTACAATTAGAGTTTCAACCTTCAACTCATCTTTCACTCAAAAAGATAATAGAACTCAAAAATATTATACTTATCCTAATTGTATAAGATTCCAAATGTTAACACATTCCATTTAGATTAGTAAAATTATTTTGTAATAACTAGGGACTTCCTGTAGGCTGGTGGTAGGAAATAAAGTCTTGTCTCACTATGGTTGTGGGTTAGATTCCTGCAGCTTTTTCCGACGCGACGGGTTATTCCCCACCCTGCAGGTTGTCCTTTTCCTAAAACTATAGTATTATAATATTCCAAAAATAATCTTCAGAAATGATTTAACCTTAAAAAATACTATCCAAAGATCAACTTAATCCACTTCAACCTTTATAGTTATCCAAAATACCTCTGTCCAGACTTTCTTTAAAAGTTCTCTTAATTCCAAAATCAATTGTAACATCAGATTCCCCAAACAAAGAAAAGTTTCTCTTATTGTCACATACTGAAAATATTATTACCTTAATCATATTAAAACCTTACTGAAATCAAAAAGTACTGCAGTATAATCTATATATATATATCACATTACTCTTATAACCAGAATATAATCCTTGAGTCCAAAAGCCCCAATACATTAATTATTCCGCTTCAATTTTAGTCACAGCATAAGATTGGCCTTGATCCCTTGGCCTTTTCTGAGGTATGTTTCTTTGACGCCTAGGACATTCATTTGCATAATTCCCCATTTCCCTACAATTGTAGCATTCAACTTTGACAGCCTCTTTCTTTCCCTTGCAATCACGAGCCTGGTGACCCTTTTCTCCACATTTATAACAAACTCCCATTCCTTTTAGGCACGTACTAGGGTGATTCTTCCCACATTTATCACATAATCGAAAATCCTTCATTCCCTTTTTCCCTTTATATGTCTCTTGTTCCACCGTTCTCTTCTTCTCTTGCTTTACTTTGTTGTCATAAGACTTAGAGAATTCCTTTTCTGTCTTGATAGCACACGAGACAATATCTTCGTATGATGAGAAGGATTGTGATACTAAAGCTCGACGGAGAAATGGTTTTAACCCATCAAAGAAACGATGAATCTTACTCCTTCAGTTACGTATATAATCGGAATCATGCCTCGCTAACTTTGTAAAGTTAGCCTCATACTTTGCGACATTCTCATCATCCTTCTGCCTCAGACTCAGAAATTTCCTTTCCATATCTGCTCGATGGTCGCGAGGAAAGTATTTTTCTAAGAAAATATCTTTGAAATCCCTCCATTCCATATTCGATACGTCATCTTCTTCCTTTGTGTTTTGAATCAATGACCACCATTGATCAGCATCTCCAGTGAGGTGGTAAACTGCCATGATAACTTTTTCCCTTTCACTGCTCCCCAAAGCCTGGAATATTTTCTCTAGGGAATTCATCCATTGCTCGGCTACTAAGGGATTTGTACTCCCATTGAACGTTGGTGGTTGTTGCCTCATGAATCGATCTAACATTGATCCTCCACGTTGCGGATCAGGGTGCTCTATATGAGTAAGGTTATTATTCATAACCTGAGTGAGTTGTCCCAGTATGGTATTAAGTTGATCAGCACCAGTTGTATCTCCAGATCCACAATAATTATCTTGAGAAGGATGGAAATCCCTACATGGAGTTCGTGCATTGATATGGTTTCCATTTCATCCACTAGGCGCCATTTCTAAACAATTTCATAAACTAGATCAGTTTATGAATCAAAATACATAATCCCATACTTAAAAAACACTTAACATAAATTGAACTATTTATGGATATAATCCATAATCATAAAAATGTTTTCTTTGAGAAGTATATACTCATAAACCCTTCATAATTATTTTTAAAGAAAATGAGAGTTATCCTAACCATATCCCCCAGGAGTGTCGTAACCAAGAGTGCAGCAATGCCCGTTGTCGTGCACCAGTTCCCGTTCGAGTCTAGCTCAAAGCAGTGTTTTCAGGTTTTACCCCTAGGTACATTTGTGCCAGAGCCGCCTCTACCAGCTCGTATCCAGACAAGGATGTATTGCTCAGAAAACTCACAAAATCTCTACAATACCATAATTCTAGGAAGTTCTTCTATACTAATCCTCAAATTTCTTCTTAGACATACGTGATCTAATCAGAGTTTATCTAAATCTAGCTTCCAAGGTTTGTACTAAACTTCCTCTGATACCAACTGTAACGCCCCGACCCCAGCTACCCAGAGTCGGTGCATTACTTCGTAACATTGGCATGATCACAAAAGATCAAGTCTCTAAAGACCGATTAGTTTAGTATACTTGGAAACACTAGATACATTCATAAATGTTACATTACATCAAAAATTGAAAAAATATAATAACATAGTCTCCATAGTCCACACTTCTATCCTCTTCGGACTATCCCTATAGGTCATTCATAAAATACTTCTTCACATCCTGAAAATATTAAAACATTGAAAGGGGTGAGCTCAGATGCTCAGTAAGGTTAACAATATAGCAGAAGCTTTCATAAATAAACATTAACATTTAAGGCAATGTATAACTAAAACAAAAGCCTTTTAAACATGAACTTCAACATAATATGGAAAAAGTAAAATGAGATAATTCCATTTACTTCTTCACATGGATATTCTACTGGTCGAATAATCACATGAAATATCATTAACCACTTTCATAATGATGGAATGCATAATGCCAGACATTCTGAAACATTTTATCAAGGCCTCGGCCAAGACGTATAAAATGATTAAGGCCTCGCCCAAAACCATAAATAAAAATAATACATAATAATATCATGATATAATTTGAATGTAGGAGATTAACCCGAAGAATGGAAGTTGGGTTAAGAAATTCCATTACCTTGCGTCTTTTCCTGACTCGACTGTTCTTTAACCTCCTAAATAATAAACTAGAGTTAATTTCTATTTACTTAAGAACCTTTTCATGTTCATTATTCCTTTTATATCACTTATTACTGTGTTATGAACATTATGTAATTATTTAAGTTAATGACGGTCGTTTTGTCGATCTTTTGTACATGAGTCAACAATAAACTTCTTATAATTACAAGTTGTTTATGTGGTAGAATATCCATTATCTCCAGAATTATATTCATGATTTAGATGTCATATATATCATATATATCCAGTATATACATTCATTCATAATATTACGTAACATTTAGAGGTAAGAAATGAAATGCACCGTTCATGGAGAGGGTAAGCCGTACGTACGCATGAACGTTACTTTCATTTCTATTTCGTATTTAATGGAATGAAATCATAATTATATATAGGTATAATATAGTTCCAGTATAATATCATATATAATATCATTTACCCCATCCTTTATACATCCCACATATGGAATTAACGATTCACATCACTTTGAGGGGGCGGTATTCCGCACTTCTTAAAATGAAATTATAGCGTTTACCCATAATGGAAATCATAAAGTATGCCATAAATGAGAAATATAGAAGAATAAGGAAAACATAATCATATTATATATATCATATATGAAAATAGTGTCATAAAAATGGCCTCCATTATTGGTGTTAAAAGAATTTGAACAATCATCGTTTCGTGAGGCAGTATTTCGCCACCCATAGAAGCAGTATGTTCTTTAACCATTAGACGAAGGTGTGTGTAAGTTTAAAACAAATAATTATCATAACAACATCCTAGTATATTTTAGATACTTTTTTAGGTACAAAATTAAGGAATGAAAATAGTTTAAGGGGTTGGAGAAGCAAAATAAAACAAAACAACATTAGAGAAGACATTACCTTAAAAATCGGGTAACTCTTTTTGATTTGAGCCAAAGGCTTCCTTGGGAAAAGTTCGCCCCAAAGTGAGGCTTAAAGGAGTAAGAGGGGGAAGTTGGGAGAGTATTTGGGAAGAGGTTGGCCGAGCCAAATGGCTTGAAATTGTGAATGAGGTGGTAGAGGTGGGGGCCTTTTATAAGTGGAGAGGAGGGGCTCTTTTGGAAAGATTGAAAGGTTACATTATTATACAATGCTTTTCGGATTATAAAGGTCCCAAACATATATAATTCGTGTATAAGGTGATAAGGGTTCGAAATATCCTCATCCAATAGGCTTTGGACAAGTGTAAGCCGTGGATTTTGCATTATCTTCTCATTTTATTTTAATCGTTAAATAATGAGGTCATCGCTGCATCATCATGATGTCATAAATAATTTAATTTATTTAAGGTCTAAAAATTATAGAAAAAATACTATGATGTAGGAAATATTTTTATATTTCCAATGACTATTTATAGTCAAAAATATGACTTGTATAACCCCATGTAAAAATTGTTTTAGTAAAACATTTCATGTTTGAGTCATTTTTTACTTTAACATTAAATAAAAAGTATTTATGACATTTTCCAACTAAAGTGGCTCCATGGGGTCCCCAAGTTGACCCATGGATTGTCTTGGTCGGCCATGACACATCCAATGAGGGTAGGACATGTGTCAAGCTCATCTCATATTATTAAAACATTATTTTTACCTTAAACTACACTAATTACCTCTAATCGCGATTAAGAACTTAAAAGTTACTATTCACCAAAAATTATTTTAATCTCATTGAACCACATTTTACATCTTAATGACAACCATGTATGTCGGATTTTTGAAAATCAAATCACAGAAGTGGTAATATTTCATTTAAATGAAAAATCAGTTATTTAACTACCACTTAGTGGTTTCACTATTCATCAAAAATTGAAGTTTTTCAGAACAATGCCAAAATTTCACCCCAAGCTATAATTGATATTCTGAATTCAAAAATGATATCTATTTTACAAAATTCCAAACATATAAGTTGCATTAATTAATTTTATAATTAATTCCCTCTGTCACAACAAATAGCGTGTTTTTAAGAAACAATTTATATCAAATAATTTGCAATTGTTTATGTCCAATTTCAATGTTAAATTAATTCTAATGACCACCATTGGATAAAATGGTAAAAATATATTCTAATTATACTTTAAAACCACTAAATATTATAATTTATCACAATAAATTATTTTGATTAAAAAAGTTTTTTTAAGTATTTTTCACTATTCATAAAAAAATTGGAAGTTCTCAGAAAGTTACAAAAAATTCAACATATGATAATTTCGATATTACGAATTCAAAAATGAAGTCCATTTTGAAATATAAAATTTCTATAATTTTAAAAAGTGTTTATTACTATTCATAACGGCTACTTTGATTATTCGCGGTGTTTTAGAACTCGAAGTTGCGTACAATGCAAGCTATTGCATTATTGAATGAGAAGCGTATCGTGGAAGCTCGGGGTGTTACAAGAACACCAAATTGATTACATCACGACATGATCAGAGTGTAATTATGTTAACAAAAAATACCTACAAAAAACTTTATCAGAACCATGAGAAGGCCCCCTAAAGCAACAATCAGACTAGGTAAATTGAGAGTCTCCCTCGGGTTAGTCCTAATGAAGAACATCACCAAAACAATCCTAAAAATCATACTGACCATCAGTGGTATAGCCAGAACCATCTTCTTTAATTGTCTTGTGTTTTGGAACACATTGATGTTTGGTTTTATAAGTAATTTACCCGACCATTTCCCTTGGGTGAGTGTTGGAGATGTTTTGAGATCGTTAAATTATAACGGCTACAATTATAGCCATTATTCTCTTCAGTTGTTTAATCAGAAATATCTAAATGTTATCTTTCATAACATGTATGTTATTAAAATGTATCAAAACTTCTTAATATGTTCTTTGAAAGGACAACAATTGAATATTATGAGTTGCACTTAGGTGATTCTTTTGATAAGAGGTTTTAAAATGTATTACAAATATTTTAAATATCATCTAAATGTTCTTCTTCAATAAACACAAAACCAAACTGTGTTTTGTACTTCTATATTACAGGTATAAATGTCTTCATGTGGCTATGTTAAATATCAATTTATAATTTTTTATTTTAAAACTATATTGTTTATAAATAATTTTAGAGAATGTATAATTTATTTTGTAATCATTAATCATTCGAAGTTTAAATAAAAGCCACGTTTTATAAAATTTAATATATACACTATATTTTTAAACTAGATGTAATTATGTAATTATGTTTTTATGAATTATTAATATTTAATGTTGGTTATTATTAAAAAAACAAACCCACCAGGGCCTTCTCTTTTAGTCGGGACAAGGGAGGTAGCTCATTCTTGGCGGCTGAGCCTAGCCCTCAGCCTCAGCTTAGGCTAGCCCAAGAATTGGCATAACTTCCCCGAAAGGCACAAAAAAGCACATGGGTGTTTAGAGTGATCCAAAATTGGTGTGAGGCCATGGCGGGGTAGGGGTAGGCAGAGGCCTATGGGGGGCGTGTATAAGGCCCCCTTGTGTGTGTGTTGTGTTTTTTATGAGCGTCCATCGAGTCTTGAGCTAATAAAGAGCTGAGAAATCACCCACTAATTCGATGTGGGGTGAAAATTTTCAACTGGGATCAAATCCGGGCCATTGGATCACACCACGCGTGATTTGGGCCATTTATTTTGATCCAGAGCTCGACCGCCAGATAACAGGGAATGCCTCTGTGTTTTCGTAAACCGTCCGATCCGACGTGGATCTAATCTCAGCCTTCTGAGATTTTTAAAACATCATGTCAAACTAGGTCCATCTGATCTATCCACAGATCTAATATAAACCATCCATCACTTTTAGAATGTTCAGACTCACCCCAACCATCAGATCAAGGCCAGATCGAATCATAGGCATCCATTCAATCTCCTTTTTTTTTCTCCCCACAGCATCTTCTTCTTATCCTTAATCTGTGCTGCACCAATAACACCTACTAACTATTTACTCTATTTTTCTTCACCCATGACAGCCAGGTGACCCTCTTTTCCCACCTATTTTCCATAAAGACCACCCCGGGACATTTAATGTACTGGTTAGGCATTTTTTTCCCAACGTTAGCATCAATTTTATTTCATCATAGGTTTATAAATTCTATAGAATATAAACAACCCACTTTCACCAACATGAATTCATAGGCTTTTATTATTCCTCCATCAAGCTTCCACGAGTTTTCCTTAAGCCTATCCTCCCTCCTCGAACCAAGTAATGAATTTTAGTTTCCATGACTTTGTGGTGTGAGGGTATATGAATATATATGTATACTCATTAAAATTATTATGTAACATAATGGTTTAGTTGAGATACTATCATAGGCCAACCCTAGGCCATTGGGTTATCATGTTAAAGCGGTATGATAGAAGTAAGGGTTCAAATACATTTTTGACTTCATTGAAAAAACATGTTTGTATACATTATATATTAATTTATGAAAATATATATCTCTATATTCATATATGTATATATCCTTGAGATTTAGCAGAATAACAGCATATACCCGGTAAAAGGGCTAATGGAATTTCGGTTCTGATGTATTTTTTTAAACCATATAGGGTTATTATCCTCATGAAATATATATTATATACTTTATACATCTGATTATATATGTACTTATATATATACAACCCTATGGTTTAAAATGAACAACTATAATGTTTCGGTTTCAAGTCCCCTACACATTGAGTTTTAAAAATAAGGTGGAAATTTGATTTAAACATATGGAGTAATATTTTTACATATATATATATAACCCTATGGGTGTAAACATAAACTTTGATCTGAATTTTCTTTATAATATTCCATGATTTGAAAAGGAAATATGTAACATGTGTTTCATAATAATATATTTAGTTTTGTTTAAACAATACCCTATATATATACCCTGGTGTATAAATAAATTTACCCAACACTCAACCCTATGTGTAGATAATTTCAAATTATATACATTTTCTGTGTTTATATAATGGTTATTATATTTGGTATTTTCAACCTCTATATTTATATGTATGAATCACTTATTTTCTTACATATTAGTATTGGTTATGGTTGGGTACATGCTTTTTATTTTTGACATTTGGATGTGTTATACCATATCATATTACCAATAAATTTTTGAGCATCTGCAAGCTTAAAACCCCACATGGAATGTTTGGTTTTTCATTATTAAATTATGCATCCATATGAAATACCAATATGAATTATGATTAATAAGGTTTTAAAATTTTGTTTTTACTATTGAATGTGAAAAAACATGTGTTCCTTTTATTACCATGGATGTCATCACATATGTCATAGTCTTCTTAATATATTCACATTTAAGTGACAAAGTCAAGTAGTTGATAGTATGGTTATTAACTTTTTAATGCATGACTCACCTTATTCATATGTAAATGTTAAAGGATACAATTTAACTACTATGGGAAAATATTGATTAAATTAAATTATTCGAGGTGCTATGGGACACCTTGTGTAAAACGAACTTTTAAATTGAATTATTCAAGGTCCTATGGGACACTTTGAATAATGTGAAATAAGAAAACAATAAAAATTTCAAACTTAAAATGATAAATAATAAATGATTTACTAATTAAAATTGGTTTGTGCATTTTGATTTAGAGAGACGAGGAATGCATTGGACTTAGTATGTGACAGGTGGGGCCCGCTATAGCCCTTTAATTCATCGGTAGGTCTCATGAGACAAACTACAGTCTTGGCTCAAGGCCTTGACAAAATGATTATACATGGTCCAAATCATGAGGAAAGTATAGTATGGTTATGATGTCTAACATATGAACATTTCTCAGTATGGCTATGAAATTTTTTCAAACAGAAGAATATTTGACTAGTAGAATATTCTTTGTTATTGAGATTATGAACATGAGAACTAGAAGAAGTAAAAGTTATGTAATTGTATTTACGGAGTACTCAAAGTCATTATCCAGTGTATAATTCTCATGAAATTGAAGATTTTTATTTATGTGCAACTCTGATCTTGTAAAAATCTAAGTAATTATTTTTGTAATTTCTGTATCACATGGAATGTTATTTACTTCTTAACCCATATGAGCATGTCTATAGATGAATCATGTTTCCTTTTAACTTTTGTATTATTCATTAAATTGTGGTCTTTTAATTTTTATGTTATGTTACATGTGAAATAACATTTCTTAAGAAAACATTTTATTTAATTTTTTTAAAATAACAATTTCTAAAGTTGTAATTAGTTTATTATGTTTTAAAACACCTTACTAGGAATTTGTATGAACAATATATGTTTTTCAATAAATTGTTTTTCAGGTATCAGTTTCAGCTAAAGAAGCTTGACAAAATTGACTAGTTTCCTTGAACCCGAACCTAATTTAATCCTCGGTATGGGACATGATGTGTAATTAGTCAGTGCATGTTTTTGTTAAAAATTATACATGAATGTTCAAGGCACTGGCTCTGAGTATTTTGGGGCCAGGTCCTCTTAGTCGCCTAGAACAAAAGGTCAAAAGAACCGTGAAAAACACACGGCCACACAAAACAGTAAAGCATATTAATATTTATCAACCCTTATTCATTAATTCAACATTGATAATTCATGGGTGATCACTAAAAATGATTTATATTAGAGAATTAATATATTTAACCGAGTGTACATGTTTAATGAATTTCAAAATTTTACACATTCTGTTAGGAAACAAGAACAAATATTCACAAGTCATACTGGTGTGAAAATAGAAGCCAGCAACATCATTGACATTTAGAGGGCATATTGACCTTACAAAACACAACATGGATCAAAGACAACATATGGAATAATAATTCATCATCATATTCTTCTCAACCCCTAAATTATTACATCTTATTATATTAATTAATTTTTGGCCCAACTATATTCACATGGGTACATGATTACACCCACCCCACATGATACTAAAATAAAAAGGATATAATGTAATTACTACAAGGAACAAAAGACAGTCAACAATAACTCCTTCCACCAAAAATAGGGGTCACACAAGTTTCGAGAAAGACTCCTAGGAAAAAATAATCCACAGCTATAACCAAAATGTGACTCCTCTAGGAATAATGTGTCTAGGCATATGAAGATGAAATAGGAGGGTTCAAAATATGAGAGTATCTCAGTATTAGAAAATCTATATCCTATATATATAGAAGGGAGATGGTTTTAGAAGTCATTAAAAGTAATCTCACAATAAATACTACACGATTTCTTTATTTCAATGTTATGGGAGTGTTATGATATTCAATATATAATTAATATCCTTTGAAACACATTATGAAATATTCATACTAGGTTTTAAACTCTTTTTACATCAAATAGAATATAATAGGGAAGATAATAGAGAAACTAGAAAAAGCATAAAATTAATCGCTAATTTGTGAGTCACCAACAAAAGTCAATGATGGTAAGTCACCAACTTCTGACTTACAAATGGATAAGACACTAATACTAATCCAAGGTCATGACACCCCAACTGTGTGTCACCGACACGACTCACTGAGGCCTAACTCACTAATGTCTGACCAACCGGTGGCTCGACCTACCGACACCCCCACTAACCGACACCCTGACTCACAAACACCCTAAGCTACAGATGCCTCGACCTATTGATGTTGAGCCACCAACACTAAACTACCAACACTGAGTCACCCATTTTCCTAAATTGTGAGTTACCTATGAAAGCTACTAAAAACTGACTTTCTGAAGTTAAAAATGGAAATTTTTCTAAACTCTTGTAATGATATACCATTTCATACCAAAACACCCCAAACATAGTATTTTGAAAAAGTAATGGATCATGGAGGTTTGGTCCATTACAAATGTTGATATATAGGTTTTATGATGTTTCCTGAATGATAATATATCTAAATAGCATTGGTGTCTTCATGGTATTATTCTCATGGTTGGTATTTCTTTCATAGTGTAAATTAGAAGAGGCATAGTTAATAGAGGGAGTCATTATAGAGGAATCCATAGATGTGATGGTATTAATGTGGTTCATAAAATAATTCACAAGGAATATAGGAAATAAATTAACTCTTTACCTAAATAGTTTTCATTAAAAGGGTTTATCCATGATAGTGTGATATTTGAATTAAACATAACATGTATTATATTGAAGATTACCCAAGTAGTCGCCAATGGATTTTACCTCATATGCAATTCAATGAAAAATAAATGTTGTTCATATATATATTTATATATGTAGAAATAAATATTAGATTAAATAATTAATTTTATATATAAAAGATATATATTCAAAATAATTATTAAAAAAATAATCATTATATAAACAAATGTGTTGTAAAATATTTAAACTAGAAATAACCCTCATTATGAAAATTATATTAAAAACAAGTTAAATGAAATTTCATTTATTAAAATAGGCTAACCATAATTAAAAAAATCAAACATTAACGCATGTATAAAATTTGGACAATTTAAATTTAAATAAATGTAAGGTTTTTAAATTTATACGAAGAATAAATAAATAAATTCAAAATTATTTTTAAAACATAAATGAGTTAAGATCTCTCGATTTTTTTATTTTACAAAACAACCCATTTAATAAAATTAAAAACATTTTTCCAATATAGAAATTTACCATACAGTAATAAAATAGTAAATATTAAATCTCTAAAACCTTTTAAAAATTAATTTGATATAAAATTATTAAATTTTTTTTGAGGAAATGAATTTAAATTCATACGTCCACCCCCATAAATAAAAATATAATATGAATTTAATTATAGAAATTATAACAATATATAAAATAAATCAAACTCAAGATGTTTCTGAAAGATGAATAAATACATATTTTATCTTAATATAGAAAAAAATTATATCATTGAAAATAATTTGATAAAATAAAAATATTATTTATGAATTATAACATAGAGTAGAAAATTTTCATGGAAATTTTAAAATTAATTATAATACTTATGAATGATGATAAAAAAATAATTATTAAATACTATATCAATCTTCAACAACAACTAAAAAAATAATATGCTTCTAACATTCGATTTTGTAACATCGTTTTCTGAAATCTAATATAATATAATGTTTTATTGAACATTAAAGGATGTTGTTTCCAAGTTGGGATAAAAACTAAACTAATTATTCATTCGATTTCATGATCTATAATAAAAAAATTTCTTTCATATATATTTTTTTAAAATAATGATGTATAGTATCTTTAGATACATAATAGTCCTACAAATTATAATAGAAAATTGGAGTTTAAATGAATATAATAATAAAATCATATAACATCTAGTTATTTTAAATAAATTAGGGAAAAACTAATAGAAAAAAATACTATTCCTAATATGTATATAATTCAAATACGATTTTTTAACTACATGATATTAGATTCTTACAGGGAAAATTACTCGTACATGTTGGTATTTTCTAGTAAACCATACCTCCAATGGCCCTAAGGCCTTCATTTGTTATTGCTTTTTGATAATCCACATTTCAAGGGGTGAGGTGGAACCCTTACAAGGACATTAGGTGTATGTATTACATGGCCTATAGGCATTATAATAATTCATTGCTTGTAGGCTTCAAACATTACATACAACCCAGTCTAACTACTTGGAACTTCTCCTCCATGGAAACTTCATCGTGAAATCATCCCTTCACCTTATCATTGTTGTTAGGCTTGGAATTCTCGTGCATACACATGCTTGTCCTGATGGTAGGTTCCATACCCTCTCATTCTTGCAATCTTTTTAGATTCTGTTGTTGTGAAAGCTCTTTGCCAATCATTCTTGTTGAGATTGTTCCTTGTAGGTTGTCTGGTTTTGCATATGCACTTAATGGTGGCATGTAGGCTTTAAGGTGGCCCTAAGGCCATACAGACTAGAAGGAACAGGTGGCCTGAAAGCCTTAAAGGACCCATGGACCAAATCGGTGGCATGAAAGCCCAAACTGGGGAATATTCTTGGATGTTACAGGGCCAAACAGTGACTACTACAATTTCCGCTATAGTACCTGCTAAAATACTGCACAGTTTCCGCTACAGTACTGCTACAGTACCCCCATAAATTCTCCCTCTACCTGGATTTGATCCCTGGTCACATGGATGCACTTACGGAGTCCTTACCAACGGTTCTAAGGCTCATGTGATTTTAATAAACCAACCATCTTCATAATCCCGAGTAAAAATATGATAATAAATAAAAATATTATTTATATGAATTAAATAATCAAGTAAAAAAATTTCATTCTACATATTACCTTTATTAAAAAAATTGATGTTAATATACATAGTATTTGAACGAAATATAGAACACAAGAATGGTGAACACATTATATATGTTCTTTAAATCACCAAATAAATTATGATTAATATCAACCCTCTATATGTTTTAAAACAAATATAGTTTGAAAGACATACAAATTTAATATTTAAATTATTTCTTACCATTATTTTAATATACTTTTATGAATCATGGAATATCCATTAAATTTGTTTTATTATATATATATATAGATTTAAAAAAACATCATAGTTTATTTTATTATTTAATATGTGATGAATAAGTATCCCTTAGATAATTAATATCATAAAAATATATGTAGAGATTATTTATGTAAAATAACTGGAATTAAAATAATTTTTATCAAAATATTATTCCATCAATATCTATCATTAAAATAAAAATAGAAATCAAAAAAAATTATTAACAAGATAGGGTCAATTTTTTATTTTTAAAAATAATATTTCTTTTGAAACTCAATAAAATATATTGGAAATGGTATAACAAAATATTAATCAATATTATGTTTATAGTCATAATTTCAAAAAAAAATCATTTTCAAAACTACGGTTTGTTTAACAGATACTTCTTCACAAAATATTCATTTTAAAATGATCTATTTACATTAATTTAAAATACATTATATTTTATAAAAAACATTTTTCCAATAATTTTATATTGGATTTCATTCTAACAATAAATGAATTAGAATATTAACACCCCATTAATTCTAATAGAGTAACATGTACTTGATAGCTTTAATAACACACAACACCAATAATGTAATAGAATATAGTATCATGACACTTTACAATATATTTACTATTTTAGATTAAATAAATCTATTATATAGATTTTAATGAAAAAAATATTGAGTTATCTCACATTACACGTAAGAAATACATTCTTCAATATCATATATTATGCACAATAATGATTTTGACTGATCAAAATTATATTATTATTATATTATTATTATAGGAGATGATATTGTTGTTGGTTTAGTGGTTTGGAATATAATTAGATAACTTATTAAAAATTACGGTTTACATAAATAGAAAATGATTTTATTTAATAAAAATTAATTATAACTGAATATAAGAACCAATTTAATATATAAGAGAATTTTTTTATAGAAAACAGTATTTGTGCCCACAAAGATGTATTATTATAATAAATTTGATTAATTTATATTTATGAATTATATTAATTAAATATATATGTTTTAGCTTCAATAAGATATTTTTTATATTAATAAAAGTGATTTTATAATCAATAGATATAAACAAACACATTTATTCGCATATAAATCAATTTTTTCTAAAGGCACTTTTAACGACTTTTAGTGGATAACCTACTTTTAATCAATTTTTTTAAAATTTTATAAATACTATAAATTAAAATGACATTATATTTTGAGGTAAAAATGTTAAAATATTAAAAATATGTTAGGTTTATGATTTGGTATTTTCCAATGAAGATTCAATTTTTATGAATAGTGAAAAATAATGAATTTTAATTAAAAACTAAATTCTCTTATATTATATTTATAGTGTTGAATTATATTTTTTATTTATTTAAAGTAAAAAATGATCAATTTTACCTATATTGATTTAATTTTTTTCATATAAATCAAGGTTTCATTATAATTTAATTTAAACACATTTAAAACATTTAGAAATTATTACATTCAAAATATGAAATGTCATCCCATCTGTAAGATTTTATTTACCTTAACATCATCCACTTATGTGATTTTAGTTTTAAAAAATGGATACCATATTGGTAAAAAGGAAAATTTATAATGAATAATAAGGTAAAATTATTTTTTGACTAAATATACATGTGAAAATAATTAAAATTAATTACAGCGATTAATATGGAAAGTTTTCTTAAATGAGGCTAAACATAAAACATGAGGTAAAAAACTAACTATACTATTTTTTATAATCTATTTCTTATAAATATTATTAATATATATTAGATTCACATTTAATATGAAAATTATGGGAGGAATTTCATTTCCAATAATTTACAAAATTCCACTCCTCCGCTATAAAATTATTCCTCCCTTCCCACATCCACCCACCTATCAATCCATTTGGATTTATAAAGTTTAATATCATATGTTTTTAAATTAATAAACCATTTCATATAGCATATCATATTATACACATCGATCATAAATAAACAACTAAATATTAATATTTAAATGTTACCACTAAAAACCAGCTATTGGAATAAAGAGAAAGAAAAATATTCATAGAATAATAAAAAAGTTTTTTACACATGTATATATAATTACTCCACTGATGAAAAAATAATTATAAAATTATTTAAAAACCTTTTAAAAAAGTAAATGTATTTGGGAAAAAACATTATGTGTAAACAAGTGTGATTTTTACCAAGAAATTAATAAATCAAACTTATTAGAATATATTAACAAAATAAATATAATATACTGAAATAAAATTTTAATATTCAACACAATTGTTTTCTATACATGATACATGATAAAATTTTATTTTATAAATAGGATATCTCTTCTTAAAAATGTATATCTAGTCTCATTTAGATTGCACAAATGTATTAAATCAATTTTTTGAAACATTTATATATTATTTTGTAAAAAAAATTATATCATTTTACATAAGAGTTTCAAAATTTAATTTGGTTTATTTGTTGATATTTTTTTGATTCATTTCATTTTTTTATGAATAGTCAAAACGTTAATGTATTTTAACTGAATACTACTTTTTAAACATATTTATTTATAGTGTCATAATATATTTTTTAATGTTTTTAAAATTTAATTAGATTCTTTATTATTATCTAATCCAATGTAGGTCATATAATTAAATTTCATATTGAAATTTAAAATAAAAACATTTCAATCACTTGAACTTTCAACTATAAAACATGCTATTTTTTCCCATTGGAGGGATTAATTTTGATGTAATTTCTGAAAATTATGTGTTTTGAATTATGAAAAACTAATTCCATATATGGAATTATAAGGATAAAATTTCTTTAATAAGTTAATTTTATTTTTTGGAAAAATATGAATAGTAACATTGGTTATCTTTTTTAATAGCATGGTTAATAGGAAACTGAGTAATTAGAGGCAGAAATAATATTATATGTATTTTAAAACTAACCAAAATTTGTTCTAACATCATTGGATGTGTTTTATTTGACAAAAAAATCATCATTGGGTCAATGATAATTGCTTATAAATCCATGTGGGTGTGAGTAAGACATTTTTAATAACATATTCAAAGAGAAAAAAATATTCACATAGTTGTTTTTAATAACTAAAATATTTTTAATACGGGGTTATATAGCTAGGTTGTTTGAGTATAAAAATTCATTTAAAATAAAAATTAATTTTATTCATCATAATGATTTTATTTTTCATGCACCCCTCCATAAAAATATTCACATCCTAGGTTGGTAATTGATAGATGGGTAATGAACCCTATGTCCCTCATTTAGTAGTCCTTGGGGTGGTGACCAAGAGTCACGGTATATAATCTCACAAAAATATAAGGAACTTTCTATTTTATTTTTACCAATATTAGCATATATGATGTATCAACCTCAATAAAACACAAAGTCATAGATATATAAATGTAGAAAAAATACATCCCACATACATGTTTAAATTTATAACAGTTATAAAAATACTAAAATAAAACTAAGTAGTGAAACAAAAACTATCTTAAACATTTTAGATACTAAGGTATAGCATGGTCTTCCTAATCTCCATGGAAACCTGAAAATGATATATATATATATATCGGTTGAGAAGATAAATATACTTAGTAGGAAGACCATAGTCTCTCATAAACATGTGGAGAAGAATTATAAATCCCCTGTGATAAAATTAAAAAAGATCAAAAGAACCTAACAAGTTATACAATCCACCCAAACCACACTAAGGAACGCTCACGAAATACCACCCGTCATGTAATGTAATTTAGTAAGTAAATCAGTATTTTGGTGCCCTGCATCACATTCCATACATAAACTACTCATCCATAATGGTGAAATTCCTGACTCTACCAAACTCTCCCACATGTCCCATTGTTAAAAACATACCACACACACATGGGCCACATTACACATCTTGCCTGAAATCAATAAGTCCACAACCACACCACATAATTCCTATAGACACTTGGGATACAAAACCAAAGACCTCATCTAGAAGACATCGATGAACACACACCGCATCTAATCCCAAATTCACATGGGATGAAGACCTTCCCTGTAGACACATATGCCTCACAACCACACAGAAATATTCCTGAAAATTCGTGGGATACCAATGGCCAAAAGGGAGAGCAGAGAAAATCCAACAACCATCTATCCATCCTCCCATTGGAATTTTGGTGAAGGAAACGTTTCCCTGTCATAATGGATATTTTTAATATGTATTTCTCAAAAAGGGTCGGGTGTGTATAGAAATCACAAAAACTACATGTTTATATGTATAGGTACCAAACACTCATCCCAACCAATGGGTATTGAAACAAATAGCCATCCCACAAAAAAACTACCCTTACTACCACCTCTAAATGAAAAAACCTATCAAACTATATAAAACCCATATCATAATCCCCATCCAATTCATTTAACAAATTACAACTCTCTAATAATAAATCCATTTATTTATTTTTTCCATACTTTCCTAAGAAACTACAAAACACAACA
The DNA here is from genome assembly GCA_963277665.1 of Viscum album. NCBI lineage: Eukaryota > Viridiplantae > Streptophyta > Magnoliopsida > Santalales > Viscaceae > Viscum > Viscum album. The sequence continues at coordinate 1,196,523,251 of OY728155.1, read as the reverse complement.
CACCAAAAGTATCATCATAACCCACACCCACATAAAAAATTATATCGAAATGCTTGCATGAAGGACCATTCAATATAACACTATCCTTCATTAAAATTATCCCTCCCAAACCATCCTCATATGCACCGCTACATGAAATGAACTACATCCATCATCCAAGAAGACCCAACTAGATTATAGTCCCACTCCATACTCAGATTTAAAGAACAGCCATTGGACCACTACCATCGTCATTCTTCATACTCATGACACCCATTCCATCTTCTAAATAAGTAATCCTTCAACACAACTCATCACAAACACACATATAATCCGCACCGCATAACATGTTTATTCATTCCACAATTATTATTTAAGGGTGATCACAGAAAAAGTTTAATCCTGGGGAATCCATATATTTATCATGTATATGTTACTAATAATGTTATCATTTATTCATCCATTCAAAATAGGACAAACAATAAATATTCAAAATTCATAAATGTGAAAAAATAGAAGCCACCAACTACTATTCCTTTATTAATGCATAAAAATCTTAAAAACACTTCATTGATCAAGGATAACATATAAAACAATGTGATAATCATCTTCATCTTCCAAGCACATCATATTTTACTTCTTATTATCTCTATTAAATTTGGGTCCAGCATTATTCAAAATGGGACATGAGTATAACAAACCCTCATGATACACAAATTGAAGATAGATAAAGGGATCCTGGCATTGAAAAACAGACGATCAAAAGTTCTTCCTTGCAAAAAAACAAGGGGTGAACCAGTTGATGGAGAATCCAATGGAAAACACAAAAGATATCTATTTCATAGATGTGAATCCATGAGGAAGAAATGTTTTAGGAGTACTAAGTTGAAATATAAACTCACAGGGAAGAGAATATCTCAGCTCATAATATTCATATCTAATATCAACATAAGGAAATGGTTTGATGGGACATTAAAGTAGGATTTTGGTCAATATTGCATGGTTTGACTATTGCAATTCCTAGGGAGAATTACTTTATGTATAATATAATTATTATTATTTTAAATGTCTTTAAAAAATCACAAACTAAGCGTTGAGAAAATTTTACTTCATGTAAAACAAAATAGGGGTGAAACTAAAAAAACATGGAAAACCATAAAATAAATCACATATGGTTGAGTCACTTAAACGAGTCATCGATAGTGATTCACAAATTCCAAAATCACCGACCAGAGTCACTGACATGACTCACCGATGCCACTCATTGATACCTGACCTGGTGACAGCCTGACCTACTGATTCCCTGACCTACTGTGGCCCTACAAATTGACAACCCAACTTACTAAAACCTTGACCTCAGATTCCCTGACCTACGGATGTTGAGCCACTGATACTGAGTAATCGACTCAATGTCATCTACTTAATATACCGACAATGAGCTAATAACCTTACACCACCCAAAATATGTCTCTGAAGCCACTTACCAATAGAAAAACATGAATTTCAAACAACTCTGGAAATGAAAAATTATTGCCTCCCAAAACACCAATAACACTATATTTTGTAAAAGTAATATTCAGTGGAGGTCCAGACCATTACAACATATAACAATAAAACTATTATTTATTTTGTGAACTCAAAACCAAACCTAGATGAAATAATGGTCTGAACAACCACCCCATTACAAACATCTCAAGGAAAAACCACCCAGTGTTGTTCAAAATATTGAGTGAAAACTAAACATAGCAGAAAAACATCTCCCATATATCCTAACACAAACATTCAAATGATTCCCCACAGAAGAATCATCTTTTCAGATAGATGTGGTTGGGAATTACTTCCTCTATCTCAAGGTATTATCTGCTCTGGGTTGCACTTACTATCCTGATTTGGTTCAATCTCATATCAACTAATGTATCTTGATTATGAATCTAGTATCCCCCTTTTCACTTCATTGTACGTCATCACACATTAATGAATAAGGAAGCAACCCATATTGTTTTATAAAATTTTTACTTTATACATCACAATGAATAGAACACTAAAAAACAAAAAAAACTCTAGGTAATGGGAAGATATATTCATCACCCATTCCCACGTACTCTCCACTAGGACACCATGCCTAAACAAAACATGAACCAAAGGAATGATCTGTCTATGAAGAACCTTCTCTTGATGATCCTAGACCTCCCATGGACTCTCAATGAATGTTGGGTAATCCTTGATATCCAACTCTCCCTGGTCAATGTCATAGGAGTCATCATGAAGACACCAACGAAGCTACAAGACATGAAAGATGGTGGGGATCCTCTCTCACTATGGTCTAAATGGAAACCGATATGCCAACTCTCAAACATTCCCCAACACATCAAATGGTTCAACAATACTAGGAGAAACCTAACTCATTTGGGAAAACGTTTATTTCCCTTGTTGAGGGGAAACCCACTAGAACATTTGGTCCTCAACATCAAAATCTAAGGGCCTTCTTCAAAATTCATCATATGAATTATTCCAGTCATGTAATTACTTCTCCATCTCATGAACCATATGTACCTTCTTTGTCATACTCTTCACCATGTCTAGATCATGCACAGTTTCCTCCCCAACCATTGTCCATCATAAAGGTGAACGACACGACCTTCTATATATAGGGTCAAAAACATTCATTCTAGCATTATAGTGATGGATGTTTTTTAAGGAAACTATATGAAGGGAAAAATGTTCAACCAATACACACAAAAATATATGACTAATTATGACAGAATTTTTTCCAATGTCTGGATGGTACTCTATATTTTCCATTCTGTTTGAGGGTGGAAAGTAGTGTTTAGAAGTTACTAAGGGACAAAAGCATGTTACAGTCACCTGAAAACTCATGAGGTAAAATGTGTGTCCCATTATGGGATAATGGATCCCAAAACTCTATTTATCCTCATCACCTCATCCACATTTATTTTCTCCAAGGAATCCACTACGTTCAACAGCATTACTATTATGAAGTGAGACAATTTCGTCTAGGGATCCACCAGTGCCCAAATGTCAGTGAGTCCTCCTTGATCCATGGCTAATCTTATGAATAAATTCATTTATATGTCATCTGACACACACTCAAGGACATATAGGGGAATAAAAAAACAATAGGTAACATGGTTCTTAGCCTTCACCATGTAGGCACATTAGTCACTTTCCCAAAACTCCTCCACTAATTGAATAACCCCGATCCCCCAAAACTATTATATTAAAAAGAGATACATAGTGGAAAGTACATGATATATCGATAAGGGTGACAAATGAAATCCATTTATATCTCCCTCACACATCACCACTAGAACAAAAATATTCTCACAGAACAACATCAAATTCTTACCATCCTCCTACCATCCCTATGGAACATCTCCCTACTCAATGTGATCATACATCACATCTCCCTCCGAGCCTCTCCAATGAGACTCCTCCACCTATATACTTAGAGATTTCATCACACCATCTAAAACAAAATTCATATACCACCATCCATTCCAGAAACCAATTGAAATACATCCAACTCCTCTATATCTATCCAAGCATCCACAGATTACTAAACTACCTATTTTATCGAATTCCCACTCAAAAAAATCATCTACAATTTCCACATTTTGTGAGGGTTAGGAGGTATAAAAATTGTAATTTTGGGATACTTCATCCACCTCAACCTTTACAAGTTAATATCTCACTAGGAAAAGATGCACCAGAAGATAATGTTATCTGTGAATACTACATAGTGATCTACAATAATGTAATGTAACCATAACATCAGCATGAAAATGATCTCCACTAGCACTAGAAAATGGGTGGAATAGTTACATTCATGGTTAAATAAATTCCTACTCCCATAATATATCACTCCCCATTTTTGAATCAACACACGTCCCATGAATTGATTGAAAGCATCAAAAAACACATCGAATATCAGAATCCTCCCTAGAAACAAGAGTACTGGATCACAGACCAACATCCCCTTTACATAGAAGAATGAATCTAAACACCTCTCACTCCAAAAAAGGCTTGGTCCATTCTGGTCCAAGATATCAATAGCGCTGCTACTTGAGATAAATCCAGTATAAATCTACAGAAATATTCTACTAGACTGAGATAACTCTGATACTTTTCCAAATTCTTGGATGCTTCACATGATACAACAACCTCAACCTTCAATAGGTCCACTTCTAATCCCTCTTACGAAACCATGTGTACAAGGAAGTGGAACTAAAATCTACAAAACATGAAATTTGACCACTTCCATTAGTGATGACGGTGTTGTGAAACCTGTATGATAGTTCAAAAATGTTTGGTATGCTCTTCCTCTAACATTGAGAAGATCAAAATTTCATCAACGAATATGAGGATGAATCGGTCCAATAATTCCAAAAATATGGTGTTTATAAGACCCATGAACACTACTTGTGTGTTTATAATACCAAATGAAATTACCATGGACTTGATGTACCCATACAAACATCTGAAATCAATCTTAGGAATTTTACCCTCCTTCCCCATCAACTAGTTATTCCCAAACCACAAATAAATCTTTTAAAACCAAATTTCTACCTTCAGCTGGTTTAAAGTATCATCTATCCTCATGAGAGGATATGGGATCTTGGCTATCACATGTTTCAACCTATGGTATACGATTTATAGCCTCATACCACTATATGCCTTATTTTCAAATAAAACTGGACCACCAAATGGAGACACACTGGGTTTTATAAAGACATTATTCATCAAATCATAAATATAAATACTTAGCACATACATCTCATGAGGTTCCATTGGAAAAGGATCCATATTGTTGGTCTTAAAGTTTATCCCAAAATCAACGTCAAATTGGGGGGGAGAGTCACAACCTCATTGGTAAAAACAACCAAGAACTCAAAAAAGATTATAGGAACCCCTGCCATCTCAGCCTCAACTGATTCCACTAACAAAATGGCAAATGGGGAATCAATATGTTCCAAATGCTAACTATCCATCAGACAAATTTAATCATCAAATAAATCCACCCATTTTCCATTCATGTCTGAAAACTAGAATCTCCTCTAGAAGAAGTTGATTACATCATGCATTGAAAACAACAATTCGATTCTAGTGATGAAATCATATGGATATATCTCTAGTAATATTATATCCCCAATGGACAAATGTGATCCCATCATCATTCTACATTATCATCATATATCAAACAATCTAGACTGACTAACAACTGATGTACTCAACACTTGTGGAACAGAATTTCTATCTAAGTATTTTCCAAGATCATGAGATAGATCATGTACAAAAATAGAGGGAAATGATCATAAATAAATAAAAAATTCGAAATAGTACTAAACAATTTTATTATACCTTGAAAAATATTTGACCCCACTGGAACTAATTACTCCATGGTTTGCAACTGACCATGCCCAGCTCCTCTTCCCATCTCTTATCGTCCACCTCCCCATCCACGTCCAGGTCAAGGTCCATGAGGAACTCCCATAGGTTTTCCTCATCCTACTCTGTCGCCCCTCAGGGGAGTAGGCACATGTTATCCCTGCTGCTGTAACAGCATGGCCAGATAATGAAACTGACGTGGGCATCAAACATTCCCACCTCCACCTTACTAAACTTGAGCTAGGAACTAACTCTAAAAATTCCTAATACCTCCACAAATTAAAGACCATGGACCCAAGAACCTGAGAATAGAATAATAACCACAAGATGGAAACTGAAAATGTTGAGGTTGAACCCCCACTGGCCGAAACCTGGAAGGCCCTAGAACATGAGGCCTATTATTAGAAGCATTTTCATTTTTAGAACGGGGATGGATCATATCTCGAGGTAGAACTCCTCATGTGTGAATTCACTCATATATATCCTCCTTCTTCTCGACCAATATGTTTGATAGCACGGTGAATAGAGTAACTGTGTACTGGGGAGAAGGATGATGTGCCTCCTCATTGAGTTTGACCCGAGACATATCATCTAGAATGAGATCCCAAGAAAAGTGGAGTAGATCATTGAACATGGTCCCCAACTCTCATACTGACATACTCCCATGCTGGATGTAGAGTAACTCCTACCTCTTCTCTTACATCATCATCGAAGAAATGAATTCCAACCTTAACTCCTTCCCAATGTCAACCCACAAAATAGCATCATACTTCCTCTCTCTCAGATAGAGAATCCTCTAGTGATGTTCAACTCTCGGAAGCCTACTGATCACCAACAGAAATGAGTAAACCATCCGAGACTGAATTAGGTTGAAGGTGATTTCAAGATCCTCGAGCGATCTATCTTTCTCCATGTCTTTGAGAGATCACTCAAACATTCCTAGAGTTTATCTCTAGAAATCACAGGACGTTCTCTTCAATTGTTGGTCTTTAACCTCAAGATCATACATTCATTGATCAGCCACATCATATTAATGTGCCTCCACTTCCAGAGACACTTTTGGATGACGATCAAGTTCCATACATGAAAAGAAAACAATGTACTCTTATTCCCAAAGAGTGTAAAATTTTATTTCGGATTAATTTCAAATAATTGTAAATTTTAATTTCCAAAAACACCAAAACGAACATGTAAAAAAAGTTATCATGATTCAGGCACCTTTTCATGGGTATCTACCCCATAAATGGGTTAGACTCACTTAGTTGGATGGTGGTATTATATTCCTAGCATTGGATCATAGGGGGAACTAAAATCATGTGTACTAGACATTCTTCCCTAGGCTAGGTCATCGAAGAAGATCACCTCACACTATTTCCCTAACATAAAATGAAATCCTCACTAATCCTAAATCCAAACTCCATCCTATCTCTCAGTCATCAACTAATAATAACAATCTTCCATGACCCCCTCCCTCCATGGATTCCCCTATTGAACTGGAAATGGAGAGAGAGGGATACTGACCCATGATTACCCCTACAGTATGCCCCAGCGTGGTGACCAACACCAAGTGTATATAATCTCACCAAGATGGAAGGAATTTCCAATTTTATATTAACTATGACTGGGAGATAATATTTATCTACATCAATAGAAATCCCTTATATACATATATAAAAGAACCTTAAATGCCTCCCACATGCCTTATTTAAGTAAAACTACTATAAATTTAAAGAAAATCTCCTAAGTAAAAATAAAAATAAATCTATGTAGTGACATAGATACTTTCCTTAATTTCTGTGATAGTAGGGTTCAACAAAGTTCGTGTAATCTCCCTGAAAACATGAAAACATTTGTGTATACATAGGGTGAGAATTCAAGTATACTTAGTATGAAAAGTCAAATTCTCTCATGCACTTGTAGATAAGAATAATATTTCTACCCTGAGAAAACATAAAAATCTCAAAATCACATAATAAGGTAAACTAGAAAACCCAAATCTCTACGCATGACGCACACCAAATAATGAAAGACATGTAATGTAATATATTATCCACATAAATATTTGGGTAACCTACACCATGTTCCACTAGTTAAGTTTGCATCCTTAATAGTGAACATCCTTATACTACCATGATCTTCCACAAGTCCCATTATCACAACCCACTACCACACGCCCTGGGGACATTCCACATCCCACCAACAAACACCTAGGGCATAACCACATTACATACAAGCCACAAAAACTTATTCCAAAAAACCAAAACCTCATCCTGAACACACCTGGGAAAGTATAAGACATCCCATCTTGAATAAACCTTGGAAGAACACACAATCCATGGAAACATGTTCCTCACAACCGCACCATAATATCCCGAAAGAGTCTATGGTTACAAATTAATAGAATATCGAGTAGAGAGGATCAAATATCCTGCCATACTTCCTCCAATCATGATCTTGGGAATGTACACCCTCCGCCGTACCAATGTTGGTGTTCGACGTGTAGTGCTCATCATGGGTGGAATGTCTATTGAAATCACAAAGAACGTGAAAGGAATATGTATAGAAATAAAAAATTACTACATGTATATATGTATAGGTTCAAAAAACTCCCCTCATACTATGGGTATTGAAAACAAATAGTCATCTCAATCAAAAGTTCCCTTCTTGCCACCTCAAAATGCACAACCACACAAACAACCATAAAACCAAATCATAACCCCCAATCAATTCATTTATCAAATTATAATTATACATTAGTGAGTTTATTTATTTACTAATTTCATCCCTACTTGAGAATCTACCAAAAAAATGAAACACATGTGACATCATATCTGACACCCAATTCACAAATCCTCTTACAACTAAAGGAAGAAGGCGCACGCTAGGTAACACGATCCTTATTCAAAATTACCCCTACCAAACCATCATTGGAATCCCCGAAACATCAAAATAACCGCATTCATTTTGAATAAATTTCAACCATATTGCATTGCTACAAAACAATCCCCTTTCTTGAACACCAATCCGACCACTTTCACTATCATTCTTAAAATTCATGCTTCCTTTTCTTTCCTCTCAACAAGTAATCCCCTAACACACCTAGTCACAACCACAATCAGAAACCCCACTGCATAACAAGTTCATCTATTCAATAATAATTATTTTTGGTGATCACAAAACATGTTTGATCCTATGGTATCAATATATTTAGCATGGGATAAGTGATTAATCATGTTTTCATTTTTTCATCCATTTAACTAACGATCAACAAAAAATATCCACAAGACATACAAGTTCACAGACAGAGGCCACCAATGGCCATTATTTTCAAAAGGAATTCAACCCTAAGAAAGCACCATGGATCATGGATAACATATAAAATAAATAAAAAATCATTTTTATCTTCCCAACCCTTTACTAATTTTATCATATTATCTTTTTGAAATTTGTGTCCAATAGTATTCATAAGGGTACATGAGTACACCCACCCCTCATGATACACAAATAAATAATAGATAAAGGGCTACCTACCTGGAACAACAGCCAATAAAAAATTTCTCCTTATGCCAAAATAGGTGGTGCACGAGTAGAAGGAAACACCATGGAAAAAACTCTTCTGTAATCTACAACACAGATTCAACTACACAGAAAAGAATGAATTTACGCTCACCAAGAAGAAACAAAAACACACTAGGAAGATAAGATCATTACATAGAAGAGACATATACTCTATCAATAGAAGGAAACATTTTCAACGGTCACTAAAGTGGGGACATGGTAATGAATACATGGTTTTACTATTTGAAAATATGTGCATTGTTATGATATTATTGATATAACAAATATCCTTTAAAACATCATTAGAAACGATCCAACAAGGATTTAAACATTATTTACATCAATTAAATAGTTAGAGAAGTGAAACTAGAAATACTAGAAACTAATCACTGATGGGTGAGTCAAAAAAATGAGTCACCAACATGAATCACTGACAGTGAGTCAGTGATGCTGATATCATCGACGCCCGACCTACTGATGCCCCAATCTGCTGACGCACGACAATACCGATGCCCCGACCTACTGATTCTTATACCTACAAATGCCATGTCCTACCAATACTGAGCTACTTACATTGATTCACTGAAGTTTCTTACTAAAGCTGAGTCACAAACACATATCTAAGGATGTTGAGATACCAAGATGACCTATAGATAGAAAACTAGAATTTAGGTAAACTCTTGAAATTGGGCATTATTGTTTCCCAAAGAACCCCAAACCCTAGATTTTGATAATTTAATATATCATGGAGGGAAGTTCCATTTCATATTTAATATTCTTAGGAAATAAATAATTAAATTGAATAGTGAAACAATGACGGTACAATATTTTATTATTTAATAACTGAATCAAATAAATGTAACTAAAAATACTAAAAACAATAAAATTGGATATAATTAATTTCATCAACAAAATTTGAATGACTTTGATAGATTAAGAATGTTTTTATAAGGGTTTTTCGAATGCATCTTATTTTTATGCTATTTTTAAAATGCCAAATAATGAATATTATTAAATTTTAAATTAATGATATTTTAAAATAAATAATATTTTATTAAATGATATAAATTTCATAAATGTATAATATTCGACCGAATGGTTGGTACAATTATTCATACTTCATAAATGAAAAATATATTGGTCATTTGACATTTCACTGTAATTATTTTAATCATCAAATTTTAAATTACATAATAACAATGTAAGAGATAAAGGGGGAAAATTAGTGTCAAAACAAAATGATAAGGATTAATAAAATAGAAAATAGTTCAATAATTTAACATCAATGATTCGTATAATACCCATCCCCATAATATATTATAAATTAATATTTTTGAACTAGTTTTCTTATAAAAGTAAGTTATATTAATTTAACACATTGAATAATTTCAAGAATCCCCCTCCCATCTCTTATAAAAGATCAGGACTTCTTATCATTTCTTTATAGTTGAAAACTTATTTTGTTTCACAATTTTGTTACAAAATACCTTCCATGAATCCCTACTCACATTATAGAGTCCTTATTTTAGATATGACACTCTCTTTATAAGAGTTAATGTGTAAAATAAGGATGATCGTCCAAAGAAAAACTATTGTTTAAATAATGTATTTCTGTTTCATTTCTTCTTACCATTCTTTAAAACACTTTTCAACCATGATATGATAATAAATAAAGTATTATAAATATAAATTTATGTTTCTAGATTAATATCATCACATAAAACCATATCTACATCAATAAAATGGGAATAGAGTTCATCCTTCGTGCGTACGTGTGAATTATCCCCTCCACATACAGATATCTTGTGTTTTCCATTACAATCGCTAACGAATATATATAATAATGGAATTGATTTTTATATATGATATTTTTTACCTATTTATCATTATAATATAATAATATATCAATTAATTTCATACATTACATGCACATGAAAATGATAACGTAATTTATGTGTACATCGGAACAATCACCTGTAAGAGGGAATACGATTCATTTTTCATAACCACATCACTATGATGATATATAAATGTAAAAAAATGGTTATTGTGATACTAATTATATTATGATCATTATGTTATGGTAAAATAAAACTTACCTATTTCAATAACGATCATTGAAAAATGAAAAAGTTACTCATGCCTACATACGACTTACCACCTTCATGATTGTAACATAGTCCAATTTTTTTTCAAAATTTAATGAATATACATAAAAGTATGATTTATTTAAAATATTTCTTCTTATTTATTTAATATTATTCCATTTATTTTGGGATTATAATCACTTTGACTATTGACATGATTCTAATTTCATTTTAGAATCAAATACCAAATTTCATCAAAATGTTCACCATGAATTTTAAAAATTAAGTAATAGTTAAAACCTAATAATAAGAAATATAAAAATATTAATAAACAGGAAAAAGTATATAATGATTATATATAATTATCATTAGTTTATTATTCCATAAAATAAAGGGCATATTTGATAAATCAGACTCATGGCATGAGATTCTGTTTCAATCACTTTTCATGGAGGAATTTCTAGATGATATGCACATTTATTTTTATATAAGTTGTATATATATATAATATGAAATTTCAATTCCATATTATTTCCATACTAATGTAATTTAATGTTTTTTTGGATTTATTGTTTTATGTATATTATGATTTAAAAGGTCAATGTTGTATGGGACCTTATTAATGTTTAAATATATAATCCTCACACCCTTTTATCAATGAAAATATTCTTGATATTATTTTACATATTTAATATATGGATATAAACTGATTTCAGATGAAATTTAATCTATGTTTTTAATTTCATTTATATTATTTCAAAAAAAAATTATGTGGTTTATTAATAACATTTCAAAAAATGAAAATAGGAAATTTTTAACATATACGGCGATAACAACTTCTCTACCGATGTGACCATTATTTGGTATATGAATTCCTATGTAGGAGATCATGTTTTTTAAGAGTAAATTATCCCATTTATTAATTTTTATTTTTATTTTTTTACTAATTTTTTCAAAATGAATTTATTATTTCATTATCTTTAAATTATTTCACATGATTGCAAATGAAATTATGAGAGAAATTTAAAAACATACAATATATTATGTGTTATGATTTTATATTGGTATATGGAAAAGGGAATGTGTTTATGTGATAATCCAAACATGGGTGGTGATTTTATAACCTCCATTATATTTGGTATGAATGTTGGATGAATGGTTATTCCATGTTTAAGAGTGACATGTATTGAAATCCACCGAATGGTTATTTCATTTAAGTATAAATATGTCCCAAGTAACCATTATAATTTTTATAGGATTTATATGGGTTTTAAGAAAATATTATTATTTAATAATTTTATTAAATTAAATTATTTTTAGAATAATTTTTTTACAAATTATTTAGGTTAAAATTAATTGTTTATGATAGTGTTTTCGTGGGATATATTTTTTAACCATGGACTAATGGTTTATTTATTTTTATGTTCATTACTTAGATTTGTATACTCATCCAATGTTTTTTAATGTTGTTAACATGACTTAAGTATAGGTATAGATTTGGGTATGTCATGTTTAATGTTATGAATAGTTTTTATAATATTGTTCATGTTCTATTTAAAATGATCTATATTATTGAAGAAATGGATATTGATTATAAGTGTCCACTTAATATTGTTATGGTCTTATTATGTATGAGTTATGGCCAAATTCTCTAAAACACTAAACCTTAAAGGATCATCAATGTGAATTTAACAGAAATTATTAATGTAACTTATTATTATTTAGTGTCTCAATTGAACGTAATTAATGTTTGTATCAAAGGAAATTTTTAGACATAATTGGTGATTATGATTTTTTCTTAATAGTTACAGATATCATCAGGTGTTTATAATTTTTAGAAAGATGTTAATTTTAATTTCATAGATACTCATTTGTTGATTTATGTTATAAAATATTATGGTGAATATGTGTATTTAAGGAGACATTCATTTTTTGATATAATTATTAGTTTTACATTACAGGAATAAAAATTAATGGAATGAGAAAATCATTGAGGTTAATTCATGTTCTATATATTTTTTGGGATTTTATAGTATTTTTTAAAAGTTATAAGAATTATATATTTTTAAAATAATGAAAAATAATAGGATGAGTGAAAAACCAACGTGTCTAGTAAGGCCATGGGAATTGAACCCACAATTGAAGGGATACAAGGTTACATCGCCACAACTAGCTTATGTATATTCCTGGTTAGTATGAAATTTTTTTTATTTAAATGAGTTGAAGTATTATTAATATGTTTATTTTTGGAACATATTTTTTATCGAATTGATAACCATGGAATTTTTAAAAAAATTGATTAAGTGGTTAATGTTGTTTTGGTAGACTTTCATTATTTTGGGAATATTATATGATCAAAATAAATAGATTACCATGAGATTTTATATTATTAATTGTATTTTAATTATATTTTAGAAGAATCTAAGATTTTATTGTATATATAATATGAATCAGAGTATTTATGGAAATAAATATCATTTCTTTTGGATTATGTGATTTAGGAAATTACATTTATCATATGAAACATTAATGGTGATTGATGTTATTAGGAGATAAATATAAAAAGTTATTATAGAAAATTATGTGATCAAATCCTTTTCGATTATGGGCTTCATTCACATTTGGTATTATTTTATGGGATTTAAAGGACATAGGTTTATGAAATAGTTTATGTTGAAATTTGAAATTTTCAATTTAATTTTTAGATTGTGGAAGTTTTTCATCACATAGGCTATTCTTTTGGTGGAATTATCTTACATTATTCTAAAACTTTCGTTTTTCATTAAAATTTAAATTCACGTGGAATATTTATTTAATATTCTCTGGATTATGTGATTCTTTATATATTGATTCTAGTGCTACATGCATGAAAATTCATCATAAATAATCATTGGTTGAATAAAAAAGATGATTTTTTGTGGAAATTTATTAAATAATTAAAATAAAAAATTCATGTACATATATATCATTATGTTCATTTTATAGTAAGTAAATTGTTTCCTCAACATAATATAAAGGATCATAAAAATGACATTCATTTACTTTTCTTACAAAGAAATCAATGGCCTTTTAACACATCACATATTTATGGTTTTGTGATTGTTAACATTCTCATGGCCATATTATTGATCTCTCTAAATCAAAATATGATAGTTCACATTATCATCAATTTACATGTCTTCTTGAATGGATGTGCCATCTCGGGTGACCTTCGTACTTTTCTATCATTATTTAATAGCGTTGTTTTATTAACGCACTTTCTATGTGGTATTTCATAAAATGTAATTTTAAAAGCCAAAACCTTTATTTTTTATCATTTTTTAAAATGATGAGGATAAATATTCTCAACTCTGGTAGGGAAGAATTTATCATCATGAGTTTTTAAAAAGGAAACACTATGAATGAAATCGTAAATGAAAACAACTATCAAGTTTAAACGAGAAATAAATATTATTATTTAAATGTTACCATTAAAAACTATATGTTAGAATGCATAGAATTAAAAGTATTAACTGATTTCTAAAAATATGTTTTCCATGTTTAAAAATATAATACATTGATTAAAAATTAATTATAAATTAATATAAACCTCTTTTTTAAAATAAAATGATACGTGACTCTTTAAACTATTTTAATGTGGAAAAGTGTGTTATATACCAATAAATTAATATGTCACAATTTTTTATTATTTTAATTAAATATATATAATTTATTTTATTTTATTTTGAACATTAATCTTAGGTTCATTCTGTAAATGATAATATAACAAAGCAAATTTTAGGAAAAAAGAAGCAGTTCCCAAAAAAGATTGTTTTACCATCTTTTGATGACACACTTGTTTAAAATATAATTTTTGAAAGATTTATATAAAAAATTTGAAAATTTAAATTTAAATATATAAATATATGTATCAAAATTTATATTGGTTTAATTTTTGGTATTTTGTTGATAAGTTTCATTTTCTGATCAATAGTAAAAACTTAATGCATATTAATTGAATACTACTTTTTCATAAAATTTATTTATAGTGATATGCTATATTTTTTATGGTATATAAATTTTAAATATACTATTTATTACTAATTAATATAATTAATGTAATGGTATTAAATATCACATTAAAATTGTATATAAAAACCTTTCTTACTTTTCAACGTTTTTACTTTAAAACCCACTATATCGTTCCATTCGTGGGATTAATTTCAAATTAATTTCATCTGATTATTTGTTTCGAATTATAAAAATTTTATTCAATATTTGAATCATAAGTTAGAAATTTATTTAAAATTTAACTTTTATTTTTGGTGAAAATATGAATACTAATGTTAGTATTTTTTATTACCACGGTTATGGGTAAATCATGTTATTTAAGGTAGAACTAATATTATAAGTATTATAAAATTACATAAAACTAGTCAAAAAATCATTGTATTAGTTGTTTTATACAAAAAACATCCATAGTTCAATTTAATATCCTATGGATTCCACATTAGTGTGAGTATGTCATTTATAATATTTTATTCAAAGAAAATAAATTTTTTTCACACCCTAGTTTTTAACAATTAATGTACATTAAAAAATGTGTGATATAGGTGATACGTTTGAGTAAAAATAGTATTTTGAAATATAAATGGTGTTATACCACATTTTTATTTATTTAAATTTTTTGGGAAATAAGTAATTAGAATATACAGTGACAAAATGATGACGCTTCAATTCCTTAATTAATAAATGAATAAAAATGATGATGAAAATAATAAAATAAATACATTATTATATACATAATATCATAAAAAAATTTGATCTATTTATTTTAAATGTTTTAGAAGACTTAATAAAGTTCTTTTTTGATGATATTATTTTTTTATGATAGTATTAAAAAGTCAGATAATGAATATTTTCAAAATTGATATTAATGATCTTTTAAAATAAATAATATTTTAGTAAATGATATAAACTTCATAAAAATTTAATATTATTAAAATTAGAAGTTATAAGTCTTATAATTTCACCCACGACTCATTTCATGGACATTCATCATTTTATAATAATTTTATTGACCCACAAAGTGTCAATAATAATATATCACAATCAGAGTTAAAATGGTAATAATAAGTGTTAAAACAGAAATAAAAGGATTAAAAAAAGAATCAGAAAATATCTAATTTAAATTTAATAAATGGAATTATACCCAGAATCATAAAATATTTTAACATAATAACATTTAATCCAATGAATTATAAAATTAATTTTTATTAATTTAATACTTTGATTAATTCCAAGAGTGTCCTTGTCGTCTCTTATAAAAGGTCATTATTTCTTATTATTTCATCAAAAAAAATAACCAATTTGTCGCATCCAATATCTACCTAAATAAATATCTATTTTAATTACACACATACTAGATATATTATTTTAGTAATAACACACTCTTTAGGGGGGTTAAGTTGTAAATCAAGGATGATCATATAAAGAAGGGATACTATTTTAATATTATATTTCAATTATATTTCATATTACAATCCCTTAAAAATTATAAAACTTTTATTATATAATAAATAAAATATCATAAATATTATTATATGTTATTATTTTAATGTAATCACCATAATCCATCACCACTTCCTCAAAATTTGAAAAAAATTAATTGTTCGTATGTGCGTGTGAACTATCGCATCCATGAACCGATATAATTCGTTATCTATTTTTATTTTTAACTTTGTTTCAATATTAGTCATGATTATAATGATAAATCCACAAATTTCATAATATTATTTTTAAAATAGTGTAAATTAAACCAAATTAATTAATTGATTTCATTAATATTTACTTCATTTATCTTGTATAACATTATTCCTATTTTAATAATTCAACATGTTATCATCATTAATTGGAAAACAATAACCCACAAAAAAACCTAACTCAGTAATTTAATGCATATTTCCTGGTTTTGTATTCCAGATTCATAATTTCTAATACATATTTTAAAACTTTTATGGTTATAAGTACAAAACTCATTCAGATAATTTTTGTATTAATATTCATTACAATAAATTGTATCATTTTATTATTCTTAATAATTATTTTACTCTTTTATTTCACTAAATTCTTTCGTGTATTTATTTAAATTCCAATTCTTATTGATATTGTTATTTTCAATAAATTTAATATGAAAAGACTCTCCAACAACTAATGATATCTTATTGAAAATAATATAAGCCTTAATTATATTATAATATCTTAATATTATTCCTTCACTGCATTTTGAATAAAAATTTTGTTGTTTATATTTTATATTAAAAACAAATACTTTTCAATTAAACACTACAAAATATTCAATTGACTTTTTAACTATTCAAAACATATATAAGGGTTATTATTATTAAATCACTAATCTATAATCTATGAAAAACATGTCAATCTATACTATCATATTCAAACAAAAAATATTTAGGCGCATTATACTTATTACCGTTTGATCAATCCATTTTTTGAATTCAAATATTTTTTCCTTCAATAGTATTTTCTTATGATGATTAAGGGACAAAAACTAATTTTTAAATCCACTGTTTCAACTGTCATTTTTCAAATTCTAAATTACCAAAATTTACCACAACTAATAGTCATAATTGAAACAAATGATAATTTAAAAAAGATATAATTGTTTAGAATTCCCAAAACATTCCAATTGATTTATTTTTATGTAATAAGAAATTATTCTTGACAGATCAATAATAAAAATCAAATATTAGAAATATATACAGCCTCCCACCAAAACAAGTATGTTTTATATTGATCAATAAATTAGTTTTTAGAAATCAATGACATCTATATATTTTTAAACAATCATTGATTTAAACATTTCTTTATATTGGTTTCCCATTGAACATGATTAATAGACAAATTCATTACTTTTATTTTACATCATCAATTATATAATGTGTACAATATTAGAAAGCTTTTGAAAAAGTATGAGGTTATCATTTTTATTTCCCCAATGCCAACATATATTATCATTTTTCATATTATTTGAAGACATAACTCTCTATTTGGTATGATCACTAAAATCAATTATGTCAAAATTATGTTTTCTATTTCAAGAAAATAAATCATATTTATTTTTATAAACCACAAAATTTATCATTATGAAATTTTAAATGTAATCCATAATTAATTAGTTTATCTATAATTTTTAATATTTTAAAACCTTCAAAAAATAATTCTTATGAAATAATAGTAGTTTTAGAAAAACATACATATCCAATCCCTTCATTATAAGATATATATTTTTATGAAAATTTATATAAGTCGCTATTATAATAAATAAAATATTTTTTTTTGAAATATAACATATTATATGGTAAGATCTCCAAATATAAAAAACAATTAGTTTATAAGACTTTTCATATTGATTTAATAGATAAAATGTTGCATAATGTCTTTGTACCGATTATAATATGAGTGCAATTAGATTTGTAGTATATAATTTTTTAAAAAATTAAATTTAAAACATAATTTCAAGGGTTTTTTAGAAAAAAAATCATTTACAATAAATTTATTTGTATATAAAATTGATTGTGTACACCACATAGATCATTCTTTGGAATAACTCCCTATATTCTATAGTTAATTTCTATTACACTGGAGACATTTTCTTCTAAGGTGATAAACATGTTGTATTATTAATCCTTATTGAGAATATGTTTTAACTAATACCATTCTACTTATATTATGGTTTAATTAGGGAAATAATGTTTTCATATTTATCTACATCTTCAAAAAAATTATATAATATTCAATTTATAATAAAATGTATCAGTTTTGGACATAGATGATCCTTTTTTACTAACATGTAAATATTTATATACATTTTCATTATAATCAAAAGTTGTATTTAAAATAATATATATTGATATTATTACTATATTTATAATAATTATACAAGTAATAGATGGTTTTTTAAACATTTATTTTATTTATTTATCATTTACATCAGGAAAATAATTTCGTTCCACTATCTCAGGATAAAAATTGATTTTATATATCCCATTTTAGGAAGTGGCACTATTTTTTGTTATATTCATTGTATCTCATTTTCGATGATTAATATCTTATTTTTAGTTATTTTGTTATTATATTTTTTTTTAATCCTCAAAATATAATTTCATAATTCCACATCTATTATATGTGTTTACTGATATTGAAATTGTAGAATCATAATCAGAACTAGAATCTGGTTTAAATTATCCTTCATCTACAGTAATTTTATAATTATAAAAATTATCAGGAGTAATTAATTGATTAATGTAAGAATCGTATACCTTAAAATGAATAACCATTATTGTATATTTTGTTGTCAGTATTTCACTTTCTATCTCACAACATTAATTTTTACTATCTAAATAATCCCATATTCCATGAAATTTTTTCTTTTCATTTCTTTTAATTATTATATATTTCATTGAATTATGGATTTTATTACAATCCATTCTAAAATTTTCATTCTTCTAACTCTCCTAAAAACTTGTGTCTGAAACATCAATATTACAAGTAGTATTAATTTTATTATACTAATGTTTTCATTCTTTTCAACTATATTATTTATTTAGTTATTTTATTAATTTTTATACATTTTTTTAATATTATACATCTCTTTATCACTTTATATGAATATAGATTAATATGATGTACATGAAACATTAATGTTATATTTAAGAGTAATAAAATTATTCTTTATCGACTCCCCATTAGAAATATATTTGAATTTGAGTCCATACAAAAATGAAGTACCTAGTTGTTCATCTAATGTATAATATTTAAAAGTATTTATTTTTTTCTATCACCAGTATCATTTCATGCAACAATATTTTAATTGTTTTAATACCATTTCTACTAGATCATTATTTTTAGGGTCTTCACCAACTGAATTAATATGATTTTTAATTTATGTAAATATTCAAAACCTGTTGTTTATTTACTCATCATTCCCTATATTGAAATCATTGTATTATTCTTGAATCCTTCCCATCCTAGTTCTTTAAATATTATATATCACATAATTTGTAACCTGTAGAATTCTAAAAATTTCATGGTCTTTATTATAGTCTGACACATGGTTGCACACACATATTCTTACAACATTGTAAACAATATTATTTAAAATATAATTAAGATAATAAATTTCTATATCGTGGCCTAATTGTGTTTATAGATCTACTATAGGTACTATATTTGATTTTAGAATGATTTTTGACAATCTATACTTCAGTTCTTCGTGTATTAATCAAAGAATTAACATTTTTAGACAATTCATAAAAATTTACCCTATGAAAATTTATATATTATGTTTTCATAAATAATTTTTTTTAAATAAAATTTTAAAACGTTCCAAACATTATTTTTTTAAATTAATAGTGAGAAAATGATACCAACATATTTTTTAAAAAATATAGTTTTATTCATAGAATTGGATATATTATTATCTAATGTATATCAAAAAGTAAGATAAGATTTTAATGTTTATTGAATATAAACTATAAAATTTTAATGAAAGTTATTCATAATAATTGGATTTTAAACTTATTAAGGAAAATTTTGTTTTTTAATAAAAATAGTTTTTTTAGAAAAAATATATAATTGATTTCTTTTTTTAGTTAAATGGTAACCAAATTATTCATTTTAAATAAATTTGTAAACTATATATTTTTATAATTTCAATAAAACTATTCATACATGAAATTATAATGACATGGGGATAAATATCAAAATAAATAATAATATTTTAATATTCTATTATGTATCATTTAAACTAGATGTAGATGGTATCAGAAGTTACACTCAATATTTTATGTAACAAAATCTAAACTCAGTATAGGATGTAAAAATGGTATACCAGTTGTTGTGGTTTAGATAAAATATCAATAAAATTAAATTAAATTGGAAAAATTATTTCACTAAATCTAGGGTTGTCATAAATATTATATTAAGTAGTTAAACACTGTAAAATTTTATTACATCATATAAATAAACAATAATGATTCCACATTATAATTTATCTATTTCTATTACATGCATAATATCTAAAATGAAAAAAATTATTGTACAACCTATAATTATTTTTCAATTTATATTTTTATAATCATACTTATGAAAAAATTACATTATACTCTACATGTGATAAATCATGAAATTCCATAGTTGATATAATCTTCAAAAATAATAATTAATTTTTTTTTATAAAAATTCATGATTCAATGATAATCATAGTTACACACATAATATGATTTTATTTGTAAATAATTATTAGAAATAATAGTAGTAGTAGGATAACCTAAATATATATGAATTAAACTTATATATTAATTCATGAAATATAAATAACACATTAACAATAGTATACTTCCTAGAATTTTTATATTGTAGTTAATTACCATTAATACATGAAGATTACATTCATGTTTATACTAATATTATGAATTTATTTATAGAAAATAATTTCAAAATTTGAATTTCTTTAATTTCAATATTATGAATAATAATAATAACAAATATCAACTGATAATCAATCGTATATTAACCAATTAACATCGTGTCTAATGAATCTATCTTCATGAGATAACTTATCCTTTGATTTAAATTCAATGATTTATAGAACCTATGATATATTAAATATTTTATAAAATAAAATTTTTATAAAAATTAATTATATATAACATTTCATTCTATAATAATTCCTTTTGCCTCTTTAATTATTCATAAAAGACACTTTGAAATAAAAAAAAAGAGAAAGTTAGATTTCACATTCCTCGAAAAGAATAATATTAAAAAAATTAAAAAAAACATAGAGAATAGATGAATAATTATGTTACTCCACATAGTCATGTATATGTAAGATAATATGTTGGATTAATCGAAGAAGTGTTCTGTATTTTGGAGAACGGAGATCGTAAATCCCATAATCGAAATAAATGATGTATACTCTATCAAGGGTAATATTCTATATTTAATGATTATGATACAAGTCCTAAATAGATATTTAATTTACATTACATTCTATTTTGTCAGAAATTTTCTTCTCTTGAATAATTTTTAAAATAAAACCTTAAAATGGACAATGGTTTCATTTAAAATTATAAAAGAATAAAAAATAAATAAATATTTATTTTTCATTTATTTAAATCTAAATTACTTTTTATTAGACAATGGTATGAATGTATTGATATTTTAGTACAAAATTTATACCTATATGTGACTCCCAACAACTATGATAGGGTAACTGAGTTTTACCTTGATGTAGCATATTAATTTTACATGAACATAAAGAAAACATGATAAACATTATATGAGTTTTAATTTTTAGTGGTTACCCATATAAAGTACCCGAGATACCCTTATTGAGAGAAGGAATAAAATAATCACATATAATAGAAAGGTGAATTTAACCTCATCAATCTATAATGATTTAAAATATACCCTTATAATAAATTCATAAAATCAGTATGTTTACCATTGAAAAAAATAGGGTTGGGTAATGTTTATGTGATTCTAAGAGATTTGGTGGAACCATAGTACAAATATGGAGGTACCTCTGGGCATTGAGTTAAATCAGTGGTGTACCTTTATGAAACTAATCAAATAATTATATATATTATTAAATAACATGGATTCCATTATATATAAATAAAAAACCTTATACACATATACAGTTTATCTAAATGATTTGGAATACCATTATTTATCTTTTAAAATGTCCAAATTTCCATCACACAATAAGAGGTGTCTTCATAATAAAATGATATTGAATAAGAAAATTTGAAATTCCAACCAAAAAGCCTAAATTTGTTTCTAATATTTTTTATTCTCACATTAAAAATACAAATACATTAATAATATAAAAATTACTTTAAACATTAAAAATATTATACTAATATATTTTTAGTACATTAAAATTAGATTAATAACTTACAAAACCATATTTAGACCACTTATAAAAATATTAAAAACTCTTTGAAATTAACAGACACCAAATAATGATAGTGGGTGGTTCAATAATTATATATAACTTTACATTATATAAATATCAAAAAATTATATTTAAAATAATTAGAATAATTCTTGTAATTTGTATGAAGGAAGTTCGATTGTTTGTCTACCCTGTGAGTTTCCTCTAAAGTATCTTCCTATATTCTGAACATAATGAACTCACTAAATGAACAATGTGTATAAAAACCATCATCATTAAAAAATAAAAAATAATATATCTTGTGTGATGATTTTAAAATAAGAAATGGTATTTTTTAATTAATTTCATCCAATATGAGAATAAATCTAATATATCATCATGAGAGCATAATCCTCAATTTATGAATAAAATGAATTTATCAAATTTTGATTTTGAGCAATCATTCCTTCCACATGTTGAAAATTATGATCTCAAAATATCAATAATGTATTAAAATATAGATATAAAAATAAAAACATTTAATGTATCTTATTTGAAAAATAGTTATAATAAATTAATTTATAGAAGGAAATAACTTTTGAAAAAATCCCATCACTGTGAATTAAACATAATGTAAGGAACAACCCATGGGATGAAACAATATTCTACCTAGTATTTTAAAAATATCAGTATGACATGATATCAAATGAACATGTATACATGTTTTGTTTTAATATATATTTATTCCAATGTTAACATTATAATAATTTAATCTTATTAAAATGATTATCAATGTGCTATAAAGATTTTAATTTATCATTAGTTTTTTTTATATTTTTAGTTTTCATGTTGTATATCAAAATACATATTAATAATAATTAATTTTATTTTTTTCATAACATTCATAAATTTTCATTCATAACATGACATGATAAATTTAACTATAATGTTTATAATTGAATTTGTAAACAATATAAATAATCAACATTAAAAATTTCATTATGTATTGTCTGTTAAAATGTTCTAAATTTAAACAACATTTTCAAATGGTTAATTAAATTTGTGGCATGAATAATAAAATCATATATAAATAAATTTTTCATGTAAAATTCATACTAATAAAAAAATTCAATGTGTATCACTCATTTAAAATTAATTATTTTTGAAAATATTTAAGTGATAATAAATTATATACTCATTTATAAGATGGTTTTATCAAAATAAATGGTATATAAACACATTAAAAACATTATTTAAAAAAATTTAATTTTTGTGCACCATTAATTGATGAAATGAAATTTATTTCATTATAAAAAATAAACAAATAAATCCATTTATATTAAAAAAAATTCCATTACTAACCATTCGGCTAAGGTGAAAAATATCGTAACCAATTTAAATCATCAGGAAAAAAAATACACCCACCACAACCTTTCTTAATATGGATATGATTAATGTTAAAATGATTTATAATTTTGGGGAAATTAAAATATTCAGTGAATTATTTCTACAATTAAACGTTTAACATGATTTTCTTGATAACTTATATATGTAAATATGATAAAGTTTTCATAAAAACATTTTTTTTAACTGACACAACTCTACCATCTTCATTATGATGTTTATATCAGTACACATAAATTAAAAAATGGATCAGAATTTTTAGAATATGACATGAATCATAAACAAAACATGATCTAGGAAAATCAACTTTATCATGATAATATCACCACATGTTTTATAAAAACATTTATCTACTATGTACATAGTAATATTTATGTCACGACCCGCCTTCACCAAAAGGAGGGAAGAGTCAGCGGATTGCCAGGCCCTACCTTCTTTAAGATGAAGGAGAGATAATGACCCCCGAAACCCGCCTTCAATAGGACCCGGAGTGGCGACTAGCACCAAGGGTATAGAAAATTTTCGCAAATGGAAGGCATTACCCTTTTTTATTATTTAGGATCGGGAAAAAGGACAAGTCGACCTCCCAAAAAGGAAAAGAAACAAGTTTATAAAAATGAACCCAAATAAAGTCCCCATGCATGTTTAAACAGTTTACAACAAGATACAAGTACAAAAGAAAAAGAAAGCTCTAAAGTACAATACCAAAAGAAAACAAGGGTACGACAACAGCGACAACTCCAACTGTCCGACTAATAGGGTCCCGCGCAGCCCTGGTAGTCCTCCTGGAAACCTGAAAGTAAACGTAGGGTGAGCATACAAGTACACTCAGTAGGGAAAACCAAGACTCTCGTGCACAAGTGGGGGAACGTACTAAAGTCCCGTGAGAAAAGAGTGAACCAAACAGCTAACAAGGCAAACTATCCATCCCGGGCCTCACCAAGGCTCACTCCCCAAATAACGCAAGTCAAGTAATATATATAATAAGAGCACATCGATGTTTGGGTACCCCGCGCCACTTCCCCACAGGTTATTGAGACATCCTACGCATCGGACCAATCCCGCCATTCTCACCGCAGTCCCACTGCCACACCCGCCCGCACACACCTGGGCCACCACCACACGCAGTCCCACTGCCAAATCCCGCCCGCACACACCTGGGCCTCAACTGTCACAAGTAACCATGCCTGCAAACACCTAGGCCAGAACAACCACCGCTATGCCCGAAGACACCTGGGATGAAGGATCCACTGCCACGCCCGAAAACACTTGGGCCTCATCCCGAAGACACTTGGGAAACCACCTGCCGCACACACCTGGCCAACCACCACAACACCCTGCCCGATGGTTCTTGGGCTAATAATGGACTTCAGGCCATCACAGCCTGCCCGAAGGTACTTGGGCTATCCGGGAAAGGGAGCAGAAAAGGAGCTAATAACCAGCCACTAAGTATAGTGTTGGGAAAAACACCCTTCCCCCATAAATGGGGGTGTTCGGCACTAAGTGCTCAACTTGGGTGGGGCGCGAATAAGAAACACAAAGCTACAAGTATAGATATAGGTAAAAAACACTCACCCAAAACTTAGGTTTTTCCTAGCCAACCTACAGAACACAATACCACAGCGTCCGAGTCACGATTCACGACCCTTTCCCACAAAACCATTTGTCCCATTCTTGTTTCACGTTCAGTCAAAATGTTCAATTAATTTTAAGCACTACTGGGCAACTACCATAAGCATAACCAAGGAAAACGTCAATGCATAGATCAACCAAAACACTCACACCCGGTTCTGCCAACAGAGGATCTCTCCCCAATTCGTGATAAAAACTCACAACCACTGAAACCAGGAGATCCCATCCCCCCAAATTCACACAGCCACCGAGAGTATAAAAAGAACAGGGGATCCCATCCCCTCCCACATTTCCAGCAAACGACCCGAAGGAAAAACAACCACTAACCACTACCAACACAAGTCATGGGTTTTCAGATTTAAACGATTTAACACACTCCATGATTTCAAAATCCGTGTGTTCTAACCGGGAGTTATCACAGAAGGGCCGGTCCTGGTGCTTTCAATTATTTAGCCGGATATACGTGGTTAACCGATTTCACAGCAGGAGTTCACATTTTCAGCGACCCATTTAAAACATCATGAGGGGATTCAAGTGCACACACACGACCACCAACGGCCTCACTTTTCAGGAAACATAAACCAGAACAACAAAAGGGATGATCACAAGATAAAGCATAATAACGATCACAACCCCTTCCCCTTCTTCTTTTAGAACTTCGTTTATTATCTTCATTAGGGTTTGGTTCAACCAATTCCATAGGAACAAAGTAGCGCCCACCCCGCATGATACACAAAAGTGAGAGACGAGAGAAATTCCCTACTTGTTGATAGATGATCGACGTTTAGGCCGGGGGCGCGGAACTTTACGGATAACGATGCGGCGGTCCCGATGCACCAGAAGAGCCACGATCGAAGAAGGGGGGGGGGGGAAACCACGGCCTAACCCATAATTATAAGAGCTGTGGACGATTGAGGTGAAACACAAAACCACGAAAGACGAAGGAGTCGTGGGTTGACCACGTGGCTTGACTCATCATTAATGGCACTGGGTGGTTTTAACCGACCCATGAATTTATGAAGCATTTAATTAAAACCTTTGTGCGCGTTTCGGATTCCCAAGACATTTTTAACAAGGCAGAATAGGGTTTAAAACCCTATTTGCGAAAAAGGAACGTTACTGGAGCAACTTGGCAAGGCCGGCCGACGTCGGCCGGTTTCACCGATCGGTACCCCGCAAGGAAACCGGATTTTTGGCAAAGGAAGGGACCAAGGGGGGTCTGGGTCATCACATCAGATACCTCTTAAACGATTCTCGTCCCCGAGAATCAAAAAAAACCAGAAGGAAAGAGAGGATTCGAACAACCATCTTCGAAGATACCTCTTAGGAGTGGACCCCCGCTAATTGAAAACACTCCCTGTCAAGAACCAAGCAACATACCACGCAAAACCACCTGGTCATGTGGGTTTGGGGAGTTCCCTTCCCCCATGTCAAGATATTATCCGCTTTGGGCGGAACTGACTCGCCCGCACGGGTTTAATCGCATCCACCTTAATGCGTCCTGATTAGGGGTCGGGTTTCCCTTCCCTTTAGCCGGGGCTTTCCACACATAACAGAGGAAAGGAACTAGCACATTTCATAGACAAAAAGGTCAACGTTCTGTCACAACAGGCACCAAAGATTCAAAGCTCAGAACAACTTGGGGTATTGGGCACGCATCTGTGCTTCCCTCTCCCACGTGCTCTCTTCGAGGCCTCCATGTCTCCACAACACACGAACCAGGCCGACGGTTCGTCCACGGAGCACTTTCTCCTTGCGATCCTCGATTCTGACTGGCCGTTCCTCGAAGGTAGCGTCTCCTCCCACATCTAGCTCTCCCCAGTTGATGACATGAGAGTCATCATGTAAGTACTGACGAAGCTGGGAGACATGGAAGACGTCATGGACCCTCTCCAACTGAGGTGGTAGGGCCAGCTGATATGCTACCTCGCCAACTCGCCTCAGCACCTCGAAAGGTCCGATGAACCTAGGGGAGAGCTTACTCCCCTTTCCGAACCTCCGCTGCCCCCGTCGAGGGGAAACCTTCAAAAACACATGATCTCCCACCTCGAACTTCAGGGGCCTCCTCCGACGATCAGCATAAGATTTCTGCCGATCCTGAGCTGCTTTCATCCTCTCCCGCACTAGCTGGACTTTCTCCGTGGTGCTCTGCACTACTTCTGGTCCAAGAGTACCAGTCTCACCAACCTCTTCCCAACATAAGGGTGAATGACATGGTCTTCCATACAAAGCCTCAAAAGGAGCCATGCCAATAGTAGAGTGAAAACTGTTGTTGTAGGCAAACTATACTAAAGGCAAGTGTCGTACCCATGATCCTCCGAAATCCAGAACACATGCTCGCAGCATGTCCTCCAAGGTCTGGATAGTCCGCTCTGTCTGCCCATCAGTCTGAGGGTGAAAAGCAGTGCTAAGGCGTAGTTGGGTGCCAAAAGCATGCTGTTACCCCTTCCAGACTCGTGAGGTGAATCGAGTGTCCCGATCTGAGACAATCGTTCTCGGAACTCCATGCAAACGCACCACCTCATCCACGTACCTCTGTGCTAAGGTACTCACGGGTCCTGACTCCTTGATAGCCAAGAAGTGAGTAGATTTTTTCAATCGATCCACCACTACCCAGATAGCATCATGCCCGCCCTGAGCTCTGGGTAGTCCCGTGACGAAGTCCATCGAGACGTCGTCCCACTTCCACTCGGGGACATCCAGAGGATGCAACAGACCACCAGGAACACGGTGTTCAGCCTTCACCTGCTGACACACCAGGCATTTAGCCACGAACTCTGCCACTGCCCGTTTCACCCCGGGCCACCAAAACTGTCCCCTCAGGCCTTGGTACATTTTCGAAACACCCGGATGTACTGCCAAGGCTGATCTATGGAACTCACGAAGGACTTCATCACGCATCACCACTTGAACAAACAACCTCCGATGAAAGAGCATCTGACGTCGGCTGTCCTCCGACCATCCTTCCGGGGCGTTCCCCTGATCGATATGATCCCACAACACTTCCACCTCAAGATCTCCCCACTGAGACTCTTCCACTTGCTGCAAAAAAGAGGACTGTACCGTCATCTGAAACAAACAGCCTCTAGTACCTTCCACCCTTGCATCCAAGTGTAAGGCAGCCAACTCCCCCATCGCCTTCCAAGCATCAGCAGATTCCCGAACCACCTCCTGATGCGGCTTCCTGCTCAGGGAATCAGCCACAACGTTTCCCTTACCTTCAGTGTATGAGATCTCGAAGTCGTAGTCCTGGAGAAACTCGACCCACCTCCGCTGTCGCAAGTTCAAGTCACACTGGGAGAAGATATAGCGCAAGCTTTTATGATCGGTGAAGACCACAAAGCGCTCCCCAAAGAGGTAATGTCGCCACAGCTTTAATGCGAACACTACCGCTGTAGGCTCCAGGTCATGGGTGGCATAGTTCCGCTCATGGGGGTGTAGCTGCCTGGACCCGTAAGAGATCACCCCTTGTCGCTGCATCAATACGCACCCCAGGCCCTGTCCCGAAGCATCACAGAATACCTCATAGGCCATCCCTTCTTCTGGCAATCTCAACACTGGGGCACTAACCAGTTTTTCTTTTAGGTAGCAGAAGGACGACTCACACTGCTCTCTCCACATGAAAACCTGGTCCTTTTTGGTCAAAGCCGTCAAAGGGGCTACTACCCGGGAGAAGTTGGGTACGAATCTCCGGTAGTAGCCCGCCAGTCCGAGGAAACTACGAACTTCCGCCACATTCTTGGGTGCGGCCCAAGAAACAATTGCCTCAACCTTTGATGGGTCGACTGCTACTCCCTGCTCAGACACCACGTGTCCGAGGAAGTGCACTCCTCGTGCCCAGAACTTGCACTTTGACAACTTCCCATAGAGCTGGTGCTGTCGGAGGACCTCCAAAACCGTCCTCAGGTGCTCTGCATGATCCTCTTCTAAAATTGAATAGATCAGGATATCGTCGATGAACACCACCACAAACCGATCCAGGTACTCCCGAAAGATGGAGTTCATAAGCCCCATGAACACGGCCGGGGCGTTCGTAACACCAAAGGGCATGACCACGAACTCGAAGTGCCCATACCTGCACCTGAACGCCGTCTTCGGGATGTCACTATCCTTCACACTCAGCTGGTGGTACCCGGATCGCAGGTCGATCTTCGAGAACCATCCTGCCCCCTTCAGCTGGTTGAAAAGATCATCTATCCTCGGAAGAGGGTAGCGGTTCTTGATCGTTACCTGATTCAGCCTCCTGTAATCGATGCACAACCTGAGGCCACCATCTGCCTTCTTTGCGAACAAGACTGGGGCACCCCACGGTGATGCACTTGGACGAACATAACCCCTCTTCATCAGATCGTCAATCTGTATCCGCAACTCCCGTAGCTCCGAAGGTGCCATCCGGTAAGGAGCCATCGAGATTGGTCGACAGCCGGGCTGCAGGTCTATCCCGAACTCGATGTCACGTCGAGGGGGTAGAGTCGTCACCTCCTCAGGAAATACGTCCATAAATTCACGAACGATCTCTAGTACTTCCACCATTTCCTCATCTGTTGATTCTATCGTCAGTTCAGTCAATAAGGAGAGGATAGGTTCCTCCCTCCTGTTTCCCTTCGGACAGCTCCGCTCGCCGGTGAGAGTAACAAGCTGGCCGTCCAAACCGGAGAACACCACCCTCCCTTGGGAACAGTCGATGACGGCGCACACAGAAAATAGCCAGTCGATGCCTAGGATGACATCGTACGGCCGAATCTGTAGCAGAAGGAGATCCTTAACTGACTGATGTGGCCCCAACATCAGTCTACATCCCCGACAAATGAACAGCAAGTCGGTCTGACCTCCAACTGGTGTGCTCAACACCAGGGGCACTGGAAGTCTCTCGGCATCTAGACCCAAGGCGCGAGCTAGACTGGGTGCAACAAAGGAGTGCGAAGCTCCGGTATCGAACAAAGCATAATCAAGAGTTCTAAATACACTGATCGTACCTCGAACAACCTCTGGCCCTGTTGGAACTGTTGCTTCTGCGGCGTGTAACTGTCCACGCCCAGCTCCCCTGCCCCTCGGCTGTCGGACACCTCCCCGACCACGCCCTGGTCGAGGTCCCTGGGGAGCGCCCTGAGGTCGGCCTCCCCCTCCTATGTCTGTATGCGGAGGAGCGGGAGCTCGCTGTCCCTGCTGCTGCTGCTGGAAGGGTCTGGCTGGGAACTGCTGCTGCGGCGGACGCTGGGGATGACTGCCACTGCTGTACTGCACCCGATCGGGGCACTGACTCCGAAGATGTCCAGGGATCCCGCAGATGAAGCACCGTGGTCCCGAGCCTGATGGAAAAGAACGTGGGCCAGGGGATCGAAACTGAAACTGTTGCGGCCTGCTCCCTACGGGTCGGAACCTGGAGGGTCCCGATGCCGGAGGCCTGGTGCTGACGGCCTTCCCCTTCGATGGTCCCAGCTGGATCCCTTCTCGTGGCAGTCCGCCTAGAGCGTGCATCCTTTCCACCACTTCGGCCTTCTTCTGAACCTCTAAGTATGTCGGAAGGGTAAAGGGGGTAACAACAAACTGGAGGGAGGGTCGGAGCGCCTCCTCCAAACGTCTTGCCCGAGACTCCTCATCGGGAAAGAGGTCCGGAGCAAAACGCAGGAGGTCCTTGAACTTGATTCCAAGTTCCCTCACGGACATGCTCCCATGCTGGAGGGAGAGTAGCTCCTGCCTCTTCTCCGCCTTCATTGTCGAGGAGAGGAACTCCACCCGGAACTCCCTCTCGATGTCTGCCCAAGCAACCTCAGATTCCTTCCTACTCCCCAGGTGAAGCATCCACCACTGACGCGCCGCTCCTCGCATCTGGCTAACAGCCAGAGGAACCCAGTACTCCGTCGGGGCCCGAATCAGGCCGAAGGCTATGACTAGCTCCTCCAGCCAGCCTTCCGTCTTCATGTCGGAGGTGCTGCCCTCATATTTCTCGAGGGTCTGTCGCTGAAAGGCTCGAAGAGTCTTCTGCCACTGGTCGTCCTCTTCCTCCCGATCAGCCCTCTGCCGATTGGCCAAAGTAGTCTCAGGAATCTCGATCGCCTGTACCACACGTGGTCGTCTTCCAGGTGCCATAACTGCAAGGTAAACAAGGAATGCCTAAGCCCAGTAGTGCAAAGAAAACCGTTCTCAAAACATTTTAAGATTTAATTTATTCTCATTTTCCCAAGACATCCCAGAAACACAAAAACACAAGTCATTTATGATGCATGTACCTTTCCTAGGGTCTCTACCCTGCAATCAGTGTGGCCTCACTTGGTCGTTCGGTAGGTCCAGAGTCCTTGCATCGGATCACGGGGGGCCCTAAAATCCCGTGTCCTAGCCGGTCCTCCCTGGCCTAATTCACGCACCAAGGTCACCCAACGCTGTTGCCTTACCATCCCATGCAATCCTTACTGTGCCTAACTCCAGACTCCGTCCTATCTCTCAACCTCCCTTTGATACCATTCTGTCACGACCCGCCTTCACCAAAAGGAGGGAAGAGTCAGCGGATTTCCAGGCCCTTCATTTTTTAAGATGAAGGAGAGATAATGACCCCCGAAACCCGCCTTCAATAGGTCCCGGAGTGGCGACTAGCACCAAGGGTATAGAAAATTTTCGCAAATGGAAGGCATTACCCTTTTTTATTATTTAGGATCGGGAAAAAGGACAAGTCGACCTCCCAAAAAGGAAACGAAACAAGTTTATAAAAATGAACCCAAATAAAGTCCCCATGCATGATTAAACAGTTTACAACAAGATACAAGTACAAAAGAAAAAGAAAGCTCTCAAGTACAATACCAAAAGAAAACAAGG
Source organism: Viscum album (assembly GCA_963277665.1). Lineage (NCBI taxonomy): Eukaryota > Viridiplantae > Streptophyta > Magnoliopsida > Santalales > Viscaceae > Viscum > Viscum album. The sequence continues at coordinate 1,196,490,434 of OY728155.1, read as the reverse complement.
GTACGACAACAGCGACAACTCCAACTGTCCGACTAATAGGGTCCCGCGCAGCCCTGGTAGTCCTCCTGGAAACCTGAAAGTAAACGTAGGGTGAGCATACAAGTACACTCAGTAGGGAAAACCAAGACTCTCATGCACAAGTGGGGGAACGTACTAAAGTCCCGTGAGAAAAGAGTGAACCAAACAGCTAACAAGGCAAACTATCCATCCCAGGCCTCCCCAAGGCTCACTCCCCAAAAAACGCAAGTCAAGTAATATATATAATAAGAGCACATCGATGTTTGGGTACCCCGCGCCACTTCCCCACTGGTTATTGAGACATCCTACGCATCGGACCAATCCCGCCATTCTCACCGCAGTCCCACTGCCACACCCGCCCGCACACACATGGGCCACCACCACACGCAGTCCCACTGCCAAATCCCGCCCGCACACACCTGGGCCTCAACTGTCACAAGTAACCATGCCTGCAAACACCTAGGCCAGAACAACCACCGCTACGCCCGAAGACACCTGGGCTGAAGGATCCACTGCCACGCCCGAAAACACCTGGGCCTCATCCCGAAGACACTTGGGAAACCACCTGCCGCACACACCTGGCCAACCACCACAACACCCTGCCCGATGGTTCTTGGGCTAATAATGGACTTCAGGCCATCACAGCCTGCCCGAAGGTACTTGGGCTATCCGGGAAAGGGAGCAGAAAAGGAGCTAATAACCATCCACTAAGTATAGTGTTGGGAAAAACACCCTTCCCCCATAAATGGGGGTGTTCGGCACTATGTGCTCAACTTGGGTGGGGCGCGAATAAGAAACACAAAGCTACAAGTATAGATATAGGTAACAAACACTCACCGAAAACATAGGTTTTTCCTAGCCAACCTACAGAACACAATACCACAGCGTCCGAGTCACGATTCACGACCCTTGCCCACAAAACCATTTGTCCCATTCTTGTTTCACGTTCAGTCAAAATGTTCAATTAATTTTAAGCACTACTGGGCAACTACCATAAGCATAACCAAGGAAAACGTCAAAGCATAGATCAACCAAAACACTCACACCCGGTTCTGCCAACAGAGGATCTCTCCCCAATTCGTGATAAAAACTCACAACCACTGAAACCAGGAGATCCCATCCCCCCAAATTCACACAGCCACCGAGAGTATAAAAAGAACAGGGGATCCCATCCCCTCCCACATTTCCAGCAAACGGCCCGAAGGGAAAACAACCACTAACCACTACCAACACAAGTCATGGGTTTTCAGATTTAAACGATTTAACACACTCCATGATTTCAAAATCCGTGTGTTCTAACCGGGAGTTATCACAGAAGGGCCGGTCCTGGTGCTTTTAATTATTTAGCCGGATATACGTGGTTAACCGATTTCACAGCAGGAGTTCACATTTTCAGCGACCCATTTAAAACATCATGAGGGGATTCAAGTGCACACACACGACCACCAACGACCTCACTTTTCAGTAAACATAAACCAGTACAACAAAAGGGATGATCACAAGATAAAGCATAACAACGATCACAACCCCTTCCCCTTCTTCCTGTAGAACTTCGTTTATTATCTTCATTAGGGTTTGGTTCAACCAATTCCATAGGAACAAAGTAGCGCCCACCCCGCATGATACACAAATGTGAGAGACGAGAGAAATTCCCTACTTGTTGATAGACGATCGACGTTTAGGCCGGGGGCGCGGAACTTTACGGATAACGATGCGGCGGTCCCGATGCACCAGAAGAGCCATGATCGAAGAAGGGGGGGGAAACCACGGCCTAACCCTTAATTATAAGAGCTGGGGACGGTTGAGGTGAAACACAAAACCACGGAAGACGAAGGAGTCATGGGTTGACCACGTGGCTTGACTCATCATTAATGGCACTGGGTGGTTTTAACCGACCCATGAATTTATGAAGCATTTAATTAAAACCTTTGTGCGCGTTTCGGATTCCCAAGACATTTTTAACAAGGCAGAATAGGGTTTAAAACCCTATTTGCGAAAAAGGAACGTTACTGGAACAACTTGGCAAGGCCGGCCGACGTCGGCCGGTTTCACCGATCAGTCTCACCGATCGGTCGCACCGATCGGTCCCACCGATCGGTCCCACCGATCGGTCCCACCGATCGGTCCCACCGATCGGTCCCACCGATCGGTCCCACCGATCGGTCTCACCGATCGGTACCCCGCAAGGAAACCGGATTTTTGGCAAAGGAAGGGACCAAGGGGGATCTGGGTCATCACAATTTAAAATAAAATGGTTTTCATATAAAAATAACCAATTTCTTAATGTGATTTTCATTAAATTAATTTATTTAAATTAACTACATATATAATTCCACATCCAAAAGGGAACCAATATCCACATAAATAGATCTCTTATTAGATGTAAAATCAATGAAACACATCCCCTAAACGAATACATTGTTAGATTTCTACAGTACAAACTCACCAACATTATTTTAAAAATCATCATGAAAAATAACACATCATGATATGTTATGTGTCACATATCATTATTTTCTTATGTATATAAAAAGTGTTAACAGTGTGAGAGTAATATTTCTTGAGGGTGTTTTCACATAAGGCTGAAATATCCAAATAAATAAATTAACATTTTCCACCACATCACATGAGATTTTAAATAATATCATATTGAAAAAATAAATTGATACATGAAAAAAATAATTTAGAAGCACAAGTATAAAAGATTCTTATTCCATGAAATAAGGCCCACATCAGCAGAATTGAGTTAAGTTTATAATGATTTTATAAAATTGAAGAAAACCTGAACTCCTTCATCCTAACCAATTCACTAAGACAATATTCTTGAAAAGAGCGTAAATAATGAAATTGATTGGAAACCACCACCCCTAAAACCATATATTCACTTCACTGATCCAAATGAGTGTGTTTTCTAATGAAATGAATTTTTTTCAATATAATGGTTCCCCTAACCATATCTTCATATCAAAACATGTCCAATAGAATGAGTTATAATTATAGTAACTAATGAAAATTGTTTTGAGGTTATAATCTTATGGATGACATGATATAAAATTTCATGGCCCAAGGTTTTAGTAAGTTTGATTTTGTTAGCTTAACCTAGAAGATTCCCTACGCTAATTCAAAAGTGCTAGTATCTGATGAATGAGGAAAACCATTTCATTCAATTTAAGTGGAATAAAATTATGTATATTATTATATAACTAGATTATGAGTGGACTTTCTACAAATAAAAAGCATAAATCTATCATTTACATGTGAATATAAAACATTACGAGCCGAAAATATGCATTTTTTCATGAAATTAATTTATCCTTAAAAATGCTCATGGTAGTTACCACATAGAATATTTTAACCCTCATAAACTCCTAGAAATATGAACCACCCCTATCGATCTCCCTTATATAGTATTTTCACATTCAATGAATACTTGTTCTTTCTAAAAGAATGATTTAAACTAGTGGTGATTTCTATAGACTCCAAATAAACATATTTATCAGGATCTAAAATAGAACCGTCCAATTTTATAGCCAATATCACATGAACTAGAAATGTTAATCACTCGAGTATGGTATATACATTACCTAACATCAGTGGTGGAGTTTTGAAATGTATTATATAACATTTTTTCCACAAACATGATAGTGATATAAATTGTGAGATATTCTAGAAAATAAAAAATATTATGGACCCTTAACCTATAAAATAGATTAATTACTAGGGGTAATTAGTTCATTCATCTTTAACATATTTACCATTTTCCACCATGTTCAAATAATTTAAAATTCATGTGTGACACATTATCCATTATAAGTAATATACCCCAAAAGATGCATCTCATCACATGGTATGTCATGTAAAAATTAATTTCCTAGCATCAAATCATGGGGGATTATCAAATCTCTTTTCCTTGAAACCCTCAATTATTAATATCATGTATGAATCCAATCTTGTAATTTATCCCTACGAACCCACACATCATCAATAAAACATAACAGAAAATTACATCCTATCTATTACCCCCCCCCATTTGATACCACTCTATTTGGACCCAATCCCTCTAAAGGTGCCCTAAATAGAAACAGAAGTAGGAATTGGATATTAACCCATTATCCCCACCTATAAAAAGTCATGGAATGGAGACTACCATATAGTGATTATAAAAAAAATAAGAGGCATTACCATCATATTTATTTCATATGTATTAGATAATTTTATGAATAACAACTAGATAATCAAACCCATGATAAAGAACCTCAAGAATATCATAAAACACATGTTCACAAAAAAAAATTCCACATATATAGTGGGAGCATAACCTATATACAAATTTGGATCCTCATTGAAACCACACAAGAAAAAATATAATAAGAATACATATTCCGGTTGGGAAATAATTTTTAAAAGGAATTAAACTAAATAGTTATATTGTTGTTTTACCACTCTCACCGGGGATCAATCACAAAATTAAAAATAGTATCATAACCAAAATATTTAAAATATATATATATATACCAAAATACAATGTACCCAATGTTCTTCCACTCTCATGCAATAATTCCACACATCTGGTTCCATCCCTGTTTACATAAATAATCCATCATGAAAACACTACAAAATATATATCCTACCATTATTCCAATTCAACATATTAATAAATCCACATCATCCGTAGGTTAAATTGGTGTATTTAGAGAATCCACTACACCTTGTGTATTATATACTATACCAAATACCATTATTTTTATTACATAACATGTGTATAATATTAATCTGGATAAATATCTAGAATAATGGTATTCCTCAAGACCGAAAATAATCACATACGAAGAAGAAAATGTATGGGAAATTTTCCTTGTGCTTACCCACATGTAATAATACACCCAAATAGGGAGTGAGAAGGGGGTAGTAATTAATATGTATCCTTACCTACCAAGATTATAGGGAAAACACCACCCCATACACACACACATAATTTAGTTGTCTCTTTATCTTATGACACATGTGAGTTCTAGATGAAATAAATAAACAGACATAATATATATTTCTCAAATCAAATCTATAGGAAACTAGGTATCCATAGACTCATCATCTGCTATCATAAAATGAGTCAAATGATTTCCAATACTAAGGCATAGACAAAAAATGTACATTTAAATATCTTAGTATTCGTTATGCATTAATTTTGTTTTTATGTTAATCATACTTGATAAATATTTATTTTTTTCATTACTCTTTAATTGACATAAATACCGTACATTTCATTATATTTTATATAAATTTAAAGATTTCTACCATGTTACGAAAGAAAATCAATTTACATTCAGGTACATTTCACACAACTAATTGAATATATTGAGAAAATTTAAGAGTTTCAATCACAAAATCAGAACCAAAAATTTAAATCTCACATCATCACATATTTATCTATTTTAGAATTAAATAATTACAATTTCAATTTTCTAATTCTATATTTATAAAATTAATTTCATCATAATTTATATTTTTGTTTAAGAGTAAAAAATAATACTTTTTATATTAAAAAATAACAGTTATAAACTAACATGGAGTTATAAATTTATCTCTCTATTATTATTTCTAGAATGAATATTATTATAAAGAATTTAATTAATTTACCCCTTTTCAACTTATAATATTATATAATAGAAAATATTTTGATCGATTTAATATGATAAATATTTAAATTCCATTTCTAAAATATTTATCAATAATATTAATTATATATTCAAAAAGTGAATTCTAGATTCTATGATAATCACAACTATATACAATAAAGATTAATATTTATCAATAAGTTCTTAAATAATAAAATGGGCAGGTTTAAAATATTTATAATTATATAATCCCCTATTTTATATTACAAATATTATTATATTCTACATCATAAATTCATAATTAAAAAAAATTACTAATTTATTTCATGGAATTCATTACACTATATAATGTTCTTAAAATTTATTATTTTGAATAATAATAATAATAATTTTATGATAATGAATTGTATCATTCGTATTTTACTAATATTCAAATGCATATATTCAGAATTGGAAAATTATATTCCACTTCAACTTAAGAAACATTCTTACAGGTAATTTCATGATGATGATATTGTATGAAATTATTTTGAGAAATAAATAATTGAAAATTAGAATAAAATAATATATATATTCAACCTTTAGCTAATCCTACATTATAACAAAAATAGCTTTCAACAAAATTATTTGTTTTTGTATACAATATTAATTACAATATGAGTTTAAAATATTATATAACTATATTATTATAATTTTAATGTTAATTTCATCCATTTACACAATTTTAACTTATACATGATCCAATAAAAAATTCATATTAAAACACATAGTAGTAAAATATCATCTTCTGCGAGATATATAATATTATATGATGTACAAAAAATTGTGTAGATCATAATGAAGATTCTAATTCACATAATTTTTGAAAAACTATAGAGGAAGATATATTGATTGAAAACGATTTTAAGAAATTGAAAAATGATGTTTGGATTTTTCAAACACAAATTCAATAATTTATTACTCAAAAATGTTTTTGTATTTATTCAGATATGGTATCTATAATGATATTGTTTTCAATGAAAATCCAATATCCATTAAATTTTTATGTCATGAAACCTTTTTTTAAATATGAAGGAGGATTATATATTACTTTTAAAATTTTTATTTATAAAAACCCATCATGATCTTAATGATATTCATTTTTTTATACTAAAAACCTCTTAGAAGTCAGTATAATGTTGTGATTATAATATTATGTTAATAATAGTACATATAAGAAGAACCCATGAACAATTTAATGGAAACAAATTTTCAAATATATTTTTTATTACAATTACATGATGATAAGAAAATCATATAAACCATTATACAAAAACTATTGAGCTATTACCCTTTTGAAAAAATTGGGTTATCCTTTTACGGAGAAGGAAATTTCATTATGAATATATTATAGATGCATGTTTACCCATACAAAAATAAAATGTTTCACAAAGTACCCATATATGGGCATTAGAAAATGATTGTGTAACCTTATGCAAGAAATGGGAATGGTAAGATACCTTAATAATACTCTAATGATTTCAATTTTTTTATTTTTAAACAATCATGTATACTTTTTGGCATCGTATATTGTAGGTGGATGACCCATACACAACTAATCAAAACATTACATGATTAATAAAATTTCATTGTCACCATTATTAAATATGATTAATAATTATGACCTATATTTAGTAAATCAAAATAATTTCACACCTTTAATAACGATTTAGAAAAAAATTACATGAATATATGATGGGGTTCTACATGAATGTCATATTTTTAATAAAAATAATTAAATTATAATAAATAAGCTCACATATAATTATAACTAAATTTTTAAATTACTTTATATTTTCCTAACCACATAAATATTAATAGAATCATTTAATAATACATAATTTAATTTATAAATAGACATTAAAAATATTTAAATCAAATTTCTATTGTTAAAAAAAATTAAAAACCATTTTAAAATAAAAAAACTATGTCAAAATACCAAACACCAAAGAATAAAAAATTAAGGCATAATAATGATTTGGACCTTTTACTCATGTATATATATATAAATTCAATTTTTAATGCAGATATTCGCTCACCTATCCGATAATATGTAAGAAAATATATACATATATATATATATATTTCCCCATTTATGTGTATATAATCATAGAAAAAAAATTAGAGATTTATAAAATAATTAGTGAGAGAACTACATGAAAATGAATTTTTTAAAATAATATAATTACAGAAATAAATAAGTCCCATATACCAAAACACATAAAATCTTTAATCAATCACATTTTAAATTACCTAAGAAATATACCTAGATTTAAAATAGCATATCAAAATTATTTCATAAAATTTTACCTCAATTTAATTTAGATAAAAACCATGGAATAAAAAATGATAATAAAATAATTTATAAGCCTAAATTTATAGAAAACTCATTATGAGATTAAATTTATATATCCATATAATAATGATAATTACATTGGAATATAATTTTTAAAGTATTAAGTATTATTTTACTTATATTGAAAATGAAATCACTTGTAATTACATAATAATAACAAATATTAATGATAAATACCCTCTAAATACAATTTGGGGAATATTCAAATAAGGTTTCACAAACCATGAGAATAAAAATAACTAAAAAACATAATGAAAATCATCATATATTTTGACCTAGAACATTAAGTGATATAATAGATGAAATAAATAATATTTGAAGAGGGGTAAGGGGGATAAAGAGATAAAACCCTAAACATGTGTAGTTAGAACTGAAATTAGGACACCAATGATGATTATAGGAGGTGGTGAGTGGATAGGAACACGTGAGGCCACAATTTGAATAGTGTGTTGTCTAATAGAGTTTGTGTACAAGGATAACCCCAATGTGTTCTCAAATATATTGTGGTGGAGGGGGAATTTGGAAGTTTTATTTTTTTCAAATTAATTAAATCACGTTTTTAGCCACATGGTATACTAAAATTTCTCCCAACCAAACAACCCATACTAGTCACACCTTAACCCACACATATATGGTTATAATGATGTAATTACTAGTCAAACATACATAAAACAATATATATCAAAATTGATGAAAAAAATGTATGAATTACAAACAGTTATCACTAATGTTTCTCTTATTATGAAATAATTAAAAAAATTGGAATTTTAAATAATCCACTAAAAGTAAAATTCACAAAACAATAGATTGTATTTTTAATTTGGAATTACTTAATAAAATAGCTCATAAAAACCTAAATGAGACAACCTTGTCACAATTGGAATGAAAGAATAAATAATTTCATGGAATATATATAATAAACCTAGTTTAATGACGATCACAAATATATTAAACTGTCATTGACAAATACATGAGAAAGGAAATGAAGTGAATGAAAAATATGATTTTCCACCTAACAATTGTTATTCCCCAAGAAAAGATCCAAAAACATTTTTTGTGGTAATAGCCAAGAAAATATTAAATGACCTTAACATAATGTTGGTTTTCATTCTACTATATCCATAAGGAACTGTTAGAGTAATAATGACTGATTCCTTGTCACTTCTTAACACCTCATCTAATTATAATCTCATATGGATACCATAATAAATCTAGATGTAATTTCCATCAAACCACATCTCCCATTGATTCATTTTTAATATAAATATATGCGTAAATCAATTTACTTGATTCATAATAATTAATAAGAATAATGAGAACACTTAAATCATATCATAAAATCCCATATTCTAAGGGGAAATTATAAATTCTACATCCGCATTTCTCTAGTTGCACTATAACCTAATCATTTCCAATTCAAAAATTATAATAAAATGTGTGTAATTAAAAAAATTAATTAATTAATTCAACATATGACCCAGTAAATTAAAAAATAAATATATTTCTCAATAAATCATGTTTTATTCCATTAAATAAATATATAATGATATAAAAAATAATTACAACCCAGTAATTAATGAAATGTAAAAGATTTATATAATATAAAATAACAAATAAAATGGTATATTTAAAATAAAAATTATCTTAAGGGAGAAAACAAGAAAGTAAATTTAACAAAAAAAATTAAAAAATTACCCAAATTTTCTATTAATAAAAAGTTTAATAATTAGATATAAAACATTAGATAATTAAAAATAGATAAATAACAAAAATCATAATGGCCTTTTATGGGAAATAAAATAGAAACTACAAAATAAGAATAATTTATAGATTTTATAAACCAAACAAATATACATTAAATAAATTTTTTATCATAAAAAATATTAAAATAAATACTTATTCATAATATATGATATTTTTAAATGTATATTACATGTTTTTCATTAATCTTATAATTTTTAAAATATTAAAAAAATATTCATATGTAAAATTACAGGGAAAATTTAAACAAAAAAATTACTCCAAAATTAATATAAAATAAATTTTAAAATTATCATAAAACACAATTTAAAATGTCATTTTAAAAATGGTTCTCACAGTACTTTCTTTTTGTAAATTCACAAGACAAGATTTGTTGTGAATATCCAAACATGAATGATTGTAAACAAATATAATTTTTAATGTCAAATAAGGTATATATGTTGCCCAACATATATATTATATAATAAAAAAAATAAAGGGAACTAATATTTGTATCAAAATAAAATTGAATATTTATTATAATAATATTTTAATATAAAAAAACTCTTACTAAACCCTAAAATATATTTCATCAATTTTAGTAGGTTTATTAATTTTTCTGGGATGATTTTTATATATTCCTAAAAAAATATCTTATTTCCAACATGACATTAATAATTTATTTTCATTATATGAATGAAAAAATATTATGAAAACCATAAACTAAATTAATCCTTTGGATATATTCTTTTAATATTTTTAAATAAATTATATACATGTAGAGTAACGACATCATCAATATAAAGAATACTGCAGATTTTTTATGATCATGGATGTGATTTTCTACTCAAAATGAATGAACATGCATTAATTATAAGAAATTACCTCTTTCCACTATATCATGACACAACCTAGATCAATCCTGGAAGAATCACAGAACACCACAAACTCAACACCCTCCTCTAGTAACCTTAATATAGGGCTGCTCGTAAATATCTCCCTCATATCCTAAAAGAACTTTTTTCACTTCTATGTCCACATGAAATGATTCCCCTTCTATGTGAAGGCCCTCAACTGTGCTGCTAGCATATAATTTTAGGGTAGTATATTCAGATAGTACCCAACCAAACCGTGAAAATTTTGCATCTCGGTAACACACTTGGGTGGATCCCAAAAAATCACTGCTTCAATCTTCACTAGATCTACTGTCACTCCAGCTACTGAAGTGATGTGTCCCAAAAAGTGGACCTCCCAATTTGAGAATATATAATTTGAGATCTTTTCTTAAATCTAGTTATCTCAGTGTCATTCTAGAACCACCCTCATGTGTATCATGTGTTCCTCCTCTATCGTCGAGGACATCAGGATGTCATCAATGAAGACCACGTTGAACATGATAAGTAAGCCTGGAAGATCATTTTAATGATTCCCATGAACATGGATGGGCAGTATGTCATGCCAAAAGAATTCACTATGTACTCATAGTGAACATACCATTACCCAAATGATTTATTTTGGTTGTCCTCATCCCATAATCAAACTTATTGATAGCTATATCTAAGGAAAATCTTCAAGAACCACCTCACTCCATTCAAATAATTTTTGAGGTATTCAATCCTTTTTATTGGATGAATATTCTTCTTGGGGACCAGGTTCAGGCACCATATGTCCACACATAATAATAGGCTTTCATATTGTTTCATGAAAAAAAATTAGGGTCGCCGATGGATAAAAAATGGTTCTCACAAATCCTATACATTGCAAGTCTTCAAGTGGTACCCTTAACTCATGACACTATGTGAGATACATACAATATTCTTGTGTAGATATTTTTTCTTTTCTAGGGTATTGACCAATGCATAAGTCAGCCACCCATAGAAGAGGAAATCTTGGAACATCTTCCAGAAATACATCATCATACTCATCCACCACTATAGGAGAATGAGGCTTCATCTCATCTACTACAACCAGGGTTTTTTGCCATCCGGTGTGTGATTGGGAGCACTATCTTACATTCGAGTCCATCCCGCACTGCTTGGTAATCCCTTTATCTAACAAAGGAGAAAAGTCCCTTATCCATGTATATACCGAACTATGTTCCCTAAATAGTCAATATGGTCAACAAATACACATTACTAGTTCATAATTATATTTATTTCGTAAGGCCACGACATTTCAATCATGAGATCCCAACCGATACTCCCTTCTCCACATGTATGGGCACACTATCGGTATACGTGTTTTACCATCAAATCTCCCCTGGTAGGAGTCTCTATGTGTAGGGATCAAGTTAGTTGTTCTACTGGAATCTATATTTCTAAAAAATGGTCATGGAAGGAAGATATTTACAAGAATGTGTGCCTAGAAAAACATCATATAGTTGGTAAATAGATATATCTTACTTCTAATAATCTTTAGTGGACCGTGTCCATAAGCATTCATCGCCTTATGTTGGCCTCTTCCTCATCCACCATCTCCCTAAGACTCTAATAGACCACATGGGGGTGGTGGTGGTAGTACCTAAAACCATATACCATCTTCTTCATCACATAAAAACACTCTTCCATGTCTTACACTTAGAAGAATTAATTCCTCCTTCCTTCACCTTTGCCTCAGTGGCCCCTCAAACATCTCTAGATCGGTCATATGATGGGTCAGACAATATCTAGCTAGATTTCCCCGACTGCGGCATGAGTAACATTGTCGGTGCTTTGGATAAAATTCACTGACTTGGGAAACTCACACTACTAACCTCATGTCCTCATGCCATACCATGATATTTATGATTCACATGCACCCCTTTGTTAGTTGTTATCTACCTTCTGTCGATGATTCAGCTACATAACACCTAGTGTTATCTCCAACTTCTAATGTCTACACCTCCATATATCTCTATAGTAACAGATCTCGCTCTAGTACTACATCATATGTATGGATTCTAAAGGATATCATGGATTCACATATCTCCTAGTGTATCCCTTGTTCGAAGGACTGGGACTTAAATAACTGGTATCACACAATATTTGGGGAGTAGGGAGAATGATCTGTAAATCATGCTGAGTAATCCACTAATGTCTTGATGTCTTGCTATAGATGCATTATATCGTGTATATGGATGGAGAGTAATGTCGCTAGAAATAATTCCTCCCTGAATATAACCTCAATATCTCTCTATGTGATAGTTGTATCCTAATACTCCTTGATAACTAACCACTACCATATACCCACTACGCCCTGTATAAGAATCACAACTAGTACTTCCATATAGTCATGATGAATCCTCACCAATATGAGGACATGCATAACTGCCTGCAACCAATCCTCAACATCATGGGGGTCTAGCTCACCCCTGATCCTAGGATTTTACTACCTCTGGAACTAATGAAACGTACTCCACCTACACTCATCCTATACTAGTAACCATGTTAGTAAATACATCCCTCCTGGTGGTTATACCATTTTTACAACACCCGAGAGTGTTATGTTCAATATTGGTCCCTCTATCGGTGCCTCATCATTAGGCTTGTCATCCTCATGATCCCATATTAGAAACCTAGTAGGACATCAGCATGGAGGCATCCTGAAATAGATCAAGATGAACCATAGTCAATAGGGTATCCCTTGTGAGCTAACTCTAGCTCATTTATGACATGAGAACACACTCATTCCAATATGATTCATGTACCAATATTTTCCCTAAAACTAGTGTTGGAATGTACTAAATCTGAATGTATAATTAATAATACGAACGTATGGATATGTTGGCCACTACACCAACCCTGGATTCCATGGAATGATATCCATTCTCAAAATGCTCGACCATATTACCCCCAAACAAACCTTACTGACTCATGGTTCATTAGGTAGAACCAACCTCCCTCTAATATCACTGCTTCATAACATATCCCCTAGGGCCCATTCCATGACTACCTCTATGCTACCTCCTATTGGCCATGGGTTGGCGACTGGCACTTATTAGGCATATCCATCAAAGGTAAGGAATTTTCCTATGTACTGGTACACACACACACATCTCCATGAAAAATAGTTGAACTAAATACACTACGTAAACAACCTTTCATACATCTAATATCCCAACAACAGAGTACAATAATACAAAAATGAGATGTTAATGGGGCTATAATATAATCCCAACCAAAAATAAAGGTACAAGATCTAGAAATTCATCCGTAGAAAATCATACATGAATAGTAGGTCCAAAAACACATTTCTGATGTTGCTGAAGCACACCTCATTTGTCAGGACTCTCTCTCTATACCACTTAGATGCAGTCTACCAAGGATATCATCAATGCATCATTACTCTACACATGACATGACATCTGTGGGAATATCCTATCTAGGGGTGAGTAAAACAATACGTGTTAGGGACCACAAATCCACGAAGGAAAATACCACTAAGAATTACAAAATGTATAACATAATGAAAACACAATATGTTTGACACAATGGAAACACACGATGCACACCACAATGGAAAAACACAAAGTATTGTCAATATGGTCATCTCACTAATGTATAAGTCTAAATCATCAATAAAAGGATTTGTAGTTGTTTCCCACCGATCTTCGAGTCTATATAACACTAAATGTGTCAGCATGACACGAAGCATCAATGGATAACAAAGCATTAATGGAACACAAAATGTAGATGGTGTATGGCGTGTTAGTGGTGCATGGAGCATCAGTGGTGTCAAAAATGGGGATGTCATCTATGAAATTGAAGGAGGATGGAGTTTTGATGGTGCAAAAAGCATTAGTAGAGTACGAAGTGTTGATGGAGCATAGTGAATGGATGGATAACAGAGTGTCAATGGTGCATGGAGTTTTGAGGGGTAATGAACACCCCAAGTAACATAGTCACCAATATCACAAATTCATAGCTAGACACATGATTCCTATCATAACACACATGTTCCATGAGAAACTACTCCTCATGCCATTAGGTTATATTATAACTTCCACAAAAACTCACTTAGAGTGTCTCAAAAGGACCATTTCATTGTAAGGCTCCCAACACTGCAAAAGACTCATAAAATGAAAACATTGTATGAATGATAATTCTAATTTAGTAAAAATGGTCAGGACGATGTCCAAACCATCCCAAACCAGTCTGGTCGACCCGACCCAACCTGGTCAGTCTGGGCTGGCCTAAACCGACTCAGCTCGGACCATTGGGCCACCGAAGCAATCCAGTTCTCCAAGTCATCCTGCTTCACACTGGCTGGTTATACTTCACCAGACATAGCTGGTACTACCCGCGTCCCTCTAATCCATGCGGTCGGGAGACCGCGTGGCCAGCTGACTCCCACTGTTGACATAGTTGGACTGAGTATCAGGCAGTTGGTTTACATACCCTGACTGGTCCTGTGGCCTCACCGTCACCATAGGATTTCGCTGATATGGCCTTCAATCTACATCTTTCTACCATGTGATCCTCCTCTAGTGTGGTCCTGGTGGATGTAGTTATGCACATCCCCAAAACCTGGTATCCTGTTGGGCCGCATGTTTCCCTCATTGTTTGCCATTCTGTTGGAGACACTCCATTATTCATACCCTCCTCCATGATCTCATGCCTACTTTTTGATCTCCCATCGCAACTCAACGGTGCTATCGCAGATTACTACCTTCATTCTCATATCATTTCTCCCTGTATCATTGGTGAAGCGATCGATCATTCACATAAGTTTTCAAAGGGAGAATAATTCATGATGATCACGGTAGATTTAGGGTGTTGGGATTAAGAACATGAACACACAAACAAATGATTTTGGCCTTATTCATTCGGCCTTTATATATTCATGGAATTAGGATCATGAATAATCCAACATCAAAATAATCATTAGGATCTATTCACTTTAATCCCGTAATAATTTTCCATTCCTCATTAATGATCGAACCATGGATCAATTAGTTCGTGGGTTGCTCCACAATCATCATTTGATTATAATTAGGGGAAATGAAATCACAATTATATCAACCAAATACATTGGGGATTGGATCTTTCCTTTACAAAGAACAGAGGACTGTGTCGTCATCGATCCTTGATCCGATGGCGTTCATCATTGGGAAAGAGATTCTTTCACCATGTATCTAAGAAATTCATAGGTTATGGCCATACAACTAAATTCCACTAACATGGATTATTAAGAAAGTATATAACTAATTTTTCGACTTGTAACATCCTAAAGTAATATTTTTATTACATATTTTAAGGATGTTCATTTCTAAAAACAAACGTTAATTGATGACCTATGTCGGCTGATTTTAGGACTCACCTAAGAAAAATACTCCCTTATCTACACAACAGTGGTCTCAAATTTCCAATCTTATTTACCATTTATTAGTTATTAGGATTTCAAAATAGAATAATTTTATTAAATTATTTCATTTAATATTGGTCCCATGATGAAATTTTCTACATATAACCCATGTTGTCCACAGTTTGGTCATGCCTAAGTTAAAGCCCATGCTCTGATCTCAATGGTGACCAAAGATTTCTAATCCATGAACCCGTTTATGATTTATTTATCATTTTCAGAAAAAAAACACATGTGTGCTCATAAATACGCAGTAATTTTCAAAAAAAATCATTTTGGGCTCCTTGGGATTTGGATGCACAGGCTACCTTAGCATGTGCTCTCCGAATTTTCCTTAATAATTTAATAAATGAAATTAGGAAAATCTATTTGATTACATAATAGTACAATTAATAAATCCCATTATTAAATCATTTTCAATATAAGGAATAAAATATTACAAGAAATTATATGTCATTAATTTCATTACTTTTATTGTACATCATCTGACTAACAATCAAAATTATGAAAATAAAATAATAAATATTATAAAACATATACATCATATCTCTTTATAATTTTTTTGAAATGATTTCCCGGTATTTATTATTTAGACATTATTAAAAGGAAGACATATACTTTGGATATTATGACATAATTATATATTGGGTCATCCCAAGGACATTGTTTCCATTATAAGAGGTTGAATGAATAATTTATTCCTATAATGATTTATTAAATGAAAAAATATCATTTTTTATAACTCTGAAAATAAATTGACATTTATTCATGGACACATATCCTTGTAAAATCTCATGTAAAATAAATAACCTAGTATACCACTAAATATTATATCACATAGTATATTTTATTTACAATGAAAATAAATTTCAAATAAAAAATATTCTAATAATTTTTTTTTGAAAATATAATTTAATTTAATTTAATTGCATTATAGTAGAATAATATATTTTTCATGTCTTTATTGTAATTTTTTTATTAATGGGATAGACATTAAAAGGATGATGCTTCTCGTGATTCCAAATTCCAGGATGGGGAATCATGGGAGCATAGTGGTGCGTTATGAGGACTATAGGGAGTAAGGTAAAGTGGTTTGTCGATCTAAAAGGGAATGAGGGAACATTAATGGGTTCTTGGGTCGGTTTGTATGTGAATCATGGTGGAATTCTTTATTATTTTGGTATTAAACCATACACATTAAAATATTCAAAACCAAAAACATTCCCAATGTTTTTCATATGGTTTATTGAGAAAGGGAGTGGTATAAATTATTTATGGATAAGGATAGAGGATATTAATATATTTCCCTTGCTTGTGTGGATGTGAGTCACACTTTCAATGAAATGATCATAAATTGCTAAAATATTTTATATTTCGTTGAGTTTTCACTATGGAAATATAAAATAAAATAAAAAACCAAAAATTATATTATTTTAAATGGAAAAAGTATATTTGTCCTTATAACTCATTTATATTATTTTGTTACATTATTACTTGGACATTTATGATGTCTTAAAACACATTATATATTTGTAAGATAATTAATTTTTATGAAAAAATTTTACTATCTCAGAAAATTATGAAATATTTCCCATAGTATAATTTTTATATCCTAATTCCAAAAATAATATTAATGTTATCCAGATAATTTTATAAATATGTGAATTTTATCTTTTAAAATAAAAACTGACATTTATTGAAAATTGATTCTTTTGAAAAAAAACAGTTTTTAAACCTGAATAAAAATTATAATTGGATTCATAAAAATTATACGATAATTTATAAAAGTAAAAAAATATTAATATTTTGTTATATAATTATCTAATTAAATAACCATTAATTAATAGAAATATAATTCATATATAAATAAAAATATTAACCAAAAAATACTATTTTTGCATTAAAAATTTATTTAAAAGTAATAATAAAATAATGAAAGTATATTAAATATTCTATAAAATCAATTAACTTAATCATAATTTTATATTCTTGTTACATATCCATTTATTACACCCGCATTATCTATAATAGTATGGTATATTATTTGGGGGCTTTCATGGGGTCATTCAGTGAACCAGGTTTGGGTTGTGATCTCAATGTGCTTGAACATATCCCATAAACTATTTCACAAATGCTTCAGTTGTTTGATCATAGATTGGTCTTGGGCTAGGAAAATTACCAGAAATTTTATCACATCCAAAAATTTGATAAATGGGATTTATAGGGTATGAAACTACTAGTTGAGGCCATCATATACATTTTCTGTGCCAAATGGATGTGTTAAAACCTATATTTATTCTAGTCATGTGATCACTATTCAACAGCTACATTATCAATGGTAAAGATACATACCAGTTATTTAAATTTTATTGGATATAATAAATAAAAATTAGTTCATATGGTTTCTATATCTATAACCCATTTAATTAAAAGAACATGAATTTTATTCATAATAGTTTGGATCATTACAACCTTCCCCCATTAGGAAAAGTTTCCCTAAAAATTTCCTTTTCCCACACTAAAACATGTGAGGGTTACTCTGCCTCATCACTTCTTCATGTTCCCACATTGCTACATCAAACTTTTGGTTTCTCCACACCACTTTCAAGAGGGGGTCTTGCCTTATTTAGTAGAACTTTTTCACTATGATATAATTTCTTCACTATCTTCTCTGCATATGGGAAGTCATTCTTCTGTGGTACCACCACTAGATTGAGTACATGTGACAGTTATGTTATTTATTTCCTTATGAGTGATACATGGAATACATCATGGATATGAGATAGGTGTTGTGGCAGTCTTAGTCGATAGGCCACTACCCTGATGGGATCAAGGATCCCAAAAAGCCAATACACCTTTGAATAAGCTATCCCTTCTTCCCAAATCTAATAACTCAGTTACATTGAGATATTTGGAGGAATACCATGTATCCAACATTAAACCCTAGGTATCATTGACAATTGTCATAAAATTACTTTTGTTGAATCTTAGTTGCTTTGATATGCTGATGGATGGTCTTAACCATATCCATCATTTCTTCGACGATTTCTAGACATAGAATTTTTCTTTCCCCAACTATATCCCAAAAATACAGTGTTCTAAACCTCATCCCATAAAGGTATTTATAAATATCCATTTGGATGTTTGAGTGGTTATTATTGTGGTCTGTAAACCCCACCAAAGAAATATTTTGGTCCCATCTGCCTTTGACGTCCATTGAGAAAAATAATAACATTTCCTCAAGTGTATGAATAGTCTGCTAGGAAATTCTATCATTTTTAGGGTGATAGTCCATACTGATGTTCAACCTAATGTTTAGAGTATATTGGGTAATCTTCTATAATATAGAGGTGAATCATGGATCTAGATCTAACACAATAGATATTGGTACTCCATGATGCCTTACCAATTCTCTTATGTATATCTGTGCCATTTTATATAATGAGAAATCATCATGAATTGTAGTGATGTGTGCATTATTTATAAGATGATCAACAACAACCCATATACTATAGTTTATTTTTGATATCATCAACTGTATGGTGACAAAGACCATAGTTATTTTCTCTCATTTACCTATTGTTTCGGGGAATGGTTGCATCATCCCTTAAGACTTATACCTCTCAGCCTTCCCTCGATGACATACTGATAATATTATTGTATATTTATTAATATTTTTCCTCATGTTATCCAACTAATAGTGCACTAGAGATCTCAATACATCTTCAAGATTCATGGGTTAATGGAGAAATTCAACCTATGTGCATCATTATAAAGTACTTTCTTACCATCCAAATATATATTTTTATTAAAAAGACACTTTTATTGAAAAATTCTGAAACCAACAAGTCCAACCAAGCCATCAAACACTATAAAACATAAAAAAATTATCAAAGACCAGCTTAAACCCATTAGACTCAAAACCCTTAAATAATTTCCAAGATTGGGTTGTTACCTTTTTACCAGGGTTTCCCTTGATACTCTCTTCTACATGGGAAGCCAGCTTGTCCCATGTTCTCAAGAACTCCTCCACCACAATTTTCTTTTTAATGAAACAGTTTACTAGGATTAGATGATGTTTTTCAATCCACTCTCATTGGTCCTTGTTTTTGTCTACCCGGATTATCCTTCCATTCATCCTTTCCACATCCTTAGAAGAAGAACCTATGGTTAAAATTTTCTCTACCATCTCTTCCTCAGATTGTAAAATCATCTCCCATGGAGATTCCCTAAGCTCAACCTCTCCATTCAGCTCACTAAGAATCCCCTCTGCACCCTCCTTTTCAAGAGAAAATCAAAACAATTGGCTCTCGCACCCTCACTCAGTTTCCCCTCCTCTCTTCCTAAGCCTAAATCCACCAGATCCCTCTCATGCACCCCCGCCCCCTCTACACCCACCTTTCTAGAAACTGAGTCAAAATTGGAAACCAACTCCCCTGATTTCTCTGCTGGAAAAGCCTGTAGGGTGTGAGAGGACCTACTTTCCTTCCCTGTGTTTTTAGCTTTGACTGCACACCTCATTGACACAATATTTGGAAAATTAGTATAGTCCTTGTGAGACTTAGTTTGCTTAACCTTGTTAGCTGGGAAATTTCCTGAGAGAAGAAGCTCCTCCTTCAATTTATTAGGTCCAGAACCGCCGCTTGCAGACCCCTGGAGGACCTCCTCATCATCCGACCACGTTTTCGAAAACACTACTTTCCCACTCAATTATCAATCCTCATTTGACCTTATACCATTCGACTTCCATTTCCACTTGGGTATAACT
The DNA here is from genome assembly GCA_963277665.1 of Viscum album. NCBI lineage: Eukaryota > Viridiplantae > Streptophyta > Magnoliopsida > Santalales > Viscaceae > Viscum > Viscum album. Next base: position 1,196,469,559 of record OY728155.1, on the reverse strand, counting down.
ATTTTACACCCTCCAGGATCAACATTATCCTTATCTTCCCTAACCAGAGGATTAAAAGTTATTCTAATTTGTAAAGGCTGTCTGGGGTCCTACTGCCCTAGAGACCGTGGAAGAGGAATGCTCAGAGGCTGGACAGAAACAGCTTGCAGTGGGGAAAACCTACCCCCGCTCCCCCAACCTTGACCGCCGCTTCGAAGGAGGGAGAGATCATAGGAGGGGACTAGACCGTGGGCTCCTGGACCTGACAAGACGAATTGGGGGTCCCTAATTCCTACTTCAGACTTGCAGATATTTCAGCATCCTTCGGAATCGCAAGCACCGATGCCAAACTATTCTTCTGAGGATCTCCAATGGATTATTCTCTTATTTAAATGAGAGGGACAACCGCGGGAAGGTCCTTCGGCAATACCCCTCCCTGCAAGTTCTTATTCTCTCGCAGGGAAGAAGAAGATGTGTTCCCCATATGCTTACAGGAGTTGCAGAAGAGTGTCAAGGACACAAAGAGAACTGGATTCTTATATTTAAATTCCTCTCCCACCGATATCTAGACCCACTCGACAAGAGGAATAGAGACGCCGACTTCAACTCAAACCCGAGGGGAAATCGGGTGACAAATGGTTGAGGTTGTTGAGTCTGAGCAGAGGTACCAACCCACCAGATTACCCAACATACGCAAAATAGATGGATTCTGAAAAGGAAATGGTAGCTCAGGAAAGCGTACACACAAAGCAGACAACAGAGCATCTCGATTCATGTGAAGATCGTAAGACCATCTAAGGAGGAAGAAACGAAACTCGTTGCAGGTATGCGGAGCACTAGACCACGCAGTGATGAAATATTCCAAAGTCGAGAAACGAACCATGATGGGTTGCCTATCCAAAAGACCAATCGTCTCCCGCTCCTTGAGGCCCCATGAAGCGAATACAAAACGGTCGAAGGTGTCCACTGAGGGTCATTGCGATGCAAAGAGATCCACCAAAGTTTGATTCAATAGATCTGAGGCCTCTGTAAATTCCAAGGTCGAAAGCACAAGATGAAAGAAGCCATCACGGAGATCCGTAACTTTAGGGCTAAGAGAAATGCTGGGAAATGGAGAGAAGAAATAAGGTATGGAAAACATAGTCCTGATTCAAATCTCACAATTCCTTCTTTATTAACATTAAACACCCTGGATTTCAATTTTTTGATAGTTTCCACTTTTTTATGAAATCATACATCATCATTTTGAACATCCATAAACCATTCCAAAGGTGACATTTGAGAAATCATTATTGAAAATTATTGATGATTTTACCTTCATTATGATTCCCATGTCTATATTCATATAAAATATGAATATTAGATCCCTTTCAATTATAATCAATGATATAATTCTTTAGTCCTTCCAATATATTAAATCAACGAGATTTTCCTCATTCTTGTTGTGGTAATGCATTTAGTAGTCATAATTCTTTAGGTTCTCTAACAATTATCATTTGATCATATTCAACTATTTCAAAATTAATAATTATTTGGTACTTTTTTTATTTGTATATACTTCACACATCTCCCCAAAGAGATAATGTCACTAGATTTTTAATGAAAATATCACCACTTCCAACTCAATATCTTATGTGGGATAGTTTTTATCATCAATTTTCAACTACCTTGATGCATAGGAAATGACTTTATTATTCTACATTATCATAGAACCCAAGGAATTCTTCAATTCATCTGTAATGATTATGAAATTCTCCAAACTTGTGGTTAGTGTGAGCATAGGTATGGTGATAATCCTCCTCTTAAATACGTGAATATTTCTTCACATTCATCAATCCAAGAAAACATGACTCCCTTTACAGTATGATTGTTAAGAGAGTTTGATGATTGTGATAAATTTCATACGAATCGAAAATAATATCTAGCTAACACTGGGAAGCTATGGATATCCATAACATATGTCTTCCTCGACCATTCAACAATTGATTTTGTTTTCAAAGGATCCCTAGATATCCTGTTTATTGAGATTATATGTCTCGTGAATGTGACTTTCTTCAACTAGAACTCAAACATTATCTACGTTGCATATGGTTTATCATTAATCAATGTATCTAGTACAGTTCTAAATTGTTCCACATGCACCATCTTGGGTTTGGAGTATATTAGAATATCATCTATAATGACTACCAAAAACATGTTGAGATATTCTCTAATGTCTCTATTTTTCAAATCAATAAAGATTTCTGAAGCATTACCATGTCTGAAAGGAAATACTATGATTTCATAGTTCTCATACATGGTACAAAAAGCAATTTTGGTGATACCCTCCTTCATCAACCTTACTTTATAAAAACCTAACCACTGATCCACCGTAGATATGTATTGTGATCCACTAATCAGATCAATCAATTCATAAATTTGTTTAAAATGATACATGTTCTTTATCGTTATTTTTTTATCTCATCATAATAATGGAAAAGGTGCATTGTCCCATCCTTTTTCATGACGAACATGCCTGGTGCACCACATAGGGAAGCACTTGGGTGTGTAAAACCTTTATCCACATTCTCCTATAGTTGTTTCCTTAGAACCTCTATCCCTAAAATAGACATTCTATATAAAGTACTAGATATTGGAAATGCCCCAAGTATACGATCAATCAACAATTCAACATCTCTTCTAGGAGAAAGACCAGTCAGTTCCTCAGGGAACATGTCAGCGTATTCCCTCACAATAGGAATGTCTTAGAGGATGGATCCTTATTAGAATAAATATTTTTTGTAAATATATTCATTCTCATAAGTAATTAAAATCATATCATAATATGATTGTGAAAAAAAATCATCATCCTCCTTTAACATGTATAGAATCAGGGTGTGATTCTCTATATGGAGAGTGATATCACTCTAATGAATTTTTTTTGGATTTATATAGGGAAATCAAATCCATGCAATGAATTAAATCAAATTACACCAAGGGATTTATAATGAGGTTCTATAGGAGCTTAAAACCACAAATTATGATAGTGGAGGAGTAATATTCAGGGGATGCAATAATTTCCCCCATTTCAATTTTCCATTACTTCTCAACTAACATTATTTGAGGTGATGTTTGGATTATTCTACTAAACATTTGGGATATATAAGAATGCTCAAAACTATGGATGATAACCCTGCCTTTCAGTTTTTGATTTTAGTTCTAATTTATCCAATATAAAAATTAAGATGATTCTCTTAAACTATTAATCATATAAACGGTAATCCAATTAAATTAATGGGATAAAAAATAAATTACATTTATTATCCTTATCTTATGAATTTCAAAGCATCGATCTATATTATCCATAATATACTTCGTATCATATAATCATAGGGGATTTTTTTTGTTCCCTTAATAACGGTTCATACTATGCTTCTGAATTTACCGAATCATATTCACTGAGGGTGTCGAAACTAGAGTTCAAAAACCCCCATTGTTGTACACCTGTTCCTTGTTGGATTCTATCTCGTAGTAGTGTTTTTGTTTTTTTACCCATATATACATTTTTGAAAGAGAATCCTCTAATTTTTCATATCCAGATAGAGATTTATTCACTTGATAACCATATACTACATACTCATGAAAATTTATGGATTCATTTCTTATACTTAGTCTTATCCCAAAGGAATTCACTGGAGTTTTCTAATATTAATCCCAAAAATAAGTTAACCTATGCTCATATACAAACTATATTGACCATGGTATTTTTACACATTTAAGCGTGATTCATTACATAAACTTTCACATAATACAACTGAGATGATCAATAAGTCTAATGTCTTTGGGGCCTAAGAACATTACATAACAACATAAAACCTTTAATACAAAACATTCATGAAAACATATTTTACATGAAAAAAAAACTCTTTAATACTTATAATGGCATTGGATAACTCGAGGACATATATAAGAAAATAGTGAGATATAATTTCCAATAAGGGAGTAAAAAATGCATAACAAGAGAAATACAATACATATTGGGCAATAAGAATATCAATAGAGCATAAGAGAAAAAATAACATAAAATAATGATATAACCTGATTATCACAAAATGGAAATGTAGAAACAATATAAAACACTACAACATTAACATAATGGAATTTGGAAAAAACATATCACTATAGAGTGGAAAAAAGTCCAATAAAAGAATTAGGTAAACCCATATTCAAATATAATGTATCATGATAATAAACCTTACCCAATGAATTTGAGATCCATTAGGGCGAACCCTTCATAATGATTTTCTTCTAATGCTTAATTGTGACACATAGATTATATAAGATGGATTTGTTCAACATCATCATTTTTTCCAGGATCAAAGAATATCGAATAAAAATATGTAATTCCCCAACCAATAAGTATATGTGCATAAAGATGAAAACTCTTGATTTAGGAATAGGAATGGTATTCACAACATGATAATTCTTGGCATAGAAAATCAGGGTTCAATTTCGGCAGCATAATGATATCATATGGAAATTCATAAAATTAGTAGATAAGAGGGAAATAGGTATTTTATCATATATACAGAAAATGGTATTTGATTGGATCATGGTACATAATTTCCCAACATATTAAATTGAAGTTAATATGAATAATATAAATGTATTTATTGAAATAGTAATGAGAATAGGGAAATTTGTTACAGAAATATGGAATCGTAACATCGTAGGTAAGGGTCTAAATGGTGCAGGATAAATGATCCCTTATTGATATAATATAAAATTTATAGTAGTTAATTGATTATAAATGGATTAAAATATATCCTATTGAAACTAAAATGACTAATTTCATAAAAGGGTTTTGAATTGAATGTAAGAGAGAATGGAGAGCATAACTTATGATAATTCAGAATGGGAAGAGGTGTATATTAGGGTTTATAAGAGGGATAAATGAGAGTGATAGGGACTCTACAAATTTATGCATCATCTATATTGTAAGGATGATATTAATTACATATTCTAAATTAGTAATTATAGAATCTAAAAGACGTGGAATATATTTCTTGATTAAAAAAGAGGGTAGAAGATCTCTTTTGAAAATTCAGCATAGTAACTGGTGTACATACGGGTTAATAAGTGAAATACATGAGAGTGAAAGGGGATTAATAATTTATACATTAAATGGATAGTAAGGATGATATTTAATAACATATCCAAAAATATGAATAAATTATAATAAAAGACATAAAATAAAAAAGAATCCTTCAAAAAAGAGGCGGTTGGAAGATCCCTTACTTGGATGTACGATCCCACAGGCATGGGAGAGGCTTCTTGGGAGAATAATGGTTCCTTTGGATGACTCTATACTATAAGGAAATATGGTGTTCTACATTCAAAGATCATTATTTATGAGGAATGGGTTCTTTGATGGGTTTATATTCGAAAAGTAGGGGAATTTGTTATTATATTGGTTTTGGACCCTACACACTAAAATATTTAAAACAAAAAACCATCGCATGGTTTCTGCATATGGTTTCTAATAAATGGGAGTCCACTAATATACTAAAATACTTACATGGATTTTTTATAGGTGAATTAGACATTCAAGGAAATGATTTTAAAATTAGTAAATATTATATAATGTTTGAAGGATTTACTAAGGTTGTATAGAATAAATAAATTAAAAATAAAATTATATTATTTTAAAGGAAAAGAATATAATTTTCCAATTATACATGTTATATTATATTATTAGATCACCATTGGGACATTTATGGTGTCATGGAACACTTTATTTAATTATATGGTATTTAATTTTTACCTTAAAATGATACTATCTCAGAACATTTAGAAACAAATCAACGTTGGATAATTTAAACATCCTAATTCCAAAAACATAATATTCATTTAATTGAATAATTTTCTATATATGTAAATTTTCTTTTTTATAATAACTCCCAACATTTATTAAAAATTGAAGAGTTTTGATAAAAACGTTTTTCAAACCTTAATAAAAATTACAATTGAATTCTAAAAAATTTATACGATCATTTCTAAAAAAGAAATATGATTATAATATTTTATTAATATATTAGTTAATTAAAAATATTTTTATTCATAAAATTATTTTTTACAAATAATTATGAATATAATCCAAAAGATACTGTTTCTTCTGTAAACAACATTTCCAATGTATGAATAATTGAATGAGTGTATATTCATTGTTAAATACAAATAAAATGCACATAAGCATAATGATTTAGGACCAATGAATATATTCATTCTTAATTATTCATTCTCCATTATTAATTATTAATTATTTACATATCCCATTATTACACTTTCATACGCCCTATGAGTATGGTGTGGGATCATGGGGATTTCATGGGGTTGTTTGGTGAACATGTTTTGGGTAGTGATCTTGATGAGCTTGAACTTCTCTAGTATGTTTTTTTTCACAGGCATAAGTTGTTGTATCTCGGCTTGGTCTAGGTCTAGGTAAAATCATAGAAAATAAATATACCTTATAAGATCAAATAAATGGGGTTTGTAGGGTATTATCATATTGTTTGATGCCATCACATCTTTTGTTTGTGTAAAAAAAAGTTTTTAAAACCATATATTTATACCAGTCATGTGATCACAATTCATCAACTATATTACCAACCACAAGGATGCATAATGTTCATTTAAATCCAATTGTATATAACAAAATCAAAGGACTGACTATTTTTTATATATCTAAAATACACTTAATTAAATGAATGGAAATTTTATTCTTAACAGTTTAGGTCATTATAGTGTTGAAGTCCCCAACGCGAATCTGTATGTGATTTTTATTCCCTCATATGATAAAGATTTCCTTATATAACTCTTTTAGGTTGATAAATGAAACATAAGCATAAAAAATGAAAAATTGAGATTAAAACCTTATAAAATAATGGAAACTTTGATGCATTGGGGGCCTATATCACAGATGTGTAGATGGTAACATTATGGATTGAATGGAAATAAATGATATATGTCATAGTAATGAAAATTTTTTGAGTTAAAACTATACCCAAGAGTATCACAATTAAAGGAGTTCCACCAATCAATATTCATTTAATGGAAAACATTATAAATTTGAAGGTGATTACTAGTCTTAATAAAATTATTTAGGGATGTGACTGTGGATATTATCCTATCTATTGTCAGTGAAAATATAAAACCATCATTTGATAAAAAAATCCTCTAGTTACCAATCCTTCATGTTATTGAAATTCATTATTCTTCATCCAGTTTCCATTCATCATTTTTTCATTCATGACAGAATTCTTCACATACATCCCCTTATAATCATTTTTTATCTCATCCTAATAAATATATTATTTTACTTTAGTGTCTTGAGGTGAATCAGTGTGTTGAGACTCTTTTGAGGATTGATATTTTTCATCTACATAACATCATGAGTCACCATGATGTAGTTGGAAATCATTTGAATATTGAACAACATCTGTGGGGCGTTACAAAATTTCCCTTCTTCATGTATCCATGGATGTAGATACATGAGTTAAATTCTCCTTTATATTCTTTGGAGAGTCACAACCATATTTTTGATGATTCATTTCAGCATGTTCACAGGGACACTCTTGGGAGCCATCAATATTTGGTGGAACCATTGTACTCACTCTTTTTGAAAAGTTAATTCCCATGTGTGTCTTTTTAAACCCTCCACACATGGTCACCCCCCACCCCCATGAAGGGGTCACTGCCCTGAGGTAGAGCCCTAGTTGGGGAAGGAGTCGTTGCTAGACAAGATGGAAGAGTGACCCAGAGGGTAATGGTCCGGCCGGTGATAGTTTGTCAAAGCAATCTGTCAGTACAATAGATTGCGCCTCATTTTTCCCACCCAGTTGAGACTAGGCGACCCGGAAATATGGGTGGATCTCAGGGGAGAGGATTTCTCCGAAAGTGGACTCCAATGATTCGAACCATGAACCTTAAAAAGAATGACGTGTTTTGGACACTCACCTTCACCACCGCGCTACCAGTGAAGTGTCATTTTGTGGAACCATTGTAATAAGGTCAGAAACCTTAATAATTTTTTTTAGGATTAACAACATGCATCACTATTCCATCCTCACTCTGGTAATATCATCATTTGTACCAAACTAAAAACTACCAAATAGAAATGTTTCCATTCATGACATACCCTCCACACTTGTATCAGAGATCAAGACAAGGATTTATATCTTCTCCACGGCAACATCATAAACCTACAACTGATCAAGATTAATTAGATCATTGGTTCCATTACCATAATTTTTTTTATAAATATCAAACCCAATGATAGTACCACAATCACATTACATAGAGGTCCCATGCTCAGAAAGGGATATTGGAAATTTTATGGTTTGTAAATTCACTTTCTTATTCTTATAATTGACTATATCTTGACTCTTGAACATATAAAATGAACATATCACATCATGGTTATGTCCCATGGTTATATTTCAAAAAACCACAATTAAGAATTAATTTATTCTTCCTATAATATCTTATTTATATTTTTTTACTATCGTCATTTTTTTAGAAAAACCAATTCAAAAATGATGGAATCTATATTTATCGACACATGAATCCTCAAAATAATCCAAAACAATGGGTTTTCAGTTAACCTGTATATTCTGATTAGATTTAAAATCATGGATGCATTGTATCAGAGAATATGTTGGTGCCAATTCAACTTGAATATTTGAATACAAATCTATATATTAATGAACCTAACATTATAGGGATCGTTGTAAAAAATCCATTCAGGTATTCCTAGAATCCTTATATTCAATGTAATCATGACAAATAATTACGGAAAACAACTTATAATCATCAAATTGGATGATCACTATAATGAAAGTGGAATATTTTGAAAAAACTAATTAATATATAAAAAATATGAAATTATTTTTAGATTTATATAGTTCTGAATCTCTTTTTATAGTTTTCAACAAAAAAATTAAAATATAATTGATGTTAAGAAAAGTTACATTGCAGAGGCATTAGACTGCCCAAAGAATGATCAAATAAATTTTATTTTATAATGTGGTTTATATGGAATAATTAATTTATTTTCCTTTAATATTATTATACATAGTTATGCAGAATATACATATTTCAATATAATTATTTGATTTGGGTATGATTGGAAGAGATTGACTGATATTAAAATGTTAATGATCATATAAAACTCATTATGTGACTTTATTACTTCTCTTGAATCTATCCTTTCAATTGAATTTAATGCTATAAAAAATTGAAACCAAATTTTTATAAGCCACATAGAGTCCTGAAATAGGAGAAATTTAGTAATTTTTAATAGTTATATTATATGGTATGGGTGTGGAATTAAGATATCAAAGTTTCCCCATTTATTATATTCAATAATTGATATTTTAGGAACCCTAATAATATTTCAATAATAGAATGTCACTATTAAATGTTAAAAGGATCAATATCTCATTAATAATAGAGTTTGGGGTGGTATATGGTTGATAAAGATTCATAGACTAATTTTCCAAAAAAATTATTTATGATACAATAGATTTTAAAATTAGTTTTTTACATTTTAAATATTTACTTTTATATTGTATTATTGTTTATAACTATGTAATATTTGAATTACTAAAAATATAAAATAAAAATTTATAATTTATTATGATGAAAATTAATTTATCATCTATTTTAGAAAAATAATATGCTATGTAATATAAAATTAATATATAAATAAAAAATTTAATATATATGGAAAACATTCTTAAAAAATATATATCATTAATAATATCCACTTTACTTTTTATTTCATTACACATTGAATGTTTCATAATAAATTTACATATTTGTTTAACACTTTAATCCAATTTAATATAATTTAAATTGTACCATAGTAAAATCAAATAATAAACCCAAAACTAATTATATATTATTTAATAAAATATTATTTCCAACTAGTTGTTGTGGTCAAACAGTAGACAAGGTATATCATTAGAAAAAAATGAAACAAAAATTGAATAATAATATAATAGATATTTTTTAATAAAAAATTAATCAAATCTAATGATATTAATATCTATGTCACTTTTGTTATAGTAATTATTAATTTTAAAGCTATGGGTTATATTTTATTCAAACACATGTGCATAAATATTGGTCTCAAATAATATCCTTATCATCAAATCATATTTCATTGTATTTTATAAAAATTAAAAATGATCCAATTTTTATTGATAAAATACTAAATATAAATAGATATAAATTTCACATAATCAGAATTTTTTATACAGTAGAATATCATTGATAAATATAACCAAATAAAGATAATATCTATGAGTTTCGATATTTAATTTCTATTATGATGTCAGCCTCATTTGCCTAGGTTTTTCTATGAAACCCAACTTTTCTTCATTAAAAGTAATGTAATATAATTCCAAAATGATTAACTATTCTTTATTATTCTATTTAAATAATAGTTATTCCAAAATGGTTATTTATCTTGTTTTAATTTAATGATGCAATTTTAATATATAATTATAATTTATGACAATATCCAAAATTATTATAGTAAAATAAATCAAAGATATAATCCACTATTATAAATCATATTAAAACATATAGAATGTTCAATTACTCATATGACTCAATTTTTCAATACATTATCATACCTTTCAAATTCACTATAAATTTATCTTTCCTAATTTCTTAAAATCACACTCAAATCAGTAGTATTTTTTCATTTTATAGAATTTGAATTAAATAGATAATATCCCATAGGAGAGTAAAACTTGATATGATTTTGGGTGTAATTTTTTGTCATCGGTTTAAAATCGGGTTATGCTAAAATATACCATTTTATAGTCTGTATACAAATCTATTAATGTGATAAATCATTTATCGACTAATAATATTGATTCAGGGATATAATTACATAGAGAAACACAAAATAAATTTTTTCATCATAACATCATGTTGTTATTATATAGATATTGTTATAAGTTATTCTTATCCAACTATTTTTTAATTGAATTTCTATTACAAAGAAATAAACTTAACTTATCTAACACAAAAAATAATAATTTTTCATTTAATCCAATTAGATGTATAGTAGTCCTCTACTCATGGATCTGGTGATAAAAGCATATAATTTTATGACATACCATTTAAACTATGTGAGATGATTTGAGTTATAACTGAACTTGTTTTTCTATATTATTAATTATAATAATAATCTCATGAAACTGAACGAACCATTTGATTTATGGTTTGTGAGGACTAGTTTCACAGGAAACATATATAAAAATAATTTTAACACTTCTACATTCACAAACCATAATAGTCTACCATATTTATATATCACATATATCACACTAATGTTCATCACATGGGGAATTGAAACAAAAGAATATATTGATCACATATGCTCAATTATGGTATATTAATGTGATAACAATCTAATATTATAACTGAGTAAAATATGAGAAAATTGGTACCAATAAAATATTAAAATAGTTTATTCCCATGTATGCATATATAATTAATCATGGAATAAAGAAAAATTCAGTAATACAGAACATTGTGGAATCATGTGTCAATAAAAAGTATTGATGATAGTGTAACATCAGGATAGCTGAGAAATGTCTCATAAATAATAACATAGGGATCCATCACCACTATAAGTCACTTAATTGTACCCATTCTTGAGAAAATTTAAATTTTGACTCTATATACATGTCTCATGAGATATAAAATTAAACTCACACATTAGAGGGTGATATATTAATACACCAATCATTCGACCATACTAATTTATGCCTCTTAAATCAAATCATTCACAATAAATAAATAACTTCATGGAATGAAAATATGCTTAACTCATAACAGTATAAATAAAAATGGGATTAAAATTGGTTTTGTATCCTTTTCATATATAATAAAATAACATAATCATTCAAAATTAAATCAATAATCATAACATGATAACCTCATGTAAGATAAATGGGCATCCATTTATTTAGGTAACATTATAGAAAAATACATTTTAATTAAGATGATAAATCATATAGTATTTAATCCATATAGATAATGAGTGTACATTATAGTTAATATTACCCCAAACAAATCATTTTATGTAATCTATGTTATAACCTATAACAAATGGTATTAAAAATATAGTGGTCACATAGGAATGGAATTATTATAATAATTTTGGTCCTAAGTTAATGTGGTTTTGGAATAAAAACTGAATTTATGTGTTATTTCACAAATAGATAGTCATTGTTTCACTTTTTTCAAAAAAGAGGTACTGAATAATTAGGTAGATGGTGAATAATATTGGAATTAAACTATAATTTTATAAAACAAATCATGATGGAATTAAATATTTATTCAAGAATATGAAATTTAATAATACAAATAAAGTAATTAATGTTTAATTTATTATGTAAAATTGAAAATTATGGAATTAGTGTTACAAATGATGGAATATTTTTCCTTTTTAAATTTTTTAATATAATTAGTTTTCTTATATAATAAATGAATACGAAGTAAAAATTGTTAATTTTTAAAGAAATATATTCCAAAATCTGGTTGGAGAAAAACATTTTAGATATATCATAACATTAAATCTTTTAAAATATCTAATAAAAATGTGTGGAAATGATATTATTTTTTATTGTGAAAAAGTCTAGTGGATGATAAGTTAGAAATCCATGATAGGTAAAACATTTTAATAATTTTAAGAAATATATATATTGGAAATTGATAACATAAATAGAGAAATAAAATTTTCATTGTAATGGAGGTGTTGATAGTTTGGTGAATCAGATAAATTATTAAATATTTGAGAATAAAAAAATTAACATATTTTAGATGGAAGATAATGATATTTAAGGGATTAATTTTTTGTAAAATGTATATGGTTACTCATATAATCCATTTAATTTTATTTTTTATGATATTCCATAATTAACACCCTATGATTTAAGAATATAATTCTACATAAAAATATTTTATTTTATTAAAAAAATTTCTTATAAGAAACACTGAGTTTAAACAATCTTATATATACAATTAAAAAATCATTATATTAGGTTACAATAATTTCATATACATTTGATATCTACAATATTATATGACTAATATAAATTTTAAAAATTTTGGATGAAACATGTATATTGTTAATTATATATTCATAAACATATTAGAAATTTAAAAAAAATTATTTGGAAATAAATGTGTAGTTTTTTTGGAATAATTTAATTCTTGGTAAAAATGTATTTTGTGATGATAAATTAAATTGATCACTATTGGTGAATTATTTTAATGATATTTATATATAAATATATTATTTTTTAACTCCAATCTATTTTTATCTTTTAATGGGATCAAAATAACTCGTTTTTTATTCTTAGAAAAATTATTTATCTAAAATAATGTATTCATATCATTATCTGTTGGTATTTGAAAAGGAATTACTGTAACTAATAAAATTAAATCATAAAAAATTTATTCGATATTTTTAATCAGGTGGATTAAAAATTTTAAATACATTACTATTATATTAGTTCAATATCAAAACTAAACGTAGAGAAAAATCACCTTGATATGTGTAAAACATGAAAAATATGGTTAGAACTTTGGAATAATTTTTTATGATGTATCATACACATGGAATTATCTAATTAGATGTGTTTAGTTTTAAAGGCCTAGAAATCCTGTATAAAGTTTTTTAATACATGGGAATTTTACGAGTCCGTGAAAATTTATGGTGCTTGATTCTGAGGCACGGTGTGCCCGGAATCAATTTCAAATGTTTTGTTCGGGTTTGTTCAGTAAACGTATGAGCAGGAATTTATAACTTTTGAAACAGTTCTCAGAATTGAAATATGAGGGCATCGTTGAACCTGCAGTATTGGTATTCACATAAGGGACTTTAACTTCGAAAGTAGTGAGTCAATTTTAAAAGTTAGATTTTGGGTTTTCATTGTAAAAAATAAAATAATGTGTGTGTCACTTTATTTTATTTGAGCCACCAAGTGAGTGTTGGGTGGTTTAAACCTCCTCTTGCAAGTTGGGGGTTGGGCCACCACACCTTAACCTCCCATGAGAGGTTATGGTGGTGGGGCCCACCCGAACTCAACCACCCATGTGAGGATAAATGAGGTGGGGACCACCCGGGCTCTTAACCCCTTGAAACTCCACATTTGTGTGGATAAAACTCTCAAGGTCCAATTAATTTTGTGGAACCTCTTCACCTCCACTAGAATTTAATTTTTCCAATACTCTACAATTAAGGGGGGGGCCCTACCTAGTTAATTACTTCTTTCTGAATTGGTGTCAACTAGCTAATTAATACGTTCCAACAAACGTGAATTAATGAGGAGAAGCCTTTTTAATTTAATTCTCCCTTTTAAATTTGTGCCAATGAAATAATAGATTAAGTAATCTATTATTTGGCACAATGAATTCACGTGGGTGATTGGAGGGAATGCTCTCAACGAGGATCCTCATCCTCCAACAAAGAACTCTCGCCTACAAAGAACGAAGAACACTGATGACCATCCTTCTTCGTCTTCTTCCCACGACTTCACCATCGATGATCGGTGATCAAAGGTAAGGGGATTAAATTATTTTTAGTGCCTTTCTCTTCCCTCCTTTTGGATAATGATGGTTTTTGAGCTTCGTTGTTATGAACTATTTTCTATCACCATAAACGTGGAGGATACGGGCGAACCTAACATGGCCCGACATCCTTCATCGATTTTCCTTCTAGTGGTGATCTTTGGCATGGAGACGTAACAACGATGAGGTGACGAAGGCAGCGATGAAAAAGGTCATTCTACCCACGGCCTCCATGATTTCTCCCCCCCCCAGCGCATTGGCTCTCCCGGACGAACACTGCCGGCCCATGGTGGCCCGAGCCACGCCGAACCGGCCTGCTCGGCCGCCACCCGGTCATCTGCCCGCCTTCCCCCGGCCTCCCGCCTGCCTGCCCACGGCTAGCCCGGTGCCCTGCATGGCCTGCTCGATGCCCCTTGTGGCCTTCCCGACGCCTTGTGTGGTCTTCCTGTGGCCTAACCGTGCCCCGCACACCCTTCCCGCGGTCAGCCAAGCGCCCTGCCAGCCTACCTGTGCCCCTTGGGCCTACCTGTGGCCTGTCGTGCCCTATCCATCCTGCACGCGGCTTCCTGCACGTCCTACCTGGCTGTTTCTAGCTCCCGACCTCCCGAGCTGACATGAGTCGTCCCTCACGACATCACTGGCCAAACCAGATCGGCCTTCCGGACCGATCCCCCCTGAGCCGAGCCCCGTGTGGTGCTAACCGAACTGACCCCGGCCTCCGAACCGAGCCACCTATATAGCAACCTGCAGGCCGAAACGCACCCGCAGTCTGTTGTGCTGGGCCTAGTAGACCGGGCCGTACCTAGTGGAACTACCCGCACAATGGGCCGGGTGAGACCTAGATGGTCTGACCAGGATGACCTCGACAGGGTCAGACAAGACTCAGGCCCACTACTGACCCTTTACATCCGTTGGCCATATCTTTGGCACCAGACGTCCGATGGATGAACCGTCAGTGACGCTGGTAATCTTGGAGCCTGATGATCCCTTGAGTATACCCCATTGGAGTTCGGGGTAATGTTTAGATACGGTCAGGTTGGATCGTACATGAATCCAACGGGACCTCCGGGACTAAAAAGTTAATAACTCATAGACTGAGTTTCTGATTTATGCGTCGTCAGTTGCGTTGAGACCTCTATGATGAAGAGGAACATTGAGATACTTATATATGGGACTTCGTGATAGTTGGAGTATCGACCTGCAGATCAGGGAGCAGATCCTCTCAAAGTTGAACGCGAATAGCGCAGAGACCTAGTAGTTGGCTGAGACCTTACTACTGTTGACCGATTCGACTTGGAGTGACTCGACTAGCCCAGTGGGGAGATTCTTGGTGTCGCGATAGACCCATGTTGTGGAGCACCTTTTTTTGACACAGCAGACCCACAATACTCGAGACGTGGAGTACCTCAGCAGGCTACAAGGGGGAATTATTTTGTGCGATGTGGCAGACCAACAGTGGGGAGTGACTCGGTGAGACGTTGTATACCTGCGGTACTCGATAGGAGGAGTATCTCAGTAGTCCAAGGTGAGTGGGAAGAGCCTTTATGTGACGTGGTAGGCCTACTATACTCGATAGAGGAGAATTAATCCATTATACGAGGTTCTGAAAGTGTGACTGGGGAAGTTACTTGACACTACCCCTAGAATAAAATCATGGTCTGAGTTGAGTCATTAACATTTGTATTTACCTCATAATTAAGATGGGTTACATAGTTACTTAGGTATATGTATGGGAATATACCTAAGAGAGGTTATCTGTTGATTTCATACATTGTGGTTAATCCTTGTTGTATTTTGTGAGACATTGAGGGTATCGTGGTCCCTATTGAGTATTATTATACTCAACCCAGTATAGGTTATGCCCATACCCCATTGTGTTGGTTGCAGACGACAAACAATGCTAACTGAGGATCAGAGTAGCAGGACTGGAAGGTATCCAGAGGTGGACCTTACAACAAGTCGGTACACGGAGGATACTGACAGACGTAGAGTGCTGAGGAGGATATCTGTACCTACCCTTCAGGAAGGAATACCTGGAGGAAGACCCAGTAGCTTCTTTACCTTTTCTTCAGTTGTACAATTTTTTTTCAGTTGTACTTGTACTTTCCTATTGGGCTTGTATTTCTAACCCCTTTTACTTTTTATAACTCTCTTGTATAGAGTTTTTCATAGGGTTTTTCTTCCATCCCATACTCTTTTCTGTGTGTTTACACTTTATAATGGCAATGCCTTCCCAATTTTAGGGATTTACACCTTTGGTTCTAGTCTCCACTGCTTGGCCTATGGAAGGCGGGCTTGGGGTAGTCACGGCACGGGCCTTGGGGGACAGATCATGACAAATTGGTATCAGAGAAGTCATTTCTACCGGAGAACATAGGACATTGATCATTATTTTCTATGAAGAAATAGTGTTAAGGGTACCAAGTGTGGTTTTTATTTCAGGGAGTCCAGTGTTGGTGCGGCGGCCGACGTATCCGTACACCAAGCCCTTCACTTCTGATTTCCAACTCAGTGCATGAAAACACTGATTGCATGTGTGTATTCAAAATTTATGTTTATGGAATCTCAACCAGGTTATCTCACCAGGTACAATATTTTGTCTGCGTTGGATCTATTTCTTTCAGGATGCCACCCCGCAGACGGCCAGCTAGAGAACCGAGAGCTGCACGCACAAATATCCCACCATGCGATGAGGCCTCGGTGAAGGGCCCTCTTCCAGTGGGGGCAACAGTGGTACCACTACCGGTTGGGCTACCGATGTCACCAACCCCAGCAGCAGACGATGCACACTGCTTGAGCGCATTGCACAAGTTTCAGTGCTAGAGGCCACTCAGGTTCAGGGGAGAGACAGACCCACAGGTGGATGAGGATTGGATAGAGGCTGTGTTGAGAGTCTTCAGACTGGTAGGGATACCAGCAGACCTTATGGTGATCCTTTCCAAGAGTCTCATTTAGACAGTAGCAGAAAGATGATGGATCCTGAATCTCCAGGTCCATGACGATATGATGCCACTATGGACAGACTTCGAGATCCTTTTTCGAGCAATATTTGTCCCAGCCACCCTTTGTGTGGTGTAGATGTGGGAGCTACTGCATATACAGTAGGGTAGCATGACTGTATCTCAGTACTGATCGAGGTTCACTGGCCTCTCAGGAAACTCCATAGATATGTTGTCAGACCCATTCTTTATAGTCCGGACCATTTATTAAGGGCTCATGCAAGATATCATAGCTTCGATGATCTCACTCAACATCCGGATGTTGGCGGGGGTGCTAGAGAGAGCCCTCCTGGTGGAGAGTTTCCTTGCTGAACAGTCTCTGGCAGTGAGACCCACCACTAGTCGACATGCAGTGGAGTATTCTCCAGTAGGCAATAGGCAGATGACGTAGAGGTCCATGAGGAAAAAGACCCACGGGTGGATGACCGCATGACTTAAGATCAGTTGTGTAGGGCACCTGGGGCAGTGACATACATGCTAGGAGTAGGCAGTGTTACTCAGGCGGTGGGAAGGGTCACATGGCTCGTGATTGTATGACCTGTAGTTCATATGATCACCATACAGTTGAGGTACATCCCAAGGAGAGGCAGATATTCAATCGAGGCAGTCTGCAGGGAGTAGGTGGATATGGCCGAGGAGCTAGTCATGGAGCTGGCGGTGGACGAAGTTTCGAGGTGTTACTGCCACTACCACCAGGACGTCCACCCCAACCTTGGGGAGTAGGTGGATATGGGAGAGCACAACTCCAGGCAGCTGTGTCCTATGATCACGGCACTCCAGAGTTGATTCAAGGTACGATCTGTGTCTACTACACCTTAGCTACAGTTCTTATAGACACAGGTTCCAGTCACTCTTACATTTCCACTACCCTCGTTTCAAGCTCGGAGATTATGACAGAGCTGTTGGATCGATCTTTACAGCTAGAGACTTGTTCTGGAGAAGACTCGACGATTACACACTGCTGCTGGCAGTGTGAGCTTACTCTATGAGGCGTGTGCTTTAGCTGGGATCTCCTCATAGCGGCGTCGAGGTCGTACTTCTTCATCTTGGGTATGGACTGGTTATCTACTGTCTATGCCCAGATCGACTGTATTAGGCACAATGTGCGGTGTGTCCATGTGGATGGGACCAGTTTCAACTTCACCAATGAGAAGGGAGCCTTTTTAGTAAAGGATGGACTTACACGGAAGAGGGTGCAGTTGATCACTCATCAGTTTGCCTACCTTACCCTCGGAGCTATAGATGTGGATAGTCCGAGCAATCCTGTAGCAGTGGACCAGTATGAAGATTTTTTCCTTGCCAATGTTCTAGGACAACCTCCTCGCATAGAGGTGGATTTCTACATTGACATGTACTCTAGTACGACATCGATATCTACACTAACATTTCGGATGGCTATCATTGAGCTTCGTAAGCTGTGGTTATAGCTGGAGGACTTACTGGGGAAAGGATTCATCCGGCCCAGTGTTTCTCCCTGTGAAGCCCCGATTATGTATTCCAAGAAGGCGTATATAAGCTTGAGGCTTTGTTTTGACTATCGTCAACTAAATCAGGTGACCGTGAACAGAAATTACATACTCCTGAGGATTAACTGCCTCTTTGATCAGTTGAAAGGATCACTGTGGTTCTCTAAGATAGAACTTAGATCAGGCTATCACCAGCTCAGATTTCAACAAAAGGATGTGTAGAAGATGGCCTTTTGGTGTCTTTACTACCACTACAAGTTCTTGGTTATGCCCTTTGGCATAACCAACACTCCAGTAGTGTTCATGGGTATCTTGAACAAGATCTTTCTGCCATACCCCGATCGCTTTGTCGTAGTCTTCGTCGACAACATTCTAATCTCCACAACTACTGAGGAGGATAATGCTTACCATTTTCGGGTATTACTGGATACACTCCCAAAGCACCAGCTTTAGGGTAAGCTCTCGAAGTGTCAGTTTTGTATCCGAGAGGTTCACTTTTTGGGACATGTCATCTTGGAAGCAGGAGTTGCAGTGGATCCAGTGAATACTGAGGTATTACTTGTTTAGGAGCCACATAGATGTGTGATGAAGGTAAGAAGTTTCTTGGTATTGGATGGATACTACCATAGATTCATTCTAGACTTCTCTAGAGTTTCAGCACCACTATCAGCCTTGACAAATAATGGGTAACCATTCATGTGGTCGGAGAGATTCCAGTAGATCTTTCAACTGCTGAGGTATAGGCTAAATAGTTCCCCCATCTTGAGGCTTCTAGAGGAAGGAATAGGTTATGTTGTCTACTACGCCTCATCAGGGACATGACTCAGTTGTGTCTTAATGCAGGAGTGAGTAGTGATTGCGTATGGTTCTCAGCATCAAATACAGCATGAGAAAAACTATACTACCCAAGACCTAGAGTTAGCAGTAGTAGTCTTATCCTAGAATATATGGAGACAATATATGATAGGAGAACCATTTACCATGTACAATGATCATAATATTATCAGGTATATCTTCTCTCAGAAGGACATGAACCTGAGACAACAATATTTTATTAAGTTCAACCAGGACTATGACTTCGAGATAGTCTATACTCCTGGGAAGGGGAACATTTTTGCATATGTACTCAGTAGGAAAACTGGTATATAGCTGCTTGGTGAAGTGATGGAGCAACTGGCCGCTTTGTATATATCCTTTGTGGATAGAGATAGAGTAGCTTTCCATAAGTACATTAAAGTCACTCTCCCACTTCTTTAGTGATTAAGAGAGGCACATCATGTGGATGTTGACTATGAGACACGATGTGCTCCGATAACCACAGGGCAGGAACTTGATGGATTTTATGAAGGTGGGGATCATGTCATTCTCTATAGTGGATATACCTTTGTACCAGTTGCACTTTAGGAGGTATTTTTTTGGGTGTTCCAAACTTCCCCTTTAGCGGTACATCGAAGAGTGGCGAAGATGTATCATGACCCTCGACGACAACACTAGTGGC
This sequence comes from Viscum album, assembly GCA_963277665.1. NCBI lineage: Eukaryota > Viridiplantae > Streptophyta > Magnoliopsida > Santalales > Viscaceae > Viscum > Viscum album. Next base: position 1,196,448,983 of record OY728155.1, on the reverse strand, counting down.
TGGGTATGAAGAAGACAATAGCGAAGATTGTGTCTCGATTCCTCACTTGTTAGCAAGTGAAGATGGAGCACCAGGTACCTGCAGGCTTGGTTCAGACTTTAGAGGTCCCAGAGTGGAAGTGGGATTGTATATCTATGGACTTTGTGACGGTTATTCCATATACATCCTGGGGTCATGACTCGATTTAGGTGATCATTGACCAACTCACCATGTCAGCCCTCTTTCTACCGATCATAGATCATGGTTCAGTAAATAGATTGGGAAACCTCTATGTGCAAGAGATTTTGCGGCTACATGGATTCCCTTCATCTATTATCTCTGATCGTGATGAACGCTTTACTTCCCGGATATAGAATGGGTTGCAGGAGGCTTTTGGGACACAACATCGTTTGAGAACCACCTTCAATCCTCAGATAGATTGTCAGACCGAGTGGACCATTCAGACCCTCGAGGACATTCTATGTGCTTGTTTCCTCGACTACAGTCACATTTGAGAGTATCACTTACCATTTGTGGAGTTTTCATATAACAACAGTTATCACTCCACCATTGGACTAGAACACTTCAAGGCATTATACAGGCGACCTTGCAGATCGCCCTTGTGCTGGATAGACCCTGGGGAGTCAGTACTAGTGGGACCAGAGATGGTATGAGCTACCATGAAGAAGGTTCATATGATCCAGGAGCGGATGAGGACTGAACAGAGCAGGCAGAAGTCATATGCTGACAAGAGATGGAGACATCTGGAGTTCAAGGATAGCGACCACGTCTTTCTACGAGTATCACCTCGATGAGGTCTATAGAGATTTCGCCAAGATGGAAAGTTATCTCTGAGATTCATCGGACCATTCCAGGTCCTTAGCAGAGTAGGTGAGTTGGCTTACCACCTGGCTCTTACACCACAGTTGCACCAGGTGCACGACATCTTCCACATATCCCAGCTGGGGAGATATGTGCATGACCCTTCCATCAAAATTGACCATATATAGATGGATGTTGATGATGGGGCGACTTTTACAAAGGTTTCAGTGTAGATTGCTGATCGATAGGACTGGGTCCAAAATGGATGTACGAAACCTCTGGTGCACGTTCCCTGGAAGCACGGGAACCTCTAGGACAGCACCTGGGAGTCAGAGGCTCATATGTGTTCTCAGTACCCCAACCTGTTCCCTTAGTTCAAGTTGTAGCTTACAGGGAAATAAAGCCCTGGGGTGTGGAAAATGCAAAGATGTGGAAATATCATGGAATTTTCTTTAATACATGGGAATTTTACGAGTCCATAAAAATTTACGGTGCTAGATTCTGAGCCTGGTGTGCCTGGAATCAATTTCTGAAGTTTTTTTCAGGTACGTTCAGTAAACATACAAGTGTGATTTTATAACATCTGAACCAGTGCTCGGAATTTAAATCTGAGGGCATCGTTGAACTCACAGCACCAATATTCACTTAATGAGACTTTCACTTTGATGACAGTCAGTCAAGTTTAAAAGTTATATTTTTGGGTTTTCATGGTAAATAATAAAACAAAGTGTACATAACTTAATCAGCTGGCGACCTCTGGCCCCTTGGATGGCAACCAGCTCTGGCTAGACCACTTCCCATTATGGATTCGCATTTGTACATCTGTTGATCTTCATCATTAATGAATCCTCCTTTTATAAAGAAAAGTGCACAACACTTTATTTTATTTGTGCCTCCAAGGGAGTGTTGGGTGGTTAAAATATCATATTGGAAGTTAGAGGTGGGGCCACCATACCTTAACCTCCCATGAGAGGTTATGGTGGTGAGGCCCACCAGAACTCAACCTCCCAAGTGAGGATAAATGAGGTGGGGACCACCTGAGCTCTTAACCCCATGAAACTCCCCATTTATGTGGAGAAAACTCTCAAGCTCCAATAAATTTAGGGGAGCCTCTTCACCTCCCCTAGCTTTTAATTTTTCCAATCATCCACAATTAAGTGTGAGCCTACCTAGTTAATTAATCCTTTTGGAATTGGTGCCAAATCCACAATTAATACGTGCCAACAGACGTGAATTAATGGGGAGGAGACTTTAATTTAATCCCCCCTTTTTAATTTGTGCCAAAAAAATAATAGATTATATAATATATTATTTGGCACAACTAATTCACATTGGTGATTGGAGGGAAATATCTCCACGAGGAACCTCATCCTCCAACGAATAACTCTCACCAAGAAGTGCGAAGAACGCTGGTGATGATCCTTCTTCATCTTCTTCTTGCAACTTCACCATCGACAACCAGCGATCAAAGGTAGGGGGATTAAATTATTTTGAGTGACTTGTTCTTCCCTCCTTTTGGATAATGAAGGTTGTTGAGATTTGTTCTTATGAACCGTTTGCTGTATCCATAAATGTGGAGGATACTTTCCAACCTAACATCTTCTGACATCCTCCTTCAATTTTCTTCTTATGTCATTCTTCGGCATGGAGACATAAAAACGATGTGGTGATGAAGCTAAAAACGAAAAAGGTCGTGCTACCTACGGCCTCTGTGAACCATGCTGCCCCGGGGTGCACAGACGCTCCCGACCGAACACCGGAAATCCGCGTCAACCCGAGCCATGCTGAACCAGCCTACCCGGGCACCACCCTCCTGCGGACCCGCCAGCCCACGGCCTCCTGCAGGCCAGCCCGCGGCCTTCCCAATGCCCTGTGTGGCTTGTCTGATGCCCCACACGGCCTGCCTCGCCCCCCGCGCAGCCTACTCAGGGACCCAGCCAACCAGCCCGGCGCCCCGCGCGGCCTGCCTGCGGACTCCCTGGCACCCGACCGTCCTGCTCGCGGCCTACCCACACCCCTCCGGCCTGCCGCACCCAACCTGGCCTCCCCCGTGCCCTCCCTGACTGCCGCTAGCCTCCCAACCACCCTAACCACCTCGCGACATCCCTCGCAGCATCGCTGGCCGAAGCAGCTCGGCCTTCCGGACCGAGTTGCTTGATCTGTGCCATGCGTGGTGCTGGTCGAACCGACCCCATCCACTAGAACGAGCCACCTATGTGTCGACCAGTAGGCCAAAACATGACCGAAGTCCACTGGTCCAGGGCCAGCCGACCAGGATGACCCACCCAATGGGCCAGGTCAGACCCTGTGGGTCTGACCAGGTCGACCCAGAATGAGTCAGACCAGATGGGGTTGGGCTGAGCCAGTGTGACCAGGTCGAACCAAACCCGGGCCAACTACTGAACTTTTGCATCTTTTGGCCATTTCTTTGGCACCAGACATCTATTTGATGAACCTTCCCCAAAGCTGGTAATCTTGGAGCATCATGTTGGATCGTACACGAATCCAACCATGCTCCCAGGACTAAAAAGATAATAACTCACAGACTGGGTGTTTGATTGACGTGCCATCAGTTGCGTTGAGACCTTTATGATGAGGCAGAACTTTGAGATACTTCTACATGGTACTTCGTGACAGTTGTAGTATCGACCTACAGATCGTGGAACAGATCCTCCTGGAGACAAGCGAGCATAGCGCAGAGACCTAGTAGCTGGCTGAGACCTAACGAATGATGACCAATTCAACTCAGAGTGACTCGACTGGCCTAGTGGTGAGCGTCATGGTGTCGCAGCAGACCCACGGTGGGGAGCGCCTCGGTTTGATGTGGAAAACCCACGGTACTCAACATGTGGAGTACCATAACATGCTATGAGAGGGAGCGTCGTTGTGGGATGCGGCAGACCCATGGTGGGGAATGCCTCTCTGTGATGCAGCATACCCATGGTACTCGACAGGAGGAGTACCTCAACAGTCCAAGGATAGTGGGAACGGCCTCTGTGTGACACAGCAGGCCCAATGTACATGATAGAGGGGGATTACTCCATTTTCTGAGGTTCCGACAGTGTGACTGGGGATGTTACTTGATACTACCCATAGAATAAAATCGTAGTTTGAGCATAGTCCGTAACTTTTGTGTATACCTCATTATTGAGATATATTACATGGTAACATAGGCATATCCATGGGCATATACCTAAGTGGGGTTATCTGTTGATTTCCTACATTGTGGTTTTTCCTTTTTGGATTTTCTGAGACCTTGAGTGTCTCGGGGTCCCGACTGAGTATCGTTATACTCACCCCTACTTGGGCTATGCTTGCACCTCATTGTGTTGGTTGTAGATGATGGATAGCGCTTACAGAGTATCAGAGTAGCAGGACTGGATGGTACCTGGAGGTGGAACATACAACGAGTCGGTACACAGAAAAGACTGACAAACATAGATTTCTAAGGAGGTTATCTGTACCTACACTTCAGGTAGGAATCCCCAGAGAATGACCCATTAGCTACTTTACCATGCCTTCGGTTGTACTTTATTTTCAGTTGTACTTGTACTTTCCTGTTGGGCTTGTATTTCCATACCCTTTTACATTTCATCACTCCCTTATATATAGTTTTTCTTAGTATTTTTATGCCATCCCATACATTGTTGTGTGTGTTTACAATTTATAATTTCAATGCCTTCCTAGTTTTAGGGATTTACAACTTTGGTGCTATTTGCCAGCCCCTGGCCTATGGAAGGCGGGCATGAGGTAGTCACAGCACGTGCCCTGGGGGATGGGTCGTGACATTAGTTACAAAATTTGTATCAACTTATTTAATATATATATAATTAGTTCCTTCTATATTTTAATAAAAAGTTTATATTTATTTAAGAAAATATAAATAAAAAATTTCAATCGCATGACTTTAATGAATGAAACCAGACATCATGGAGGCATGTCTATTATTTATTTTTTTAGTTTTGATATATTTATTTGTATTAATAAAGTGTATATCCTGAGTATGAGGGGCCCTGAGGGTGTTACCGGTGTTTGGGACGTGAATGGATGGGAAAATAGTCCAACATGTGCAAGGTACATAGTTGGCTAATAGTTATGTAAACTGTTCGACCTTCCAAAAAAAACATTGAAACTTTGGATTGTGGAAAATGATATGGTTGGGACATATATTTTAAACAGTATGGATCTCCCTAGGTAACCATACTACTCTATTCCCATCTATATTGGCTTGCGAACTGTTTTCACACTGTTTGGAAAGCCGGATAGGTAGATCGTGTGCCCCATTAATGTAAAAAAATTAAAATTTTTCCACATTAGTTTTTTTAAGTCTCACTAATTTCTCTATATCATCCCACCCTTGAATCCCTATTGATGAATACGGATGACCCAATCTTTCTAGAGTACATTATCCTTCAATTATAGGCCATTTGAAGCATCGTTGTATGTGTATCGAATCTCCAAGTAAGTCTAACACATCACATGAATCTTTTCTCCGGATTAGGGGTTGTTCATTCTCCCATCTTCTTCTGAAGCCCTAAACTCCACTTTTCCTGTCAAATATATGTTAAGGCTTCATTGGGTATTTGGTTTGGGATTTATGGCGATGATAAGAATGTGTTCATTTATGGATTCAAGGGTGGTTGTATACATGTTGTATCCAATGATTTTTTATAAAGATATATCAATGTGGGATTGTGTTTTATTTTACCCTTATTGTGTTATTGGGTTTTATATTGTGATTTGGTAAAATTGGGTTCTAAAAGAAAAACTAAACCCCTCATGATTCCCATGAAATATATGGAGGATAACGTATCTGATTTTGGCACACCCATAGTCTGTGACGACCTTTCAGAACACAGTTAATAGAAATTTTAAGTTTCAAATAGTCCAGTGAAAAAGTATATCCAATGATGATCATTTATGTTTAGAAATTCTATGGATATGAAGGACATATGGATATTTGTGTCTAGATATGAATAATGGATTGATGGATTGTTTATCATTGCATGAAAAATTGGTTAAATATGATTAATGTGTGAGCGAAATATATTGTCTGTTGAACTTGAAATGAATTAGTGGACTAAAAATAGAAATGATTAATGTGTTAATATATTTTAGTCACTATAACTAATAGAAATGTAAAATGGTTTAATATATGGGAGTAGTGAATATTCAAAGTGAGTTAAGCATAATAAATGTGAATTGGGATATAGGGATAAATGATATAAATGGTAATTGTGTTAATGGGTGATGAAATGATATTGATTCCCATGTTGTCGGTTATGGTTTGTGATAGAGATTTGTATTGGTGGTGTTAGTTGTGATTTGTAATGTGTGTGTTTAATGGATAAATAATTATTTTCCATTGGATCGGTAGCATGGGGTTTTATGATGAGGTTCTATGCCCATGGGTTGAGGTTGACTGAGTCTGTAAACACTACCCCAAATTTAACAAGTTAGAGAAAGGGTTGAAGTTATATTCCCCTAATGGTTTCATTCAATGAGACCAAATAGTCCAAGGATTCATGATGAACGTGTTGTATATGTGATGATGTTATATCCCTAGTGATATATGGAATGTGGCATACTCCCCTTATGAAATTAGACTGATGAATGAACATTACTTGTTGAAAACATGGTGGAAATGATTTAAGATATGATGATGGTATAAGTAATGGAACTCAGAATTATGCTAGGAATGAATGAAGTTAACATTATTAACTAATAGAACCTGAACTCTCTTTTGATTTACATTTCATTTATTATGTACATTCATACACTATTTATATATACTTGATATTTTTAGACATCATGGGTAGTAGCTTACTGAGTTGTACTCTCACCCTGCTTGGGCCACCAATAGTTTCTTGATAATATTTCATCATTCCAGGTCATGATATTGGCAAAATCCCTATTATTTGGATTTGAATAAGGTTTTAGATGTGCATTGAAGAGATTTTGGACTTGGGATAGGAATGATAGAGGAATCATTATGTTTTTTATTTTGTGTGTGTTTTAATTGGCACTCTTTGTCATGAAATATCATATTTATTGTTTTCTATGGTCTGTACACAGTCTTTGGATATGTTATTATATATTATCATGGATTAATTCACATTTATTCCTTTAATAATATTGTTGTCTGTTGTGGGTTACTCTGGTAAATATGGTATAGTCTCCCCATGAGCCTAATCTAGACCCTCTCTTTGAGTTAGAAACCTCTGGCATATGGGGGGACTCTTGAGGTAATGTTAAGGCTAGGCTCGATGCACCGTTCAGTGGCTCCCATAAAGGGGATGTTATAAAGTGGCATGAATATGATAATTATGTGTGGAATTACTATTTATCATGGTATATGGGACATTAGAATGCGTTGGATCATGGAAATGAGCACATGATTGGGAGTTGATACCCCATGTTTGAGAAATAACCAAGTTCCTATGGAGTGAATTATTGTTTATGTTGTGTGTTGTTACATTTCATGATATTTTACAATTTGGTGATAAAAATTGTTGTATGATGTGATACATTTGTGATATTTTTCCTTCTGAATCAAGGGAATGAGATTCCACATTGATGCATCATTTTAGTAAATTAGGTATATAAGTGACATGCATTATGATATGCACAAACTGGTTGGTTGTGTGGGGTATGAAATGTAGGATTTATTTTACATTCGTGGAAATATTATGAAAATTGTGTCTAAAAAAATGAAGAAAATGATAAAAAATGTTAAATAGTGGTAAAGAATTGTGATTATGTAAGGCATAAATGTGTGTTAGAAACTATTATTTAACCAGCTATGAGATGGGAAACGATCCAAAGAGTGTTGTATTACATTGTAAGTGAAGAAATGGTACAGAAATGGTGTCTCATGTAAACCATAAAACCTTTTATTTTGGTTTACCCCTTGTTAACCATAACCCGTGGTAGGTATGGTTGAGGGTATTGTTTGTAATGTGTTTTTTAGAATTTAGAATATTGTGTGAGAATGAGTTGTTTCTATATAGAAGAGATCCTCATTTTATAAAAATTGTGAAGTCTTCTTGAAATGTGTTCTAATGATACTGTTTGTCATTGTAGAGAAATGTCGCCATGAAGAACTGTGTCATTTGAGAGACAAGAAGATGTTTCTAAAAAATTCTCCACTAGTAGTGGAAGAAGTTATTTTGGTGATTAAGGAAAATAAAGAAGATTAGTTATGTGAGAACCTTTATCGATTTATGCAGATGATGGAATGGGACCTAGGGTAGATTTTGTTGTGAATTTTTGACATGAAAAGGTAATGTTAGCAGTAATACCCTCCAACCATTACTGGAGAGGGTGGAATAGAGGCATACAATTTCCATATAGAATCCATAAAAAGATCTATAACCAGTTAGAGACTCCATACAAGAATAGACTCATGTTGGTGGCCAATATATTTAGAGGTCAACAAAAGTGTTCATGGGATATCATTGTGTAGACTGAACAAGCTGAAGGAATGTTATGGAAAGATTTCTAAGAAATGATTCGGGAGAATTTCATTCCATAGGCATTGAGGTAGTAGATGGCTACAGATTTTATGAGTTTGACCCAAGGGGAAATGTCATTGATTTATTTTGATTCTCATTGCGCCGATTTATTATGCTTCATCCTAGTGTTGGAAAGAGATGAGGCATCTATGAATAAAAAATTTTAGGGAAGTTTGAGACATGAGATCTATTCACATGTGATCATATTCCATTTGAAATGGTTTTCAGAGGTAATAGATTAGGCTATTATTGAAGTATAAAACCTAAAGGGACCATATGGTAGTGTACTTGTGGTACCAGTTGATTGGGCAAGTGATGTTGATTCTAATGGTATGAAGTGTCATATTTGGTGTTTACATCAGGGTGTAAGTGCATATAGATGTTAGAAGAGGGGATCAACCTCTAAAATTAGAGATGAGGTGTTCTGTTATCAGTGTGTATGGTCAGGAAACAAGGTAGTTAGTGTCCCTAAATACTGGTTGAGTATCAGTCATTCGGCATATTGAGGAACATAAATAGGTTCTGTTAGAACCCTTGAAAATAGGGAATGAATGATTTCTTTTGGATGGAGAAAAGTGTGGTAAATGTATGGTTACCTTTTATTAGGTAGGAAGTAAGAGCTCAACTGGTTGTACTAGTCTTAAGAAGATAACACAGAACTCTTGGGAGAGAGTGTCCATATCAATAGAGTAGTGTTGTGCAAGAATTAAAGTTGGAGACTATGATAGTGGGGGTGGTCTACATTATATAGTTTATTCTAGACCTAGAGTTGGAGATTCAAGAAAAATTATAGTTTAAGTTACAATTAATTTTACCATTCCTTCTCTCTATTGTTTATATAATAAATTTACCATATATTCTTTAATTTATGATCAGTTTCTGGTTGTGTTCGGAATAGTCATGGAACATGTTTGTGGGGTTATGTCGATTGAAACACTATTGAGAGTGAGAACTGAGGATATCAAGAAATATAAGGGTTGTGGGCTAAAGTTTTGTGGGTATCATTTTTTCTGACTTTTCAATCATTGAGGTATTGGGTTTTGACTTGATTTTGGGAATGGATTTGATAGTGTTGTGCTATGAGCATATGGACTACTACCATCATCGCTTAACAATCACGTCTCTTGAGGGAGAAATGTATGTCCATTTTGTTGAGTCAATAAGGTTTTCCTTATGAATTTTCCATTCCTTATTGTTTTGAAAATTTCAAACACCTTATACATAAGAAAATCCATATTTTACATCCCTAAGGAAAATTTACTTCCTTAAGGAAATTTACCTTAACCTAGTTTTTCTTAAACATATCAATTTTTTTTCTTAAGAATAAAAATTGGATTCATAACCAAAACCTAAGAATCATATAATACTAAGGAATGATGCTTTCTGTTTTAGGATACGAATTTTGGATGAGAACTGTAATGAAGTTCCACTCTAAATTCTGGATGAGAACTGTAATGAAGTTTCACCCCGAATTCAGGATGAGAACTGTAATGAAGTTCCAATCTGAATTCTGGATGAGAACTGTAATGATGTTCCATTCAGAATTCTAGATACAAACTCTCATATAGATTGACTCCGAATTATGGATACGAACTTTGATATAGTTCGACTCTGGATTATGGATACGAACTCTCATATAGTTCGACTCTGAATCCTGGATACGAACTCTTACAAAGTTCAACTCTGAATTCTGGACTCCGAACTTGTACTAAGTACGACTCCAAACTTTTACTAGTTCGACTCCAAACTTTTACTAGATTGACTCTGAACATTTCTAAGTTCGACTATGAATGTTTACTATGTTCGACTCTAATCTTTTATGATTTCGACTCTGAACTTCTACAAGTTCAACTCCGAACTCCGAATGTTCAGATTCTGAAATCTGGTGAAATCAGACGACGGATTTCTACAGAATTCAGGTTCTGAATTCCTATAAAATAGAATCCAAATATCCTTTTTATCATAGACTCTGAATTCTATTTTTATTAGACTCCGAACTTTTATTTTCTTACACTTCAAATTCTAGTCTTACTTATACTTACACTTGTTTCATTATAAAACGATGTTGTGCTTTCAGTTACACATGTTTTGTTACAAAACTATGTCGTCTATTCTGTTTCTAACAACCCGTTAGTTTAGTGAAACTTGTACAGGTCCCTCAAAAATACATGGAAAATATGACCGTTGGAGGAGGGATCTAACCGTTCCAACCAAGCCTATAAATAGGTTCTCATTTGAAAGAGCTTAACAATGAGTTGATCAATCTAGGGACCACACGTTGTTAAGGTTATTTCTAGAGAGAGAATCTTTCAATGCTTTGTGTGTACTGAACTGCTCGTTCAGATTGCTTCATGCGACTGTGAATGTTGGTCATTACATTCGAGGGCTTTCGGGGATAAGAAGATAGAGGTGCTGACTACCTTAAAGTTAGAGGTCTTCCTTTTTGAGAAAGACAGAGGTTCCAACTACCTTGAAGTTGAGGGCTTGTGGGGATATAAATACAGAGACTTCGATCTTCGTATCGAGGGCTTACCCTGATGTGGGTAAGCCAGACTTGCTTTAAAGTATAAATCAAGGGACCTTTATCCAAGGTTGTTTGATACCCTTCTCTTTGGGTAAAAATACTTATATCTTGTTACTAGTAGTTTTACTACTTTTTTTCTACTGCATTTCATATTGTAAGGAAAATATAATATTCTTATATTTCCTTACCCTTTTACACTGATTAATTTAGATTCTATACGCTTTAAGGTAGTATATCATATTGTAAACTTTGGTTAAGTTTCAATTTCCGGATCCATCTTTCCGGAACCACTTTTTCGGAATCACCTTCCACATTTAAGCAAGTTCATAGAACTAGAAGTTTGTAACTTCATACAATATACCATTCCTTCAATTGGTGTTAGAGCTATTGTTAATTTGCTTAGTTTGACATTGTTAAACTTAGATAATTCATTGTTTAATGAAATTTCTAAACTGTACAATTAACCCCCCCCTTCTTGTATATTGAGCATCTACATCATAATTTCGATCCTAAAATTGGTATCAGAGGGGGGTCTCTGAAATAATTAAACTCACATATAAGTTTTCCTTGCTCAGTTGTTTTCTTGCTCAGTTTGTTTTTTCTTGCTCAGTTTTTTCCTTTCTTAACTTTTTCCTTGAATTCGAAATTTTTTTATTAACATGTTTTTGTGTAGAAATACTTTCTTAAGGATGGAAGGTTTAACTGTTGGTTCCATCAACAACCTAAATCCTACAATACCACCAATTTTTGATGGCAATGATTATGAATACTAGGTTAGATAACATTGTTATTCTTACTGGAGGTTATAAAAATCCTGATAAAGAAGTGAGTGTTTTCACAAACCAAGAGAAGCATGATTTTCGATTAAACTATAAGGTATACAATACTCTACTGTGTTCAATGACTAGGAAAATATATAGCCAAATCTCTTCAAGTGAAACAGATAAATTAATATTGAATAAACTTGACGTTAATCATTTTGGTACATCTAATGTCATTGAGACAAGAAGAGCTATGCTGAGAACTGAGTATCATGGTTTTATCATTCTTTATGGAGAACCTATAAGCAAAGTGCAACAGAGATTTATGACAATTGTAAATAGTCTACAATCTATGGGAGAAAACGGTTTAGATAATGAATCACTAGTTTATAAGATCGTTGATATTATTCCTAATGAGTGGGAATCAAGGAGAATAGCAATTTATGATTATATGAAGGACACTCAAATTTCATCAGATGAGCTATTTCGAACTCTTCTCCAACATGAAATAAGGATGAAGAGAGATGCTGACAACATCAAAAATAATAATGGGAATGGTACTGTTGATTTTACTACTACTTCAAATCACATGAAAGTAAAGACTCTTGAGAGAGTAACAAGATCCATGTTAAGAAGGTTACTATCCAATCCGAATATAGTGAGTGTGAAGTCTCTAAAAATGAGTTATCAAATCATTCTAGAAGGATGAACAAGATAGATGGTCAATGAAATTTCCAATCCAGGTATAAGAAAAAGGAAAGGAAAGATATGAAAGATTCAGAGGTAACATTATATGAGTGCAAGAGAAGTGGACACATACAACCTGATTTCCCTATGCTTAAAAAGAAATAAAGAAAAGAGATACATTCTTAAAGGAACATGAAAAAGTTATACAATGCTAAAGCTAAGAAAATCCTGAAATATAATACTACTTGGAGTGCTAGATGTGGAGAATCTTTAGAAAGTGAATCCTCAGAATACGATTCATCTACTCAGAAGAATATGGGATTCATTTCTAATACTTATTTTCCACATACATGTCTTATGGCTAAGGTACGCTCTTCCGAAGATTTAACCAATTTATCCCTTGATAAGGATTACTATTCTGAAAATAGTACTTCTAATGAACATACTTCATCCTCAAGAAATGAATAACCTTCATATAAAAAAGTATCTATATTTTCCGTGTTACTTGAAGAAAAAAATTGTATAATTTATAAGATGTTAGAAAAGGAAAACAATAGGGAAGAAGTTCGTAGAAAAGAGATTTCAGATCTTTCTTCAGATTTTAAAGATAATGAAGAGATTTTATAAAAACTTTCTAAAGACTTTGAGAAAGCAAATTATGATAAGGAAAAACTTTCTAAAGATCTTAAGAATGCTATTTCAAGAATAAAAATATTTGAGGAAAAATCTAACTCTAAGGAAATTATTCCTGAGGATAGGAATTTAGTCCTTAGACTAAAATCCGAAATTTTTTACCTAAATAAGTTCCTTGCAAAATTTACCTCTGGGAAGGTAAATTTTGACAAAATGTATTCCATACTTAAACCTAAAGGAAACAATACTGGAGTAGGTTATCCTCACCGAAAACAAGTTTTCAAAAACAACTATTTTGTTCCTTCTAGAGACCCTTTTTGCACTAAGTGTCAAAGTGGTGATCACTGGAAGAAAAATTGTTCTTTGAATAAATTTCAATCTCTTGGGTTTCATAAACCTTATTTCTCTAAAAAAATGTGGGAACCAATAATTTTGTTATCTGAATATCTCGGATCCAAACAAGTTTGGATTCTGAAATTCTAACTCTTATCTTATTTTCAAGAAGGTGAAGGAAATACCAACAACAATACATGGTACATGGAACATGGATAGTGGATGTTCCCGACACATGACTGGTTACAAAAGCTATTTCGAAAAGATTATCAAGATGAGAAGAGGAAAAGTATCTTTTAGTGATAATGCTCAGGGAGAAATTGTTGGTATAGGTAATATTATTCTTCTTGGATAAACTTTTATTTCAAATGTTTTGTTTGTTAAGGGTCTTAAGCACAACTTCATTAGAATAAGTCAATTATGTAATGAAGGATTCCTTGTGAATTTTAGGAATGATAAGTGCTTAGTACATAATTCCAAGGAAGATTTTATTATTTCTACCCATAGGGAAGAGGATTTTTACACTTTTAACTTATAAGACCTCAGGAGCCAAGACTTAACTTGCCTAAGTGTAATAGAAGATCATTCTTGGTTATGGAAAAGAATACTAGGTCACTGTAACCTTTGAAACTTATGTAAACTCTCTAAGAAGAAACTAGTTAAGGATCTACCGGAGCTTAGATTCGATTCTTATAATGTTTGTGATATTTGTCAATATGGAAAGCAACATAAATCTTATTTTAAATCGATTTGTGAAGTCTCAACAACCGATGAATTACAATTAGTGCACATGGATATTTTTGGTCCAACACAAACAGAAGAATTGGAGGCAAATACTGTTAGGACCAATAGGGGCCTATATACCCTGATAGGGGGGTGAATCAGGGTATGGATATTAATTTTCAAGGTTCTTCCTGCACCACTGGATCTTGACCAATTTATTACAATGGTCACTTTGTTTGCTCTTGTGTGATTATTATGATCAGATCTTTTCTGGTTTGTCTGATGATGATTATTTTAATGCGATGCAGGGAAGCGACTAGGAAGACACATAGATTTTTACATGGTTCACCCGCACTGGGCTACGTCCAAGGAGCATACGCCGACAAGTTTCTGGTCGTACCAATTCCACTAAACTTCACTAGCTGTGGATTACAATGTTCGGGATAGATCACTTCTAGGCCCAGGCTCACTGCCTTTACAACGTTTTGGGTCAGCTCACTGGTTTCCCAAGGTTCACTCCATGTTTCTCTCTCTTTGGCTCACTGCCGGTGGAGAGGATCACCTTTTTCCTCTTCCTAAGCTCACTGCTCTATGAAGCGATTCACTCACATTTTATAGACCTGTAGGTCTCTTCATTTGCATGAAAGAATTCATCCTTAACTGATGATGGATTCTCTGTTAATGTCTAAATTTCATCCACTGATGAATACCTATTTTCCTCTGAACACTGGGAAATTTCTTTTGGAAACACCTTCACAAAGCACCCTACTTCGCGAAGCTCCCAATTTCACGATGCTCAAACAAGCATTCGCAAAGCTCCTGCCTTTTCGCGAAGCTCTATCACGAACCACTCTCACGATGCACAGACCTTCGCAATGCTTAGGCCATCACGGAGCTCCTGCCTCTCTGCGAAGCTCACTGAGCCAATGCGGGGCACACGCCTTTCGCGGAGCTAGAATAGCCGCTGCGAAGCTCCCCTTTCGCAAAGAACACTGCCTTCGCGAACAACCTCTGTGAACCGAGAGTAATGGATTTTCTCTGAAAATTCTCTCAACTTCTCTCGAGGGGGTCGGCCTCTATTTATAGGTGATTCCACCGACCCTCGTCCCTTCCACGCGAAGTCAACACCACGTCATCTCAAATCGCGAAGCTCCAAAGATTCCGCCGGAATTCTTTCCAAATCGCGAAGCACCACGGCACTTTTCCATTCGCGAAGCTTGACGTAGTCACAAAAAATCAACATCAACATACCTGCGTGCCTTCGCCGCGAAGCTCCCTCGTGAAGCCCTTCTCCGCCGCGATGCACTTCAGCCTCTTCCGTTCGAGAAGCTTGACGTAATCGCGAAGTATCACCGTCAACATACCTTCACGCCTTCTCCGCGATGCTCCCTCGCAAATCCGTTCACCGCTGCGATGCGCTTCAACTCTACCATTCGCGAAGCTTTGATGTAATCGCGAAAAATCACCACCTCCATTTTTCTGGCCTTTGCGAAATCCAATCCATGCATCCCATCTTCGCGAAATTCATGCCTTTTCCATATTAAGTTATGCTCTTCATGGAAATCCTATTTTCGCGACGCTCACCAAATTCCAGATTTTGGACCCCAAAAATTTGGCAAACACTGGGAAACAGTGCCACCTTGTACTGCTCTTTTGCATCGCCTCCAGATCGTCCTTTCCTTTGTCATCATTCTTTGTCAACAACGATTGCCAACAACTTCTTGGGAACTCGACAAATATCCATGAAAACCTGCTTTGTCAACAATCACAATCAACACCAAAAAATACTGCAATGTTACCTTGATGGGGTTTTTCCCAACAATCTCCCCCTTTGGGTTTGTTGACAATTCTTCACAACTCTGCTTAGAATGATTTTCTGCACTTTGATACCTCACTTAGTCTTCTTCCAGTCGCTACCACCATTCGCCTCTTGCGATTCTAATAGCGTTCAAGGATTCAATTAACACGTACTCTAAGCCCACATGAGCAATGCTCGGCATGAAAACAAGAGTAGTATGAAAAGTTCATTAATGTATCACTTCATGTCAGACCATAATTGTCGATTCCAACTTGATACCAATTCTCAAATTGATACCAATTGTTGAACCACACTGATACCAATTGGTGAATTCTTATGTTGATACCAATTGATGAACCACACTGATACCAATTGTTGATAGCTGGACACTGTCTCACACCATTCCAACAACATTGTTCTGCTTTTATCATGACCCATAGCTGTCGTGATTTCTATTCATTGATCGATCACTTCTAGCATCGTCAGATTTTAAAAACTCTGCCCCTTTCTCATTTCTCCCCCTTTTTGGGTGCTCCACCTGTCAGCTTCTCCCCGTATCAATTATGATTTATCAAATCTCTGCACTGTCTCCCCCTTGAACAATCACTATTTTCTCCCCCTTTAACAAACACTTTTCTCCCCCTTTGTCAACGAACCCAAAGGTCACTCCTTTTTAGTCCGTAACAGAGTAGAGAACACAAATCAGCACATTATGGAAAAACACGGCATACCTCGGGGAGAGGGGGGGTCCCACATCCACACTATTTCAAGTGCGGGGAATCGACTGAACTCCCAGAGCCAATCGATGCCTCTCAAAAGCTTCCTTGGGTAAGGCCTTTGTCAGAATGTCTACAACCTGTAGCTCTATAGGCACGTACCCCAACTTCACGATTCCCTTCTCAACCTTCTCCTTGATAAAATTATAATTAATCTCAATGTTCTTTGTCCTTGAATGATGGACGGGATTTTTTCTAAGATTTATATCACTTGAGTTGTCGCACTGGATTCCGATCAGAGACTTCACTTCAACTCACATATCTTCAAGCTGCTGCTTCATCCACAATAATTGTGTGCATTCTTGAGTGGCCACAATATACTCAGCTTCTACGGTGCTCAATGAAATGTAATCTTGCTTATTTCTAAGCCAATAAATACACAATCCACTAAGATATAAAGCACCACATGACATTGATTTCCTATCATCCGCTGAACCGGCCCAGTCTGCATCAGTATAGCCCAATAACACTGTCTGAGATTTATCAGTATATGTCAAGCCGAAATCCACTATGCCCTCGATATAATGAAGTATTCTTTTTACTGAAAGCATGTGTCTTTCCTTGGGATTACTCTGATATCTCATTTCTTGGCATGTGGCGAAAACAATATTCAGCCTTGTTGCAGTAAAGTACAACAAACATCCAATAATTTTCCTGTATTCTATGATATTAACTGCCTTTCCGTCTTCATCTTTCGATAATTTCATCCGGGTTGCAACTTGAGTTTTCATCTCCTTGGAATTATCCATTCCAAACCTTCTTAAAACCTCCTTGTCATATTTGGATTGAGAAATAAAAGATCCATTCCTTCCTTGTGTCACTTGTAGACCAAGGAAAAATGTTAGCTCTCCAATAATTGACATTTCAAAATCATTTTTCATGAATTCAGAAAACTCTCTGCACTGAGATTCATTTGATCCGCCAAAAATTATGTCATCGGCATACACAAGCACTATCATCCATTCATTACTGTCATTGCTGAACTAGAGGTTGTAATCAACTCCTCCACGCTGGAAACCAATCTTCTTCATGTACTGATCAAGCCTTGAGTACCATGCCCTTGGTGCTTGTTTCAGCCCATACAATGCCTTCTTCAGCCTGCAAACTTTGTTCTCATCCTCATGAATGAAAAAACCATTTGGCTGCTCAATATACACCTCCTCTTCCAGAACACCATTCAAGAATGCGGATTTGACATCCATCTGGAACACTTTGAACTTTCGTTGCACTACTATGGAAAAAAATAATCTAACTGCCTCCAGCCTTGCAACTGGTGAAAATGTCTCATCTACATCTATTCCCTCGATCTGGGAGTACCCCTAGCACAATAGCCGTGCTTTGTTCCGAATCAATGTGCCATCTTCATTCATCTTGTTGCGATAGACCCATTTAGTCCTGATGACATTCTTGTCTGTTGGCCTCAAAACAATCTCCCACGTCTGATTCTTCTCAATTCTGATCTATCTCTTTATTAATGGCACGATCCCAGTTTTCATCTTCAGCTACATCAGTAAAGCATTTCAGCTCAACTTGACATATAAAAGATGTTTTCTAAAGTGATTTCATTTCCCTTAGCTGAACTGGAGCTGCCTGATCACCAATGATATTCTTTCAATCAATTTCAGCTCATCTCTTTGGCATCCTTGTAGACACAAACTAGACACTTTCATGTTCATCATCGGTGTCTTCTTCTGAATCGGCATAAGCCACTTCTACTCTCCCTGTGTTTCTTTCTTCCTCAACAGTTTCATCAGGAAGTTGTTCACTGACTCATTTTTCAGTGGCTTCATTTCTTTCAGCTACTTTTCGTAGATTTTTTTTGAGACACTTTTGATTTTCTCCTGCAGCTTCTTGGTATCATGAAAACAGTCAGCTGATACCATATTGTTAGAGAAAATATATAAGCATGAAATGCATTGTTATTGTTGCTTCTCCCTGTGTTTATTTCTTCCCTCAATAGGAAACACCTGATCCAGTCATCCAATTATTGCATTGATGGATCTTGAATCTGATTTGGATTTAGAATGCTCCCCCTGTGTTACACAGCACTTCTATCTGTTAGGCCCAATCATAGAGACCCAGAACCATTCTTCTCCACATGTTCCATTTATACTAATCTGGCACTCAACATTGAGCCATTAACCAAATCTCTATGCCTACTGAGTTGGAACTCAGTGTAGGAAAAAGAGATAAAGATAATAACACAATCACTTCTAATTGTGCTCAGTTTATCCTTTTAATTTTCAATTCTTCTACCTGATTTGAATCATTTTAAACACTAGAGCATATCACTTCTCCACTTCGCATCCTTAGATGCCACGACCCCATGGATCATGTCTCCCTAAAACCCGAAACACATGAATCATCAGTAAATAGAATTTATATATATAGGGAGAGGGAGACTCTTCCAGAATCCTCATGATGAGGATTGTGGGTGATCCTGGTGGGTCAACCCTTTGATTCTTTCTTGCAGAGAATCACACTCTTTCCTTGCTTCTTCTAGTTGCCTTGCCAACTTCAACTGCTCAGGCCATATGAATAAGGATTATTTACCCACATGATGAGCCTTTTTCTGATATGTAGATTCTACAAGATTGGCCTTTCTCACCATTTGGGGTTTAAACCCACTAGTACACATTTGCTTCTTTGATGTTCCACCAAAATTCCATTTTCTTTGATTATTTCTCAGAGCAGGAATATCTTTTCTTTCCATCTTCCCTTGCTTCTTCCACTATTTCAAGTATCCTGCATCATCTTTTAGTTTTCGCTGTGGAACACAACCTACAAATTTTTCATTACATTCATTGTTCATATTTCTTTTATCAGATGTCTCAGTCACCACACTCTTTTTCGCTGGTGGTGAGTCCTCCATTGAACATTCATTCTTCTTTATCACAGCTGGAGTAGATCTCCTCTTAATCTTCCAGGTTTGTTCACATTCTCTCCTTGAGAGTGGCTGTGAGTACGACAGAGGAGGTGATTGATACACCTTTGGTTCAGCTCCATGTGATTCCCCTGAGGCTCTAAGCCTATTTTTCACCTTACCACTTTGTCTCCCAGTGTATAATTTCTCATTATGTACCATTAGAGTTGGTAATCTCTTTCTCGGGTCTTTTTCCTTCCCTGCTTTCTTCTTGCTCCACGGTCTGGCCAAATTCCCATGATCAGAACATATGAAACATTTTCTATTAAAGGCATACCTCATTTCATCACTTCTCTGTTGAGATGTGGATGCAACTTGTTTTCTTCTTTTGGCATCGATCTCCTGAGCTTCCTGACACATATTCATGGTGTGTCCCATTCTTCCATAGTAATAGCATTTTATAAATGCGTTCCATTGAGAGACTCTACCCTCTGATTTCTCCGGACGCATCTTCTTATACTGGGATTCGGAAAAGTTTCTATTTTTACAGCCTGATATGTATTCATGATCCTCAAAACAGAAGCTTGATGTGTGGCTGTGAATCCCGCAAAAATAGCACATGTCATCACTTATTTTTGTAATTGTCCTTTAGGCCTATCTCCAGCACCTGCAGGATCTTTTCCATTTCTAGAACTATTCACGGCTCTCTTTCTGTCATGCACAGGAGGGGATTCATCGAATCCAATACCAGCTTTTCCGAAACTTGCTGGTCTTTGAGCTGAGAAAATATTCTGTTGTTTCTCTTCAGAAATAGCATAAATATTCATCATTTTATCATCAGTTGTCTAAGGATGATCAAATAGAAAGTGTAAGGCATCCTTTATTTTTGGCATTCCTTTAGCATTGGATATCTCCACATCCTTCTTTACTGATTCTAGATCCTCTTCCAGCTTCTTAATCTTCATCTCCCTTGATTCAAGATGGACATCCAGTTCTTTCTTGAGAAGATTCCCTCTACTAACCTCATCTTCTAGTTCTTGTGTGAGATTTTCCACCATTGCACTTTGCTTCAATACTTTTAATTTTTCCTCAGAAATAGATTTAGAGACAGATTAATTCTCTTGTTGTAGGCTTCGATTCTTCTGAACTTCTTTAGAAAACTGTGCTGCTAGATCATCATTTCTAGCTTTCAGATTCTGTACATCATCTAAATTTTGATTCTCTTCATAACCATCAGCCTTTAGTTTTCCTTTCATTTTAGCCATCTTTTGTAGTTCATTGGCATGAGAATAATTCTTCTCTGTTAGGTCAGTAATTATTTCAATAATCCTTTGATTTAAGCCTCTTAGCTTGTTGACCTCAATCTCCAATACTTTGATCCGGATATCTTTAGATTTGACTTCTTCGGTGTTTCCAACGTCAATTGGAATATCAGGTTCTTCGATGCACTTGACTTGATATTTCACTTTTCTATTCAAGCCATTGATCTCCCTTTTCTGTTCTTCAATCTTAATCTTATACTCACTAACTGATTCTGAGTTCTCTCATGTTGATAACTTGAGTTTTCAATTTCTTCCATCAACTCAGACGTCCCTTCTTCCTTCTACTGCATATAGAGTTTGGAATCGTGAACAAATTTGTCGGATTTCTTTGTTTTTGCTCTCCAAACATCTATATCCTCAAGAGCAGCCTCCAACTCAGCTCACATACCTATTCTTCCTTCAATTTCTTCTTCTGTTTCAGCATCACTCTGATGCTTATTTACTTCACTCATTCCAACATCATGATTGAGTGAATCAATCTTTTCCCTATCAGATTCATCCAGACCTTCCTTTAGTAAATTGTTTGATTCTTTTAATTGAATCACACTTTTTCCATACATACTTACACACTGAGGAATACCACCTGACTTCTGCTTCTTCTTGAATGTTTTTCCCTTTTACATGGCTCACCGAGATAATAGCAGACTAATTATTTAAACACACAGATCGACTACAACAAGTCAGAGCAATCAAATCTGATAAAAGCAACATATCTCTCTGATACCAATTGTTAGGACCAATAGGGGCCTATATACCCTGAGAGGGGGGGTGAATCAGGGTATGGATATTAATTTTCAATGTTCTTCCTACCCCACTGGATCTTGACCAATTTATTACAATGGTCACTTTGTTTTCTCTTGTGTGATTATTATGATCAGCTCTTTTTTGGTTTGTCTGATGATGATTATTTTAATGCAATGCAGGGAAGCGACTAGGTAGACACAAAGATTTTTACTTGGTTCACCCGCACTGGGCTACATCCATGGAGCATACGCCGACAAGTTGTCGGTCGTACCAATTCCACTAAACTTCACTAGCTGTGGATTACAATGTTCGGTCTAGATCACTTCTATGCCCAGGCTCACTGCCTTTACAACGTTTAGGGTCAGCTCACTACTTTCCAAAGGGTCACTCCCTGTTTCTCTCTCTCTGGCTCACTGCCGGTGGAGAGGATCACCTTTTTCCTCTTCCTAAGCTCACTGCACTTTGAAGGGATTCACTCACAGTTTATAGACCTGTAGGTCTCTTAATTTGCATGAAAGAATGCATCCTTAACTGATGATGGATGCCCTGTTAATGTCTAAATTTCATCCACTGATGAATACCTTTTTTCCACTGAACACTGGGAAATTTCTTTTGGAAACACCTTCGCAAAGCACCCTACTTCGCGAAGCACCCAATTTCGCGAAGCTCAAACAAGCATTCGCAAAGCTCCTACTTTTTCGCGAAGCTCTATCGCGAAGCACTCTCACGATGCACAGACCTTCGCAATGCATAGGCCTTCGCGGAGCTCCTACCTCTCTGTGAAGCTCACTGAGCCAATGCGGGGCACACGCCTTTCGCGGAGCTAGAATAGCCGCTGCGAAGCTCCCCTTTCGTGAAGCACACTGCCTTCGCGAACCACCTATGTGAACCGAGAGTAATGGATTTCCTCTAAATATTCTCTCAACTTCTCTCGAGGGGGTCGGCCTCTATTTATAGGAGATTCCACCGACCCTCGTCCCTTCCGCGGGAAGTCAAAGCCATGTCATCTCAAATCGTGAAGCTCCAAATATTCCACCCGAATTCTGTCCAAATCGTGAAGCACAACGGAAAATTGCCATTCGTGAAGCATGACGTAGTCGCGAAGAATCACCATCAACATACCTTCACGCCTTCACCGCGAAGCTCCCTCGCGAAGCCATTCTCCACCGCGATGCGCTTCAGCCTCTGCCGTTCACGAATGTTGACGTAATCGCAAAGTATCACCGTCAACATACCTTCGCGCCTTCGCCGCAAAGCTCCCTCGCAAAGCCCTTCCATGCCGCGATGCACTTCAACTCTGCCATTCGCGAAGCTTTGATGTAATCGCGAAGCATCATGGCCTCCATTTTTCGGGCCTTTGCGAAATCCAATCCATGCATCCCATCTTCGCGAAATTCATGCCTTTTCCATATTAAGTTATTCTCTTCATGGAAATCCTATTTTCGCGATGCTCACCAAATTCCAGATTTTGGACCCCAAAAATTTGGCAAACACTGGGAAACAACGCCACCTTGTACTGCTCTTTTGCATCGCCTCCAGATCGTCCTTTCCTTTGTCATCATTCTTTGTCAATAAGGATTGTCAACAACTTCTTGGGAACTCGACAAATATCCATGAAAACCTGCTTTGTCAACAATCACAATCAACCCCAAAAAATACTGCAATGTTACCTTGAGTGATTTTTTCCCAACAATCTCCCCCTTTGGGTTTGTTGACAATTCTTCACAACTCTGCTCAGAATGATTTTCTGTACTTTGATACCTCACATAGTCTTCTTCCAGTCGCTACCACCATTCGCCTCTTGTGATTCTGATAGTGTTCAATGATTCACTTAACACGTACTCTAAGACCACATGAGCAATGCTCGGCATGAGAAACAAGAGTAGTATGAAAATTTCATTAATAAATCACTTCATGTCAGACCCCAATTGTCGATTCCAACCTGATACCAATTCTCAAATTTATACCAATTGTTGGACGACACTGATATCAATTGGTGAATTCTTATGTTGATACCAATTATTGAACCACACTAATACCAATTGGTGATAGCTGGACACCGTCTCACACCATTCCAACAACATTGTTCTGCTATTATCATGATCCATAGTTGTCGTGATTTCTATTCATTGATCGATCACTTCTAGCATCATCCGATTTAAAAATCTCTCCCCCTCTCTCATTGCTCCCCATTTATGGCTGCTCCACCTATTAGCTTCTCCCCGTATCAATTATGATTTATCAAATCTCAACACTGTCTATCCCTTGAACAATCACTATTTTCTCCCCCTTTAATAAACACTTTTTCCCCTTTTCAACGATCCCAAAGGTCGCTCTTTTATAGTCTGTAACAGAGTAGAGAACACAAATCAACACATTATGGAAAAACACGGTATACCTCAGGGAGGGGGGGGTCCCACATCCACACTATTTCAAGTGCAGTGAATCGACTGAACTCCCAGAGGCAGTCGATGCCTTTCAAAAGCTTCCTTGGGTAAGGCCTTTGTCAGAATGTCTGCAACCTGTAGCTCTGTAGGCATGTACACCAACTTCACGATTCCCTGCTCAACCTTCTCCTTGATAAAATGATACTTAATCTCAATATTATTTGTCCTTGAATGATGGACGAGATTTTTGATAAGATTTATAGCACTTGAGTTGTCCCACTAGATTCCGATCGGAGACTTCACTTCAACTCCCATATCTTCAAGCTGCTGCTTCATCCACAATAACTGTGTGCATGCTTGAGTGGCCGCAATATAATCAGCTTCTGCGGTGCTCAATGAAATGCAATCTTGCTTCTTGTTAAGCCAAGAAATACACAATCCACCAAGATAGAAAGCAGCACCTGACGTTGATTTCCTATCATCCACAGAACCGGCCCAATCTGCATCAGTATATCCCAATAACTCTGTCTGAGATTTATCAGTATATGTCAAGCCGAAATCCACTATGCCCTGGATATAATGAAGTATTCTTTTCACTGCAAGCATGTGGCTTTCCTTGGGATTGCTCTGATATCTCATTGCTTGGCATGTGGCGAAAACAATATCCGGCCTTGTTGCAGTCAAGTACAACAAACATCCAATAATTTGCCTGTATTCTGTGATATTAACTGCCTTTCCATCTTTATCTTTCGATAATTTCATCCGGGTGGCAACCGAAGTCTTCATCTCCTTGGAATTATCCATTCCAAACCTTCTTAAAACCTCCTTGGCATATTTGGATTGGGAAAAAGAAGTTCCATTCCTTCATTGTTTCACTTGTAGACCAAGGAAAAATGTTATCTCTCCAATAATTGACATTTCAAAATCATTTTTCATGAATTCAGAAAACTCTCTTCACTGAGATTCATTTGATCTGCCAAAAATTATGTCATCGACATACACTAGCACCATCATCCTTTGATTGCTGTCATTACTGAACTAGAGGTTGTAATCAACTCCTCCACGCTGGAAACCAATCTTCTTCAAGTACTGATCAAGCCTTGAGTACCATGCCCTTGGTTCTTGTTTCAGCCCATACAACGCCTTCTTCAGCCTGCAAACTTTGTTCTCATCCTCATGAATGAGAAAACCATATTGCTGCTCAATATACACCTCCTCTTCCAGAACACCATTCAAGAATTAGGATTTGACATTCATCTGGAACACTTTGAACTTTTGTTGCACTACTATGGCCAAAAATAATCTGATTGTCTCCAGCCTTGCAACCGGTGCAAATGTCTCATCTACATCTATTCCCTCGATCTGGGAGTACCCCTAGCACACTAGTCGTGCATTTTTCCGAATCACTGTGCCATCATCATTCATCTTGTTGTGATAGACCCATTTAGTCCTGATGACATTTTGTCTGCTGGCCTCAAAATAATCTCCCACGTCTGATTCTTCTCAATTCTGATCAATCTCTTTATTCATGGCAAGACCCCAGTTTTCATCTTCAGCTGCATTTGCAAATCATTTCAGCTCAACTTGAGATATAAAAGAAGTTTTCTGCAGTGATTTCATTTCCCTTGACTGAACTGGAGCTTCTTGATCACCAATGATATTCTTTCCATAAATTTCAACTCATCTCTTTGGCATCCATGTAGACACAAACTAGACACTTTCATGTTCATCATCGGTGTCTTCTTCTGAATCGGCATATGCCAATTCTGCTCTCCCTGTGTTTCTTTCTTCCTCAACAGTTTCATTAAGAAGTTGTTCACTGACTCATTTTTCAGTGGCTTCATTTCTTTCAGCTACTTTTCTTAGAATTTTTTTAGACACCTTTGATTTTCTCTTGCAGCTTCTTGGTATCCTGAAAACAGTCAGCTGATACCATATTGTTAGAGAAAATATATAAGCATGAAATGTATTGTTATTGTTTCTTCTCCCTATGTTTCTTTCTTCCCTCAATAGGAAACACCTGAGCCAGTCATCCAATTATTGCATTGATGGCTCTTGAATCTGATTTGGATTTAGAATGCTCCCCCTGTGTTACACAGAACTTCTATCTGTTAGGCCCAATGGTAGAGACCCATAACCATTATTCTCCACATGCACCATTTATACTAATCTGGCACTCAACATTGAGCCATTAACCAAATCTCTAAGCCTACTGAGTTGGAACTTGGTGTAGGAAAAAAGAGATAATGATAATAGAACAATCACTTCTAATTGTGCTCAGTTTATCCATTTCATTTTCAATTCTTCTACCTGATTTGAATCAATTTAAACTCTAGAGAATATCACTTCTCTACTTCGCATCCTTAGATTCCACGACCCCATGGATCATTTCTCCCTAAAACCTGAAACTCATGAATCATCAGTTAATAGAATTTATATATATAGGGAGAGGGAGTCTCTTCCAGAATCCTCAAGATGAGGATTGTGGGTGATCCTGATGGGTCAACCCTTTGATTCTTTCTTTCAGAGCATCACACTCTTTCCTTGCTTCTTCTAGTTGCCTTGCCAACTTCAACTGCTCAGGACATATGACTAAGGATTCTTTACCCACATGATGAGCCTTTTTCTGATATGTAGATTCTATAGGATTGGCCTTTTCTCACCATTTGGGGTTTAAACCCACTAGTACACATTTATTTCTTTGATGTTCCACCAAAATTCCATTTTCATTGATTATTTCTCAGAGCAGGAATATCTTTTCTTTCCATCTTCCCTTGTTTCTTCCACTATTTCAAGTATCTTACATCATCTTTCAGTTTTCGCTGTGGAACACGACCTACAAATTTTTCATTACATTCTTTGTTCATATTTCTTTTATCAGATGTATCAGTCACCACACTATATTTCGCTGGTGGTGAGTCCTCCATTGAACGTTCATTCTTCTTTATCACGGCTGGAGTAGATCTCCTATTAATATTCTAGTTTTGTTCACATTCACTCCTTGAGAGTGGTTGTGAGTATGACAGTGGAGGTGACTGATACACCTTTCGTTCAGCTCCATGTGATTCCCCTGAGACTCTAAGCCTATTTTTCACATTACCACTTTGTCTCCCAGTGTATAATTTCTCATTATGTACCACTAGAGTTGGTAATCTCTTTCTCAGGTCTTTTTCCTTCCCCGCTTTTTTCTTGCTCCACGGTCTGGCCAAATGCCCTTGATCAGAACATATGAAACATTTTCTATTAAAGGCATACCTCATTTCATCACTTCTCTGCTGAGATGTGGATGCAACTTTTTTTCTTCTTTTGGCATTGATCTCCTAAGCTTCCTAACACATATTCATGGTGTGTCCCATTCTTCCATAGTAATATAATTTTATAAATGCTTTCCATTGATAGACTCTACCCTCTGATTTCTCCGGACACATCTTCTTATACTGGGATTCAGCAATGTTTCTATTTTCACAGCCTGATATGTATTCATGAGCCTCTAAACAGAAGTTTGATGTGTGGCTGTGAATCCCGCAAAAATAGCACATGTCATCACTTATTTTTGTAATTGTCCTTTTAGGCCTATCTCCAGCACCTGCAGGATCTTTCCCATTTCTAGAACTATTCACAGCTCTCTTTCTATCATGCACAGGAGGGGATTCATCGAATCCAATACCAGCTTTTCCAAAACTTGCTGGTCTTTGAGCTGAGAAAATATTCTGTTGTTTCTCTTCAGAAATAGCATACTTATTATTCATTTTATCATCACTGGTCAAAGGATGATCAAATAGAAAGTGTAAGAAATCCTTCATTTTTGGCATTCCTTTAGCATTGGATTTCTCCACATCCTTCTATACTGATTCTAGATCCTCTTCCAACTTCTTAATCTTCGTCTCCCTTGATTCAATATGGACATCCAGTTCTTTCTTGAGAAGATTCCCGCTACTCACCTCATCTTCTAGTTCTTGTGTGAGATTTTCCACCATTGCACTTTGCTTCACTACATTTAATTTTTCCTCAGAAACAGATTTAGAGACAGATTAATTCTCTTGTTGTAGGATTCGATTCTTCTAAACATCTTCAGACAACTGTGCTGCTAGATCATCATTTCTAGCTTTCAGATTCTGTACTTCATCTGAATTTTGATTCTCTTCATAACCATCAGCCTTTTGTTTTCCTTTCATTTTAGCCTTCTTTTGTAGTTCATTGGCATGAGATTCATTCTTATCTGTAAGGTCAGTAAATATGTCAATAAGCCTTTGATTTAATCCTCTTAGTTTTTTGACCTCAATCTCCAATACTTTGATCCGGATATCTTTAGATTTGACTTCTTCGGTGTTTCCAACGACAATTGGAATATCAGGTTCTTCGATGCACTTGACTTGATCTTTCACTTTTCTATTCAGGCCATCGATCTCCCTTTTCTGTTCTTCAATCTTAATCTTATACTCACTAACCGATTCTGAGTTCTCTCGTGTTGATAACTTGAGTTTCTAAATTTCTTCCATCAACTCAGACTTCTCTTCTTCCTGCTACTGCATATAGAGTTTGGCATCGTGAACAACTTTGTTGGATTTCTTTGTTTTTTCTCTCCAAACATCTATCTCCTCAAGAGCAGCCTCCAACTCAGCTCGCATACCTATTCTTCCTTCAATTTCTTATTCTGTTTCAGCATCACTCTAATGCTCATGTACTTCACTCATTCCAACATCATGATTGAGTTAATCAATCTTTTCCCTATCAGATTCATCCAGACCTTCCTTCAGTAAACTGTTTGATTCTTTTAATTGAATCACACTTTTTCCATACATACTTCCACACTGAGGAATACCACCTGACTTCTGCATCTTCTTCGATGTTTTTCCCTTTGACATGGCTCACCGAGATAATAGCAGACTAATTCTTTAAACACACAGATCGACTACACCAAGTCAGAGCAATCAAATCTGATAAAAGCAACCTATCCCTCTGATACCAATTGTTAGGACCAATAGGGGCCTATATACCCTGAGAGGGGGGGGGGGGTGAATCAGGGTATGGATATTAATTTTCAAAGTTCTTCCTGTCCCAGTGGATCATGACCAATTTATTACAATGGTCACTTTGTTTCTTCTTGTGTGATTATTATGATCAGCTCTTTTCTGGTTTGTCTGATGATGATTCTTTTAATGAAATGCAGGGAAGCGACTAGGCAGACACATATATTTTTACATGGTTCACCCGCACTGGGCTACATCCAAGGAGCATACGCCGACAAGTTGCCGGTCGTACCAATTCCACTAAACTTCACTAGCTGTGGATTACAATGTTCCGTCTAGATCACTTCTATGCCCAGGCTCACTACATTTACAACGTTTAGGGTCCGCTCACTACTTTCCCCAGGGTCACTCCCTGTTTCTCTCTCTCTGGCTCACTGCCGGTGGTAAGTATCACCTTTTTCCACTTCCTAAGCTAACTGCTCTATGAAGGGATTCAATCACAGTTTATAGACCTGTAGGACTATTCATTTGTATGAAAGAGTTCATCCTTAACTGATGATGAATGCTCTTTTAATGTCTAAATTTCATCCACTGATGAATACCTCTTTGCCTCTGAACACTGGGAAATTTCTTTTGGAAACACCTTCGCAAAGCACCCTACTTCGCGAAGCTCCCAATTTCGCGAAGCTCAAACAATCCTTCGCGAAGCTCTTGCCTTTTCACGAAGATCTATCGTGAATCACTCTCGCGATGCACACAACTTTGCAATGCTTAGGTCGTCGCGGAGCTTTTGCCTCTCCGCAAAGGTCACTGAGCCAACGCGGGGCACACACCTTTTGCAGAGCTAGAATAGCCGCCGTGAAGCTCCCCTTTCGCGAAGCACACTGCCTTTGCGAACCACCTCTGTGAACCGAGAGTAATGGATTTTCTCTGAAAATTCTCTCAACTTCTCTCGAGGGGGTCAACCTCTATTTATAGGCGATTCCACCGACCCTCATCCCTTCCGCGCAAAGTCAAAGCCAAGTCATCTCAAATCGCGAAGCTCCAAAGATTCTGCCGGAATTCTGTCCAAATCGCGAAGCACCACGGCACTTTGGTATTCACGATGCTTGACGTAGTCACAAAGAATCACCGTCAACATACCTTCACCCCTTCGCAGCGAAGCTCCCTCGCGAAGCCCTTCTCCTCCGCGATGTGCTCCATCCTCTTCCATTCACGAAGCTTGACGTAATCGCAAAGTATCACCGTCAACATATCATCACGCCTTCGCCTCGATTCTCCCTCGCAAAGCCCTTCACCACTGCGATGCGCTTTAACTCTCCCGTTCGCGAATCTTTGACGTAATCACGAAGCATCACCAACTCCATTTTTCTGGCCATCGCGAAATCCAATCCATGCATCCCATCTTCGCGAAATTCATTTCTTTGCCATATTATGTTATGCTCTTCATGGAAATCCTATTTTCGTGATGCTCACCAAATTCCAGATTTTGGACCCCAAAAATTTGGCAAACACTGGGAAACAGCGCCACCTTGTACTGCTCTTTTGTATCGCCTCCAGATCGTCCTTTCCTTTGTCATCATTCTTTGTCAACAAGTATTGTCAACAACTTCTTGGGAACTCGACAAATATCCATGAAAACCTTCTTTGTCAACAAACACAATCAACCCCAAAAAATACTGCAAAGTTACCTTGAGGGATTTTTTCCCAACAAATACTATGTGTTTGTTCTTGTTGATGACTACACTAGATTTACATGGGCCTTTTTCTCTAAAAAATGTCTGAAGATTTTTCTTATTTCTAAATACTTAGAGCCAAAGTTATAAATTAGAAAATTCTTCCTTTTAAAACTATTCATAGTGATCATGGAGGAGATTTTCAAAATTATGATTTTGAAAAATTTTGTAGTAGAAAATGTATTACCCACAATTTTTCAGCACCTAGAACTCCTCAACAGAATGGTTTAGTTGAGAGAAGAAATAGAATTCTTCAAGAGATAACTAGAACTATGTTGACTGAATATTCTAGAGCTAGACATTTTTGGGTAGAAGCAGTATGTACTACTTGTTATACTATAAATTGAGTTTTGATTATACCTTTTCTTAATCAAAATATTTATGAGTTATGGAATGGTATAAAACCAAGACTTTCCTACATCAAGGTTTTTGGTTGCAAGGTATTCATCCTGAATACTAAAAATAATTTACACAAATTCGCACCAAAATCTGATGAAGGAATTTTCTTAGGTTACTCCACAACTTCTAAGGATTATAGAGTATTCAATAAAAACACTTGTACTGTTGAGGAAACAGTGCTTGTAAAATTTGATGAAACTGATCCTTTTGTTTTTAAACCATCCCAACCTACATCTTCAGATGTGTTTTCAAAAACAGATTATCAGCCATTGTTTTAAGATTCGTCTGATAAGGAAAGTTCTCAACAAGATACTTCTGAAACATTTACCCCAGAAGACTTTCTACCCTATGTTTATGAACATGTATTACAAAACCCAAACCAGGTGTTCCTTAAGAATCATTCTAGTGATAGTATCATTGGTGATGTAAATCAACCTCTAAGGACTAGAAGTTCTTTGAGAAATGAAGAAGAACATCTAGAATTACTTTCCCAATTAGAACCAAAAAGAATTGTTGAAGAATTAGGTGATGATGATTGGATTAAAGCCATGCAAGATGAACTAAATGAATTAGAAAGGAATAAATTTTGGACCTTGGTTGAAAGACATAAGGGAACTTCTGTTATTGATGTAAAGTGGGTCTTCAGAAACAAGTTTGATGAAAATGGAGTCATTTTAAGAAATAAAGATAGACTAGTTTTTAAAGGCTATAATCAGCATGAGGGGAATATAATATGAAAGAACTTATGCTCCAGTATCAATACATGAATCTATTAGTAACTTACATGCCTTTGCATCATTCTTCAATTTTAAACTTTTTCAAATGGATGTGAAATGTGCTTTCCTTAATGGTTATGTTCAATATAATGTTTTTGTAGAACAACCTCCTGGCTTTGAAGATAAAAAATATCCTGATCATGTTTTTAAACTTACCAAATCTTTGTATGGCCTTAAACAATCCCCAGTTTTCATCTTCAGCTGCATTTGCAAATCATTTCAGCTCAACTTGAGATATAAAAGAAGTTTTCTGCAGTGATTTCATTTCCCTTGACTGAACTGGAGCTTCTTGATCACCAATGATATTCTTTCCATAAATTTCAACTCATCTCTTTGGCATCCATGTAGACACAAACTAGACACTTTCATGTTCATCATCGGTGTCTTCTTCTGAATCGGCATATGCCAATTCTGCTCTCCCTGTGTTTCTTTCTTCCTCAACAGTTTCATTAGGAAGTTGTTCACTGACTCATTTTTCAGTGGCTTCATTTCTTTCAGCTACTTTTCTTAGAATTTTTTTAGACACCTTTGATTTTCTCTTGCAGCTTCTTGGTATCCTGAAAACAGTCAGCTGATACCATATTGTTAGAGAAAATATATAAGCATGAAATGTATTGTTATTGTTTCTTCTCCCTATGTTTCTTTCTTCCCTCAATAGGAAACACCTGAGCCAGTCATCCAATTATTGCATTGATGGCTCTTGAATCTGATTTGGATTTAGAATGCTCCCCCTGTGTTACACAGAACTTCTATCTGTTAGGCCCAATGGTAGAGACCCATAACCATTATTCTCCACATGCACCATTTATACTAATCTGGCACTCAACATTGAGCCATTAACCAAATCTCTAAGCCTACTGAGTTGGAACTTGGTGTAGGAAAAAAGAGATAATGATAATAGAACAATCACTTCTAATTGTGCTCAGTTTATCCATTTCATTTTCAATTCTTCTACCTGATTTGAATCAATTTAAACTCTAGAGAATATCACTTCTCTACTTCGCATCCTTAGATTCCACGACCCCATGGATCATTTCTCCCTAAAACCTGAAACTCATGAATCATCAGTTAATAGAATTTATATATATAGGGAGAGGGAGTCTCTTCCAGAATCCTCCAGATGAGGATTGTGGGTGATCCTGATGGGTCAACCCTTTGATTCTTTCTTTCAGAGCATCACACTCTTTCCTTGCTTCTTCTAGTTGCCTTGCCAACTTCAACTGCTCAGGACATATGACTAAGGATTCTTTACCCACATGATGAGCCTTTTTCTGATATGTAGATTCTATAGGATTGGCCTTTTCTCACCATTTGGGGTTTAAACCCACTAGTACACATTTATTTCTTTGATGTTCCACCAAAATTCCATTTTCATTGATTATTTCTCAGATCAGGAATATCTTTTCTTTCCATCTTCCCTTGTTTCTTCCACTATTTCAAGTATCTTACATCATCTTTCAGTTTTCGCTGTGGAACACGACCTACAAATTTTTCATTACATTCTTTGTTCATATTTCTTTTATCAGATGTATCAGTCACCACACTATATTTCGCTGGTGGTGAGTCCTCCATTGAACGTTCATTCTTCTTTATCACGGCTGGAGTAGATCTCCTATTAATATTCTAGTTTTGTTCACATTCACTCCTTGAGAGTGGTTGTGAGTATGACAGTGGAGGTGACTGATACACCTTTCGTTCAGCTCCATGTGATTCCCCTGAGACTCTAAGCCTATTTTTCACATTACCACTTTGTCTCCCAGTGTATAATTTCTCATTATGTACCACTAGAGTTGGTAATCTCTTTCTCGGGTCTTTTTCCTTCCCCGCTTTTTTCTTGCTCCACGGTCTGGCCAAATGCCCTTGATCAGAACATATGAAACATTTTCTATTAAAGGCATACCTCATTTCATCACTTCTCTGCTGAGATGTGGATGCAACTTTTTTTCTTCTTTTGGCATTGATCTCTTAAGCTTCCTAACACATATTCATGGTGTGTCCCATTCTTCCATAGTAATATAATTTTATAAATGCTTTCCATTGATAGACTCTACCCTCTGATTTCTCCGGACACATCTTCTTATACTGGGATTCAGCAATGTTTCTATTTTCACAGCCTGATATGTATTCATGAGCCTCTAAACAGAAGTTTGATGTGTGGCTGTGAATCCCGCAAAAATAGCACATGTCATCACTTATTTTTGTAATTGTCCTTTTAGGCCTATCTCCAGCACCTGCAGGATCTTTCCCATTTCTAGAACTATTCACAGCTCTCTTTCTATCATGCACAGGAGGGGATTCATCGAATCCAATACCAGCTTTTCCAAAACTTGCTGGTCTTTGAGCTGAGAAAATATTCTGTTGTTTCTCTTCAGAAATAGCATACTTATTATTCATTTTATCATCACTGGTCAAAGGATGATCAAATAGAAAGTGTAAGAAATCCTTCATTTTTGGCATTCCTTTAGCATTGGATTTCTCCACATCCTTCTATACTGATTCTAGATCCTCTTCCAACTTCTTAATCTTCGTCTCCCTTGATTCAAGATGGACATCCAGTTCTTTCTTGAGAAGATTCCCGCTACTCACCTCATCTTCTAGTTCTTGTGTGAGATTTTCCACCATTGCACTTTGCTTCACTACATTTAATTTTTCCTCAGAAACAGATTTAGAGACAGATTAATTCTCTTGTTGTAGGATTCGATTCTTCTAAACATCTTCAGACAACTGTGCTGCTAGATCATCATTTCTAGCTTTCAGATTCTGTACTTCATCTGAATTTTGATTCTCTTCATAACCATCAGCCTTTTGTTTTCCTTTCATTTTAGCCTTCTTTTGTAGTTCATTGGCATGAGATTCATTCTTATCTGTAAGGTCAGTAAATATGTCAATAAGCCTTTGATTTAATCCTCTTAGTTTTTTGACCTCAATCTCCAATACTTTGATCCGGATATCTTTAGATTTGACTTCTTCGGTGTTTCCAACGACAATTGGAATATCAGGTTCTTCGATGCACTTGACTTGATCTTTCACTTTTCTATTCAGGCCATCGATCTCCCTTTTCTGTTCTTCAATCTTAATCTTATACTCACTAACCGATTCTGAGTTCTCTCCTGTTGATAACTTGAGTTTCTAAATTTCTTCCATCAACTCAGACTTCTCTTCTTCCTGCTACTGCATATAGAGTTTGGCATCGTGAACAACTTTGTTGGATTTCTTTGTTTTTTCTCTCCAAACATCTATCTCCTCAAGAGAAGCCTCCAACTCAGCTCGCATACCTATTCTTCCTTCAATTTCTTATTCTGTTTCAGCATCACTCTAATGCTCATGTACTTCACTCATTCCAACATCATGATTGAGTTAATCAATCTTTTCCCTATCAGATTCATCCAGACCTTCCTTCAGTAAACTGTTTGATTCTTTTAATTGAATCACACTTTTTCCATACATACTTCCACACTGAGGAATACCACCTGACTTCTGCTTCTTCTTCGATGTTTTTCCCTTTGACATGGCTCACCGAGATAATAGCAGACTAATTCTTTAAACACACAGATCGACTACACCAAGTCAGAGCAATCAAATCTGATAAAAGCAACCTATCCCTCTGATACCAATTGTTAGGACCAATAGGGGCCTATATACCCTGAGAGGGGGGGGGGGGTGAATCAGGGTATGGATATTAATTTTCAAAGTTCTTCCTGTCCCAGTGGATCATGACCAATTTATTACAATGGTCACTTTGTTTCTTCTTGTGTGATTATTATGATCAGCTCTTTTCTGGTTTGTCTGATGATGATTCTTTTAATGAAATGCAGGGAAGCGACTAGGCAGACACATATATTTTTACATGGTTCACCCGCACTGGGCTACATCCAAGGAGCATACGCCGACAAGTTGCCGGTCGTACCAATTCCACTAAACTTCACTAGCTGTGGATTACAATGTTCCGTCTAGATCACTTCTATGCCCAGGCTCACTACATTTACAACGTTTAGGGTCCGCTCACTACTTTCCCCAGGGTCACTCCCTGTTTCTCTCTCTCTGGCTCACTGTCGGTGGTAAGTATCACCTTTTTCCACTTCCTAAGCTAACTGCTCTATGAAGGGATTCAATCACAGTTTATAGACCTGTAGGACTATTCATTTGTATGAAAGAGTTCATCCTTAACTGATGATGAATGCTCTTTTAATGTCTAAATTTCATCCACTAATGAATACCTCTTTGCCTCTGAACACTGGGAAATTTCTTTTGGAAACACCTTCGCAAAGCACCCTACTTCGCGAAGCTCCCAATTTCGCGAAGCTCAAACAATCCTTCGCGAAGCTCTTGCCTTTTCACGAAGATCTATCGTGAAGCACTCTCGCGATGCACACACCTTTGCAATGCTTAGGTCGTCGCAGAGCTTTTGCCTCTCCGCAAAGGTCACTGAGCCAACGCGGGGCACACACCTTTTGCAGAGCTAGAATAGCCGCCGTGAAGCTCCCCTTTCGCGAAGCACACTGCCTTTGCGAACCACCTCTGTGAACCGAGAGTAATGGATTTTCTCTGAAAATTCTCTCAACTTCTCTCGAGGGGGTCAACCTCTATTTATAGGCGATTCCACCGACCCTCATCCCTTCCGCGCAAAGTCAAAGCCAAGTCATCTCAAATCGCGAAGCTCCAAAGATTCTGCCGGAATTCTGTCCAAATCGCGAAGCACCACGGCACTTTGGTATTCACGATGCTTGACGTAGTCACAAAGAATCACCGTCAACATACCTTCACCCCTTCGCAGCGAAGCTCCCTCGCGAAGCCCTTCTCCTCCGCGATGTGCTCCATCCTCTTCCATTCACGAAGCTTGACGTAATCGCAAAGTATCACCGTCAACATATCATCACGCCTTCGCCTCGATTCTCCCTCGCAAAGCCCTTCACCACTGCGATGCGCTTTAACTCTCCCGTTCGCGAATCTTTGACGTAATCGCGAAGCATCACCAACTCCATTTTTCTGGCCATCGCGAAATCCAATCCATGCATCCCATCTTCGCGAAATTCATTTCTTTGCCATATTATGTTATGCTCTTCATGGAAATCCTATTTTCGTGATGCTCACCAAATTCCAGATTTTGGACCCCAAAAATTTGGCAAACACTGGGAAACAGCGCCACCTTGTACTGCTCTTTTGTATCGCCTCCAGATCGTCCTTTCCTTTGTCATCATTCTTTGTCAACAAGTATTGTCAACAACTTCTTGGGAACTCGACAAATATCCATGAAAACCTTCTTTGTCAACAAACACAATCAACCCCAAAAAATACTGCAAAGTTACCTTGAGGGATTTTTTCCCAACAAATACTATGTGTTTGTTCTTGTTGATGACTACACTAGATTTACATGGGCCTTTTTCTCTAAAAAATGTCTGAAGATTTTTCTTATTTCTAAATACTTAGAGCCAAAGTTATAAATTAGAAAATTCTTCCTTTTAAAACTATTCATAGTGATCATGGAGGAGATTTTCAAAATTATGATTTTGAAAAATTTTGTAGTAGAAAATGTATTACCCACAATTTTTCAGCACCTAGAACTCCTCAACAGAATGGTTTAGTTGAGAGAAGAAATAGAATTCTTCAAGAGATAACTAGAACTATGTTGACTGAATATTCTAGAGCTAGACATTTTTGGGTAGAAGCAGTATGTACTACTTGTTATACTATAAATTGAGTTTTGATTATACCTTTTCTTAATCAAAATATTTATGAGTTATGGAATGGTATAAAACCAAGACTTTCCTACATCAAGGTTTTTGGTTGCAAGGTATTCATCCTGAATACTAAAAATAATTTACACAAATTCGCACCAAAATCTGATGAAGGAATTTTCTTAGGTTACTCCACAACTTCTAAGGATTATAGAGTATTCAATAAAAACACTTGTACTGTTGAGGAAACAGTGCTTGTAAAATTTGATGAAACTGATCCTTTTGTTTTTAAACCATCCCAACCTACATCTTCAGATGTGTTTTCAAAAACAGATTATCAACCATTGTTTTA
This sequence comes from Viscum album, assembly GCA_963277665.1. Classification (NCBI taxonomy): domain Eukaryota; kingdom Viridiplantae; phylum Streptophyta; class Magnoliopsida; order Santalales; family Viscaceae; genus Viscum; species Viscum album. The sequence continues at coordinate 1,196,411,209 of OY728155.1, read as the reverse complement.
AGATTCGTCTGATAAGGAAAGTTCTCAACAAGATACTTCTGAAACATTTACCCCAGAAGACTTTCTACCCTATGTTTATGAACATGTATTACAAAACCCAAACCAGGTGTTCCTTAAGAATCATTCTAGTGATAGTATCATTGGTGATGTAAATCAACCTCTAAGGACTAGAAGTTCTTTGAGAAATGAAGAAGAACATCTAGAATTACTTTCCCAATTAGAACCAAAAAGCATTGTTGAAGAATTAGGTGATGATGATTGGATTAAAGCCATGCAAGATGAACTAAATGAATTAGAAAGGAATAAATTTTGGACCTTGGTTGAAAGACCTAAGGGAACTTCTGTTATTGATGTAAAGTGGGTCTTCAGAAACAAGTTTGATGAAAATGGAGTCATTTTAAGAAATAAAGATAGACTAGTTTTTAAAGGCTATAATCAGCATGAGGGGAATATAATATGAAAGAACTTATGCTCCAGTATCAATACATGAATCTATTAGTAACTTACATGCCTTTGCATCATTCTTCAATTTTAAACTTTTTCAAATGGATGTGAAATGTGCTTTCCTTAATGGTTATGTTCAATATAATGTTTTTGTAGAACAACCTCCTGGCTTTGAAGATACAAAATATCCTGATCATGTTTTTAAACTTACCAAATCATTGTATGGCCTTAAACAATCCCCACGAGCTTGGTATGATAATCTTATAGGATTTTTTCTTCAAAATAACAATGTTAAGGGAAATTAAAATCCAACGCTTTTTATAAATAAAGATAAGAAAAATGTTTTGATAGTTCAAATTTATGTTGACAACATTATATTTAGTTAAACTTAGCAATCTTTAACTGACTCCATTGCAAGTCTAATGAAATATGAGTTTGAAATGAGTATGAGGGGTGAGTTAACATTTTTCCTTGGTTTTAAAATTTATCAAAGACTAGAAGTAACATATATATCTCCACATAAGTATATTAAATATCTTCTTCAAAAGTATGGATATGACAACACTAAGAGTATAATTACTCCCATCAGTACATCAAACTCTATAGATCTTGATGAAGCTGGGAAACCAGTAGATCAAACATCTTTTAGAGGTATGATAGGAATCCTATTATACTTGACAGATAGTCGACCAGACTTGAGGTTATCAGTATTCTTATGTAAAAGATATCAATCCAATCCTAAGGAATCTCACATAAAGGCAGTGAAAAGAATTATTCTCTACCTAAAAGGAACCATGGATCTAGGATTATTTTATACTTCTGTAAATGATTTTTTTTAAATCTTTTCATATGCTGACTTTGGTGGATGTAGAATGGATAGAAAGGGTACATACAGAACTTGTCATTTCTTAGGAGATTCATTAGTTTCTTGGTCATGTAAAATGAAACACTCAGTGGCACTCTCCACTGCTGAAGCTGAATATGTAGCAGCTGGATGTTGTTGTGCTCAAGTGTTGTGGTTGAAACACACACTCACAGACTATGGCTTTAGTTTTACAAAGATTCAAATTTTGTGTGATAACACAAGATCCATTTCCCTTAGTAAAAACCTTTCACATCACTCTCGTGAAAAGCACATAGATATTATGCATCACTTTCTTAGGGATCACACACTTAAATGATATATTATTATTTAGTTTTTCGGAACGCAAGATCAACTTGCTGATATTTTCACGAAATCATTACCCTCCGATAGATTTGTATACATTAAACAGAAGTTAGGAATGATAACTGTAAGGTAATCCTTATTCATTAACTTCTTGTTGAAAAATTTTCCTTACAGTAATAAACTCTTTCACATAGGGGTAGTACAATTGCATGATAGTTTAATCAAAATTTTTGTTGACAATTTTCTTTTCAAACTTATGTAACTAAAATTTTTTGTAACAAGTTTTTTAAAGAAATTATCAGAATGGAAATTCTCAGAATGAAATTCTCGGAATGGAAATTCTCAGAATGGAATTCTCGGAATGAAATTATCAGAATGGAGATTCTCGTAATTGAATTCTCAGAATTAAATTCTCGGAATAGAAATTCTCATAATGGAAATTTCAGAATGGAAATTCTTAGAATAGAAATTTCGGAATGGATATTCTTAGAATGGAAATTTTCAGAATAGAAATTTTGATAATGAAAATTTCTAGAACTGAAGTTTTCGTAATGAAAATTTCCAGAACATGAATTTTCGTAATGATAATTCATAATAAGAATTTTCGTAAAGAACTTTCATAGTAGGGATTTTTCATAATGATTTTTTTAAAAAAAGTCTTTTCTTTAAGAAGAATATTAACAATTATGAACAATCATTCTAGCCAATCTAAAAGGTATGATTTCTTTAATTAAATTTTCATAGTCATATTTTGCTTGCTGGTATTTTCCTATGAGCCTTAAAATTATTCGGATTCTTGTTTTCCATAAATCCGAATGTTTATTTTTCTTAAAACCTCAAAAGATCAGAGTCATGTTTTACTTTGTTGAAATATTCTCAACCGTCATATTAGATCAGAAGGTTTTTCAACCGTTAGATGTTTTTTGGAAGACCAAACGTCACATCAATCACCTATATAAAGGGAACCCTAAGAGTTGTCCCCCATCTATTTCTCAAAGCTTTCACTACTTGAAGCCTTGAATCTCTTCTTAAAGACCATTCCGATCTTTGTCAAAGCCGTTCTGAATTGTCCATAACTTTCCACTCCGAATGTCAGTCGAAGCTACATCTCAAGACATGTCTACCTCAAATCCAATTTCAAAGTGGTAAGTCTTCAGGGAAAGGTTAGTGGATCTGGATTTCTATAAGTTTTATTCCCTTATAACCAAGAATATCATATTGAATGGCTGGTAAGATGTTTTCTTGTCTAAGTTAGAAAAACAGGATTCGGTTTATAAAGATTTACTGGTTGAATTCTACAAGTTTGTTTCCTTCCAGCAGGAACAGGGCAGAGAGTACATTTCCTTCAAGTATTATGGTAAGACGTGCAAATTATCTTACACCAAGGATACAAGCTTGGTGGGTTTATCCTACGAAGGGGAAGCTGAGTTTTGCTCACATAAGCTTCCAGATGAGCAAGGATGTTTCAACAAGGTGAAGTCTTTGAAATGTCCAGGACTCAAAGATACCAAGACTTCTAAGATTTCTCAATCACTCTGAATAATCATATTCTACAGTTTTGGGTACAAGGCTTTCTCGTACAAAGAATGGGTGACAAGGATAATCTAAAGAAGAGTGACATCTAGGTCCTAGATTTCCTGGTAATTCTATGGAAGATAAATTTGATGAGGCATGTCTCGATTATGATTAAGAATATTAAATAAGGGAACTTGAGAGCTCACATAATCATGTACTATATCTTACTATCAAAGCTGATAGTTCGGTGCTTAGATTCTTTCAATGTTTCTTTTAAGTCTAAAGTTCAGAATTTTAAGCTTATGTTTTTCAGTGATGATACTTTAAAATGGATGAAGATGGGTTTTTCTGGTGAATCCGGGGAATTCTATCGTTTACCAGAGGGAGAGGCTGAGGCCATTCCAGAAAATGTGGAGAAGTCTGAAACAGTGAAGAAAGCTTCTAAGAAGAGGAAGATTAAGGAAGTGGTTGGTGATGACAAAACCCACAAATATAAGGAAACTCAATCCGCACCTCCCAAGACAATGAAACAGAATGCTTAAATAGATGCAGTGGCAGCCATCTAGAGGGAAGACAAAGAGAAGAGAAAATAAGGGGATCCACAGTTCAGATAGGACCCTGCTGAGGCTAAGGCCTTAACGGGAAAAGCAACGAATGTGTTAGAAAAAGAGGCAAAAGAGAAGAAGATGAAGAAAAAGGTGTTTGAATCTGAGCTTGTACAATCTCTGTTAAGAGATACTGAAATAGCCTCTGAAAATATTCCCATTCCGGAAACCTTTGATGTCCAACCATCTTTACCAGAGACTCCAGGTAAGAAAAATGTCACTCCGGAAAAATCCAAGGGCAAAGAGATAGTTGAAGAAATAGAAAATCAAGCTGGTGATGAAGTAGAAGAAGAGTTTGTTGAAGAAGAAGAATAAGAATAAGGAAGTGATAATCTTCTTGATTTGATAAAACAAGTAGAAGAGTATAAATAAAAGGCTGAATCCACAAAATTATCCACTCTGGGAAAATAAGTTGAGAAAGAAAGTGGGAAGGATGAAGATAATCAAGAAGAAGAGACAGAAAATGTTTTATCTGATGAGGAAGAATCTTATGAGAAGAATTTTCTTGAAGAAGGGGCAGAAAATAAGAAACCAGATGAAGACCAGATTGTACAACTATTAGAAAGTGAGGAAGAGTCCCCAGATGATCAACCCGTTCCGAAAGCTGACAAGGGGAAGAAAGTTATGATGGATACACCAACAAAAGACATTTTCAGGAAGAAGGGGGTTGGTGGTTATTCTAAGAGGAGAATGGTGAAAATTGAAGAAGAACAATCTCCAAGAGAATTATCTAATTCATATTCATCAGCTCATGTGAATGATTTTGTGGTGGAATCTCTGAAGAAGTTAGTGGACACCATTCATTTTTTTTCGACCATAGACTCTAGATGCCAGATGATGCAGCATAGTTTGAATCAGAAATCAGAAGCCTTATCCATGGTGATGGATAAGTGTATTAAGATTGATTCCTACAATAAAAGATTTCTTATCAATTATGATGTGCATAGAAAGTCTTGTAGTAAAATAACTTTGAGGTCTAAGAAAGTTGAAGAAGACATGGCTGACTATGATAATTTTCAGAATGAGGTAAAAGATGCATTTCACACAGAGGATAAAAAGATTAAGAGTCTTCAAGTAGAGTTGATTGTTGAGAAGAGTTCTCAGAGACAACAAGTGAAGGAACTGAAGGATAAGGCTAACTCTCTTGATAAAAATTTTATAAGTTATAGAAATATCCGGATTGAGCTTTGGAAAAGACTAGTAAAGCAAGATGAGCTAGTGAAGATGAAGTAAGAGTCTATGAAGGATCAGGAAGAAGATTTGAAAGCCCAAGAATAAAGGATAAAAGTCTTGGAGAGGAAAGCTGAGGAAGACCAGAGAGACTTGGAGAAGCTCAAAACCTTGTTGAAGAAGCTGATCCCGAAGGAAATGGAGTAAAAATAAACCCACTCCGATCTTTTGTTGTATTTATTTTTCTTTGTAAAAATTATCTCATCCCTAATGATATTTTTGATTGGTTGTATATTTTTATATACTAATTTTTCAAGTATCATATTTTCTTTTCCATTCCCTTCAACTCTTTTTGAAAATCACAAAGGGGGATAAGGAAAAAGAACTACTCCTAAGGGGAGAAGGAAAAAGAACCACTAAAAATAGGAGAAGGAATTTTTTTTTAAAATGAAGAAGGAAAATTTCTAAGTGAAGATATCCTTAAAGAAAGGTGGAGTTTATCACTACGAAGTTTTTCATTCCAATAAAAATGAAAACTTCACTCCGCATATTCACAATACAATCCATATAGATTCATTTTCTAAGGCGGAGTTAGTTGTATTCACTATCATCCATGAACAAAGGGAGATAAGTTTTAATTTCAATGTTCTAATGAAATTTTTCAAAGTCCTTATATTCTTTTTCGTAAGTATGTTTGTGCTTTCCAAATAGGGGGAGATTTTTGAGTCAATAAGGTTTTCCTTATGAAATTTCCATTACTTCTTGTTTGGAAAATCACAAACAGCTTATACTTAAAAAAATACATATTTTACTTCACTAAGGAAAATTTTCTTCCTTAAGGAAATTTACCCTAACCTAGTTTTTCTTACAATTATCAATATGTTTTTCTTACGAATAAAAATCAGATTCATAACCAAAACCTGGGAATCATATAATACTAAGGTATGAAACTTTCTGTTTTAGTATCTGAATTCTGGATGAGAATTGTAATGAAGCTCCACTCCAAATTTTCGATGATAACTACAATGAAGTTCCACTCCAAATTCTGGATGAGAAGTGTAATGAAGTTCCACTTCGAGTTCTGGATGAGAACTGTAATGAAGTTCCATTCTAAATTCTAGATACAAACTCACATATAGTTCGACTCCGAATTATGGATACGAACTTTCATATAGTTCGACTCCAAATTCTGGATACGAACTCTCATATAGTTCGACTCTGAATTATGGATACGAACACTTACAAAGTTCAAATCTGAATTCTGGACTCCAAACTTTTACTATGTTCGACTCCAAACTTTTACTAGTTTGACTCCTAACTTTTATTAGTTCAACTCTGATCTTTTATGAGTTCGATTCCGACCTTCTACAAGTTCAACTCCAAACTCCAAAAGTTCAGATTCTCAACTCTGATGAAATCTGACACCAGATTTTCACAAAATTCAGGATCTGAATTCCTATAAAACAGAATCCAAATATCTTATATATCATAGACTCCAAATTTTATTTTTATTAGACTCCAAACTTTTATTTTCATACACTCCGAATTCTTTTCATACTTATACTTACACTTGTTTCATTAGAAAGCGATATCGTGCTTTCAGGTACACATGTTTTGTTACAAAATGATGACTTCAATTCTGTTTCTAACAAACCATTATTTTAGTGACACGTGTACAGGTCCCTCTGAAATACAAGGAAAATATAACCATTAGAGGAGGGAGCTGACCGTTCCAAATGACCCTATAAATAGGAGCTCATTTGAATGATCTTAACAATGAGTTGATTACTCTATGGACCACACACTGTTAAGGTGATTTCTAGAGAGAGAATATTTCCATGCTTTGTGCATACTGAACAGCTCGTTCAGATTTCTTCATGCGACTCTGAATGTTACTGATTACATTCAAGGGCTTCCGGGTATAGGAAGACAGAGGTGTCGACTACCTAGAAGTTCGAGGGCTTCCTTGCTGAGGAAGACAGAGGTTCCAACTACCTTGAAGTTGAGGGATTGTGGGGATAGAAAGATAGAGACTCCAATTTTCATATCGAGGGCTTACCCTAGTATGGGTAAGACAGAATTTCTTGAAAATATAAATCAAGGGACCTTTATCCAAGGTTTTTGGATACCCTTCTCTTTGGGTTAAAAGGCATATATCTTGTTACTAGTAGTTTTACTACTTTTTTTCTGCTGCATTTCATATCATAAGGAAAGTATAATCTTCTTATATTTCCTTACACTTTTACTCTTATTAATTTAGATTCTATATGCTTTAAGGTAGAATCTCAAATTGTAATCTTTGTTTGAGTTTCAATTTCTGGATCCATCTTTCCAGAACCACTTTTTCAGAACCACCTTCCATATTTAAGCAAGTGCATAGAACTAAAAGTTTGTAACTTCATACCATATTCCAATGATTCAATTGGTGTTATATTTGTTGTTAATTTTCTTAGTTTAACTTTGTTAAACATAGATCTTTCCTTGTTTAAGGAAATTTTTAAACTATACAATTCAACCCCCCCCCCACTTGTATATTGAGCATCTACATCATAATTTTGATCCTAAAAATTTTGGTGAGTGGGATGTCAATAGATGGTAGAAAACACTACCCATGTTGTATTTCTTGTACTGGATGATGGAGGAGTTCAGTAGAATTTCATTCCACTAAGGGTAGATTTTTGTAGGGATATATTTCGTGAGTATTTACTGTTGAATCCACCCAAGGGGGCTATCATGATTAAGATAGATTTTCTCTATGGATAAGAGGCAGTTTCCATTCCCCTATATATAATGGAACTAGTAGAACTCCAAGAACATAATAATCCCCAAGAGGAATTGGAAAATTTATGTTTTATTATCCCTTTTAGTTCACCTTGGGTGAATCCCATGATATTTTCTAAGAATGGTAGCTGGTTATTGTAATTATATGTCTATTATATGATACTGAATCAGATAATGGTTAAGAACTGACACCCACTTCTTCATATTGATTATATGTTTAACCAGCTGAGATATTCATCATTGTTTTATAAGATTTATATGAGATTAAGATATCAATAGTAGAGGGTGATACCTTCAAATATGTTTTCGACTACCTTCGAGGGATAGTACTGATTTTATATGTGTGTGGATGACCAATTAAGTTTAACTAATGAGATAAATTCATTAATGGATTTAATAAATAGAATATTTCACCCATATCTGGATCAGTTCATAGTTATATTCATTGATGACATCATGATGTACTCTAGAACTCCTAGATATCACAGCAAAGATATTTACATCATCTTGATTACACAATGATATCATAATATTTAATTCAAGCTATCAAAATCTCATTTCTAGATTTATAGTATGGAATTTTTGGGCCACATCATATCTGAGGAAGGTGTTATAGTGGATACAGTGAAAGTGTATTCTATAATGTATTGGGACCAGACCAAGCATATTTCTGATGTTTATAGTTTTTTTTGGGTTTTGACGGTTACTACTAATGGTTCATTATTGATATATAATCTTTAAAGGATCCACATATAGAATTAAATAAGAAGAGTGTTATGTATAAATTCTTCTCAACATTAGATAATTATTTTCAAGAGTTGAAGAAGTGGTTGATGACCGTACTGGCCATGAACATTCCCATTCCAGGTAAGAGGTACACCTTGCTTTATTGTGTGTCCAGTGTTGGACATGGGGTAGGGTTGATTTTTTATTATCATGTTGTATATTATGGGTCATGATAGTTGAGGTCTCATGAAACATATTACCCTACTACTAATAATGAGTTGTTCTCTCTAGTTTCTGCCATGATTTGTTGAAAGAAATACATGTTGGGATAACATGTCATGGTGTTTACAAAGCATATATGTATTATGTAGAAATTTTTTAAATATATTTCGAATTTTCATATGTGAAGATGGGTGGAATGAATGTAGTAATTTGAATTATTTTTGGTTTACACACTAAAAGAGGGGAATAATTTGAGGATGCTTTGAGTCGTTAATCTATAAATTAGGTGGTTCATGAATCCAGGTCCATGTGAACAATGAAGGCATTGTTTGTAGAGATTCACATAGAGTTACATAGTGGGAATGGTTAAACGACCCTTTATTCCATAACAGTTGATTCTATGATTTTCAGTCAGGTCAAGAAGAGTTATCTTGATGTCCCATAGTGTTTTCCTATAAAGGAATGTCTTAAATGGGAGGAGTCTCATTATGGTTTTGATGTTGGTTCTGATGGATTTTTTTTGTGTTTCTGGTTGTGCTGGGGTGCCAATGGGTGTGAGAGAATTTTTGATTTGTGAGTCTCATGGATTGTGTATTATTTTTCATTCTAGGATGAAAAAATGTATTGTTATATAATGGAAAAATCTAGTTGGATGATAATGAAGGAAGAGGATGTGGGTTTTTTTGGCGTGATGGTTTACTTGTTATTTGGTGAATGTTTACCATCAACACCCATTTTTGTTTTTACAACAATTTCATATTCTACAATCGAAGTGGGATGATATAATGATATATTTTTTAGTGGGCCTTCTGAGGATTATGTAGAATAATTATTTTATCTGGGAGGTTTTATATTGGTTGACTAAAGTGGGTCAATTTGTACTAATCCAAGATACATTCAGTGTTAATCAATTTGGTGAGTATTATGTTTGGGAAAGAGTGTAGTTTCATAAAGTACCACATATTTTATTTTTGGATCATGATATGTGTTTCACATCACTGTTCTGGAATAGACTACATAAGTCACTAGGTACTCTAATTTGATTTATTGTAATTTTCACCCACAAAAATATGGGATGTCTGGTAATATGATCCTTGTTCTCGTTGTTATGTTGAGATCATGTTTTCAAGATTCTGATGGGTCAGGGGAAAAAACATGTCACTTTTTCTGTTTTCATGCAACAATAGTTTCTGTTATATTATTCAAATTCAACCATTTGAGTCACTCTAATGGATTTTATGTAGACCATTTTCATTTTTGTTCAATGCGGGAGAAATAGAGTTGTTGGGAAAAATTATAAAGGAGAAGACATTAGAAAAAGATCAATTGAATCCAAAATTCATGAAAATGGATCAATGTATTTACAATTCATATGAAAATCAGCATTGTAGACCTCTTGATATTTTGGATGGTGATCGGGTGTTTCTTTGGGCACCACAAAGGTCATGTCACCGCTGAATTTTAAAATAGCTAATGTTGGTTCCCATGTACATGGGTCCATTTCATATTTTAGAGAGAATCGAATTAGTGGTGTGTCGATGGAATTTTCCATATAGGAAATGGGGTATGCATGACATTTTTATTATTTAAAATATTCTAATTTATAACACTAGCCCATTTAATGTGATATATATTGATGAATTTGATCGTGAGGTGGATGCATCCTTTGAGGAGCATCTAGTTCGTATCACAGATCATAGTGAGAATATATTATGTGGAAAGAATATTCCCTTGGTTAGATTTTTGTGGAAGCATGGTATAGTTGAAGAATAAACATGGAAATTAGTGTCAAATTTGATGTTTTAGTGGACAAATCTATTTACCTATTAGGCTTAGGGATGTTTTGGAGAGTTCCTCAAAGATGAGTCATTATAATGTTTGGAAGTTGTAAGATCCCAGATATAATATAGGAATGTATATTCATAATTTTCACATTAAATATTTTTTATGGGGTTAAATCAGTGTTTCCCAAGAGTATGATTAGACTTAAGAGTGTTCTAGGGGTTCATGATGCCAAATTAAGTGAAATCAGAAAAAACCATTGTAAGGTTCACAGTTGGCGTATGATTAAGTAAACAATACATCATTCCCAATCAAACCAAGCAACCTTAGATGGAGGAGTATTACATGGTTGGAGCATAGTTTATAAACCATGAAGGTATCCCTATGTAACTATACAAACAAACTCCCCTTAGATAGTGGCTTGTGCACTTTTCTCCGACTATTTTTTAAACTGTGTGGGTAAACTATGAACCCCATTAATGTTGAAAAATAAAAAACATTGCCACTTCATGATTTTTTACCTCACTTATTTTCTCTCCCATTTATTCATTTTCAATAATAGTGATGAACATTTATGCCCCAATCTAATGAATGGGAATTTTCTTTCGATTCATGTTCGTTTGGAGTAACATTGTTTATAGATTGATGCTTTGGGTATTTCTAACACACCCCTTTATTCTCTTTTCTATATTATGGTTTTTAGTTTCAAACATCTTCTTCTAAATTCATGAAACCATCTTTTATAGTATAATATAGGTTATGTCTTAAATGAGGATTTTGATTGGGTTATAAGGTGTTGATTAAGAGAATGTTCATCTACGAATTTTAGAAAGGTGGTCTTCAAGTTATATGCCATCATTTTTTTATAGATACGTTCTTATGAGGTTGTGTTATTTTATTCTCCTTGTTGTGTTATTAGATATATTAGTGATATTTGGTAAATTAGATGTTTAAATGAAAAACATTACACATCATTATCTCTATGGAATGGATGGAGGATGACTTGACCGATTTAGGGAAACCCATGGAGAGATATGACCTTCACGAACATGGTTGACAAAAAAAGTATTTGTGAAATTGACTTGTGATTAATTAAATCCCATGATGAGATGATAAATTTATTAATATGATGTCTTATATGGGTATTTTCATAGTTTTGGACACATATTAATAATAGGTTGAGGGATATTTTTTGTCAATGAATGAAAATTGATTTCTTGGGATTAATGTGAATTTTCCAAATAAATTGTGTATTGTACTTAAAATATATAAGTGGAATAATTCAAGGAAATAAATAACCAATTAATTGAATTAACATATTAGAATATATTGATATGTAAAATGGTTTAATTAATGGTTCTATAGAACATTATTACTAAGATTGGAATAGGGAATGGGTATCTGGATAAAGGGATAAATGATATAAACGGTAAATTTGTTAATTGGTTATGGCATGAAATTTCTTACAATGTTATTGGTTATGGATTAGGATTTCTCTTGGTATTTGTTTGGGTGGTTGTTATATTATATTAGTGTAAGAATTGATAAATAATAATTTTATCATGGTTTGGTAGAGTGGGGATATATACATGAGGTTCTACACCTACTAGATGTGTTTGACTGGAGCTCTAAAATCTTCCACCAAAATTCATGGATTCGGGAATGGGATGGATTTTTATAACCATAATTATGGAATTCTATGAGACCCCCAAGACATAGGATTCAAGGTGAGTGTGTTTATATGTGATGATGTCTTATCCTTAGTGTGGCATGGAATATAACTTACCCCCCTTATGCGTTGATATTGAGCAATATACCAATCATATTGAACATATGGAGGAAATGAATTAAGTACTTAATATCATATAATTAATGAAACTATGAATAATGGAAGAAATTATTTATGTGAACCTTGTTAACTAATGGGATGAGAACATTATTTCAAATATTTTTAATTTATTCAGTGCTTGCATAAATTTTCTCTTTAGACTATATATTGTTTAGGAATCATTGGTAGTGGCCTACATAGTTTTATGGAAACCCTACTCAGGCTTCCATTGGACACCTGAATAGATTTCATGCTTTCTGGTCAGCATACCCAAAATGGACACATGATTTGGAGTAGAATTGGGCTTGGGATGTGAATTATAGAGGTTCTGGACACGGGTTAGGACAACTTTGGGAGTTCCAATTTTTTTCTGTATTTAGGTTTTTGTTCACTTGGAAGTTTCTAGCATGACATAAAATATTTAATATTTTCTATGGTTCTTACCCAATATTGGGGGATTTTTTTATGCATGTTATTGGATTATTGCATATTTTTTCTCCTAATTATATTTTTGTCTAATGTGTCTTAATCTAGTAATGAAGGTACAGTCTCCATAGGTTGGTTGTTTAAACATTCACAACTAGTCGACAACTTCAGTCATATGAGAAGGCTTGTTTGAGTAATGTGGTATCCTGGCCTGGGGAACTATTTAGTGGCTCCAGGGACAATAAAATTACATTTAATTTATTTTAAATTATTTCATAATGATAATGAAATGTTATGTTCTTTTTTAAATATTTTTTTAATTGAAAATTAATCTATTATCATAGAAATTTATTTATATTTTTTAACGAATGAAATATTACTATAAATGAATGTGCAACTCATACATAATTTTTATCCAATTAATAGTGAAATAAAATAAATGATTATTAATATATAAAAATTAATGCAATTTGGTTTAGTTATAGTGTTCCACTAAATTTATACATGAATATAAAAATTTAGTGATGTGTTAAAGAGTTATATTATAATTTAATATTTTTTTCCATGGCATTATAGTCAAATTCAATGAAATGTTCCAAATATACATTAGTGATATTTTATTATAAATATTATTTTATAAATATATATAAAATTAAATAATATCAATTCATTTTCCATCTGAATGGAATATTATTGAAAATTACTTCCATTTTCCATACGTGAGTAATTTTTCTAGGTATGGTAATGTACATAACCTATTATGATTGAAATTTTTATTACAATTGTTATTGTAAAAATTATCAACAATAGTTTTAATAAAAAATATAGGGTTTAAAATAAAATTTGAATCTACCTAAATTAAATTGTATGATGTTATTTTTACACCAGAATATATTTCATTGAAATAATGTCCATTTTGATGCATTTTCCATGAGAATTAAATTATTATATTTTAATTATTTTTTAAATACCACAATTTTCATCTCCCTCCGTTATAAATGGACACTCCTACTTTATCATCATTACCAAACATTGTGTCATATTTTATGACCATAACAGAGAAAATTGTCATCCCATCATACCTAGAAACATTTTATGGGTTTTTATCTCTCCAAAATACCTATTAACATTTTCCTTAAAATGATATTCATATGATCTCATTCAATGAATATGTGATTTCCTTAAACAATCTCTTACATTCTACATCTTCTATGTACACCACCAAATCAATCATATTTATAATTAAATAAAATATGACTTGTCCAAAATATTCTTAAATTTCATTAATATTATGAATATAGATTCATGTGACATATTTTACATATAATTATATGTGAAAGTATTGATCATGTATACATATAGCTTATCCTCTCCACGTAGAGATATAATTCGTTTTTTATTACTGTCACGGCCAATCCCCCGAGGCCCGTATCGTGAATACCCAAAGATTGCCTTCTATAGGCTAGGGGATGGTGATTAGCACTAAAGGTGTAAATCCCTGAATTGGGAAGGCATTACCTTTATAATTGTAAACTAACACATCAGACTACACAACTGGAATCAAAACACTAAGTTAAACTGTATACAAAAGAAGTGTTGGAACGTAAAAGGATCTAGAAATACAAGACCAATAGGAAAGTATAAGTAAATCTAAAAGCAAGTACAACTGAAGAAAATTAAAGTAGTTACTGGGTCATCATACAGGGTTCCTACCTAAAGGGTAGATACCGATGTCCTCCTCAGAACTCCCTGTCCATCCATCTCCTCCGTGTACCATCACACCGAGTGGTCCACCTCCAGGTACCGTCCAGTCCTGCTACTCTCTGCCTCAATCAATGATGTATATTACCTGCAACAAACACAACGAGGTGTGGACATAGCCCGTGCAGGGGTGAGTATAACGATACTCAGTAGGGACCCAGGGACCCTCATGGTCTCACAAAATCCAACAAGGATAAACCACAAGGTATGAAATCAATGGATAACCATTACATAGGTATATTCCCATACATATACCTATGTTATCTAGTAACCCGTCTCAATCATGAGGAAAACACAGAAGTCATTGAATTAGCTCAAAATATTAATTTTATTAATCTAAACCCTTGTCTACTATAGAACTCCACACCTATGAAGTACAGTGGGCATGTCGCATCCCACAGAGGCACTTCCCACTAACATGGACTACTGGGGTACTCCTCCAGTCGAGTACCGTGGATTTGTTACGCTCACACAGTATAACGACCCACACTTTACATACATTGTTAATACTTCAAAATTGAATCACTCATATTACAACATATGACAAAACCACAAAGGACCGTATAGGTATAGTGTCTTTAGAAACTGGGGAAACATAAACAACTGGTTCATAAATCTTCTACAGTGTCTCCCATTTATTTCATCATATCTAGGGTCCCTTTTAGTATATTCTACTTAATATCCATCTTCCTGACCTGGGGAAAAGAAAACATAAAAGGGTGAGCTCAAATGCTCAGCAAGGGCAAATAAAGGAAATAAAAATCATATCATATCTTTATGAAAATCAAAACCTGCAAAAGAGATCATAATATCTTAACATGGAATAAATCATAGAAGTGAAAATGAGATCCCCATAACATAAAACTTGAAACTTTGTGGCATGCACACATAATCATGGAAAATCATTTCTTGTTAGTCATGACTCATTGCCAAGACTATCTTAGTGGACAAAGTCCCTTTCTGAACCGAGTTCACTCCTCGTTTCAGTCCTGTATCACTGAACCGAAATAACCTTCCGTTCCAGCCATGTCTATCTCATGAGATATAAAATCATTACCCAATGCATTGGAGGGAGATATAGGTCCCACCCATCTTATAATGAATCCTTTCTTATGTGTGCCACATAATCATAAAACATACATCATCGCATAACACATATAACAAAAATGGGATTCTTGAAACATCATGACATCATAAATCAATTCATATATGATAAAGGAATTCATAAACATAATTCCATCACAACATAGTCAAACCAATGTAAAAATATGGATAGAAACAGAACCCTTTATTATCATAGATGGAAAATAATTTTGATAAAACACTTGAATTGAATTCTTGAGGAAAATATCCATTCTTCTTCAAAAACATTTTTCCTTTCATAACATGTCATACAACTTTAAAATAAAAGAAGTTGATTAAAAATAAACTTGAAAACTTGTAAAGGAAGATTCTTTGAAGTAATGTTTTAAAAATCCATTCATGCCGTATAAGTTAAAAAAAACATTCTTCGTACTTTTGTCGGAAAAGTCAAAAAGTACCTCGTACGAAAAATGAAAAAAGATTCCTTTTATATCCTTTACTAAAAACTCATCGAAGGGTAAAATTGGATTTAAACAATTGTAGGTGGATGGAAATAATATTACATATTGAGGGAACATGGATGTGGATGATAAAATACACCCCAGTAAATACTTACGAATAAACAATCTCGGATAAAAATGAGATTGTGATATTTCCCTTACCTTAGGTCCGATTTGCTTTGTTCGTGTCCGAAGCTCCTGTATAATGGTTTAAATAATGTTATTGACTTATTCCAGAATCATACATATTGATATGAGATCATATATGGTCATATTATTAGCTTCTTGTTAGTAATATTTCATTGTTACTTGTTACTCGGGTCTTTATAACTTTTTGTTCTTATGCGTGTTTTGTCGAATAAATTCTTATTCTTATCTTTAGGTTATAGATAATTAATTTCCAGAATGGTATTAGTGTAGTATATACCATATTCATTCATTCAATTCATTTATACAATCATTATGAAATGAAGATCATGTAGAACGAGTCGCATCACATCGTGGAGACGGTATTCCGTACGTACGCACGAGTGATGATATCGTTCCTATGATCGTGGAATTGTATTGGAGTATATATATATATTATTTCAGTATTAATATTACTTAATAATAATCATATATAGTTACTCATTACACCATTATACCCATCCTTGTAAGGTGATGGTGGAAAATAGATTACACCACGGCGTGGAGACGGTATTCCGTACGTACGCACGCGCGGTGATTTCATTTTTCCGTAGGATGGATAGAAGGTGAATTAGGGTTGTTTCATATTTATAATAACATATCAGTATGTAAGTAATACTGATGTTATTACTTTATCATGAAACAACTGAAGAAGAAGAAGTTGAAGAAGAAAGAAATTGAAAAGATCGGTAATGGATATTACCTCTTCTTTGGAACGCCTTTTTGAATCCTCCACTTAAGGAACTACGATTGGTCTTTGGAGAAGACCAGGACCTCTAGGATTATTCTAGGGAAGTGGATAAGGGAAAATGGCAGGGGTTGGCCGAGCTTGAGTGCTCAAATTGGTGTGAGGAGGAGGGGGAGGAGGTGCCCTTTTATAAGGGAGGAGAGGGGCACCTTAGGAATATCTCAAAATATTATTTTATATTAAAGTCAAAATCGGTTTATAATGGTTCCAAAGGGTCTTATTTCGAAGATAAAGTGGGGAAGGGTCGAAATCCTATCAACCAATAGGATTTAGACAAGTTTAGGGTATTATTTTAACCTTATCAATTAGATTTAACTCTAAGTTAATTAATTTAACTTTTACCGTGTCTTTTTGTTGTCTTTCACTATATGGTTAATAAACTTTCTATAACATGCCAAACGAACCCCAAATTGTTTATTATTAACATATATATCCTTATCTAAGTCATTTGGCCGAACCTTAGATTTTTAGGAATAAAATAACAATTAATAATATAATATTTGATTTAAAAACTATTTTGTGTCAATTTTGACACTATTTGATATATGATTTTTGTGAAAGTCATAACAGAATTATATGTTCGAACCAAGTTGATTAAATCAACACTAATATATCATAGTAACCTAGAAAATTAGTGGAATTCATAAAAAGTCTCAAATTACATTTATTTTGGTATTTATATTATCAATTTTTTCAATATTTCATTAATAAGATAATTACTGCATCATCTTTGTGTCATAAATAAATTAAATTATTTGATGTCTAAAAATTACAAATAAAATACCATCATGTAGGAAATCTTTTTAGCTTTCTAATGAATATTTACAATCGAATTTATCTTATGTATAACCCTATATTAAAAATGATTTACTTGTTAAACTTTGATTTTAACTATTTTAACCCTTCTTTAAATAAATTAATAATAAATGTCCTAATCTAATCCAAGTGGGCCTAAATGGTCATATTTTATTCCTAAGTTTGTTTTTGGTCGAATTACACTTGTCCAATAGTATTAGGACATGTGTTAGGGTAATATTGATATCATATT
The DNA here is from genome assembly GCA_963277665.1 of Viscum album. NCBI lineage: Eukaryota > Viridiplantae > Streptophyta > Magnoliopsida > Santalales > Viscaceae > Viscum > Viscum album. Next base: position 1,196,393,216 of record OY728155.1, on the reverse strand, counting down.
TACCCTTAGTTACCCTATTTACTATTAACCGCGGTAAAAATAGTAAAAAGTTACTATTCACCAAAAAATTATTTTCATCTCATTGAACCACATTTTAGTCCTTGATATTCACAGAAGCGGTAAAATTAAGTTTTATGCAAAATTCAGTTTTTAACCTACCACTTAGTGGTTTCACTATTCATCAAAAATTGAAAGTTTTCAGAAAAATACCAAAATTTCACCCTAGGCTAATTTCGATATTCTGAGTCCAAAAATGAAGTCCATTTTGAAAAATAAAATTTATAAAATTTCAAAAAGTTGTTATTACTATTCATAACGGCTAGTTTTAATAGCATATTGTTGTTTAGTGAAACTCGGTATTGCGTACGACGCAAGCTATCGAGGAAGGTCACGATTGCGTGTAAAGCAAGTCAAGCAAGTGTTGCGTAGAAAAAGATTCCTTTGATAATTTATATAACATAAAAGTCTCGGGTGTTACATTCTACCCCCCTTAAAAAGAATTTCGCCCTCGAAATTCGTCACTTTGTAACAAATAGATGAGGATACTTCTCCCTCATCATATCCTCAAGCTCCCATGTAGCTTCTTCAAGTTGGTGGTTCCTCCATAAAACTTTCACCAAGCGAGTGGTCTTGTTTCGTAGGACTTTTTCGCTACGATCCAGAATCTCTATCGGCTGTTCTTCATAAGAAAGATCTTGCTCCAGCGGTACAACTTCTGAGCTGAGTACATGTGAAGGATCTGGTATGTACTTTCTCAGGAGAGATACGTGGAACACATCGTGAACTTGAGAGAGATTCGGTGGAAGCGCCAATCGGTAAGCTACCTTCCCAACACGATCCAGTATTTCAAAAGGACCGATATATCTAGGGCTCAACTTCCCCTTCTTTCCAAATCTCATAACCCTCTTCCAGGGAGATATTCGTAAGAACACTTTATCGCCCACTTCAAACTCTAGGTCTTTTCTTCGGTTGTCGGCATAACTTTTCTGTCGACTTTGAGCTGCTCTTATGTGTTGTTGAATAGATCTAACCTTTTCTGCCATTTCATCAACGAGATCAGGTCCTAATAGCTTTCTTTCCCCAACTTCATCCCAGCAAGTTGGAGTCCTGCATTTCTTTCCATAGAGAGCTTCATAAGGAGCCATCTGAATACTGGAGTGAAAGCTATTATTATAAGAAAATTCCACCAAAGGTAGGTGTTGATCCCAACCTCCTTTGAAATCCATAGAGCAAGCTCTCAACATATCTTCTAGGGTTTGAATTGTTCTCTCAGACTGACCGTCTGTCTGGGGATGATAAGCAGTGCTGAAACTCAACTCTGTATCCAGAGTATGCTGAAGACTTCGCCAGAACTTCGAGGTAAATCTCAGATCTCGATCAGATATAATAGAAAGTGGTACTCAATGCAATCTTACCACTTCCTTTACATATATCCTGGCAAGCTGATCTAGAGAGAAATCCTCTCTAATAGCAATGAAGTGTGCAGACTTTGTAAGACGATCAACTATGACCCAGATAGCATTATTGCCTTTGGATGTTTTAGGAAGTCCTGTGACAAAGTCCATAGTGATGTTTTCCCATTTCCATTCGGGTATGGATAATGGTTGTAACATCCCCTTAGACTTCTGTCTCTCAGCTTTAACTTGTTGACAAACCAAGCATCGAGAGACATATTCAGCAACATCTCTTTTCATGCCATCCCACCAGAAGTACTCTTTCAGGTCCCTATACATCTTCGTGCTTCCAGGATGAATAGAAAATGATGAACTATGAGCCTCATCCAGCAGCTCATTCTTTAATTCGGGGATGGGAGGAACGCAAACACGATTCCTGAACTTTATTATCCCATCACAATCAAGGTTGAATTCAGGAACATTTCTCACCTTCTTTTGTAACTCGACATCTTCTTTCTGTGCCTCTTTAATCTTCACATGTATAGATGGTTGAACATTCATTTGAGAAAGATAAGATTTTCCCCCTTCCATTATAATTCCAAGATCCATCCTTTGTAAATCCATAAATATTGGATCTTTTGTGATCCTCATCATGGATAAACTAGCATGGTCTTGTCGACTTAATGCATCTGCCACCTTGTTTGCTTTCCCAGGGTGGTAATGGATTGAGCAGTCATAATCCTTAATCAGCTCGAACCATCTTCTTTGGCGCATATTCAACTCCTTTTGTGTGAAAATATACTTTAAACTTTTATGATCAGTATAAATATCACACCTTTCACCATAAAGGTAATGCCTCCAAATCTTTAATGCAAAGATTACCGCAGCCAACTCCAAATCATGTGTTGGGTAATTTTGCTCATGGATTTTCAACTGTCGTGAGGCATAAGCTATCACCATATCATTTTGCATAAGAACACACCCCAATCCCTTCTTGGATGCATCACTGTAGATCACAAACCTTTCTCCACTACAAGGCAGTGTGAGCACAGGTGCACTGGATAACCTTCTTTTCAACTCCTTGAAATTCTCTTCACATTCCTCTGTCCAGACAAACTTAACTCCTTTCCGAGTCAACTTGGTGAGTGGATTAGATAATCGTGAAAAATCTTTTACAAAACGTCGATAATATCCAGCCAAACCAAGAAAACTTCGGATCTCAGTTACTGTTGTTGGTCTTGACCATCTTTCGATAACCTCTGTTTTTGCAGGATCCACAGATATCCCCTCTTTTGAGATTATATGACCCAAAAATGCAACTTTTTGAAGCCAAAATTCACACTTGGTAAATTTGGCATAAAGCTTCTCCTTTCTCAGGGTCTTCAATATAATTCTCAAGTGACCTTCATGTTCTTCCTTGCCCTTTGAATAGACAAGAATATCGTCTATAAAGACTACCACAAATTGATCAAGATAGTCTCTAAAGACTCTATTCATTAGATCCATGAAGATAGAAGGGGCATTAGTAAGACCAAATGGCATCACTATAAATTCATAGTGTCCATACCTTGTACGGAAAGCCGTCTTTGGTATATCCTCCCTTTTGACCCTTAATTGATGATACCCTGAACGAAGATCAATCTTGGAAAAGTATTGAGCTCCGCGTAGTTGGTCAAATAAGTCATCAATGCGTGGGAGAGGATATTTGTTCTTGATAGTGATCTTGTTAAGTTCTCGATAATCAATGCAGAGTCTCATTGATCCATCTTTCTTCTTAACAAATAGAACAGGTGCTCCCCAAGGTGACGCACTAGGGCGTATGAATCCCTTATCAAGATTCTCTTGGAGTTGCTTCTTCAATTCCTGCAACTCAATTGGGGCCATTCTATAAGGTGTCTTTGAAATAGGCAAAGCACCCGGTACGAGTTCTATTGAAAACTCAACTTCACGATTTGGTGGAAGACCCGGAAATTCCTCCGGAAAGACATCATCAAACTCCCGTACAATGGGCATATTCTTAATCGTGAGTTTCTCACCAACCATTTGAGATAAATAACCTTCATTTAGTGGAATCAATACCCATAAGATGGAAGAAATTTCCACTAAAAGGTTATGTTCATCCTTGCATTGATAGACGATCGTAGGTTGATCTGGAATATGAAATGTGACTTCCCTTCTTTGGCAATTGATATGAGCTCCATGTAGAGAAAGCCAATCCATGCCAAGAATCACATCAAATTCCACTAAAGGAAGGATCACAAGATTTGCAGGAAGCACTTTCCCACAAACTTCGATCGGAGAAGAATTATAAACTTCTGATGCGATTGATGTGCCATTAGGTGTTGTCACAGCTAACTCAACATCTAATTGTTGAGGTAATACGGTGATACCCTTAGAAAATTTTTTAGAAATAAAAGAGTGGGTGGATCCAGAATCAAATAAAACATTTGCTACTTTAGAGTGGATGGTAAGTGTTCCTTTCACCACATCGTTATCGTACTCCACATCGCTGATAGAAATTGCATGTGACTTTCCTTTGTCTTTAGCCTTAAGAGTTTGTTGACGTCGACCATCATCATCAACCCTTGGATTTGGGCATTGATTGGCATAATGCCCCATCTCCTTGCACTTGAAACATTGAAGTGTAGCAGGTTCATTCTGTGTATCCCTTCCTTTGTTTGCATCATTAGACATCTTCTTCCCATTATCACGACATTCAAATGCCCGATGGCCTTCCTTTCCACATTTAAAACATTTACTTGTCCCTTTAAGACAACTCCCTCCATGTTTCTTTCCACACATTGAGCATAAGGGAAAGTTCATCTTCTTTTCCGTGTGCTCTTTAGATTTTTCTTTGAATTCCATCTTCCTCTTCTTATCAAACCCATGTGACTGATGGGTTACTCCAATCTCCATCTCGACTTTGAGAGCACATCGAACGATTTCCTCGTAGCTATTGAAGTCCCTTATGGCTAACGCCCTTCGAAGACTTGGTTTTAAGCCACTAAAGAATTGATCGATCTTACTCTCAGGTTGGATAATAATACCAGAAGCGTACCTTGCAAGTCTTGTAAAATTTGCTTCATAGGTACTAACAGATTCATCATCCCTTTGCTTCAGTTCAAGGAACTCTTTCTCCATCTTTGTTCGTAGAATACGAGGGAAGTACTTATTGAAAAATAAGTTCTTGAACTCGTCCCATTCCATAGACTCAATTTCATCCCTTTGCCTCGTATTCTTAACAAGATTCCACCATTGATCCGCATCTCCTTCCAAACGATACACTGCTAGGATGACTTTATCATGCTCAGAACATTGAAGAACTGAAAATATCTTTTCAGTAGTACTAATCCATTGTTCAGCAACTAATGGATCAGTAGACCCGCTGAAAGATGGTGGACGCTGCCTCATGAAGGATTCAACAGAATGTTGCTCCCTTCTTTGTTCGTTTGGAAATCCTGCATGATTCATAGCTTGAGAAAGTTGTGTGAGCATGGCTACAAGATTTTGCATTCCAGCTCCCATATCGTTTGGTTGCTCAGGGGGACAATCATTGCATTGCCCATCGCATTCCGCATTAACACAGTTCCTTCGGGTTCCAGCCATTGACTAAAACCAAGAAGAATAGTGTGAGCAACACTAATTATAATAGGAAACCACATAATTCAAGAATAAAATTTTCATGCTTAAGGTCTTATCCTAGGTTATTAAAGGCCATTTCTAAAACACTAAGATTGTGTTCTATGCTTAGACTTATCCTTAGGGTTCTTACTAAGGCTTTCACATCCTAGTTTCCAAAGGTTGACTATACCTTTCCTCTGATACCAACTATAACGACCCACACTTTACATACATTGTTAATACTTCAAAATTGAATCACTCTTATTACAACATATGACAAAACCACAAAGGACCGTATAGGTATAGTGTCTTTAGAAACTGGGGAAACATAAACAACTGGTTCATAAATCTTCTACAGTGTCTCCCATTTATTTCATCATATCTAGGGTCCCTTTTAGTATATTCTACTTAATATCCATCTTCCTGACCTGGGGAAAAGAAAACATAAAAGGGTGAGCTCAAATGCTCAGCAAGGGCAAATAAAGGAAATAAAAATCATATCATATCTTTATGAAAATCAAAACCTGCAAAAGAGATCATAATATCTTAACATGGAATAAATCATAGAAGTGAAAATGAGATCCCCATAACATAAAACTTGAAACTTTGTGGCATGCACACATAATCATGGAAAATCATTTCTTGTTAGTCATGACTCATTGCCAAGACTATCTTAGTGGACAAAGTCCCTTTCTGAACCGAGTTCACTCCTCGTTTCAGTCCTGTATCACTGAACCGAAATAACCTTCCGTTCCAGCCATGTCTATATCATGAGATATAAAATCATTACCCAATGCATTGGAGGGAGATATAGGTCCCACCCATCTTATAATGAATCCTTTCTTATGTGTGCCACATAATCATAAAACATACATCATCGCATAACACATATAACAAAAATGGGATTCTTGAAACATCATGACATCATAAATCAATTCATATATGATAAAGGAATTCATAAACATAATTCCATCACAACATTGTCAAACCAATGTAAAAATATGGATAGAAACAGAACCCTTTATTATCTTAGATGGAAAATAATTTTGATAAAACACTTGAATTGAATTCTTGAGGAAAATATCCTTTCTTCTTCAAAAACATTTTTCCTTTCATAACATGTCATACAACTTTAAAATAAAAGAAGTTGATTACAAATAAACTTGAAAACTTGTAAAGGAAGATTCTTTGAAGTAATGTTTTAAAAATCCATTCATGCCGTATAAGTTAAAAAAAAACATTCTTCGTACTTTTGTCGGAAAAGTCAAAAAGTACCTCGTACGAAAAATGAAAAAAGATTCCTTTCATATCCTTTACTAAAAACTCATCGAAGGGTAAAATTGGATTTAAACAATTGTAGGTGGATGGAAATAATATTACATATTGAGGGAACATGGATGTGGATGATAAAATACACCCCAGTAAATACTTACGAATAAACAATCTCGGATAAAAATGAGATTGTGATATTTCCCTTACCTTAGATCCGATTTGCTTTGTTCGTGTCCGAAGCTCCTGTATAATGGTTTAAATAATGTTATTGACTTATTCCAGAATCATAAATATTGATATGAGTTCATATATGGTCATATTATTAGCTTCTTGTTAGTAATATTTCATTGTTACTTGTTACTCGGGTCTTTATAACTTTTTGTTCTTATGCGTGTTTTGTCGAATAAATTCTTATTCTTATCTTTAGGTTATAGATAATTAATTTCCAGAATTGTATTAGTGTAGTATATACCATATTCATTCATTCAATTCATTTATACAATCATTATGAAATGAAGATCATGTAGAACGAGTCGCATCACATCGTGGAGACGGTATTCCGTACGTACGCACGAGTGATGATATCGTTCCTATGATGGTGGAATTGTATTGGATTATATATATATATTATTTCAGTATCAATATTACTTAATAATAATCATATATAGTTACTCATTACACCATTATACCCATCCTTGTAAGGTGATGGTGGAAAATAGATTACACCACGGCGTGGAGACGGTATTCCGTACGTACGCACGCGCGGTGATTTCATTTTTCCGTAGGATGGATAGAAGGTGAATTAGGGTTGTTTCATATTTATAATAACATATCAGTATGTAAGTAATACCGATGTTATTACTTTATCATGAAACAACTGAAGAAGAAGAAGTTGAAGAAGAAAGAAATTGAAAAGATCGGTAATGGATATTACCTCTTCTTTGGAACGCCTTTTTGAATCCTCCACTTAAGGAACTAAGATTGGTCTTTGGAGAAGACCAGGACCTCTAGGATTATTCTAGGGAAGTGGAGAAGGGAACATGGCAGGGGTTGGCCGAGCTTGAGTGCTCAAATTGGTGTGAGGAGGAGGGGGAGGAGGTGCCCTTTTATAAGGGAGGAGAGGGGCACCTTAGGAATATCTCAAAATATTATTTTATATTAAAGTCAAAATCGGTTTATAATGGTTCCAAAGGGTCTTATTTCGAAGATAAAGTGGGGAAGGGTCGAAATCCTATCAACCAATAGGATTTAGACAAGTTTAGGGTATTATTTTAACCTTATCAATTAGATTTAACTCTAAGTTAATTAATTTAACTTTTACCGTGTCTTTTGGTTTTCTTTCACTATATGGTTAATAAACATTATATAACATGCCAAACGAACCCCAAATTGTTTATTATTAATATATATATCCTTAGCTAAGTCATTTGTCCGAACCTTAGATTTTTAGGAATAAAATAACAATTAATAATATAATATTTGATTTAAAAACTATTTTGTGTCAATTTTGACACTATTTGATATATGATTTTTGTGAAAGTCATAACAGAATTATATGTTCGAACCAAGTTGATTAAATCAACACTAATATATCATAGTGACCTAGAAAATTAGTGGAATTCATAAAAAGTCTCAAATTACATTTATTTTGGTATTTATATTATCAATTTTTTCAATATTTCATTAATAAGATAATTACTGCATCATCTTTGTGTCATAAATAAATTAAATTATTTGATGTCTAAAAATTACAAATAAAATACCATCATGTAGGAAATCTTTTTAGCTTTCTAATGAATATTTACAATCGAATTTATCTTATGTATAACCCTATATTAAAAATGATTTACTTGTTAAACTTTGATTTTAACTATTTTAACCCTTCTTTAAATAAATTAATAATAAATGTCCTAATCTAATCCAAGTGGGCCTAAATGGTCATATTTTATTCCTAAGTTTGTTTTTGGTCGAATTACACTTGTCCAATAGTATTAGGACATGTGTTAGGGTAATATTGATATCATATTTACCCTTAGTTACCCTATTTACTATTAACCGCGGTAAAAATAGTAAAAAGTTACTATTCACCAAAAAATTATTTTCATCTCATTGAACCACATTTTAGTCCTTGATATTCACAGAAGCGGTAAAATTAAGTTTTATGCAAAATTCAGTTTTTAACCTACCACTTAGTGGTTTCACTATTCATCAAAAATTGAAAGTTTTCAGAAAAATACCAAAATTTCACCCTAGGCTAATTTCGATATTCTGAGTCCAAAAATGAAGTCCATTTTGAAAAATAAAATTTATAAAATTTCAAAAAGTTGTTATTACTATTCATAACGGCTAGTTTTAATAGCATATTGTTGTTTAGTGAAACTCGGTATTGCGTACGACGCAAGCTATCGAGGAAGGTCGCGATTGCGTGTAAAGCAAGTCAAGCAAGTGTTGCGTAGAAAAAGATTCCTTTGATAATTTATATAACATAAAAGTCTCGGGTGTTACACACAGAGGAACTCTCCACTGTGGGTCTGTTGCGCTAACACAGAGGTGCTCCCCTGTTAGCCTGCTGAGGTACTCCATGTGTTGAGTATCGTGGGTCTGTCACTCTCACACAGTGGCACTCACCACCTTGGGTCTGCCGTGATCACACATAGGGGCTCCCCACTAGGCTAGTCAAATCACTCCGAGTCGAATTCGTCATCAGTTTTCAGGTCTCATCTAGCTACTAGGTTCCCACACAAATTCCTGATCATCTCTGGAAGATCTACTACAGAAGCTATAGTTCGATACTCCAACTATCAAGAAGTACCACGTAGAAGTATCTCAAAGTTATTCCACGTCATAGGGGTCTCAACGAAACAGACGGTGTGTCAATCAGACGCTCGGTATGTTAGTTATTATCCTTTTAGTCCCAGGGGCCTGGTTAGATATGTCTATGAATCAACCTGACCATATCTCAACTATACCCGACTGTAGTGGGGTATTCTCAAGGGGATGGCTTTTCTCCAAGAATATCGGCGCCACTGACGGTTCGTCAAACGGACGTTCGGTGCCAAAGATATGGCCCATGAAGTTAATGGGTCAGTAATGGGTTTGGGTCTGGTCCGACTTGGTCACACCAAATCAGCCCCACCCAGTCTGGGCCGACCCACTCTGGGTTGACCTGGTCAGTCTCGTTGGGTCTGACCCAGCTCGTTGGGTTGTTCAGCATGATATGTTTTGGCCCGATTCACTAAGCCCGACCCAATGGATTGCGAGGGAAGTTCGGCTTGGAGGTCACCATGTTGGGGACTCGGCCCGAAGGTTGGGGCTGGTTCGTCCAGTGCAGCAAGGGGCGTGGCTCGGTCGACTCGGTCCGGGAGATCGGGCCGGTCGGGAGACTAGCGGGTAGGCCGTGCGGATCGCAGGATAGTCGTGGGTGCGGAGGGTAGGGCATGGAAGGGTCCTGTCAGGCCGTGGGGGCGTCGGCAGGGTGTCGGGTATGCTGAGGGGGCGCCGGGCAGGCCGTAGTAGGGGTCGGGCAGACCATGATGTCCCCAGGTAGGCTGCAGGGGCACCGGGCAGGCCGCTGTAGGGTCCGAGCAGGCCGCGGTGGCGTTGGCAGTGTGTCGGGTAGGGCCCAAGGGCACCAGAGGGTTTCGGGCAGGTGGGTCGTGTGTCGGGAGGCCGCGGGTAGCAGGCCCCGCACTAGGTAGGGTGGTGGGAGGTCGCGAGTAGGCGGGTTGTGCGCCAGCCAGGGCGCCGGGAGACTGTGGCCTGGCGGGCCATGCGCCGCTCGGGCCGGTGGTGGTTGGTCAGATACTTTGGTGCACCACAGGGGCAGCGCGATTCATGGAGGCTGAGGGTGGCATGGCCATCATTGTTACTGCCTTCATCTTCGTGGCCTCATCACCATGTCGTATAATGCCACAAGAAGGAATAATCGAAGGAGGATGTCGGGCTATGTTAGGTTGACCCGCATCCTCCTTGTTTAAAGTGATATCAATTGGTTCATCGAAATAGAGAAGATGAACATCAATTAATTACAACCACACAATGATTTCTTTTCAAACAATGACAAGAAAAGAAAAGGGGTGAAACACAAGGTGAGCCCCCTACCTCTTGTTCGTCGAACGTCATTATTCATTCATTTACGGTGTTGCAGAAAGAAGATGATGAAGTTCGTTATTTTACACATTCTTCAGGCACTCCCTACCCCGAGTTTCGTCGGTGGTGGAAGACACTCCACGTTGGTAGGATCCGTGGGAGGAAGTTGAAGAAGGTTGTTTGTGATGTTCATCATGTTCTTCATTCTTCATTTGGAGAAATTCTTTTCTCCCAATCTCTCCTCTCATGCACCCACCAAAATAGAATTTTCAAGCCAAAAATAATATAAGTTACCTATTATGTTATTATCACAACAATTTCAAAATGGAGGAATACATTAAGAGGATCCCCTTAATAAATTACATGCATTGGATCAATTGATTAATTTGGAGGTCAAGAGTCTCCCCTTAATTAAATTACATGTGTTGGCGCAATTTATTAAAAGGGAAACTTAGCACCAATTAATGGTAGAGGAGGTCAAGGGACTCCCCTCTCATTAATTAGGGGAGTTGGAAGATTTTCCTCCCTCCCTTTAATTGGAGGGTTTATGTCTTGTGTGGTCCCCATGACGTAACCTCTCACAAGAGGTTTTGTTCACGTATTCCCCACCACCATAACCTCTCATGGAAGGCTAGGGTGTGGCGGTCCCCGTAAGATACAACTCGAACTATGGGAACAAATGGGGGCACTTAGCACACATCTTAGCCTCATGCTCCCATGTGCTCTCCAGGAGGTTCTCGTGCTACCAGTGAACACGCACCAGAGGTATCGACTATCCATGTAGGACCCGCTCCTGTTGATCCTCAATATTTACTAGAACCTTCATAAATGTCACTCCATCGACGACATCCATCTCTCCATGGTCAATGCTGTAGGACGGGTCATGCACGTATCTCATCAGCTAAGATTCGTGAAATGTCCATTGAATCTCATAAGTAACTTGTTGCCTTCTCCAAATCTTTATAGACCTCGTCAAGGTGAGACCCGTAAAATGGCATGGTCTCCATCCTCGAACTCCAGAGGTCTCTGTATCTTGTCACCATATGACTTCTTTCTACTCTGTGCAATCTTCATTTGCTCTTAGATGATCTTCACCTTCTTTGTATTAGCTCGTACCATCTTTGGTACCACTAGTGCTGACCCCCCAGGGTCATTCCAGCACAAGGGTGATCTGCAAGGTCTCTCGTACCATGCCTCAAAAGGTGTCATCCCAATTGTGGATTGGTAGTTGTTGTTGTAAGAAAACTCTTCCAAAGGAAAGTGATCCTTCCAGCTACAATCGAAGTCGAGGACACATGCATGTAGCATGTCCTCGAGGGTCTGAATGGTCCGCTCGGTCTAACCATCATCTATGGATTGAAGGTGGTGCTCAAGCGAAGCTATGTCCGGAAAGCTTCCTGCAACCTCTTCCATAGCCGGAAATTAAATCATGTTTCATGATTGGAGACATTCGGGGAAGGTAATTCATCTAAACGTACAATCTACTGTACATAGAGGAATCCCATGATCTCTACTTAACCCTGCTCTCTGATCGGTATGAAGTTGGCCGAATTTGTGAGTCGGCCAACAATCACCCAAATCGAGTCGTGACCCTTGGATGTATGTGGAAGTCCCCTCATGAAGTCCATGTATGTCCCATCCCACATCCACTCTGGGACCTCTAAAGGCTAAACCAAGCATGCTGGCACCTAGTGCTCTGCCTTCACTTGTTGACAGGTGAGGCACTGTGATACAAACTCTGCTACTGTCGTCTTCATACCTGGACAGCAATGCTATCATCCAAGGTCCTGGTACATCTTTTTCACTATTGGATGTACCAGTAGAGGGGATATGTGGATCTCCCTCAATACATCCTCGTGAAGATCCACTGGTACCATAGTATGTCCTCTGAAAAGGATGATGTGCTCCCCACCTTCATGGAATCCATCAGGTGCTTGTCCTGTGGATATCTGAGCATGTCACGTTTCACAGTCAGCGTCCCCATGTTGTGCTACCCTAACTCACTGACGAATTGGGGGAGTGAATGTAAGAGACTAATGGAAGGTTTCTCTGTCTCTATCCACAAAATATATTTGTGAAGTAGCTAGCTGCTCTGTCGCCTCTCTTAGCAGATGTATACCATTCCTCCTACTGAGCGCATCTGCATCAATGTTCCCCTTCATAGGAGTATAGACTATCTCGAACTCATAATCCCGGAGGAACTCAAGCCAACATCGTTGTCTCAGGTTCTTGTCCTTCTGAGAGAAGATATAAATGAGACTCGTGTGATCAGAGTACATAGTAAAATTCTCTCCCATGAGATAGTGTTTCCACATCGTCAAGGTGAAGACCACCACTATTAAATCCAGTTCATGGGTAGCATAGTTCTTCTCATGCTATATTAGCGTCCGAGAACCATAACCAATCACTGATCGCTCCTGCATCAGGACACAACCAAGTCCGGTCCTTGATGTGTCGGAGTAGACTACATACCCTATTCCCTCCACTGGAAGCATCAATATGGCGGCTCTAGTCAGCCGCTGCCTCTTCTCTTGAATGCTCTACTGGCATCTCTCCGACCACACATAGGGTTTCCCCTTCTTCATCATGGCTGATAGTGGTGTTGCCACTCTAGATAAGCCTGGAAGGAACCTCTGATAGTATATAGCCAAACCCATGAAACTTTTTACCTCTCTCACACTTCTGGTTGGCTGCCAAGAAAGTACCGCCCCGATCATCGCTGGATCCACTACAACTCCATCCTCCGAGATGACGTGTCCCAAGAAGTGAACCTCTCGAATCCAAAACTGGCACTTCGAGAGCTTACCAAAAAGATGGTACTCTCATAGTGTGTCTAGTTCTACCTGAAAATGGTAGGCATGCTTCTCCTCAATAGTCGAGTAGATCATAATGTCGTCAATGAAGACTACAACAAATAGATTAAGGTAAGGTAGGAATATCTTGTTCATGAGACTCATGAACACTTCTGGAGCATTGGTTACATAGAAGGGAATAACCAAGAACTCATAGTGGCTGTAATGACACCTGAAGGCCATCTTTTGCACATCCTCGTCTTGAACTCTGAGCTGGTGATAGCCTGATCTGAGGTCTATCTTCGAGAACCATCGTGCTTCCTTCAGCTTGTCAAAGAGGTATTCTATCCTCATGAGTTGTTACTTGTTCTTTACGGTCACCTGGTTCAGGTGATGGTAGTCGCCAGAGAGCCTCAAGCACCCATCTGACTTCTTGGTGAATAGAATCGGGGATTCCCAAAGGGAAACACTGGGCCAGATGAATCTCTTCCCCTTCAAGTCCTCTAGTTGTACCCTCAACTCGCAATGATAAGCGGGACCCATATGATATTCTGGAGTAGATATTGGTGTCGTCCCAGGGTACATGTCAATTTAGAAGTCCACCTCTCTACAAGAAGGTAGTACTGGAACATTTTCAGGGAAAATATATGCGTACTGGTCCACTACTATAGTATAAGTCAAACTCTCCACATCAACTGCTCTGAGGGTAAGGGAATACAAATGGTGAGTGATCGGTTGCACCCTCATCTGAGTAAGTCTGTCCTGTGATGAAAAGGTTCCCTTCTTGTTGGTGAAGGTATTCCTGGCCCCACCATGCAGAAACTCCACACTTTTGGCTTAATACAGTCGATCTGAGTATGGACTGTAGATAACCAGTCCTTACCCAATTTGACGTCGTAAGGCCTTGACGATGCTATGAGGAGATCCCGGCCAAATATCTTTCCTCCTAGAGTAATCTCACATTGCTGACACCAATTCATAATCATCTAGTATTCTCCTGTAGGAGTCCTTATCAATAAAGATCGAGCCAACGAATCCGTCAGAATCTCCAAGCTCAGAACGAGGTTAGTGGCTATAAAAGAGTGACTAACACCTGTGTCTATAATAACTACAGCTAAGGTGTAATAGACATATATCGTACTGCGAATCATCTCTATATCACCGTGATTGTGGGCCTCAGCTACCTGAAGTTGAGCTCTCCCCTGTCCACCCGCTCCCTACGGTCGTGGTGGCCCTCTTAGTGGTGGTGTTGGTAACACCCCATAATGTCTTCCACCGCCAGCTTTACATCCATCCCCTATGCCACGTTCGCCTCCTCCATACATGCTTCCTCGTTCAACCCAATGCCTCTACCTGGGAGGTCCCTAAACTATCTGCTGATCATCTGTACGGCGGGTAGAATAGTCACGAGCCATGTGACTCTGCCCGCCGCATGAGTAACACTACCCTCTCCTAGCATGTCTGGATCTGTCTCCACTCTGGGTGCCCCGCACAACTGACTCTGAGTTGTACAGTCATCCACCTATAAGTCTGGTCCTCTTGGATATCTGTGACATCTCTCTACTACCAAATGCATAAGACTTCACTGCATGTTGGCTAGTAGTGGGTCTTGCTACTGGTAACTTCACAGTAAAGAAACTCTCTACTAGGATTTATCTCTCTAACACCCCCACCTGTGTTGGGATGATGAGGGAGATCATTGGAGATCTGATCTCTCATTAGAGCCCCTGCTTGAAGGTCCGGGCTATGAATAATGGATATTGTACCATATATGTGGAGTAGCGCGAGAGGTCGGTAAACCTCAATGAGTACTGCACCACCATCATGATACCCTGTTGTAGATGTAGTAGCTCCTGTATTCACACCACATGAAGGGTGGCCGGTACAAACACCACCTGGAATAGGCTCTTTATGTCTTCCCAAAGTAGGGTTTCTTTGTCATACACCTCGAGCATCAGGCACCACCATTTCTCTGTTGCTGCCTGAAGGAGACTTGCGGTAAAGATCACCGTGAATTCTTTTGGGGTCCCTACTAGCCTGAAGACTCACACCACAGACTCCATCCAATCCTTATATGCATGTGGGTCCATCTCTCCCCTAATCTTGGGTGTCCTCTGGAACTGGAACTCGTGCAACGCGCTCAAGCGGCGTGCATCGTCTGTTGTGGGGGATGGTGGCATCAGTGGCCCGACGAAAAGTATAATCGTTGGTGCCTCCATTGGTAAAGGGTTCTGCACTAAGGTCTCATCATTCGGTGGGATGTCAGTACGTATGACTCTTGGGGCTCTAACAGGTCATACATAGGGAGGAATATTGAAAGAAACAGATGTGACATGGTCAAAATATTATACCTGGTGAGATGACTTGGTTGAGATGACATAAATAAAAACTATTGAAAACACACATGCAATCATTGTATTCATGAACTAAGTTAGAAATCAGAAGTCATGGTCTTAGTGTATGGATACGTCGGCCACCCGTACCAACACTGGACTCCCTAAACTGAAAACCACACTTAGTACCCTTAACACTATTGCTTCAAAGAAAATAATGATCTAAGATTTAGGTTCTGTGGTAGAGCCGAATCCTGTCATACCAATTTGTCACGAACCATACCCTAGGGCCCGTATCATGACTACCACACGCCCACCATTCATAGACTCGTGCAGGAGACTAGCACCAAAGGCGTAAATCCCTAAACTAAGAAGGCATTGCCTTTATAACTGTAAACAAACACATCAGAGTACATAACTTGAAGCTAAACACTATGTAAAATTGTATACAAAATAAGTGATGGAAAGTAAAAGGGGCTAGAAATACAAGCCCAACAAGACAATACAAGTACAACTGAAATAAAGTATAACTGAAGGAAAGTATGGAAGCTACTCGGTCATCCTTAGAGATTCTTACCTGAAGGGTATGTACAGATGGCATCCTCCACACTCCACGTCCATCTGTCCCCTCTGTGTATCATCACACTGAGTGGTCCACCTCTAGGTAACGTCCATTCCTTATACTCTCTTCCTCATCAGTGATGTTTTTCATCTTCAACCAACACAAAAATGTGGGAGTGTGGCCCGTGCAGGGGTGAGTATAATGATACTCAGTAGGGAGCCCGAGACCCTCAAGGTCTCACAAAATCAAAAAAGGAAAAACCACAAAGTATGAAATCAACTAATAACCATTACATAGGTATATTCCCATAAATATACCTAAGTTATCTAGTAACTCATCTCAATCATTAGGAAAACCCAAAAGCCATTTGCTCAGCTCAAACCGAGATTTTTATGAATCTCAACCCTCGGCTGTTGGATAACTCCTCCTCTATCGAGTATAGTGGGCCTTCCGTGTCACACAGAGGTGCTTCCCACTAAAATGGACTGATGAGGTACTCCTCCTGTCGAGTACCGTGGATCTTCTGTGCTCACTCCAAGGTGATCTCCACCATGGGTCTGTTACGCTCACATAGAGGTGCTCCCCTGTTAGCCTGCTGAGGTACTACACGTGTCGATTACCATTTGTCTGCCGCACTCAAACAGAGGCTCTCCCCACCATCACCCAGCCACGCTCACACAGAGGAGCTCACCACTGGGATAGTCAAATCATTGTGAGTCGAATCGGTCAACAGTCGTCAAGTCTCAGCCAATTACTTGGTTCTCGCACAAATGCATGCTTGTCTCTAGATGATATGCTCCACAAGCTACTAGGGAATATTACAACTACCACGAAGTCCCACGTAGAAGTATCTCAATGGTCTGACACATCATAGTGGTCTCAACGCAACATATGTCACGTTAATTGAACACACAGTCTGTTAGTTATTAGAATTTTAGCCCCAGGGGGGGTGCAATTAGATTTGTGTATGATCCAACCAGACCGTATCTCAAATATACCCCGAAATCCAGTGGGGTATTCTCAAGGGGGTGAATTGTTTCCAAGAAAACTGGAGTCGCTGACGGTTTGTCAAACTGACGTCTAGTGCCAAAGTTATGGCCCAAGAATATAATTGGTCAGTAATGGGTCCGGGTCCGGTCTGACCCGGTTGGACCGACTCGGCCCAACCTCGTATGGGTTGACCAGGTCTGGGTCAACCTGGTCTGTCTTGCTATGTCTGACCTGGCCCGTTGGGTGGGTCAGCAAGCTATGTTCTGGCAAGGTCCACCGGGCCCAACCCAGTGGACTGCGACGGCTGTTCGACCAAGAGGTCGCCACATAGGCGACTCAGCCCGAAGGCATGGGCCGGTTCGATGAGCACCATGAGGGGTGCGGCTTGGGTGACTTAGCATGGGAGGTCGGGCCAGTTGGGTTACCAGCGGGCAGGCTTTGTAGAGCACAGGCTGGCCGCAGGTGCGTCAGGTAGGGTGTGGAAGGGGCATGACAGGCCGCGGGGGCGCCGGCAGGGTGCCAGGCAGGCCATGGGGGCACCAGGGAGGCCTCAGGAGGGGCCAGGTAGGCCGTGGGGGCGCCAGTACAACGCGAGGCAGGCCGTGGCAGGGGCCAGGTAGGCCGCGGGGGTGCCGGGCAGGGCTTTGGGCATGGCGTGGGGGCACCGGTAGTGCACAACAAGGCGTCGGAGGGCCGCGGGTAGGCGAGTCGAGCGTCGGGCAGCCCCAGGCAGGTGGTCCATGCACCGGGCAGGGCGCCGAGAGGCTATAGGCAGGTGGGCCGTGCGCCGAGAAGGGCGTCGGGAGGCCGCGGGCAGGCAGGTCGAGCGCCGCTCTTGCCGGCGGGGGTCGGCTGGAAGCTTCAGTGCACCATGGGGGTGGTGTGATTCGCGGAGGCCACGAGTAGCGCGGACTTCGTCATTATCGCCTCATCACCATGACGTAGAACGCCACAAGAAAGAAGAATCGACAAAGGATGTCGGGCCATGTTAGTTTGTCCTGCATCCTCCGCGTTTAAAGTTATATCAATTGGTTCATCGAAATGGGAAAGATGAACATAAATTTATTACAACCATGAAACAATTTCTTTTCAAAAAATGACGAGAAAAGAAAATGGATAAAACACAAGGTAAACCCCATACCTCCTTTTCGTCGATCGTCGTTCGTCGTTCGTCATTCATTGACGTTGTTGCGGAAAGAAGATGATAAAATTCGTCATTTGTCACATTTGTCACGCACTCCCAACCCCAAGCTGCGTCGTCCATGGAAGACACTCCACATCGATAGGATCTGAGGTAGGATGTTGAAGAAGGTTATGGGTGGCATTCTTTGCGTTCTTCTTTCTCCGTTGGGAGATCTTCTTTTCTCCCAAGCTCCCACCAAATGATAATTTCCAAGCCAAAAATAATATAAGTTATCTATTATTTTATTAGCACAACAATTTCAAAATGGAGGAATAAATTAAGATTCTCCCCTTAATAAATTAAATTCTTTGGCGCAATTGATTAATGTGGATGTCAAAAGGCTCCCCTTAATTAAATTACTTGCATTGGCACAATTAATTAAAATGGAAAGGTGGCAGAAATTAATGGTAGAGGTGGTCATGGGACTCCCCCTTAATTAATTAGGGGAGTTGGGAGATTTTACACCCCCCCATTAATTGAGGTTTTTATTCTTGTGTGATCCCCACAACGTAACCTCTCACGGAAGGTTATGTTCAGGTGGGCCCCACCACCATAACCTCTCGTTGGCGGTTAGGGTGTGGCGGTCCCCTTCAACTCCCAAGTGGAGGTTTTAACCAACAACCACTAACAATCATGGTGGCTCAAAAATAGAATAAATTGTTGTAAACTTTATTTTATTAATTTTTTTATAAAATCCAAAAAAACTAACTTTTATCCTCGACCATCCGCCATCGAGGTGGAAGTCTTCTTAAGCGAATACAGGAACTACGAGTTCAACGGTGCCTTCAGATTTTAGTTTTAAGCACCGGTTCAAAAGTAATAAAAACCTACTTGTACGTTTACTGAACGTACCCAAACAAAGCATTAGAAATTGATTCTGAGCACACCAGGACTCAGAATCAAGCGCCGTAAAAATTCTCAGACTCATAAAAATCCCATGAATTTACGAAAAATAAAATTCCACGGAATATCTGGGTCTTTACAATTACCATATTTCATGGATGGTTATTATGTTGGGATTAATGTTTTTATATGATATTAATGATTTTTTTATTTTATTATGATATTATATTATTTACATTATTTACTTCTGATCAAATAAAAAAATGTCTCTTCAACATATTTGTGGACTACCACCTATAAAAATGAATATGATCCTTTTTCCATTTTTTCATTAAAGGATGGTCAATAAAATAGGTATTATGAATATATATGATTATTATTATAGGATAATCATTCATTGAAATTAATTTTTTTTAACTTTCTATCATTCCATCCATTGAAAAGTGAAAACAACATTAAGGAAAACATACAAAATATTGCCTCCATCGACTATTTATATTATTTTTATATATCTACATTTTGTGGGTGAATATATATATATATATATATATTGAATAAATATTATATTCATATACTAATAATATTTATTTATTTATTTTACCATTGATAAATATACAAATACCGATGTTGTTAAACTGATACATTTATGAGATAAAAAATAACTATCTTCCCGAATTGTGATAATAATATCAAATTTTTTAAAAATAGGTGATAAGATGTCATAAGAACATAAAATATGGTTTTATAGATAAAATTATGATCCTAAAATATATATCTATATTAAATATTTATATATTTTATTGTATTTTTAATGTATAAAAATTAATACCCTACTTTTGTTAAAGGATTTATGTTTTAATCTTATTTTAATCTAAATTGTTTAAGATTGAATTTATGATAAGGAAATTATATGATAATTATTTGATAAAACCAATTAATTATTTTCTCTTGTGGATAATTATATTTAATACACATTTTCTTATAATTTCCCTCGATTTATCTTCTAATGAAATTGAACTATTATTTTTTTAAAAAGATATATGAAACTTTTTATTCAGTGGAAAATTCATTTTATTCCATGTTTACGTGTTCACTAAATTGTCTTCAAAAATATTTTACATCTATCATATTATTTTTAATATTCATTTTATTAAATGGATTACTATATATTAAAAATTATTCAGTATAATGTTTATCTTTTATTTTAAATGAGGTATTTTTGACTTTTCTCCAATGTGTGGAAGGAGTGTTTTATTTTAAATTATACTATATGAATAAGAATTAACATCATCATGGAAAATACATTAATTTAATCATACATTAAATTTTTACATGTTTATTTTATACAAAAATTATTCCATTTTAATTTGCAATATTCTGGATTTTAAAAATGTGATTTCAAAATATAAATGATAATCTCATTATGAAATATTTAAGTTATTATTTTAAAAGAAAAATAATTACTGATAACATCTATAGATTATAATTATTTTATTTGTAGTGATATTTTATATGAGAACATTATTGTTAAATATCAATATGCTTTATGATTACGATGATAAAAAGGCCATTCAACCCAATTATTTACAATATTTTATTCTATGAATACATTATGACTTGTTTACAAGACTCATTTTCCATACATGGGTTATGATATGATGGTATGATGAGTTATTTTTTATATTCTGTATCATATGAATACATTTTTCAATATATTATGGCTGTTCTTTTAGATATATATCAAATAATTCATTGGAAAATGTTTTATATTTCATTATATAATTAGGGAAACAATTTGATGTTCTTAGAACTCTATATTAAACAAGTTGATTTGTTTGACATTCTATAGAAAAAATGTTGATTATATTTATCCATAATGAAAAAATGTATTGATTCCTAATATGTTATGACTGTATTTTCTTAAATTATAAACTTGACATATGAAAATTTTCAATAATTTTGATTTTTCCACAATTTTATCAGTATACAATATTATTCAATATTTATTTATGAAGTTAATCACTATTTTGATTCATTTCTTATGAAATGATAATTTTTTTCAATCAATTATTTTTCAGATCTATGATAGTTTTGGTATGGTAATTTCATGTTATGGTCACAATTTCAAGCTATTTCCCAAATCATATTATTTCATACAATGATTTTATTAAATCTCCCAACTTTTTCTATCATGAGGATCTCAGCTCACTCTTTATTATATTTCATTTCTCCTAGTGATGAATTTTTTTAAATTAGGGTATGTTTTTGAAGAGTACAATGTGGGAATATTTTTATAGGAGATTTTAATGATAATTTCATAAATAAAGAATATTTTTTATCTAGAACCAGATGATTGTAATGTTTTATGTCCATTGTGTGTGTGTGTGTGAAATTTATTGAATATTCAACTAAAAATATGTAATATATATTTAAAATATTTTTGGTCCTAATATTTTGTATAAATGGATTGGTTATGTAAAAAATTTATGTTTATTATTATAAAAAAATTTAATCCTTTGGGTATGTATTAGTATAGAATAATATCATAAACTTTTTTTAATGATCATGGATATCCACGATTGAACCTACTGTGCCATTTAATTAGAAGAAGGTGTAAATATTTAGACATCTAATTGCTAATTTTTCATGATTATAAGTTCGTAAAAATTATTTATTAGTGATTGATGTATAAAATTTTCATTTTAGATTTAGTAAGTTTATAGAACCATAAGAACACAAGAAAATGGAAAATGTGATACATAATGAAATGATTCTCAACCATAGTATGAAATTTTTTTGCAAGCGGGAATATTGAATCATATTACCTTTAAAACACAAAATTATTAGGCCAGGAATGTTATGAATTTAAGAGACTATTTTTTAGTAATCAAATCTATAATATTCTATATATAATTATGGAGAATGAACTCTTTTAGCATATTAAAATGGAAGACATATATATTGGTTCATATGAGAAAATTTTCACAAAATCGTCAAGGTATGCTTTCAGTTTTATCATTAGGACTAAAATTAAAAAAATTCATTACATTTGTGGCACAAAACCATCTCTATAAAGTTAATTAACAAAAATAAAAAATTTATCTATTAAAAACTCATCTATGTAATCTCAAGGTAGAAGTAGAAACACTAGATTCCAAATATACATATGGTATTGATATGAAATTTAATATCATATCTAAAGAAAACAGAAATAAATAAAAGGTGGGATGAAATTCCATCCATATACATGATATAAATATATCATGAAACATCAATTTAATTTCTTTAATAGTCCTATTAGTTTCATTACATGTGAAATGGAAGGTCTCAATTCTTGTGAATGTAAAATGATATGAATAGAATAATCAATTCAATAGATCAAAATAAGACACTAACTAATTCATCATCCGTGGAAAAATCCATCAAATGGAAAGAGTATAGGAATCATATCGACATGTGCAAGAATATGATGTATTTTAAAGATGATCTATTTCAGAAAAAACATATGATAAATGATAAAGAGAAATAAAATGTGATCAATACTACTACGGCGGTTTATTATAATCAAATGTTGAATGGAAAAAATATTATATAATCTAGTTCTGGTAATTTATTATTTAATTGTGGACCTACCCACACATTTATATATGGGTAATTTTATATTGATATCATATTACATCTTCAAAGATTATATATTGAATTATCAGGGAAACCACATAATGGTGTGATGATTGCATCTCATTTATATATTTCTTCTCCGATTAATGTTTCTTAGAATATTCATTAGGAAAATATCCTTATTCTCCCTATAGTTTAATATTTCTATTTTGTACCTAGATGGAAATTATTTACGTATATATCATATCAATTTTTGAGTACGGTATGTGATATTTAATATTCCAAACAAATCAATGATCATCAATCAGTGTGAAGATAAATATTAAAATCCAATGGAAATTGTATACATTGTATGGGCCATTACTGTTGTTAAATTTATTTTTTTATCTCATATTTTTTTGAAAAAAACATTGATGATATTACTATTGTGTGTGATTTTTTTTCAATGTTTTTATAAGATTAACCAAATCCTACACTAAATTGAGTTTTTGAGTTCTCAATAGTAATTAAATAAGTAACTCATGGATAATTTTAAAATCTAATTCATTTTATAATGTGCATCACCATATGCTGCACCTATTACTTTTGTTATGATGGTAGTTTTATCAAAGAAACATCGAATACATTATCTGTAACTAAAAATGATCACCTTCGATAATAATTATCTTGTACCCTATATCTATGAATTCTTTTATTAACTCTATTTAGCTCAATAATTTTCTATGATTTATATTATTTTTGGATATCATTAATTGAGGGAAAATAACAATTATATAAAAAGTCCACATTCTAAAAAATGTATATACACTTTGAATATATTATTTTTCTTATTTTTCTTGATAATGATGCCTATATCATTATGGATCAAAGGAATTTAGTCTTTAGATATTGACTTAATTAGTTTATAATAGTCTTTATAGATAATATTCTTATATATTAATAGTTCAAGTTAGAACGTGCTTATCACAGAAATTTTTTAATGAATTTAATAAAGAAATTGAATATGTATGAAATTTTTAAAAAGTGTATATTAAATCCATAAAAAGTTAAATTTTTGGTCTATATGTTAATAATAGAGTTTAAATTGATTGATGCATCAATGAATGTATTTTTTTAACATTTTCCTAGACCAACATCTATGACTGAGTTATGTAGTATTCTTGGATTTGTCGGATGTTATCAATTCCTTGTGGAGAATTTATCTTGAAATTATAATCCAATAACCATATTAACCCAAAGGGGAATCATGTTCATTTTTTTGGTGAATGTGATGAAAATTTAATAGAACTAAAAATAAGGACATCCATAAAACAGTTTCTTATATTACCGTATAGTGGATAAGGAGTTTTAATCAATTTTGATGTATCAAAATAGTAAATGGGATAAATTGTAATTTCAAATGATATAGTTATATCATATGCATATTTTAAATTGAATGTTCATGAGTAAAATTAAAGTTCTCATTATTTGGAGTTATCTCCCTTAACTTATTCTTTAATTACATGGAATAAATATATTTAAGGAGTTGTATAGAATATATATAGTGAGAAAAAAAGAATAAATTTTATTCACATATATAAAGAGATTAATATGCCCCATATGAAAAGGTTATAGTTGACTAAATATATTACTATTAAATAAAATAGTATTATAAGAAAGTGAAACAGGTGGAAGATGATCTGAGTTCTAATGATCATGGAATGTACTGTATGATGAGGATAAAAAAATATCCCATATTTATATTTTTGTAGATCTTGGATCCATAAATCATGATATAATGGGAGATATAATATACATCTTGATTTAATGATTAACCATCCATGAAATGGCCTAAATCTATGAAGTCCGACACATTGTGTGTTTCGAAGGATTGTGTAGGTATAAAAAGGAAGTGATGTTGTTTGAGGGGTTTTGTTTTGAATTGTTGGAAGAAGGGAGAGTACAAGATGTGTAAATAATAGACATCATTTATGTGTAGTTCATGTCTTGTATAGATCGGGTTCATTATTTATATATTATCGGGGTTAAATAATAAAAAATAGACTTATTTTCAATAAAAATATACACTTGATAATTGCATGATGTGTAAATAATTTATATGCAGTGTAAATCCCATATATATGGCATTAGTAAAAGGTTATGTGGATCAAGGGATTCCCAATCCCTAAACATCCATGAATTATCCCATGACAACAGGATCCTCCATTTAGAATTATGAGATCCCTAAAACTAGAATTAATACTTGGGTGTCCCCCTTTGATCTATGTCGATCCGTATTGATCTTAGTTGAATTATTCCTTCTTTCTCTCATGATTTCACATGGGTTTTTCTTCTTTATTATAATGTCTTCATTCTAAAGAACAAACCTTGAACTACATGGAAATTACATTTTTTTGTGAAATACTTAACATATTACACATATGGGCACCAAATGAACTTATTAGTTTAGTGTTTTGAAAACTAGGAACACATAATTCTAGCTTAGTGAAAGCTCTTCATCATATCCCATAAAAATAATTCCCATTAGTTTTTCTAATTAAAAATTTTCTTTATATGGTAGAGAAAAGAAAACATAAAAAGGGTGATTTCAAATGATTATTAATTTTAAAAATGAAGAACATAAATAAGAATAAACCTAAAAATATAAAAACATGAACATAAATTTTAAATATAAAAATAATGAGTCATTAAATAAGTCTTAGCAGTTCTTAAGGGAATAATAATTAATGAAAATGAACCATGATAAAATAAAATAAAAATAAATCATGGAATTATGGAAAAAATATGCACATAATATTATTTTCATAGTACCAATGTCTTTGTTTGAAAGACCATCATAGTGGAAAAGCACCATTAATGAACTAGGATTACTTAACATTCCATCCATGTATTACTGACCAAGATTGACATTCCATTCCAAACCTGTATTACTAAATGAGATTTACATTCCATTTTAGCCATGTATTATTAAACCAGATTTATATTCCATTCCAGTAATATTTATCTCATGAGATAAAAATATTTACCCAATGCATTGGAGGTATATATAGGTATCACCCATCATATAACGAAATCATGCTTATATTTTCCAAAAAACATAAATCATTCATCATAGCATAACCAATGAAATAAAATTGGTTTCTTAAACATCATTCCATCATAATATTTAATAAACTAAGTATATTTCATAAAAATAATTCCATAATAAACAAAATAAAATAAAATAATAATTGGGATATAAACATACCCATATGTCATCTTAGATGGAAAATTTTTTTGATAAAATAGTTGATCTTAATTCTTCAGGGAAATATTATATCATTTTCAAAAATATTTTCTTTTATCGAAATGCCATGGGGTTTTAAAAGATAGGATTTTAGTTGAAAAAAAAATTAATCATGTAGAGAATATTTCTTGGAAATAAGGCATTAAGAATACATAAAACCCCATTCATGCCTTGTAATTTAGGAAAACATTTTTTTAACTCTCGTTTGAAATGTCAAAAAGTACCATGTGTGTAAATAAAAAAAATTCCTTCCATAAAATTTAATAAAAATCCAAAAATGAAAAAATATGAATTTAAAAAATAGTATAAGAATATAAATAATATTACACAATTATGAAACATCATTGTCGAATATAAATATTCAATAGTTAATATGTACGTATAGATAATCTTAGATAAAAATGAGATTGGAAAATTATCCCTTATCATAGATAAGATTTCTTCCATATGTGTGTGGAACTATTGTATAGTGGGTTTATAAATACTATTAACTTTTAATAGAACCATTATAATATTTACTATAACATATATGATTCACTTATGACTTTATATTACCTGTTTATTTATCAATTCCTTGTTAATGAAAAGATCTTGTTGATAACTATTTTATTTATCATAAGTGTTTTGATTAGTTATTCTTTATCTCAATACATGGATCATGAGTTAAAGACTTCCAGAATGTAAAAATTATTTATTTATCACAAAAATTCAATATATAAATATATATACCATATAGATAAAATGAAATGGAATACATTGTTCATGGGGACGGTAGGCCATACGTACGAACAAATGCGGCTTTCGTTTCTTTATTTAAAATAATGGAAGAATTTAAATGACATATGTATATATATATAAATTCAGTAGAATTATATTTCCATATATTTCATTCTTTTCTATTATATATACTTTATAACCATTCCTGTGTGGTTAGTGTGGAGAATGAATCACATCGCATCGTGCAGACGGAAGGTCGTACGTAGACATGAGCGATGATATCATTCACTTAATGGTTAAATTTATTTCAATTGGATGTTATGTTAATGATAAAGAATAATTATAATGTTATATTAAATCCATAAATCTATTATTATTATTATTATACTCAACCAAATTATGTATTTTTGAATAAAAAATTCAACCACAGTGTGGAGACGGTATATTTTATGTACGCACGAATGGAGATATTTTAATCCATAAGATTGATTAAAGGAGGTATAAAGTTGTACCAAAATTATAATAACATCGAATAATTTATAAGATACTGGTTTTATTACATTGGTATGGATGCAACATAATAATAGGATGTAGAATAAGAAAAGAATTTTGAAAGAGGTGATAAAACAATTACCTCTTTTTCGAGTATCTCCATTTGATATGCACCAAAGGATTCCTTAGGATAGCTTTATACCCAAATTTTAGACTCTATGATGAATTGATAAAAATTTTTAGAGTAAATGTGTGGGTTTTGTTTTATAAAAATGGCACTAGATGCGTGATTAAAAGATATGGAGAAGTTTTTTTTATAAAAGAGGTGAGGGGAACTTTAAGAATTTCATTAAATATAAATTTATTATAAAATTTACTTTCGGTTTATAATCATCTGAAACTCATATATATATAAAAAAGATAATTTTAGGTCTAAATCCTCTAAAAAAATGGATTATGACACATTTAGATAAAAAAATTAACCTTAACATTTAGCTTTAACCCTTATTTAAAAAAATTATCACTTACCATGTCTTCTGGTATTTCTATAATATATTGTTACTATAGTTACTAGAAATTGACAATAAACCCACAAGTGGATCATTAATAAAATTTTTAACATTTTATATGTCAACTAGTAGATTCATAGATATTTAGGTGTAACATGTAGTTTAATAAAACAGTATTTTTTTTAAAAACTCATTTATGTAAATTTTGACAATATTTTGTAATTGATTTTTTATTAAAGTCATAACAGCATGGTTCCTTCTGTCCAAATGACTTAACACATCCCTCACATATAAATTTTATCCAAGTAAATCATGTATGTAATCAAAATGTTCTATTTATATTTATATTAAATTTTATAATACGATTTATTTGAATATTTCATTAAAAACGTAATCACAACAAAATCATTGTGTAATAAAATATTTTTTACTTATTGTCTAAAAATTATAAATAAAATAAAATTATGTAGGATATTTTTTATATTTTTAATTACTATTTATATTCAATAATATTAATTATATAACCCCACCTTATAATAGTTTTTTAAAAAAGATAAATGTTTATGTTAAATTTCTCTTTAAATTAAAATAATTATTGTAACATATTATTTTCACGCCCATGTGGTCCTCAAATTCAAAACATTCAGAATAAGGTTTTTTTGGCCACACATGACTCATTAAAAAGGACTAGGACACATGTTAGGGTAGTCTTATATTATTACAATATTATTTTTTTACCCTTATTTACCTGATTTACCTTTCAACCATGGTATATTTAAAAAATTACAACAGTTACTATTCATAATCTCCAAAAATAAAAGGTATATATTTAAATAATTATGAAATTTTGATTCAAGATATAGAATCCAATATTCTAAATTCAAAAAATATAATTTAAAAAAAATAATTTCTAATAATTTCTAATTATCCAAACCAGAAAGCCATTTTTTATTAAATTAAAACTATCAAAATATTGACTTGTGTTTATGTCTAATTTAAATGTGAAATTACATAAAAAGACCAAAATTTGATTAAATGATATAAACATAATCCAATTTCACTTTAAACCAAATTAAAATGATAATCTAACTATATAAATAAATTAGAAGTAAATTCAGTTTTAAATTAAAATACAATATTTTTCACTATTCATTAAAATATGAATTCTGTTAAAAAAATACCAAAAATTCAACTAATGAAAATTTTAATGGCCCGCTTCCAATTAAAACATTTATTTTTTCAAATGTAATATATAAAATATATTGAAATTATATTTTCATTGGGTGTTCCATCAAAAGGTTGTAAAACTACATTATTTTTAAAACACTACTTTTATCCAAAAATAATAATTTTTTTCTTATATCATATCTAAAAAATATAAAAAATAATTAAAACATTACATTGAATATATTATATATATATTTCACTGATAAAATTCTTAAAGAGTTATTGCATTATTTTATAGAATCACTTATATTCATTTAAATACTTTTTTAAAAGGAAGTTCATACAATTCATACCCACTATTATAATGACAAGGTTATAATATTTAGCTATCACATATACGATATCTTATGTGAAATTAATTATATCAAAAAAATTCAATCTATGTGTATCAAAAGACAATAATTGTGTTTTGTATACCACAAACTAATATGATGTTGTGGATAGTGCATGCTAATCATAGTGTAGTGAAAAACACAAGTAATCAAAGAAATTAGAAAATTGTATCTCATCAAACATCACAGTGTTATATTGTACCCCCTTATAATGAATCTCTCCCTAAAAAATTTTAGGAGTTATAAAAGGATTACTACTTGAATGTTTCTTTCACATTAACTCACATCTTAAAAGGGAATAATTAAACAATAATTTAAAAAATGAAGTTATAAAAACAACAATTTTCCAACGTAACTCATCACTATGATTCCACATAGGATAATATAAGTGGTAAGTTGAAACATGGATATGGAAAAGAAATCTATACATCTTGTTCTGATGGATAGTGATAGAAAAAAAGGTTGGAGAATGTTAACTACTGGAAACCCATAAATCAGCGATGATTTACTGGGCCATGCAATTCATGGAATAATAAGGTACTAAAATAACATTTTTGGTTTTCAAGATCCTTTCAATAAATTTGAACAACATGGGAAGAAATACATACATTATTTCTATACAATCTCATTCTTGGGTTTTTAATGAACAATTTCCACTTGAACTCTAATTCCATGAAATAAAGTTGAATATATCGTGTTAGTAGATCATGTGATCCATAAATAGAATGATAGTTCATTCTATCTGTCTCAACAAAATTATTAGCATAGATTACAAAATATGAATAATTCCACATATATAGAGATAATACATTAATCAAAAAAACTTCATCCAAAATAAAAATTATAGTATCTATAAGTGGATAACCTTAAAATCCTTCTAAAAATGGAAAATATAAATCTTTAGAGAGAGTTTAATAAAATTGAATTAATATTTATCTCAAATATCTCATAATGTAGTTATTAGTTGTCACATTCCAAACATATGAATTCTAAAATAATTTATTGTCTTCAATAATTACAATAACATGAATTACCATTGTACAATAGTGGAAACATGCATTCTGTCAAAATTAAATATATCCACGCACTGAAAATGAAAAAAAATATACACTTAATCCCTGATATAACATTTTTCTTATATCAGTAACAAGGTGATTAACACTATCAAACGTCTCATTATTTCTGTATCCCATCATTATGCATATATCAATAATCTTCCAAAAAATATCTAAATAAATTTTAATGGTTACCAGTATCAATCAACCAATAAATTTAAATAATTAAATAAAACTAGTAGTGTAACAATCCATATATGTTTTATTATTAAATAAAACCATAAAATTGTTTATAGAACATTATTCGTTATAATCATGTGATCATTCCACTATATTATAAATCCATTGATCGATCTTCATCATTTTATTCCTAAACACTTCTTTCATCTCCAATATCATTTTTCATCTATTCATCTCCATCAACATAAATAATACACATAAGACCATGCTGATTATCTTCATGATATTTTATTTTAGGGAATCAATTTTCATTATGCTCGTAAATTCCAAATTTAAAAAATTTAACTATCATGGATGTATTGGTAATACCAAAATAATTATTCATTGTGTTAATTGAACCCTTTCCTTTGAAATTATTGGGTTTCTGTAATTTTTTTCTAGACCAAAAGCATTTCCATTTATTTTGAAAAATTCTCCTTGATGCCTCTTCCCACATGATTTACATGATGAAATATGAAATTTCATTCCACTATGATCACCATGATAGTCCATTTTTCTTGTTTAAGCTGGGTTAGGAATCTCACCAATGTTGAGATTATTAATCATATTATGATATTGCTGATTATGAATAATAACAATGTTTTTCCTTTAAAATCCAATTTCATTTGGTTACTCATGATGAATATCATTCCATTTTCCATCATATTATCTATTAACATGAATCCATTTATTTCTAGACATTTTATAAAATCCAAATAGAATAGTGTAAGAGGAAAAAAACAAACTAAGAAAAAAACATAATCAAGGTGGAGAACATTCAATATCTAACATCACAGGTTTAATACTAGGTTATTCATGATCGTTAACATAATTTGAGGACTGTAACCAATAGTTATAAATACCCTTACTGACATCACTAGACATACCATAGAAATATCTCTTGGGATCTCAATTATGTTTCTGCATCCTAGTTCTCAATGATTAACTAACCCATTGTCTGATACTAACTCTTACAAACATAATTTTATATACATGGAAAACAAATTTATTTTGAGAAATAAATAATACATTTCACATTCATCTAGCTTGTTAAATGATCTTCGTTAAATCCCATAAATATCTTCCCCATTATTATTCATCCTTATAACCATTATTTATATCAATGTAAAAAAACTAAAATAAAGGTAAGCTAAAATTCCAAGAATGGGTAAACATGAATAACATCAAACAAAAACAAGAACTTAATAATATAAAACATGAACATAAAATTTTAATATCAAATTCATGATTCATAAAATAAACCCAGGCTGTTCATAAGGAATATATCAAAAATGAACATGAACCATGACAATATAACAACAACATAAATAATTGAATTTTGGAAAATAAATAGTAACATGTTATGATTTCCATAGTATCCAATACATTGATTCCAAGACCATCCAAGTAGAAAATGACCATTAATGAACTAGGATTACATGTCATTCTAGCCATGTATTACTAAACAAAATTTACCTGTCTTCCAGACCCTGTATTGCTGAACCCGATTTACAAGCCATTACAGCGTAGTATTATTCAACAAGATTTACATTCCATTCCAATCAAATCAATCTCATGAGATAAAAATTTGTTCCCAATATTTTTGAGGATGATGTAGGTCTCACTCATCTCATAATGAAATCACTGTTACATGTGATACAAAAACATAAATCACTCATCATTGAATATCCAAGGAAATAAAATGGTTTTATTAAATATAATTATATAATAATCCATATGAAATAAATAGATTACATAAAAATAAGTACATCATAAAAAAAATAAAATAAAAGTACTTATAGGGATAGAAACATTACCATATGTCATCTTAGATGGAAAATAATATTCATATAATAGTGGAACGTAATTCTTGAGGAAAATATTCACTCTTTTTTAAAATCATTTTCTTTTATCAAAATGCCATGTGGTTTTAAAATAAAATAATTTAGTTGAAAATAAATGTGAAATATTTTAGATTAATATTCATGAAAATAAGGCTTTAATAAGATTTAGAAACACATTAATTCCTTATAAGTTAAAAAAACATTATTTTCGTACGGTGGTTGGAAAAGTCAAATAGTACCATATATGGAAAAACAGAATGATTCCTACCATATCATTTATGAAAAATTACCCAACGGGTAAAATTGAATTTAAAATATATTATATGAATAGAAAAAATATTACACAATTATTAAACATAAATGTTGATGATAAATATACCCCAGTAAATACATATGTATATACAATCTAATATAAAAATGAGTTTGCCAAATTATCCCTTACCATAGATCTAATTTATTCTTCAATGTGTTTGAAACTCTTTAATAGTGAATTTAAAAGTAGTTTTCACTTATAATAGAACCATAATTATATATTTTATATTATATATGATTCACTTATGACATTATATTACCCATTTATTAATCAATTCCATGTTAAACAAATGTTCTGGGTAATACTAGATTTATTTATCATTCTTGTTTTGACTTGTTATTCTTAATCTTATTACACATATCATGATTTAAATACATCAATAATTTAGAAAAATATTTATATATCATAAATATTTGGTATATAAATCTATATAATATATAGATAATTTAAATAAAATACACCGTTTTTGGGGACAGTAGGTCGTATGTACGGATGAATGAGGATTCTGTTTCCTTGTAGAATTGAATGAAAGAATGTAAATGATGTATATATATATATAAATCCAGTATAATTATTGTTCTATATATTTCATTATTATTGAATATATATAATTTCTAATCATTTTTAGTGGTTAATGTGTGGAATGAATCTCATAATATTATGGAAACGGTAGGTCGTTCATACACACGAGCGATGCTATCATTCACTTAATGGTTAAATGGTATCGAATTAGATTGAATATTAATAATAAAGAATAATAATAATGTTATATTCATTATTTAAATACATTATTCTCATATTTATATTTATCCAAATTAGGTATTGTCAAATAAAAATTTATGTATTGTCGAATAAAAAATTAAGCCATGGCGTAGAGACAGTAAGCTCTATGTACGCATGCAGGGTGATATCGTTATTCACAGGATGGTTAAAAAGGTATAAAGTTTTTATATAATAATAATAACATATTATAATGTATAAGATTATAGATTTATTACTTTAGTAAGGAAACATCATAATAAGATGAAGTAGATGAAGAAAATTATATTGAAAAGTGTGATAAAACAATTACATTTATTTGTGTATCTCCTTTTGATTTATATAAAAAGTGTCTAAATGATTGTTATCATACATATTTTCAGCCTTTAGGATTATGTGAAGGATTTGTGAGTCAAAATGGGAAGTTTTTATTCTGAGAAAAATGGTATTATAGTTGCAATTAAAAGATAAGGATAAGTTCCTTTTTATAGAAGAGTTCAGAAGAATTTTAGGAATGTCCTTAAATATTAATTTATTATAAATTTATTTTTAATTTATAATGGTCCCAAATTCATTTATTTAAGTGATAAAATTATTTTTTGTCTTATTACTCCTAACCAATAAGTTTATGAGAAGTTTTGGTCAGAAATTTAACCATGTCCTTTAGCTTTAACCTTAGTTAAAAACATTAACTCTTACCATGTCTTCATGTATTTTTCTAATATATGGTTAATATTTTTACTATAAAATGTCAATAGAAACTAAATTGGATCATTAATATAAATTTTAACAATATATAATTCATTTTTATGACTCTTTTATTTTTAAAACTACTATATCATTTAATAAAATATTATTTGTTTTTAAAAAAATTTATGAGAATTTTGACACTATTTAGTAATTAATTTTCTATTAAAGTCATAAAATCATGATTCATTCAAAAAAGGAATTAAATCTTATCTCACATATTTATTTCAATTAAAAATTTCTTATATGGCTTAAAAATGTTCAAATTACATTTATTTTGATCATTATTACATCATTTATTTGAATATTTCATTATTAAATTCATAACTGCATCATCATTATGTCATAAATAAATTTATTTATTTAATGTCAAAAAATTATAAATAAAATTCCCTGATGTATAAAATATTTTTAGCTTTATAATTACTATTTATAGTCAATGATATAATATATAACCCCACTGTAATATTTTTTGGAAAAAAGATACATGTTTAAGTTATATATGCCTTTACATTAAATTAATTTTTAAAACATGTCATTTTAACACCCATGTGGTTCTAAAATTATAATGTTTCTATATATGGATTGTTTTACTCACCCATGAATCATCCAATAGTATTAGTACATGTTCTAGGGTAGTTTTTTATTATTATAATTTTATTTTTTACCCTTTTTTACCTTATTTACCTTTTAACCGTGGTAAATAAAAATAATTACTAATGTTATTATTAATATTGTCAAAAAATAAAAGGGACATATATAAATATGTTGGAACATATGATTTCAAATATGGAATTCATATTTCTAAATTCATAACCCAAAATTGGTAGAAATTAATTTAAAATTAAATCTCATTGTCAAATCCAGAAAGTGGGGTTTTAAGAAATAAAAACTATCAAAAGATGAAAATGTGTTCATGTCAAATTTAAATTTAAAATTACATGTAATTGCCCAATTTAGTTTAAAAGATAAAAAAACTAATCAAATTATTTTTTAAAACCATTTAAGAAGATAAAATAACTATATAAATAAATTAGATGAAAAAGAATTTTTGAATTAATATACATTATTTGTATATATTCATTAAAATGTGAATTTTATCCAAAAATTAAGAAAAATACACCATAGAATATTTTTATGTCCTGTTTTTAAATAGGAATTATATTTTGTCCAATAGAATACATAAATGTGTTAAAAAAATATTTTAAATAGGTTCTCTATCAAAATGTGGTAAAACATCATTTTTTAAAAAATTATGTTTTTATCTGAAAAATTTAATTTTTTCTTATTTTTTATCTAAAACATATAAGACAATTTTAAAACAACAATTTGAATATATTATATATATATTTCTCTAATAAAATCCTTAAAAATTATTTCATTATTTTATAGACTCACTTATTTTCATTTAAAGAGTTTTTAGAAGGAATGTTATACTATTCATACCCACCATTATAAGGACTAGATTATAATATACAGTTATCATATATAATCAGTCCTATGTGAAATGAATTATATCAAAATTACATTAAATCATGTGTATTACAATCCAATAATAGTGCTATGTATATTGGAAGCTCATATAGTGTTGTGTATAGTGAACAATAATATTGGTGTAGCTTACAAGAGAGGATTTCAAAGAATATTTTTTTAAAAAATCTATATTATAAAATATCGGGTTGTTATATTCTTAACATGAAATGGTGGAAGATCTCACATTTTTCCGATGTGTTTTTCTGGGTTTTTTTTGTGTAGTTGTGCATCAACCTACGTAGATTGATGCAGTTATTAAGGGAGAAACGATTTGAGATCTGTAAAATTGGCCATTATCATGAAAAGAATGTTCATGGATATCAATTCTTCTCTTGTTTCATTTACGTGAAATAGAAAATTTCTCTTGATTTATCACTTGGTTTAGAAATAAAATTAACCTAATAATTAATGAACTTGATTAAATAAATTGGTTGTGATCACATGTTACTGATGTTGTTTCTTTATACAGTTTTAGTGGTTTGCCACATGATTTCCAAGATATTATGATATCAATTACAATATTTTTTAGAATGTTCTTATACATGGAGTAACATGCTGAAATTAGTAATGAACATAAAGCTGGTATTAAATTTTAATTATTTGTCTTATGAATAATAAAATAGTAATATTTTCAAGCATGTGATTAATATAATTTAATGAAAATCCTATTTTGTGATTCACATATTTAATTGAAAATGTGATCTCCCATAGGATTAATGGAATTGATAAATAATGTGAAGCATATGAATTACATGTTAATAATAATTTAAAATACATGTTAATTGACAATATTACTTGTCTAGGGTTTTTGAAAATATAATAAATGATAATAGGATATTTTTCTTTGATAGGTTAATATATATAATTGCCACTGGTTTCCAGAAATTGGAACATGTTAATAAAGAGTATGTTAATTAAACATGGAATAAGAACCAGTTTTGTGATAATGTTATTTCATAGGGCAATAATTTCTTATTTTCATGATACATTTGAATGCTTTATTTTTAGTACCAAGTTGACATATTTATTTTTATGGTGCTCATATTTTTATATTATTTGGGTTTAAGCCTTGTGATATTGGGTGGGGAGGACCATATGTGTTGTGTGACTAATAAGCACAAGCCTGGAGGGATGATCTATGATATGGTACATTGATGTAGGAATTTGATGTGACCCATGTATGGTTAAACATAGGATAGATGATATGATATGTGGGAGTCTAGGCTGAGATGATTTGGAAGTAGTAGATGATTTTTATGGAGAGGTACATTAGAGTATTAATTTGTGTTTTGAGGATGGAAATAGAGGAGATGAAACACTTTAATATTTCTCTTTCGTGAATAATTTATGTGGATAGTGAGTATGCTCGCTTTTGAATCAATTGAATGAATAATAGTGCGGTTTCATTTTATATCTCCATTCCATTGCACAATTCATGAGGAATCTAGTGCTTCATGGTTTCATGTTTTATCATGGTGGTATCATTGGATGGTTATCCTAGAGTAATAGGTTTTATAATAATTCTATTAAATATTTAATAAATATTTGACCCATAGGGTTGGTATTTATGGGAATAAAATTTAATAAAATATATCAATCTTGATAAAGCATGGACTTGGTTAGGATAATGATTGTAGGGAATTAACATTACATTGATGATTAATGTGATTTAATGTAATGAAATGCCATTTAATGTGGATTAATGTTAATGGTTAATTAATTGATAATTAATTAATTAACGAATGGAATTAATAAAAACTAATGAAGTAGTTAATGTTTCCCTTTTATATTCATTACCAATTTTAGGATATCCATTATTAATAGTGGTAGTTTGTAGTCCAATCGATGTTATCTACTGTTAAGTATATGACAACATTTTTTCCATAAAGTGCTTTTGAGATATATTATATCATGTATTTTTTATGATTCTATATGATATCCCACCCATGTATGTCTGGGAATCTAGAAAAAAAGATACTCTAAGAGGTTGTTATCCCCAATAACTAGGTGGTAAGATAAATGGATTAATAACCCCTATGGACATACTCTCTTCGTTTGGTTTATAATTGTGTTTGTAAACATGATGGGTTGTTTTCCCACATATTTTTGTAGAGTTTTGTGATGTATTGTTATTATTTTACACACATTTATAAATATATATAGTATCCAAATGATTAATATAGGAATGATGTGTATAGTCTATGATAGCTTGAAATACATACTCTGTGTATGGGTTATAATGGATTGATGTATAATGATCGATGTTTGATATATTTTATATGGGATATGGTGGTTATCATATATTTCATGGATAGTATTTATAATAAGGTATGGTGTAGTTATGTGACACATGAGGTACATGTTGTGACATCATACCTAAGTATCTTCACATTGATATACATTCACAGAGAGATAGTTCAGTACATGTGATGTTGGGTCATGAAGGAAATCTATTGGGGAAGCAGGAGCATGGTACCATTGAGGATTTATTACTATATTATATGATCCCTTGTGTTTGATACATATTTAGTGATATCCATGGAAAGGCTAAGAACATAGTATAACTATATAGGTGATGATTTAGTTTCATTATTGTACACATTTGTTTAGCCAGATTTATTATCTTTTTTATTATAGAATGTAGGGAGGATCCTACCGTGTATACTTATATACTCACCCTAATTATATAAAATTAGTTTTTATCCATTCATAATAGTTCGTTATGACGGATGTTACAATCTCAGGATTTAGTAGCAGCTATTTTGGATCCATGGACACTGTAATATTTTTCTTTTTTGGTACATATAGATTTCCTTTCAGTTGTTTCGTATTGTATGAAATTTGATGTTGGAAATTGGGTTTTCATCACACACAAACACTCACACACCCACATATATATATATATATATGTGTGTGTGTGTGTGAGCATGTGTTGGTTTATTTTTCATTTTTATCTCTCTTTATCATGTTTCTCTTAGATGGTAATTCCCCCCACATGCATTTTTTCTGTACCATTAGTGCTAGACATTACCCTAGGGCCTACTAGAGGTAGGACATGGGTTGTCACCATCTCTCTCCCCTCATTGAACTATGTTTGGGGGGAGGTGGTTAGGACAGTATTGTATTAGAGGTTTAGATTGAGGTATATGATAGAATTTATAGTTATTAATAGGTGTGATTTCATGGGTTGGTAGGGAAACAATGTAATAAATGTTTAACCATCCATTTAAAAACAAGAGACCAGATGATACATGGGTTTTTAGGGAAACTGTCATCTAATGGGCATATCTTTATAAATACTAATACTACTATACAAAGTGATACTGATTGCAGGGTAGAGTCCAAGGAAGGTATTGCAAATCAGTATTCTATTATCTTATGTTTGAAATGGGAAGACCTAAAGATAGGTTAAAAAGTTAACAATATAATTAATTAATTAATTAATTAATGTTAAATATTACATATTCAAGGATTATAAGCTCTAATAGTTTTTTATTATATAGTAATATCCCCACATTGACATCCTTATCAGTTAATTATGATGATGTTCAGTAGTATGTTCCATTACATCATCATGTATTAGTGGTCCATGGTGATGATACTTGGTGTATGAAACTCCAAGAGTTTCCGCACTAGATTATACTGATGTTTCAGGTCTCTGTTTCAGATACAGTTATAGAATTATTGTTAGATGAGTTTGAGATAGATTTTGGATTGACCCATTCTCAGCAAGAGCACTAGGTTTCATTGGATAGGATGATATGGTGTGGAGAAGTTAGGTAATGGTGGTTCATGATCCTTGTGGATTTTGGAGAGTAAATATCCTCATGTTAGAAATAATGAGAAGAGTGTAGAGTAGGGTTGAATTCTTTGACAATGGGGGAAGATAAACCCCTAGATCTACATACCCATTGGTAGGGGAGTTTTATTTTGCGAGGAATCCAGATCCATTTAGAGACCCTTCAACAATATTCTTGAAAACACATTCTCGACGAGGAGTCTAGGGTGTGAAATTTTAAGGAGGATTCACATCAAGAGAAACAATTCAAGGTAACACAATTTATGTGGATGAATTATGTTGGGGAGTTGATGAGAATAGATTTATTTAAATGGCACTAAAGAGAATAGGATATTCATGTGAGGGGATTCATCAGAGTTCCTCACAAACTACTATTGTGGAACAAGTATACCTATTGTCAACATAGGAGAGTTATCATTTAGTGTTGGGTAGATCCTAGCCCTCATATTCTCGATTATATAGGGGTGATGGATCTTAGACTACTGTTAATGGATCATACACATGTTTTTCATATGGATGATGTGTTTATCAATAGAATTAGTAAATAACTATCTGAGATGTTAGTGTTTGATTTTTGTTCCACATATGTATCATCTTCTAAGGTAGTATCAGACCTGGTAGAATTAGTATAGTTATAATGGTTGGGATTAGTAGATAGGAGATTAGGTTGGTAGAGGATACCCTGAGATGCACGTTGTCCTTTGGGGGAAGAGTGTGTTTATGGAGATGGTTATTAGTATGAACAATGACTCTATGGAGGAGGTTATGGTCAGCATCATGATTTATCATTTATAGTGCTAGTTGATCCATATGTCATTTGAGGAACCATTTTCTTATTTTCATACATGGGTCCATTCTTTTTCTGTGATTTAGGAGTGACACACTACTTTATATCACATAACATTATGGATATTCCCAATGATTGTGTACAAATCAATATTAAATACTCCTCATCATGGATTGTTTTTATTCGGTAGATACTATCATGGATTGATTTAGGAGGTCCGTCGTGTTCTATGATGTTAAAGGAGATCCAATGGGGGTTTTCATTATAATGGTAACCCTTAGATAGATTAAAGGCCCTTTCATTCCTATTAATCATTGATGGATGAGTTTCTTATTAGTTCATTTGTCGTTAAACAATCATTGTTTACTAGGGTGGTAAAAAATTACCATGATGTCTTTATAGAGGTGTTTGAGGCATTACCCCCATGATTTTAAATCATGTATGGGGTTGAGTTACAACCATGTGTGTATCTTGTCGATATGTATCTATATATGATGAAACATTCAAAATTATATGAACTTTGAGAAAAACCCCGATAATCCGTTTTGGTGTGGTACTGTTCATCCTACTTTATCATACATAAATGCCACAATTTTTTTTAATAAATATGATATCTATTTGCTGATTTGTATTGATAATATTCTCTTGAACCATAGGAAAAAAAGAATATATATCTTCTTCAATGGATTGGTGATTTTTTCTATCATCATGAGGTCGCAAGTTGGTTCTTGAAGATCAATTTTCAGTCAGGATATCATCAAATGATGGTGATGGCTGAGAATTTATAGAATAATACATTCCATTACATACATTGGAATTATGAGTTCATTGTGATGTCATTTGGGGAGACAAATTAATCATATTTATTAAAGGGGTTGATGAATGAAATATATATAGAGTTCCTAAACCCTATTTATTTTTATCATTGATGGAATCCATGTTTACTATGTGTTGGTGGAGGAGAATACAGAGAATCTATGTTCCCTTTTACGAATTCATCATAGGGAGCAGCTATTCTGGATGTTGTGTTATTCTTTGTTTTGGGATCATGATGTTTGTTTCATGGGAAATGTGTTGTCTGAGCTGGGAGTATCTATGGATCTTGGGACGATGGTGGAAGTTGTGTCTTGGTTATCCCCCAATAAATTGAAGAGATATGGAGTTTCCTAGGTATTTTTAGCTATTACAAGAGATTCGTAGCTAATTTCTCTATGGTTTTGAATTCATTGAAAACCCTATCCCAAAACAATCACATATTCTTATTGATTGGCCAGTGTTATGATGATTTTGATTACCCAAAGGATAAGAAATTTATTGTTTCATTTCATTGTTTTACATATAAAAGTGTTCAGTTTTTGGCTTTCTATTTCTCTTCATATCTTGGATTGGGGAAGTATTCTAATGCATTACTGATTATTTGTTTCTTATGGGTCTCAACAGTTTTTTCCCACAAGGTTAATTATTCCACTCATTATATTGAGTTTCTAGAAGTGGTGTTTTCATTGATGTCTTGGAGATATTATATAATCATTGAATACTGTTTGGTTTTTAATGATCATTATAATTTGAGGTATGTGTTCTTTCAGGAGGACTTGGACATGCAATAACATTAGTGTATGTAATTATTTTAGTATTAGGACATAGATAATTTTCATATACTAGGTAAAGTGATTGTTGTTGAAGATTTGATTAATAGGAATTCACGTAGTGATTTTGTACATGAATCTATAGATTCTTATAGAGTGATGGAAAAACTCTTAATGATGATTCATAAAATAATAGGGCTTTGAGAATGGAGTTTTCATTAATAGATTACAATGATTTATTCTTTGGTGTAGTAGGTGTATAAGGACACAACCATAATCATTACACAATGTTGAGTTTTAGTAAATAAATAATGTTATTTCACATTGAAGATATTTTTTGGTTTAGTTTTTTAGAGAATTATGCCACAAATATTACATAACAAATCAATTATTATAATTTAGACACTTCAATTAACTTTAAATATTTTTTATGAAATAAAACTTTTTTAAATAAAACTCAGATTTTTAATGAAAAATCATCAAAACATTATACTTCACTTCCACCTTCCTATTACCCATTCTTTAAAACTATGAATAAAATGTAAAACATTGGA
This sequence comes from Viscum album, assembly GCA_963277665.1. Taxonomy (NCBI): domain Eukaryota; kingdom Viridiplantae; phylum Streptophyta; class Magnoliopsida; order Santalales; family Viscaceae; genus Viscum; species Viscum album. Next base: position 1,196,350,760 of record OY728155.1, on the reverse strand, counting down.
TTAGCTTCAGAACCTCAGTAAGGGACATGAAAGAATGAATAAACCGTTAGACCCAGAATATTTTAATCTCATTAAAACATTATCATAAAGAAATACTTTTGAACCCTAAATCATATGATCTTTAGATTACCTCATGAAATCATAATATTAGTATAAAACATCATAGAGTACATAAATCGTAAATATAAATTATGGAATAATTTTCATTCCACTATTGTTGCAACTTTTACGGATACATAGGGAGTAACATTCGTGGTCACATTTGGAATACCCACCATAGTATATTCACATAATATCTTTAGAGAAACCATACCAATTAAATCCATATAATTATCCAATAAATTATATAGGTATATTGGTCTCACCCACACTCGTTTTATCACAGAACCACCTATATTCATAATGAATTAGAAAGAACCATAACATAGTATAAACAAATAAATCATTCATAAAAGAAAAATTACTTTTCTGCATTGAAAACATTTTTAGAGTGCCCAACATTAAAAATAACACACATTATTAAAAAATAATCCTTAAAAATGTAAATGAATCATAAAAAATTAAAGAGACATAAAATTCATGAAATAAATTAATTCTATTTGAGTTCAAAAACATTATTTTTTTATTTTTTAAAAATAGTTGACAGTGTATCTTTAATAGTGGGTTTGAAAACAATGTCCCTTACCGTGAGTCCATCACATCACGTGTAATATTTATCTTCCCAAACAATTAACATTGGATAATTATTCAATTTATATTGAACATTTATAACATTTATTATTCCTTTATATGACATTTTATAATGTTCTAATGATTACTTTAATATTTATTTTCACATCGGGTGTTTTATCGATATTCTGTACGTGAGTATGAAATGTATTTTAGATGATATCTAAAGTCAAAATTATCTTAATTAAATAATATAAAGAATAATATTAATGAAATAATAATCACTATTATACATCAATTATTCTGTTAAGTTGTACAATTTATTAATGGCTACTAAAATGAACTATGTTATAATCATGGAGAGTGTAAGCCCTAGGTACACATGAGTAACATTTCCATTTTTCAATGATTATTATAGAAAGAAGGTAGTTATAATTTTGACATTCCAAAATGATAATAATATAATTAAAATAAAATTAATCATTTATATATTTTTATACATACCATCTATTTTATTTGGTGAATAAAAATGGATTACATCACTTCGTGAATGCGATAGTTCATATGTACGTGCGAATAATGTTTTCAGAATTATTTTAATGGAATGGTTAGAAAAAATGATAATAAATTATTTACTAATTATAAAAATATAATTAAAATAATATAAAAACATTAATTATATCAGTATTACTAGTATGGAGAGATGCTGATGGAATACAAATTATATCGGTTTGCGAGGTGGTAGTCCTCCATACAAAGGAATAAATAATTCATTTATCAATTGATGGAATTATGGATTGATTTTTTTTATATTATAATAAGAATATATTAGTATATTTTGGATACTATAGTTTTTAATTCATCAGGGATGAATAACATTTGAATGATGTAAAAGAATAAACAAAACAAAAACACGTCACAAGATTATGTTCCTTTGGAAACCTCTGTTGAATAAAAACCTAACACATCTAAGGATGGGGTTTATACTATAATAAGGCATCTAATATCAATTTAGTGATTTTGGTAAGGGATTTCGGAATATCTTGGGTATACCAAAAGGTTTATAAGGTGTGTGAATACATTATAAGAGGTAATTCCCTTTTATACGATAGGGTATGATAACCCTTGATGTTTGTCAATATACTAAATTAATATTAATTAATTTTCACTTAAAATGGTTACACAATGAGTTATTTATAAGATAGGATGAGGATGGGTCTAAATTAAAGCATCCAATAAAAATTATAGTTATTTTTAATTATTTTTTTAAATCCTTATCTTTTGTTTATATATATTGTTTCCCTTAAATTGTTACCATGTTATCATGTAATTTACTGTTTCAGGGTTAATATAGTTAAAATAACACACCAAATGACAAGAAAAATGAGTCATTTATGAAATTTTAGGACATATCCAAGTTACATGGCTGAATTTTGGATTTTTTTAAATTTCATATCTCTTAATAAAATATATTATTTTTTAATTAAAAATACTGTCAATTTTAAAAACATTCATTTTTGAACATTTTAATAATATCCTAAAAATATGATATATTATAAAAGTAAAATTTAAAAAACAACAAAAGGTTTGGTACATACTTAAAATTAGTTTGTGAAATTAATTCACTCATATTTTATTTAGTTTACTATATCTAATATATTTTATTTTATTAAATCATTAATTAAAAAATTATGCATTATCATTGTTTCACAACTAATTTTAATTATTTATTTCCAAAAATTATAAATAAATTACCCAGATTTTAGATAAAATTTTAATATTTCTAAATACTATTTATAGTTTTAGATACCCCCTATATAACCATGCAATAAAAAACCATTACTTGTTTAGAAAAGGGCTGTGATAAAACTTGTCTTCTCTTTGAATATAATATGATAAATGTATTTCTCGCATCCTTGTGGAATATAAAGTATATAATATTTATCCAAAGCTTCCCTAAGTCAAAACAACATCATCCAATATAATTAGGACATATTTTAGTGTAATTTTATATTATTTATAATATTTTATACATTTAATTATAATATTTACCCTTACATATGAACATAAAAATATTACTAAAGTGGTTAATCATAATGTACATAAAAAATACACACCTATGTAAATAAAATCAATATTTTGATTCCAAATATTTAATAATATTCTCCAAATTTATAAGACATATTTGGAAAACATTATGTTAAAATTAATATCATGGATGGAAAGATAAAATATTATTTTAATGTAAAATGTTCAAAAGAAAAAATCATTTTTATATCCAATTTCAATGTGAAATTGATTCCAATGAACAAAATTGTATTGAAAAATAAATAATTAATCATATTAAACATTAAATGTAGTAAAATATATATTAAAACACTTTTAAAAAATATTATGTAAACATAATTTTTAATTAAAATGTTGTACTTTACCACTATTCATCCAAAAATGAAACTTAGAGGAAAAATAACTAAAATCCCACAAAAGTAGAATTTGATACTCAATTTAGAATGAAAAATGTTATTTTATAAAATATAACTTATAAAAATTTCAAAAACATTATTTAGAATTGGTTTTCCATCAAAAGGTTGGAAACCTACCTTTTAATAATATCATATATTTTTTATACCTAAAAATGGATTTATTATTATTTTAAGCATAAATATTTTTAGAAGAATGATACATCTTTTAACATACGTGAGTAAAATTAATATAGTTATTTCTATTCATTATCACTGATGAAATAAATTGTTGATAACTACCACTTAAAATAGTAATATTAATAATATTTTATTTTTTGGTATAACTCAGTCTTGCATGCTAGATATGATTTAAATGAGACCCATTATTACAAGTCAGGTAATCTATCAAACATTGAAAACACACTTAGTTAAAATTAATATATAATTCATAAATACTTATATATATGAAAAAATCATTATTCTATAATTACCTAGGATGTTACAGCTTTCCCCTTTTTGGAAATTTCATCAAAAAAATTTATTCAGATATCAAATAGTTGGGGGTATGTTTCCCTCACTGCATTCAAGGTTTCCAATGTTGCCTTTTCATCCAGATACCTTTTCAAAAAAAACATTACCTAATGAAACACCTTATTCAAAAAAACCTACTCTCTATGGTCAAGAACCCGAACAACATTATCCTCTTATGAAATATATTCTTCCAACTGATGTACCATTGGACTCAAAACATGATATAGATCTGACATATAAATTTCTTACATTGAAACATGAAAATTATTATATACCTAGTTTAAAATCATATGAAAATCCCCTCAATAAGAAACAGATCATCTTTCTTCACGATTTCATATGGTTCAATAAATTGTGGACTCATCTACCCTTTATTACCAAAACACATTACAATTTTCCATAGAGAAACAATGAGAATTACATGATCACATATATGGAATGAAAAGTAATTCCTCCTACTATATTCATAACTTATCTGCATTCTCATAGTCATCCTCATGTATTGTTGAATAAAAAAACCATCACTACCATTTCCTCCACAAATTATAGTCAAATCAACAACCCTTAACCTACATCATACAAAAATGATGGAATTTGACATTGCTTTAAATATAATGGCTTAAATGGTAAATTATATATTATAGAATAATTTTTTTTATAAAAAAACTCATCTAAATAAATATGTTGATAAAAACATACTTGGTAATATATTGAGAAATCATCTATAGTATCTTAAAATGTATGAATTTTCCATTGAGACTGCATATATGATTAAGTATGAAAAGATATACCAAAATGTAATTGAGTACCCAATGACTTCTAAGGACCTTTCCAATAGTTTGAGGATAACTTAGTATCATGACCAGATTCAATAAATAGAGGAACTCTATGTGACCTAGCTATCTCAATAAGATACAATCAAGAAATATTATATAGTGATATTGTGTCTCCAATGGAATGAAAATGAGAAGATATAGTCTATCAATTACCAACAACCAATATCACATTGTTACATAGAGATCTCACCAGTAATCCTACAATGAAGTCCATAGATATATTTTATCATTTTCACACTATCACTAGAAAAGGACGATGAATCGCTTTTTCTAGCTTCCAATCTGATTTATCATTGTGAAAAGTTAAAAATCTCTAGGTAAAGCTACCAATATCTATTTTAATTTCATCCCACCAGTAATACTCTCCTTGTGCAATATACTTCTTAGGGATTCTAGGATAAACTAAAAACTAATAACTTTGTCCTTCACATAGAAACTCTTTCATAAAATTTTAATAACATGGTTCACATAATCACTTGCTAAATTTCAAAAAAAAACCAACAATATTAATCAATATTAATTTTTGAAGAATAACCATTCTGAACCACATCAAACTATTTGTAAAATGTGTGGGCATAATTCTATGATTTCTTATTTCTATCTGATAAACATGATTGTACTGATAGATGAAACAAAATAGTGTTATTTCATTAACTAATGGAATACCAGCCAACATTCATTAATCATTAATAAATGGGTTATGTTGCAAATTTATCATGATTAGTGTATCATTATCTTTATAAATCAATGAAGAAGACAAATTATTTTATTTTCTAGGAATGTAATGAATCACAAAATCATAATAAAAGATTACATCCTACCAAATTATCTATCTAATGTTTAATCCATTTTGAGTTAATATATACTTCAACCTTTAACAATCGGTATATATATCATATTTTACCCCATAAAATTGATGAATCGAAATTTCTAATGCAAAAAAAAGTAGGTAATTCCAAATCATGTGTATAGTGATTTAAATCCTAAAATTTATATTCATGTGTAGCATATAAAATTACCTGATCATTCCACATTATGATACACCCAATTTCTTTAATAAAAGCATAACTATATATGTAAAATTCACCATTTTTGGATGCTAGGGTGAGGAATAAATAATTTACCAATCAATTTTTCAATTCATGAAAACAATAATCACATTATTTTTTCCAGATGAAATTAATATCATTTTGAGTTAACTGAGTTAGTGGGAAAGATAACCATGCAATGTTTTCAACAAACCTCTATTACTTTACTAATAAACCATTAAGACTTTGAATTATGGATATATTTAGTGGTCATAGAAATTTTTCAACAACGTTCACGTTTAAATCATCTATATATATTCCATCTATAGAATCATTTTAACAAAAAAAAAGACATTTTTTTAATCCAAAATTCATTATTTCCAAATTTTCCAATATGTTTTATTCTTTTAAGGTATTTACAATATAACATATATGTCTTTCATGACACTATTAACTTTTATAATATACCTATAACTCATCAATAAACATAACCCAAATCATATCCAATAAATCATGATGTATTATATTTATAGGATCCATGAATAAAGTAGGTTAATTAGTTTACCCAAAAGGAATAAGAACAGATTAATAGTACACATATTTAGTGAGAAATGAATTCAATAGAATGTCTACTTAGTTTACATTAAAATTAAAGTACCCCAAACTCATTATAACCTTTGAAAAAATTAATTCTCACGGAAGCTGATAAAAAAATTATGTATAAGAAAAAAGATACTTGTTCATAACACTAATTTTATTCAAGTATCTCTAATTAATGAAAATTCAAATTGAACCATATTTCATTTTATCAAAAAAATAATAGAGCACTGCATTTTGACGTTCTAGGTCGGATGAATCTATTATCTAATAATTACTGCAATTGATTCTTCAACTCTAAAAGTTCCATTTTAGAAATTCAAAATGGGGGTTTAGAAATAGGAATATTATTAGAAACTAAAGTAATGTAAAATCAAACTTTCCAATTCATAGTCATAATATAAAAATACACAGGAAAAAATATATATTCTCTTTTACCACTATTACATCATCAATCTGAAAACTTCAATTATTTTTAACATCATGAGAAAGAGAACATTCATTTATATCTATTAACAGTTTTTATACTTCTTGAAATGTTATTGTAGAAATGGGATCATTCATGTTATAATATTGAACATATTTCAAAGAAAACTCATTTATCTCTATAGTCCATCTTATAAAGGTAAACATAAAGAAATTCCGTACCCACAATATCATCTATCTCTAGTTGAGGAAAAATGTAAAATATTTTCGCTAAATTATTTCCACATACAATGAAAAAAATATTCTTATAATTTATTTTCATTAAACTTAAAATATTTTTTTAATATAAGTTCTCGATTCATTTCTAGAGGGGGAATTTCCTGTTTACTAGAAAATTTATCAGAAATTAATGAATGTGAAGAACCCAAATCCAAAAAAAACATTGTAATAATCTAAATAAAAAACTAATTTACCTAATACCACATTATTGGACAACCCAACATCCACTGAATTATTTACAATGAATTTGACCACACCTTTATGCTTATTGTCTGGTTTCATTCCATCATTTTAGTTCTTCTTTGAACACACATTTTTATATTGAGTCATCTCAATGAACCCAAAATATTTTACTGATTATATATCAAAAACAATTCTTACCACTACCATTATATTTTTCATTGTAGTTATGAGCCTTGTGTCCCATTTCATCACATTGAAAAAAACATACTATAATTCACAAGGAATTCCCTACTATGTTTTTGTACAAAATATATCACAAATTGTAAACATAATTTTCATACCATTAGACTTCTTTGGTGAATTATCCCATATTTCCTTCCACATCAGCCTCTTTTTCAACTAATTTTCAAAAATACATGTTCATAAAAGAATACCATTTCCCCCAACGCAGCAAATAGAAAACATTTTTCTTGACTTTTGAATTCATGTGAAGAAAATTCCCTTAAATATTTATATTTAAGATTGAGGACAAATTATTGATTTTACTATCAATATAACATATGAAATTTTTAGTGTAACTTTACATTTAAGTTAAATTTTCATCTTATAAAGTCATTAAATCCTCATCCTAACTTAATTCTGAGAACTATTTATCCTTCCTTACTTGAACAACCAAATGAAAAAATTATCATGAAAATGAGTTTTGAATTCCTCTAACTCTAATGAATAAAAATCATCAATATCTTTTAAATTATTAATCATTGACCACCATTGATAGAATTCACCTTCAAAATGGTAAATAGAAAGAATAACCATTGACTGTTTAAACAATAGAAGACATCAAAAATATATTCTATGGAATTAATCCACCCTTTATCAAAAAATAGGTAAAATTATATAATGAATGATGGTGGGTTGTGCCTCTTGAAATCTACACTACTGAAAGGTTCTTATGTGGTAGATTTGGATGATCTAATGCATTGATAAAACCACCATTTATCGCATATGAAAAGTGATCCATAATACTGAAAATCTATTCAGATTATATTTATACCATCTCAATATGTTTATTTGGAAGGTTGTTTCCCTCTAGATGTCTTCCCATCACAACATGCTTATTTCGTTTGTGGAAAACCATTCTGAACAGAAATATTTTAAACAAAGAAAGAGGGTAATCATCAAATGCGATAACATTTTAACATGTGCTTTCCAAAATTTGTTTTAAGGAGAATTTATTAAAATTACCCAAACCACTAACATTCTCTAAACCAAACATTGATACCAACTAAAGAGCCCCATGCATAAATATTACATAATTATAGTTTTAGTCATGAAATTACTTTATTTCAAATTGGGGATCTTTTCAAGGTTATTATTATAGATAATTAAGAAATTATTATTTTGTAACAACTCTAAATTAACAAAGTATATATATCTACTCAATATCAATTTTTTCATAAAATAATACTTTTCGAAGTAAAATATGATTTATTTTTCATGAAAAATGATAATAACTATCAATTAGACTTCCTAAACAATCATACTCATCCTTATAACATGTGAGAATCGTTTATGAACTTGTGGTGAGAACAAAAAGCTCTTTAATTGAAATAAAATAAAGAAGATACATCTAGTCCATGATTATTTTAAATTCATGGAGACATTTTTACAAAGTTATACTTTTCACCCATAAAAAATAATCTCTTTAACATACCTCATTAAATCATATGATTACTATAAAATATCATAGAAAACATTATTAATAATAGTAAATTGTGCCACCAATTCTATTTCACTCTTAAAATATCATTCACAACTACATAGGAAGTGGCCTTCATAGTCACATCTAGAATTCCTAGAGTGGTATGTTCCAATAATCACATAGGAGAACCCCTACTGATTAACATTGTATTGTTAACCATATGAATTAGAGATATTATTTGGGATCAACAACCCCCCTAGGTTTTATCACAAAACTACCTATATTCATAAAACAATTAAAATAACAATAACAATATTACACAACAAAAAACATTCACAAAATAAAAATAAATTTTCTACTTCTAAATCATATTTTCTAAAGCCTCAAACTAAAAAAAATAAAAACCATTATTTTAAAATAAAAATATAAAGTTGTGAACGAATAATCAAAAAATTAAAGAGATATCAAAATTTCAAAATACTTACATTCCAGATAAGGTAAAAAAACATTCTTTTTTTAATTTTCTAAAAACAGTTAAATGAGTAACATTTAAAGAGGGGTTTAAGACAAAGTCCCTTATCTTGAGTCTAACACATCATGTTAAGTCATTATCTTCTATAATAAAAAATTTAGTTAATTATTTACTTTTAGGAGAAACATTTTAATGTTTATAATTCCTTTTATATGACTTTTTACCGTGTTATAAGAATATCTTAATTAGTTATGTTCGAATCAGGCAATTTGTCGATATTCGGTACTCAAATCCAAAATGACTTTGAAATGATGTATAAAGTGAAAATGGACACAATTAAATAATATCCATAATAATATTAATGACATAATAATATATTTTATAAAAAATATAATTATAAGTGGAACCATTTATGGATGGATATGAAAAATTAACAAAGTTGTAATCATGGAGATGGTAGGAAGAAGGTATGCCCCAGTAACATGTCCATTTTTAAATAATAATTATAAACATGTGAATGTAGTAATTTTATATATAAAAATGATTATAATATCATTAATGACATATAAAACATTTAAATAAAAGTATATATATCATCCATGTTATGTGGTGGAGAAAAATTAACCTCATTATTTTGTGGAGGTGATAGTTTACATATCTGCATGAAGAACATTATCATTTTTATGAAAATGGAAATGTAAGGAAATAAATGATATTTTATGATTTCATAATTGTAAATATGTCATGAATATCATATATATGAATTAATTTCATCATTATGACTGGTATTGAAATAATGTGATGGAAAATGACTTATATTATTTCGCAAGAGAGTCTTTTTAACACAAGATTGAATAATTAATTTTAGTAGAGATGGAATTGGATGAGGATTTAAGAGATGATTTTAACATAACAAAATCTCAATATATTTAAAACAACACCATTATTATTTCATCATGGTTGAAAAATATTTTAATAATGTGGAGAATAAACAAAACAAAAACATGTAAAAATGAAACCTTTTTTGGAGAATTACTTTGGATTAACACCGTAACACCTCTAAGAAGGATGATCAGCCTAAAATAATTCATATAAAATGTGGTCAGAGATTCCAGTATGGTATTTGGTTAGATCATGGAAAAACCAAAAATGTTTTTAGTTGTGAATCAATAATGATAGGTAGTGTTGTTTTGTAATAGTTCTAAGAAACACTCTTGGAATATATCAATGTATTAAATTAAAATAAATTTATTTTTAAATACAAATGGAATGAAATTGATTTATCTAGAATATAGGATTATTATGAATAGAAACAAAATTTGCAAATTAAAATTATAAAAGTTTTGAATATTTTTTTAATCCTTATCATTTTTTTATAACCCTATTTTACAGTTTAAATATTACTCTATTATCTTGTAATTGAAATATTGAGGGTTTTTATAATTAATTTAACATGAAAACAGACCCATATAGGAGTGATTTATGGAATTTCAGATTTCACAAAATTAATTTTCCTAAACAAGGATTTTTAGATATTATATATAATTCAATAAAATATATTATACTGTAAAATTCCATTTGTATTAATGTTGACACTATTATCTTATTTACATTTTAAAGATAACAAAACTACATTATATATTCAAAAAACTACTTTAACTCATCAATAACATGTCAAATTCATCCATAACATTTGTGGATGATATTAATTCACGGAAATAATATTTATTTTAATGTTTTCAATATTATTTATTTGATCATTTCATTAATTTACAAATTGATGTATCATCATTGTGTCACTATTTAATTTACTTAATTATTTTTTTAAAATATTAAAAAAAACCTGATGTATTAATAATTTTACCATTCTAAATAACATTTATAGTCTATGATGTCCCCTATATATTTCTATATTAAAAATACATTACCTGTTAAAAATAATGTCCATATAAAATATTATTGGTTTGAGGATTCTCAAATGAATGTATGGAAAATCCATGTTGGTTATGGTGATTTACCTAAAAGTTGATATAAATATGGACATCACCATGTGTTGTTACATGGAATGATTTTTTTTCAAATCTGTGTGATGGTTCCCTGGTAGTTCCATTTTTTTTCATTGCCCAAAAATTCATTATGTGGCCATGACATAGAGAGATATGAGTGGATACTTTTGGATGAAATGGATCAATTTTGATGTTGCATAGTTTTCTTAAATGTTTGGTAATTCAACAGGCAATGTTTATGAACAATTTTCTAGGTGGAATTCTCTAGCTATTAGATGCATTCCAGTAGAATTTGGATTTTATCTCAGTTGACATTTTTACCAGTCTACCTTGATCGTACAGATGCTATGATTATATATGGGTGATAGTGGATCATTTGAATAAATCATCTACATTTATATAGATCATGGAGTCAAGGTCAATGTAGTATTTATCAATGAAGTATATGAAGGTGCTGTTGTGATTCCATGAAGTCTTCAAGATGATAATCTCTGATTGAGGTAATCATTTTACCTCTACGGTGTGGAGAGGTATCCAGAAAGATTTTGGTTCTCTATTTTTCTTGTGGACTTATTTTTATCTCTAGATTGATGGGAATACATATTATATCATCCATAATCTTGAATAAATGTTGCCCAGTTTATTTTATAGATTTTAGAGGACTGAGGATGAGGTACATGACCTTGGTTGTGTTTTCATACACAAACAGTTTCATATCTATCATTTGTATGGATCTGTATAAAGATTTATACAAACAAAATGTATGTTCTCTATTGTGTTGGATTGTGGTTGGAGATGCTTTATTATTTAAGCCATAACATGTACAAAATAAGATATATATATATATATCTTTCATGTAATTTTTGATAGGATGATGGTTTGACTTGAATATCAAAAATCCTTTTCTTATCCTAGTAGGAGACCTATAGAGTTATATGTTTCACACCGTGTTCTCTAGAATGTGTCTCCTCATTGTGGAATGGAATTGTTTTCTCATGAGAGTATGATTTATCCATAGTGCTTTAGACACATTGAGGTGTTTTATAATGTTGTATTTGTGAAGTATGAGATAATAATTCATCCATGTATGAGATAAATACTAGATGATTTTCATTTTTCATAACTCTGTCATAATATTGACGACGAATCTAATTTCATCAATTGGGGTGAGAATATCATTGATGAAGATTCAAACATTGTTAAGTTAATTGTGGAGATCCATTACCACCAGAATACAGTATTTTGAAAGTTTGATATTCTTCTAGATTGTGTATATTTTTGGAATAGTGTTTTGGCGGAGATTACATGGAATTATAAGTCACATTTTCCTTTTTTTTTATGCCATGATTTCTTATGTTTATCTCTTATTATCTCGTGGATGTTGGCAAGTATTTTTTATGAGATGGGTTTTCGTGTTCCTTTAATGAATTTTGTAGGGTTTGATATATATTTCATTGTGGAAATTTTTTAATAGGTTGTTGTGGTTGTTTTATGGTTTTATTCTTGTTCATCAGTGGTGGTGGTTGATTTCCTCAATTACCGAGAACATTGATAGGAATCTCATTGGGTGGCTGTTTGGAAGAAAACCTTTTTTTAATCAAGTTTGTTTTGGATTCCTAAGGATGACATTATTTTGGGTGGTATGAAATTTAATTCCACAGATCCATGGTGTCTAACCCTTTGTGTGTTTCAATATCTTATCAGTCTTCGAAAATTATTTGTTGTGGGTTGGATGGGTTTGCCTATGAAATGATAGTTATTGGGTAAATACAAGGTGTGTTCGGTTTACCAGTAGTGTATGTGAAGATCATGTCTTGTGTAGATCCATATTGTAATCGGTAAATTTCAATGGATAAATAATAAAAAAATGATTCATATTTATGTTAAATCAGTGCACAATATTTAGACAACGTGTAACTGGTTTACAAATCTTGTTAATATCATATGATGTGTGTAAATAAATGGTTAATCATCTTAGAGGTTTCTAAAAAATATGTTTCTTTTCATTTTACATATGGTAGATGCTTCTACCTTTGTTGATTTGAGATCTCTTCCATAGGAATCAATCATTCGACACCAACCTTCAATTTACGGTGATTTGGTTTGATATAAGGTTCCTTTTATCCATTGTTTTCTAATGAGTTCTCCATATTCTATATCATTACCTCATGTTTCTTCTTTTAATATGATGGTTGATGATCTCAAATGTATAAAATGTGTTTTTCGTAGCTTTTTTATGGTGAGATTATGTTTTGTAATCCTTTAATAGATGAATTTATTAAGGGAGAGGTGATTAGAGACCCGTAACACGGTCAGTTTTCATTCAAATAAATATGATGGATTTTGAGGTAGGTGAATCCTTGATCCTATTATATAATTTTCATACAATAATTTATTGACAATTATTTATACAATTGGGTTTAAGTAAAGTCAAATTAATAACTACTTATCCTGATTGAAGGATTTGTATTTGAAATCATGTTGAAGATGTTGTTTATTTATAACATTATAGTAGTATCCCTAATTATTTTCATAATTTTGTGGTATATATGACATGATTTTTAATCATGTTATTATGCTTGGTGTATTATGTTGAATGTGTTAAATAAAATAATACTAGAATTAATTTATATATATTTGGGTTATGAATAATTAATAAGTCATGTTTGTAATTCAGTGGTTAAATTAATTTAATGATAATCAAAAAAAATTGTGAACATTTTTAATTGAAAATGTGATCTCTCGTATGATTAATTGAATGGATAAATGATGTGAATAATTTTGGTTTGTTTTTTATTATAATTGAAATGTAATGTTACTTGATAATGGTAATTATCAAGGGTTTTTTTAAAATAAGAATAAATTCTAAGAACATTTTTTGCCTGATAGGTTTATAGCTTGATGAAATAGGTTTCTCATTGTACATACATGTTAATAATTAATAGTTTAATTAAAATTGGAATCATAACTGGTTGTTTGTTAACGATGATTTCTATTAAATGAGTTGCATGTTTTCTTTTTAAGTATGGTTTCATTACATTGTGTTTCTAATATCCCATTTGTTTTGTTTTTTATTTCACAAAACTTGTTTTGTGATATGGATGTGAGCCTTCAGGCATGGGGAATGGATTCTCTGATGTGATTTGAGCATGGTACATCTGCGAATTGAGGTATGATGTGTAACATTGAGTAGGGATTCCAAAATGTTAAGTGATATTGGGATTTCTGATCTTGTGATGGTAAACATTATATATTGGAATGGATGCCCGGATGATGTTTCTACAGTTCACGAATGTGAGGTAGATATTAATTGGTATATGTCTGTGGGTGTCGAGGATGACAACCTATTTGAATTAGCAGTATAATGTCGAGCTTACTCATTAATGGGATGTTGAACGCTGGTATAATTGATTATGAATTATTTTAATGGCTAATGGATGATTTTCATGTTTTATTTGCATTATATTCCCCACTTATTGATATTGTTATAGTTTCTTGGTATCACATTTCCTATCAGTGGCAGCATAGTATGGTTTTATTAATGTATATGTTTTATGGGATCATTTTATAAATGATTTATTAAATTTTTTCCCTATGGGGATGGTTGTTGTAGTAATGATATTTTCTAAAAGATTTTTATCTTGACAAACCGTGACATGGATTGGATTATGCCGAGAGGGAATACAAATTACTATCATGATTAATGTAATGTGATAAAACATAATGTAATATTATGTGGATTAATGTTAAAGATAAATTTATGACTAATGAATTGATTATGATATGGAATTAATAAAAATTATTGAAGTAATTAATGTATCTATTTTATATTATTTGTATGCTTATAAGAACTCGGGTCATACAAGTGGAAGCTTGGAGTACGAGCAATGTTATATTCAATTTAGTATTATACTAGGTTATTCCCATAGTTTGGTATTTGGATATATTATATCATGTACATTATATGATTTAATATTCATCCCAATCTATATTGAAATTAGAAACTAACACCCAGTGAACTCGGGGAGGGTGTTTTCTCGAATAAGATGGTGGGAAGAGGGATATATGACTACCCCCACTGGCCATGCTCTCTTCTCCAAGTAGTTACATGTTCTTGTATGTGTGATCGTCAGTTTTTTCATATATGTGTGTATAGGGTTATAATAGATTTTGGTTATTTCTCACACATGTATTTCAGAATATAGTATCGAATAGAATATGTTAGGTATAACATGTACAAGCTAAGATGTCTTGAGGTGCATACTAGACGTTTGAGCAGTGATTTATTAATGTATAATACCTGATGTTTGATAGTTTTGATAGGACCTAAAGTGTGTCCCAGAAATACATGGTAACTATAGTATATTTAGGGTGGTGTGGCTATGTGATTCTATAGGTTCATGTTGTGAATCCTTTCTATGCTGTCTTCAAGATGGCATTCTTTTGGGAAGAGATGGAAAATGACATGCGATGTTGGGGAAGAACAAATAACCAGTGAGGAAGTGGGAGTAAGGTAACCTTTATTATTTATTTTTATATTATATTTTTTATCGTATTCAATACAAGGTGAGAGATATACATGGTGAGGCTAGAAATGTACTATACATTTTTATGGGATGAGTCAGTTTCACTGTAGATCAATGTACATAGAATTCATTCATTATCATTTGAACGAGTTTTTGCAGGGAGGATCCTACTAGGTATATTATTATACTCACCCAACATATATATAATATTTATTATTGGTCAATGGTATCTATTTTGTGATCAATGTTGATATTAGTAACATGTGGTTTAATAGGATTTGTTCAGGATTCTTTGTCTTTATAATATTTATTATTTTTTAACTTTTTTGTTTTTATTTTTTTGTTTTTTAGTATAGTATGTCATTGTATATTGAATCATGGGATATATATATATTTTTCTGATATAGTATTAATTTTTTTATCCTTATATACTCTATAATTTTTATGATTCTCATTGAGGGAAATGCCTCTATATGCTTTGATATTATAATATCAGTTCTAGTTACCATCTTAGGGTTTTATGGAGGTGGGACATGGTATATAACAACAACTCTCCCCTCATTTTGGTATGTTTGTGGGGTGGGGGCCATGAAAATAATTCCATGTATCGATTAAATAAACATGGATAGAAGATGTGGAGCTATAGAAGAATGTGAGAAATTTTCATGAGTTTAAACATAAATGTGATGGAATTATAAAGTTATATAACAATTTATCAATAATTTCAATACCAGACATGAAGAAAGAGATATTATAAAATTTATTTAGTACATCATTCAATATGAATCCAAAATTTATATAGATATATAGTTATTTGAATGGGTATTTATGGTGGGACAACATGAGGAGAGATATTACTGAGTATGTAACTCATGACTTGGATCGTCAGTATATGATGGGTGAGAGGTAAGAATATAATGAAATTTCACAAACAATTACCATAATATAATGGTATGAAGAAAACAAAACCATGTATTTTTTTCAAGACTCCCCAAAACATATGAAGGGTATAAATGTATTCTAATTTTAGTAGATCATGGAGGGAGTAATATTCACTAATATCATAAAAATTATATCTCTTGATTTACTTTCTATAATATATATTAATGATAATTTTATGGTTCATATAGTACAACATTTTATGAAATTTTCTTGGGATCGGAGGATTAAAACAATGTTCGGGTGAAGTTTTTTGCAGGCCTTGGATATAATATAGAGTTTTAGTGTAGCATTTCATTATCCTATTAATGGTCAGTCTGAGGGGGTATGTATACAACCATAAAAATTAGGTAATCTATTAAATTTTAAACATGATTTAAAAATCTTATAATCCCAATGGAATTCTAGGTTTCTTTATTTACCCTGTAGGTTCATAAATGTGATATAAATAAGATATATATATTGTGGAAACTTTTTAAATAAATAAATATTTCAACAATATAATTTTTTAATATTAAATATTATTAAATTTTATAGAATATCTTCACAACCTTCAACTTGAACTATTATTTTCACGAACCCATCCTTAAAAATTATGAAAAAAATTGTATGGTGAGATGTGAACACAAACATAAGGGTTGTGAAAAGAAAGAAAAATAACTCATCTAGTGAAACACATGAAATCCCTTGAAATTATAGAATATCATATAAATGTTCTATTAGTAAAATAAATAAATAAGTTTCAAATAAAAAATGCAAATTGTTCGAAAAAAACCCTTAAAACACATAGAATGAAGATCAAAACCCATTTTGAAGGCATATAAAATCATATTCAAAACACATTTTAAATCTCTGTTATAAATAACAAGAGATCAGTTAATTATATAGTATAAACACTTTGTTAAATCATTCTTTATTTTTAATTGTAAAAGGGAACACTACTTATTTCTTTGGAGTGATATTTATGTTGATGGATGTTATAAAATATATCAGGCTCACTAAATTCTCATATAATTTTAATTTAACATATCATGCATTATAAAAATTATGATTTCCTTTTTTCACCATTAAACAATTAAAAAAAATATTAATCTCCTATAAATATCCTTCAGATATCAAAACACCAATTTTATTTAAAAACCCATTGTCAATACAAAAATAAAATTATCTTTTAATAAAGAAAATTCAATTCCAAAATTCTATAGAAAATAAAATTTATTTGAATATAACATGAAATCGTGTAATGTAATCAAAACACCATATATTTTTTATGGTAGTGGGAATGGTAATTTTAATTTCATAAATTAATATAGAACATTCCGTTTATCTTTTGTAAATAAAATCAAACATTTTGTATAAATAATATTTTTTCAATTTTATTAAAAGAAATATATAAGTTCTTATTTATAGAATAGTAATCGATTTTTAATTAATTTTTTTAATTTTTTTCTAAAATTATCAATTGATGAACAAAAGACTCTAGTGGAAAAAAATTAAAAAAATAATATTCTTCTTTTGGAAATATAACTCTCTTAGCAGTTTATAAAAATTAATATTATAAACCCCATTAAAGAATAACATTTAATAGAACATTAAAAATTTACAATATAATATTTCATTGAGGGGTTTTTATACACCACAATAAATAATATAGGAGTATAACATAAAAATATGAATCAATGAAAATAAATTAAGATGAAGTCTATAAAAGTTAGTCTGAATCATCACATACATTATGTATTTATTGGATAATAATATTGTGATAATTATTTATATCATTAAAAACTTTTTCAATTATATTATTATTTTTATATTATCTCATATCATTGTATATAACTTTAGTTCATTATTTATGTATGATTTGGATGTTTTAATGGTATTCGTCTTTTGTGTCAAAAAAATATTTCTATGTTCAGCTATGGTCAATGTAGATATTAGTTAAACAAAATAATAATAATAATAATAATAATAATAATAATATGTATTATATTTATACATAAATTATAATTTTAAAAAACATAACTCTTTTTAATGAAAATGAACAATGTTAGGATCGTGGAGATGGTGGGTCATACAAATGCATGAATAATGTTTGTATATTTCAAGGATCATTTTGGAATTATAAAAAGTAATATTTTATCATTCATGTTGGATAATAATATAATGAATATATTATAATTTCATTAAATATACTTATATATCATGTATATAATTTTGTGCTAAAAAAGAGTCACATCACTTAATAGTGGCATTAATCCACACGTACACAACAACATCGTTATTATTTATCCATGTAAGTGAGAAAATGAAATACTATACTTAATAATTATAAATATACCTCAGATATAATTATTATTTCAAGTATATGATATATATTCATTAATATTATCTTTATTGAGTACTATTTAATGTTTCGGAAAAAAATGATATCACTTCGTGAGGCGGCATCCCACCATAGAGATGAGTGACGTCATCATATCCCACACAAAAACGTATGTTAAATGGTATGTGTGATATAATATGTCCAGAAATATAATTTTTTTTACATATAATATATATATACTATAAATCCAAGATTATAACAATATTTAATCAATGACTGTTGAAAGTGAGTGTCATTGGTTAATGAGGCAGTAGTCTTCTATACCCAAGAATGATGATTTCATATTCCATTAGATAGATGAGGAAATAGATTTAGGTTATAAAAATAATATTATAACATATCATGATATTTAATGTAATTTTATTATTATATGTTCTTAATTAGATAATATTTCAAATAGGAGGATGTAGAAATAATATAAATAAAATGCTCAGTTAAGTAATATACTACTTCAACATACAACCTCCTTATGTATGCACTGAAATGCATCATATGGTCGATTTAATATAAAAATAAGAGATATAGGTAAATTAGAGGGAATAATGGATCATATTTTGTTAGATATTTTCCAAAAAATAGATTTTATGGTTTCAATATGAGAGTATATATGGTGGCCATTTATAAGTGAGGTTAGTGGAATGCTTGAAATTTTTTAAATGAAAAATGTGTACCCATGTTGTTGACACTTAAAAATGATAAAAAAAAAATAATGGACCATTATAGATAATTATATGTGACAATGTATAAATATATCCATTAAATATATTCAAGATATGTATTACCTCATATTGAAACATGGATATTTAGATTCACACTTCAATAAATGCTTTTTTACCTTAACTGTGGTAAATATTATTTAAAATATCCAATTTTAGTTATGGTAAGAAGTTATGTTTATATTATTATAGAGTATAAATTATTCTGATTAAAAATATGTTTTCCATTTTACCAATATAAATTTATAGAATATGAATAATTTAATTTAAAATTAAACCAAAAGATGTGACAAAAAATATTTTATTTTAAAATGATTTTTATGAAAAGTATGACTTTATATTTACTATATTAATAGTAATAATTATTATATGAATTTAATATATATATATATTATAAATTTGATTTAAATATTTTATTATTATGTTTTTTTTAATTCATTAAAAATGAGATCCATTATGTACATTAAAATAGTAATGAGAAATATCCAGTTTCCAATCCAAAAAATGCACTTAAAATAAAATCCAGATTTAGGTGTATTCAAAAGAAATTAAATGGATTAAAAAAATTAAATAATATATATGTTAGTTGATATAGTTTCATAACGTAAATGTTATTTAATTTTAAATAATTCAATGATGAGAAAACACATTTTACAAAAATCAGTTTTTTCATTATTCATTGAAAAATTATTATGTTTTGAAAAATATAAAAATTTCCCTATAAGATACATTTATTATATTTATGATAAATATGAAATATTTTTTGAGAAATCAATATTCGAAATTTTATAAATTAACAAATTAAAAAATTATAAATATATATTTTTAATATTTAATATTTTTATTTTAATTTAATTTTTTATTTTTTTAATGAATGTAAATATTAAATTAATATTAAAAAAATGGAAATTATTTATTTTATCATTGAAATGTTTTTTTAATTTAACACCGATATTAAAATTTCTTCCCCAAAATTTTATTAACATAATAAACTAGTGGGGACATGATTCCCATACTAAATATTAAAATTACCATATTGCCTCTTCATCCTTTTGGTTTGTCTATAACTCATAACATAGTGAATCAATTTTTTTTAAAACAATTACTATATAATTACAATAATACATTAAATATCTTTAAAATAATAAATATTATTTTCCAACTAACTAATTTAGTCTACAAAAAATTATTTTTTTTCTCCATATATATCATTAACATTGAAATAAGAAACAAATTCTGTACCAAGGATAATCTTAGAGGTAAAGACATTTAGGATGAAACTAATCAAAAATTCCCCTATATTTGATATAGTCAAATTTAAAATTTATATACATTTAACATTTTTCTAAATTTAATATGTCCTCTCTGTGGAGATATTTTATAAAAAACATGATCGCTAACCACAAAAGAAATAGAATTCCTTCATTTATCAACAAAAAATCTCTTTATGTTGAGCCATCTTCATAATTTATTTTATCAAATACACATTATTTCGATTTTCCGTACTAAATTTTTTCCTATAATCATTATTTATTATAGATCCCAAAGTATTTAAAATATATTATTACATGATTCATAAACATAATATTCAATTAATACAACAAAAACATCATAAAGGCTTGATGCCTATAGAAAACTATGTCCATATTACAAAAAAAGGAACAAAAAACCATTCATCGAGATTTCATTCATCTTTTTGATCTTATAAAATTAATTTTAACTCCTTAAACATAATTGGTTTACCTTGAGAATATATAAAGAATGGGGTTACATAAAAATACCAATAAGGTATATGATAAAGAATCATATCAAGAGAATCAAACGTATAAAAAGATCTCATAATAAATACTTTTCAAGTCTAATTACATGGATGTTTAAAATAAGTCATCATGGTATCATAGATCATTAAATCATAATAAATGTATAAAAATTTATTACAATAAAAAATCAAGATTAAATGATAAATACCTAGATAATAGCACATGGCGGATAAAGTCCCATAATTGAATATGTTTACTCCCTTGTACCATACATGAAGAATTATGAGACTAAATCATTACACAACTAATTAGAGAAATATATTGTATTATACATCATAACATGTTAATCATCTATGTGTTCCACATAAAGGAATAAATCATAAGTAATAACAAAATAATTACACGTGTAATAAAAATGGGATGTATATTCTTTCTTCATATCATAACCAATATATGTATCATAAAAATGTAATTTAAAAATTGATCATTTGGAATTTGTTTACCCATAAAAGGAAACAATAATAACCTAGGAATATATGTGAGATACATATATTCACAATTTATAATCATTCTATAACACAATGACAGAGATAACATCAGCTCGTGAGAGAATGTTTATCTGCCAAAGGAAATATTGGTTTAGATTGATCCCTTACCATGAGACAAAATATTAATGTGTATTCTTTATTATCATGATTAATAAATTAATTTTATTTATTTTTGTTATTAAATTTTTTTTCAAGTATATTGTTCCTTTTATTTGAAATTTTATCATGTCTTATTAAATTACTTTTCCAATTAATTTCACATCAGACATTTTAATGATAAATAATTAATATGTCCAAAATCAGTTTGGTAGGTTGAAAATTATCAAATATATTATTAATTAATAATATAAATAATGGTATCAATTTATTAATTATAATTTTTAAAAATATATTATTTTTTTAAAAAACCATGAAATATGAAAAATGTTGAAAAATAACAATGTCAAAATAATAGAGATTATTGTCCACACATACAAATGAGTATTGAAAATATTTCTAATGCTCATAGTGGATGTTGGTATGTGTTATTTTTTAATAAAACTTTGATAAATATAACTTAAAAATTATATTTTTTTTCTTTAAATACCCTTAGACTTACCATTCTAGTGGTTGGTAAAAAAAATGAATCACATTGATTTGTAAGGCGATAGTCCACCATACACCCAAAGGATGTCATCGTTTAATCAATGGTTGATAAGGTATGAATTTATGTGATATATTAATTTTACAGAATAAAATATTTATCATGAATATAATATATAAACATAAAATTATTCCTTATAACCTTTTTGTAATGTGTATGTGAAAAATTAATCACATCGCTTCACAACTTGGTTGTCTTCCATACAAACAAATGACATTATAATATTCTCAACAAAATAGAATGAAATAAATAATATATGAAATTATAATTAATTTTTTATAAATATATCATTAATATTATATATAAAGAATATATACATCATTTTATCAAACAATAATAAGTTTTCATTGAAAAATAATTATCTCAGTTTGCGAGGTGTTAGCCCAACGTACAAATGATCAATGGTTTTGTTTCGCATTTGAGTGAGGGTGAAATGTTTTTATATAATTGAAATAAAATAAAAGCATTAAAAATTTAAACACTAATATTATATTATATTATATTATAATTCTTTGATAATACTTTATGGAGTTAGAAGAAGAAATAAAATAAAATCATCTTCTTTGGATGTTACCTATTCATCATAAAACTAATTTTTGTTTAAAAAAATCTTCATATATATTTAATTCTAAAAAAATATAGGATTATCATTTGAGAGGTGGAATTTAGGTAATTTAATTGCGAAGTTATTGGGAAATATAATTAATTTTATGGTTGTTGATTGTAGATGAGAGGGGATTCCATTTTATAAGTGGTTGACATACATAATGGTAATTTTTGATAAGAAAATATTAAAACCATGATTTTCTCATTATAAATAGCTTACAAATTTTCAATTTTACAAAATCATACGATATAATCCCTATATAGTAACATATAATCTTAATTTGATAGGTTTTGGGTAAATTTTGACCCTTAAAAATTTTTTAACCCCCATTAATCATTTTTTTATTAGTCTTAGTAAATAATTTTTAATCTTTTAACAATTAATTATTGTAAAAAATTAATTTGAACATATTATATAATATTATTTATTATGATTAAAAATATGGAAACTATTTTCCCAAATTCATCTCACATATGTTGAAGATTTCAATTTTTAATTCAAAAGTTATACGTGTCAAAACACATTTCTCGAAATGGTATGCTATCAACATATGAAACAATGCTTATATAAATATTTATTATGAAATTGATTATAATGACATAATTTGAAATAATTAATATAGAATTTACTAAATTTATATTTATAAATCAAATAAATTAAAAAAGGACTTTTTCATTCTTCTAAAAATTTATTTTATTAAAATTTTGTATTTCTCACTATTTATCCAAAAATGAAACATTTTAAAAACAACCCTAGTATTTATTATATTTAATTTTTATATAATGATTTATAAATGACGTTGAATTTTTAAATTTATGTTTTTGAAAGTGGAAAAAAATTATTTTAGATATTGTGTTCACAACGCGACTATTACATCTTTTAGAATTAATATAGTTTTTTTTCAGAAAACTTTTAATTTTTTCAAATGGTTTATATTGTTTTTATAATCAATAGATAATAATTAAATTTATTTTATACATGTGTAAAATTTAATATTCATAATTTACTCAACCCTAATAATAAAAATCAATTTAAAGATTAGGTTATAATGGAGTTGTTTGAATAATAAAATTTAAATAAAGTATTGGGTTTCATTTAATCATAGCATTGTGTTCATCACAAGCTCTTAGAGAGTTCAATTTTATATAAAACGAAATTTATCATAATTCTTATGGGTGTTAATTTTCTCCAAATTCATCCTAAAATATGTTGTTTAATACCATTTTCAATTTAAATCCACTAATGGTTATGTATATATAATGGAATGAAAATAGTTGTTATAAGAAAACTCACTAATATAATGTGTTTATCCGAACATGAATTATATTCCATAGAATGAGAAAAATTTATATCATCCATGATCTAAATAATTCACTTAGAATGAAAAAATAAATTAGGATGAAAACTCTATAGAAATGTATTTTAGTAAAAAACGAATTTTGAAGATCATTAAAAAAAATTTATGTGAATATAATGTCATAGTCTGATACAATTGAGGGAGGAACTCTATGTAAACTAAGAATATTCATTATATATAGTCTATAATGATTATCCAAATACATATTTCTAGTTGTTATGGAAATTTATATATTTAATTAAATGATCCAAAATAACACTAATCACATTGTTTACTAGTGATGACCTTATATCACAATATGAAATTTATTGGAAAATTTTCCCATTTCTACTCAATAATTGGGAAGTTTAATGAATTTAATTTTATAATATTCCATTTGTGTTAACTTTATATCAATTCAAAAATTTCATTGTGATGTATGAAATATCTTTTTTCATTCCATCCCACCAGCAATACTCTTGAATGTCTCGGTACATCATAGTACATCCAGGATGGACATAAAATAGGGAATTATATGGTCCAGTAAACATTACACTCATCAAATGGGGATCACATAATAGACATGATGATTTTAAAATTATGATAACACCTTATTAATTGATTTTAAACTCATGAAAAATAGACATACTAATGGATTCTTCCATTTCCATGAAATCGTTATCTTACTTATGAGCATTCAAAATTTATTCTGATAGAGTAGGCATCACTGAAAACAGAAACAAAATAGAGGATGTCTTTATATCCCCAACATCTATGAAAAATTACATTAAATCATTAACCAAAGGGCTATATCATAGATATAACGTGGTTAATATAGCATTGTTTTTTCTAAGCCAATATTAGACCAGTTTTATGATTTAACAATAATCATAATGAATCCTGAAAAAAATCTTTTATCTTATATATACATCTCCTATATTTCATATTAAATTCATTTGGAGTGAATATATACATCAAAATTTTTTATTATTATATACTTCACACATTTTGTCATATAAATTATGCCACCATATTTTTATAGAAAGAATAATGGAATCTAATTCATGATCCTGTCCAATGTAATTTTACTACGGAGGTTTTGTCTTACATGAAGCATAATAAATTACCTAATAATTCCACATTAGGAACCAAAAAATTCCATTCAATGATGTATAATATTAAATTGAATATTTAAATTTTATAGACAATAGGTGAAAAATTATAGCTATCGCCGATATTATTTTTAATTAATTAAAACAATCATACAATTTTTTTGGAAGATTAATTTAACCCCATTTTGAGTTAATTTGTTCAATCGTATTGAAAAAAAAGAAATTGTTTCCAAAAACCACCATTTATAACCCTCTAAACCATGAGAACTTTGAATCACATTTGGTTTTTTGGTCTTGGAGATTTTCAAAAAAAATAGGAGGTTAAATAATATTCCCATATATAGAAATAATAAATTCACAGAATAATTTTTTAAAATAACAATTTTCACTTTCTTTCATTCCCTTATATTTTCTTATATTTTATTGTTTGAAACAAAATCCATAAGTTTCACTCATGTTCCTATTGATAACGAAAAGGTAAAAAAAATTCATCCATATATACAAAAAAACTAATCCATGAACTCATAAAAATATATATTGATAATATATTTAAATAAATAGGGTTAATTATAAAATCCAATGGGAAGAACTACGATATCAATATTCTTACATATAGTCCAAACCATTGTCTTCAAAATTCCATCCTCATTAACCATAATGTGATGGTTCCCAAATAGTATAACTAACAATGAATATTTCAATTATTCTTGGAGATGATAAAAAAAGTCATCAATATGAGATAAAGGATATTTTTTCATAAGGATTATGTGTTTTAGTGAACAATAATCAATAAAAAGTTTCATTGAACCATATTTATTCTTAATAAAAAACATTATTACCCCAAGGTGATGTTCTTGGTTGAATAAAACAATTATATAACTACTCCTACATCATGTTTTACCATTATAATAGATGTAATCAATACATATGATATGTGGTTTTAGAAATAGGTTTAACAATACTCACTGCTTAAATAGTAAATTGAACATCTTGTTCAGGAATAACACTCAGTATGTCAAGATGAAACCATTTCATGTTTTTTCAATATCAGAAAATCACAAATTTTTACAATTTATTTCTTTTCAAAAAAAGGATTTATGAAAATTTGGGATCCATATATAATAAACACATCAACTTAAAGCTGAGTTAATAGTTATTTTAAATAATTGAATAAAACCTCCTTTTCTATGAAACGTATCTTCATAGGATAATATAAAATCCAATCCATATCAAAAATTATATAAAACATATATATTCTAAGGGAAATAAATTACAAGAAATATCATACCACTACTAACAATATGAAAATTCAAATAAATAATTATTTATTTAATACTTACACCATGAGTATTCATGAAAATTTATATCTTATTTTTATTTTCTCATGTTTTATTTTTTTTTTTAGCTGAAATATATGAATTAGATGATCCAAAGTAAAAAAGGCAATATTCATAATTCGAATGAATCAGTATCATAATTTTCAACAGTTAATTGGATGGTATAACACTAAAAGATAAAGTTAAAAATGAATTTTATAGTCTATTTTATTTCTATGTTTTATAATTTTATTCCTATGAAAATAAATTCATACACAAGTTATCATAATGGATTAACTCATTAAAATAACATAACTATTTCATGGATATTAGTTTACACATTTGTTGATTGTTAAAGGATGTTCTATTAAATTAATCATCTCTATGACCATACTAAATAAAACAAAAACACATTACAAATATATTCAAACATTCCCTGTAATTGTTTTCATCCCACATAGATCTTTTAGGGGATTAACATTAGATTTCATAATTTTTTACTTGTATGTTGAATTGCACATTGACGTTTTTTACTTTTATCATATAGGTGACCATATGTTTCAGAAAAATATATCTCCATGTTGTCAAAAAAAAATAAAAACATTATCATAAAATTTAAATTATTATGGTACCAATGCTCTTCATTGTAATTATTTAAAACATGAGTAAAATTTATAAATTTTATACTACATGTGAAAAATAAATATTCAGTACATACCTGGAAATCTTTTTGTAGTTTAAATTTCATATATCATTAAAATCACTACCATGTTTCTTTAATTCCATGTATTTTTTCACTATCCAATGGAAAATAAAATTAATGGAATATTTCATAATAAAAATATTCTTTAATGTGCCTCACTCTAAGGAATCATGATCATTTTTCTCAAGGATATCCTTATCCAAAGACCACCATCGATTATCTTCACATTGAAAATTATAATTGAAAATTGTAAACTTTTAATGTTCTATAAATCCCAAAATTTCAAATATATTCTCCATGTAATTAACTCATCCATTGGCTACATTAGGGACAGAAGATCTTGTGAATGAAGGGTGATTTTTACTCATGAAACACTCTAATACTGACATGTTTCTTTATGGTAGAACTATGTATTCCCTGTAAGGCATACTACCATAATTTATATATATATATTTTCTACTGATCCATCACAATAACAAACTATTATATTCTATTTTCCCCCCATATTGGGAATTTTCATATAGATTTTCCTACACGGTCCTTCCCACTATAATTTTCTTGTTTAAAAAAACAATTCTGAATATATATTGATTAGATGAAGAAATAAGGAAATCATAAAATTTTATAACACTTCAACATAACCATAAATTAAGATATTTCATAAAAAATATATTAAAATTATCTAATATTTCAATATTATCTAATTCGTTATCTAATACAAACATTAAGGAGAAAGCCATAAAAACTAAAAATTCTAGTGAATTTTACACTATAATTTACTTTCTCAAAATTATAATTATGTTTTTTGTTATGATAATTCAGGAGCTAGATCATAACTATTACATAACAAACCCATAATTAAAAAATTTGATAATTATAATAATTATCCATTTTCCACAAAATATAAAACTCGTCACATAAATCATTTTTTAATTTCATAGAAAATGATGATGACGTTCGCGATAGATTCATCCTTACCCATACTCATCTTAAAAAACTATTATTTTTTAAAATGTTGGATGAAAAATTAAATATCATTAAGGGATATATAAATAAAAAAAGAATGTTTTTCCAGTAAAAAACATGCATAATAATGTTTTTTTTACTTTTTTTCTCAATGTAATATGAGAGAAATAATTATTAAATTTAACATGAAAAACACACACTTTTTTATAAAAATAAATCATTGAAACCTGATGAAGGAAAATCAAGACCTGTTTTTTGGAAATATTGAGCATCACAATTATAATCTATATTAATCCCATAATAAATAATAATATTCTAGTTAAATATAGAAGAGAAAACCTCTAGTAACTGCTTCATTATTTACTATAAAGACACAGAGCATTAACTAATGTGTTGTGACAGTATCTTGATTCACAAATCACATAAGCTATATTCGGCTCACTTAGTGCTATCTCGATGCACCCATACTATAAGATATATTAGGATCGCCAATGATCATATAATTCATAAGTATGATATCATGAATAATTTTTTATGATTAACATTTTTCAACATAAAACATTAGAAAAAAAATTTCCAATTCATATGAATATGTCATTCATATATAAAAAATACTTTTTCTTTTGGATACAATGATTCAATATAAAAATACCATTGTATTTTCATTCCCCATTTTAAATACCAAAATTCCCAAAAAAATGGGGTTTTAGATTAATAAATAATAAAATAAAATGATGGAATCAAAACCTAAATTAACGGTTATAGAGGAAGAAATGTTCATTGTCACCTTATATGCTAAAATAGAACATTACTTTAGCAATTTGTAAATAGTGTCAAATATTTCATTAAATTATTCAATTATAAAGAATATTTAGAGATTATGATAAATATTCTTTTATAATACACTCATGTCCAAATAAATTGATTAATAAAAGCATTTTGATATCATGAATCTTTAACTAATATAATGTTTTAAGGAATGAATTAAAAGAGGATAATCATTTTAAAAGAATAATATCATTCCATTTTATAAAAAATTGAATCATAATCCTGATGAAAAAATAACCAAAAATAAAACCATAAATATAATGGTAAAATAGATATTTAATATATGACATGTTAATGGGGTTTTTATATAATACTCATAAAATAATATACGTACATTAAAAAAATACACCTCTATGTACATAAATTAAAATATTTCACATTACCTGGAGTCTAACTCATCATGAATATTCCTTATCACCATTAAAAATAACCATATTTCAATTATATACATGATTAAGAGCTATTTAGAAATTTATTATTCTTTTTATTTTATCTATTTCCATGATATGCACAATTATTTAATCATTTATGAACACATAAGATGTTTTCATGGTATTCTAATTTTGTATCAAAAAGGACTTTGGTAGCATGACAGTGGTCAACAAGATCATAACCTTAATATATATAAAATAATAAAAACCATATAATTATAATTTTTATTCATCAATTATACTTTTAAAATAATCCAAGAATGATGTATTTCATAAATAAACTAATTACAGTCATGAAGATGGTTGGTTTTACCTATGCATGTGAGAAATTTATGTTTTTCAACCATTATTATATAAAGACGGTATATAATATTTAATAATTACAAAAATATCAACATAGTAGAAATAAAATATTATTTCTTTAATATACAAATACATTTCATCTGTGTGATATAGAAATGATAAATAATCACAATACTTCTTGGAGTTGGTAATCCACACAAACATATGAACGAAATTATCAAATTTTATTTTAATAAATTATAAGATATATTATCTATTAAAAATGATAAATATTTCAAAAAAATTAATTTTTATTATGGAAAACTAAGATCTATCCAGAAAAAGAAAGATCCATATATTCGCAAAATAAAAAATTACACAAGTTTGAAGGTAGAAGATTTACAAAAATACCTCCTAAAGAAGGGAAGAAGATCATTATGAACATTATCCTCCTAGGAGAAAGCCCATCTGTGATCACATTTTGGAACCCCTACATAGAAATCCCATCTACCAACGTATTCATATGGAAAACCAAGGATTTCCCCAGTACGAATTGCCATCCGCCAATGCACTTTCCCATCCGCCGTGGGAAACCATGGCGCATTTTCCCATCCAACATCCCCTTGTTAGAAAGCCCATCCGCGAACACATTTTCCTCCCTATACTCATGAGTGGAAAAATGTTCCTTTGAGTAGAGAGAGTCTAGACAATTAGTCCAACAATTGGTTAGCTTCCAAGAGAGATGCAAATCCCCAGTACGTATAACTGATACTATTATCATGGAATCACATTCAATACAATTCTTGTTCCAACCCTGACATTATACATGCTCCACCGCTATGATGACACCATAAATATTCTCTTCAATAGAATATGGAATACTAAATTAGCCATAAATTCACCCAAGAACACTCCCATGATGATCTCTTAAGAAATCACCAAAGACAACGGGTCCTGGATTACTCCATGAAGCACTATCAGAGTTGACTTTAGTCCAATCATGAAAGGGGGTTTTCCAAATGACATACATTGTTCTATATGGGGGATGAAAATTACCATTCATTCCAATCTTACTAAGAACCGATATGTCATGAATTGAATTTGCACAAAACACACCTTTCGTAGTTTCCACCTCACCTACATCACCAAGAATCCATGAAAGTGTTGCACAAATCTAAAACTGTTGTAATTCATGTTTGAATTTGTTTCATGACAACCAAATTAACTAGATAGCCTCTGCAGTAGTAGCTAGAAAAAGAAACCGGAGTTGTGGTGATAGAGTAAAACAGCACCAGCTCATAATGAGGCCTTCCGTTTTGTTGAAGTGGTGTAGCGGAACCTCAAAAATGTCATAAACTTCCCTCCATATCGCCGAATATGTATCATATATGTGGAATATGTGATCCACCAATTCCTTATGATGAAACCATAAAGCACAGATGGAGAAAAGTGAAATACTACATACCTACAAGAAATCATCAGTAGGAATTTTTTTGTGAGCCATCCTCTTTGCCATAATGGACCGTGAAGGCCTTATGAACATCCTTCGCAGATTCTGAATCCATTTTACATCATTTTATCTTCCATTAGAGTGGTTATAATACCTATTGGAGGTGAGAAAACCACTTGCAGCTGGTTCACATGCCCAAAAATCACCAATAGAAGACCACCAATAATCATCCACAATATAAGTAATATGAGCTAAAAGATTATACATGCACCCAAGTTGTTCCTTAATTGAAGGATAATAATCTAGATTAGACTCCCCCTCTTTGACCAAATCAATAAATTGATTCCCAACCCAATTAGACTTCCAAAAAGGCAGAAAGGATTCCATGGAAACAAGCCATCGAGAGTCAACATCAATTTATGAAAAAATGTTCTTAAAAGAAGGCCACACCAAGGAGTTAACATAGTTAAATATTCTTGTTTTAAGCCTGTGAATGAACTTGGCCTGATGAAAAATGGTAGCAGCATATTGCATGTTTATAAGTCTCTGTTAAAACCTAGCTTGCAAAGACTCATTGAAACCCCCTAAATATTTGATTTCCATGCAACCCTCATCAGGAGATTTATATACTTCATTCCATGGAACCATTGCTAGTAGTCTTTCCAATATGCTTCCACTCCAAAAAAAAATTATTTATAGAAGTATTAATACTCATGATTAAAGAAATCATCCATTTATATACCACAAAAAACTATAAAAAATTTTAGATGTTAATTGATTTGACCAAGGAAACCATACCATCCATTGATTAAAAAAAATTCCATGTGGAGTGTTTTCCTTTAATCATGATAACAATACAAGAAAGATGAAAAACCTTTAGTCTCCCCCAATACATGGGAACTCCCAATTATGTGAAGGGAAGATGTCCCTCATGAATGCCCAATTCTCTGATGATATCATTTATCCTTGGGGTAGAAAAGCCCCAACCAAAAGAAACAAATTATTTTCTCCAGCCAACCACCTGACCTGAAACCAATTAGTAATGAAAAATACCTCTCTTTATATTATTTATGTTACCCTTATCCCCTTTGGTAAGGAGGATAATTTCATTAGCATATAAGAGATGCAACAGAGCAACAATACCCCTCCCAATATGAATAGACTTTAATATACCATTATCATCCATGATATAAAGAATCCTTCTAAGGTAATCCTCGGCAATTGAAAAAGGATGGTTGATAGGGGATCACCCTATCTTACACCTCTCATGCATTCAAAATATCCATTAGTGGATCCATTTATGATAACTGAAATATGAGTATAACGTATATTTTTTATGACTGAATTTATGATGACCTCATCAAACCCATACATGACAAGGATGTTGAAAATAAATCCTCAGTCCATTGTTTCAAAAGACTTATTGAAGTCCACTTTAAGATAAATATTACCACCTATGACTGATTTTATAAAAATACTAACACACTCAGAGGCGGTGATAATTCCTTCTTTTATTGATCTCCCATTGCTAAAGAAAAAAATAATATTGCGAGACAATTTTTCGGGCAACATAGGAGAGCCTATTGGAAACAATTTTACAAATAACTTTATATATAGTGTTAACCAGAGAAATTTGTCTTAAGGGATGAACTTCATTAGCATTATCCTCCTTCGGGATAAGGGAACGAAACTAAGAATTCAAACCTCTAGGAAGAGACCCACCTTTGAAAAAATGAATGTCTAACCTGCAAACATCCACACAGATAAGATCCCAAAAAGATTGAAATAATATGTTACCAAATCCTTCAGTACTAGGTGTACTCTTAGACATGAGGCTAAATACAGCCACATTTATCTCTAGATCTAGGGGCACAGCTGTGAGATTGGAATTGTCCTCTTGATTCACCATTCTCAGGATCACCCCATTCATAGGAACATTGATGGTTTGGGGAAAAAACAAGATTGTCTTATCACCCCATCCATAACCTCCTTATTACCTTCCATGTAATGAATCATTTAAAATGAATCTCACTACTTCTCATGGAAGTTGTCTTATGTACACATGACTAACATAATCTTATCCCTAAAAATGAAAAGTAAAAAATTATATGTGCTATCATAAACATATAAAAATTATGATTCAAATATAATATATATACATTAAAACCATCACTATCAAATTATTTGAGAGGTTATGATGAAAAACAGATGACATCCTTTTGTGAGGTAGTAGTAATATTCACACATGAATGATGATTTTTTATCCAAATATATGGAATCTAAAAAGGATTTAGGTTATTTCATTAAAAAATAATATTTAAGTATATGATAGATATTTTTTTATTCTATAATAAATTTTAATGAATATTTTATGTTCTTGGAATAAATAATAAAATTAAAATTTTTAGTTATGTCTGATACATATTCATTAAAAATTCTCCATAGGTAATCACCAAATGCATTCGTTGGATGAATTAATTATCAAGATTTGGGATCTAGGTCATATTAAGGGAATTATGAAAGATATCAATAAGTCCTTAGATAATACAAAGAGCATTGAATTTTTTAATGTGATGGGAGAGTTTATGTACTCTTAAATCTTATGTGAGTGGAAAATTTTAATTTTTGAAACAATAATGGTGATCCCTGCTGTTCAAATGCTAAATAGATCCAAAAGGAACCATTATCAATCATTACACAAGAAAAAGTAAATTTATGCACAATAAATAGATGTTATTCAAAAAATTTAGTTCAATTTAATCATTACCATTTTAGTTTAACCCCTTGTAAATCTAGTATTACTTTAGTCAGTGTATCTAATTATTACATTTTTATATATTAATTATAGTAAAATGTTATGGTGTCCCAATTAGATAATTAAAAATATGATGATTTAAAATATGGAATACATTTTAACACATTAAATTCAAAAAAAATTCATTATTTAGTATAAAATTGTACACATATACATGAAGAAAAATTATGTTTTCATGAAATTTATCTTTTTAGAAAAATATGGTTTTACATTAAATCTAAGAATATTAATAATAAATTGTTTAATATAAATACATATATAATGATATAAAAAATTTAAATTTCATTTAATTCGTTTAATATTGGGATTTATTTTATTATTTATTATATATAATGATTTTTTAATTTTTAACATTATGTAGAAAAAGTTTGTTTATAAACCAATTTTTTTTACTAAAATCCAATAAGAAATTATTTCAAAATATAACATGTAGGATTAAATATTATTGTTGAATAAATATAATACATGGAATAATATTCATTATATAATGAGAATTTTATTTTATTTACTTTATTAAAATGAAGTGAAATTTTTTAAAAAATCATTAGTTTTCAATATTCACTAAAACCCAAATATTTTTCCAAAAATCACAAAATATATCTCTAAGTAAATTTTAATATAGTGTTTTAAAATATTATATTTATTTTAATAAATTGAAATACCAAAATTGATAAATTAAATATTTAAATAAAACACCATAATTAATTATTTTTAATTAAATATTTTATTTTATGGATTTTAAAAATGAGATTACATTTTTTATTTTATAAAAATATCACATTAATTTTAATAAATTTGAAAATGTTAAAATATATAATTGAATTGTTTTTTACAAATATAAATATTAAAACAATTTAATATATTCTGAGATATTTGCTTCAATAACTCAATGGTTGTTGGGATCAACAATATACAGTAGTCAAGATTTGATAGTGAAATGGATTTTCCAAGAGTATAAAAAACTATATTTATATATCCCACTATGGTATTATGTTATGAACTATTACATGATGGGTTGATGTTAGAGAAATAATGATATTGTAACCTTATAGAGAAAATAAAATGGAAAATAATGTAAGATGATTTATATATCACATAAAAGAATCTTAGAGTTGAATGAAATGTTATATTTATAATAATAAATGTGATATAGAGGTTGATGTTATGGAAAAACGTATTCCTATTAATTTATTTAATGAAAATGGTTTTATGATTTATAATGAAATGAAATATGACGTATTCCTATATTGGATTCATTGATATTTTTGAGCACATATGGATTATTTCTTGTCAAATAGATCTTCCCCATAATTTATATCAATATCCCTATGTGTTATAATGTAACTCATGTTGATTTAAATAACCAATCCATCAAATGTACCAAAATATCAGTTCATAACACTGGATATTGATCTTTCATTTTAAAAAATACTAGTAGAAATATCTGATCATATAATTACTGTACTAATGAACAAGACAATTAACCTAGTTAATGTTCTTTATGGGAATAAAATATTTAAAGAAGATACTTAGGATCTTGAATATATGAGGAAATATATAGATACACACATGTCTTAATCAGGGTGATTGAATATTGAAGGTGAAATTAATATTTTGGAGAGTAAAATGTAACACCAATAGTTTTTAGATTATAATTATCTTTTAATAAAATTTAGTACCATGATAATATTATTTACATATATAATCATGTTTAAATGAATTGGGATGCACAATAAACAAATTATATTTATTTGTATAGTCATTCGTATTACCATAAATAAGTTGTTATTTATATTAATAACTAAAGTATAAATATTATGTATTTTTTATAAAATTATTCATTAGTTATCAATTAATTTTGAATGAAAATAAAGAATCATTTCAAATTATATTTTATTTTCTAGAAAGTTAGTTTTGTTAGAGAATAATGATTCCTTTTTAACAAATTAAATTTACAAGTTTTGATGCATTATTTTATTGAAATTTTTATATTTCATAGTAAATGAACTATTTTAACATTCATCTAATATTTTTTCTAATCTTTTGATAGGAATAAATAAGTTTGTATAATTAAATTGTTTTTTTAATGAGCCTTCTTCAATTATTTAAAATTATTTTAAAATTAATTTCCAGAAATTATGAAAATTTAATCCTAAAAATTTTATTATATATTTTTAATTGTAGGGGTCAAATTTTATATAATTTTACCTCTTATTTTATGTCAATATGAATAATGAACGTAGTAAAACAATTACCTCGATTTAGGAAAAACTCGTAAAATATGGTGAAAACGTTTGGATAAAGCATTAACATTTTTTTTAACATATGTTTCTAACATTTAATTATTATAGTTCATTAATATATATCCATCCCTAGAATATATATCCAAAAAGTTCCATATATCTTTGAATATGGATTTTAATGTAATTATAGAAATGATTATATAAAAAATTTCACAATCAAGACCTTAATATGTTTAAAAATATTACATAAAGACAATTAGAGGATAGTCATTCTTCTAAATTTAAAATTTCAATGATTATTTTATATCATAGTAAATTATTTTAATATTTATTGAGATAATAGTAACATTTAACAGTAATGAAATGTCTACATGTGATTTATTCAATTAATATATAAATAAAATAAAAGATCAAAAAATATTACTAATAATATAAATCCTATTAAATATAGTGTTCCATGAAATTTATATATTCCTATAACATAGTTTTATTTTTTATGTAACTATATTAAAATTAATTATTTTTCATTTTGTATTTAGTGTCTAATTAAATAATTGGATACAAAATTGACATTAATGATAAGTTATAATAAATAATATTTTTTGACTATTTTAATATTCATTAAAATATAATAGACATATAAGTAAATGTAATATGGTTAATCATATAAAGAATCATACATTTAAGGGTAATTTTTTCTTTTATGATATCATTTTTAACCCTTTTTTTAAATGGTTTTTAAAACAGTTAAGGTCAAAAAATAATTAACAATGTGGTTAATAAAAAAGAGAAGGTATTAAATGAAATCATTCCCTTTCTGAATTTCATTAGTGGATTTTAATATGACCCTATACTATTTATCATCCAATTAATGGATATTTAGTATCATTTTTTTAGGATAATTACATTATTTTATTTCAATCTATAAAAAATTTTCATTTACGTTTACATCCTCCCTTTTAAAATACCACCCAACCATTCAATCCATTAAACCACTTTGTCCATTATAGCTCAAATAAAGCATAACAATTCACTTTAAAACATTAATATACCAAATCTAGAGGTTTTGTATCCCAGAAGAATAACATTATGATCCTTATGTGGAGATCCAATATAGTTCATTAAAAGAAGAGGTAAATGACTTTACTGATAACTTTTTGTATAATTATTCTTGTTATACATCTAAATATGTGGTATTTATGCTAAAAATAACCAAAATATAGTAAATATAATAAAATATTATTTTAATTATTATAAATTCTTTATTTTCCATCTTCATCATCAAATGGGATGTGAATGTTTCTCTAAGGGGAATACCCAACTTACTATATCCACATACCAGAATAATTAATTTCTCATCAATGTATTTATTGGATTGATATTTATGAGTTTAAGTCTAACATATAATTTTGTTATATAATTAATTTTATTTAATTATTATATCATTTCTAAAATTATACATTCCAATCACTGCATAAAAATATTTTCACTCATCATACATGTGGACAACCACCTCTATGAGGGGATCTGATTCATTTTTCATTTCTTATACTCATATATAGTGATAATGATGGTTTTTATAAGTTTTATTATTTATATTATATAATAATTATTCTCTAATGGTGATTTACTATTCTCGTTTCTTTTTCTGATCATCCAAAAAGTGAAAACAGTGTAAATGTATTTGTTCGACATACCATATTCATAAACATTGTAGATAATCTTTCCACTTCTATATTTTAATGATGAATATATATATATTCATATATGATGATGGAAAATACAGAGATGATTTACAATTATAATTTTAAATTTAATAATATAGAAAAATATAAAATATTCTTACTAAACAAATAATTTATTACCAAGAACAATGATTTTAAAAACATATTGTCAAAAAATTAATGGAAAGTTAGAATAAGTAAATATTACATTGTATTTTAGGTAGGTTTACGGTTGTAAATTAAAATTATAATACATATTTTTCAATTATATATTACTATTTATTATTTATAATGAAATATTATTCTTGAGGGAAGGTATTTTTTAATCAATCTTATTTTATGGAATTTTATTTATGCATTAATTTCAATTTAAGATATTTTATAATACTTACAAAATATATAAAAATAAATTAATTATCATATGGTTATTTATATAGAATTTTGGATTTAATTTCCCTAAAATCATATTAATTACTCATTTTCAATTGAATATTTTTAAGGAAAACATACATTATATTTCTATTTAGTAAAACCACTTTCTATTCCATGTTTATATTTTCAGATTTTTTTTTTATATTCTCATATGGATCATTAACATCATTTTTACCAATGTATTAATTTATAAAAAAAGGTTTTAATATAACATCATGTAATTATATGAAAGTTTTACTTTTTGAATTTTTTTAAATGTGTGAACATAATGTTGTCGTATAAATTATTAGACATGAATGGAATTTACCACCATCATTACCAATCAATAAATTGAATCTTACACTAAATGATTCCATGGTTCTTTAAAAATAATTATTTTCCATAATATTGTTAAACTTTTTTTATTTTAAATGAGATATTTTAACATTTATAGGTTATTTTCATTTTATATATGCAATTTACAATTTAAAATTATTATTCACATTTCAGTACAACCATTGATATTAATTATGTTTTACAAAAAATATAAATTAATTATAAAAAATATATTATTTCTCAAGATGTTTTATTATTATGATTATAATACGCGCATAAAACCCATTTATTTTTCATGTGTTATAACCAGATGATGTTATGAATTTTTTATACATGTTCTATTTTTCTAGGATATAATATGATGATATGAATAAATACTTTTTATGTTTGGTAACACATATGTATTGTTATAATTATGTGTTTGGAGGGACCTAAATAACAATGTTTAGTATATACATGTTCTAATAAAAATATATTGTAGGTTATGAAATATTTATCTAAGGGTGAAATTTTGGTGGAGAATACCTTACATATTTCACCTATTAGTGTAATGAACTCTATGATCCTATACAAGAAGCATATACTTTATAATAAACCACTATGGGATCATTTTTATATAAAATAATTCTATAAAAATCTCAAATTATTATTCTATATGTGTACATTAAATATTGTATATATATTTTCAATATCTAGTGTGAGTAATAATGATCAATCTGAACAGGTTTTTCTGGAAGTGTAGTTATTCATTATTATCCCAAATATTTTTATTACAAGATCATTTATATTACCATTATTAATAACATATACTTATTTACAAATACCATATCTCATACAATTAGTTTTTTAGTTATGATATTTGAAAATAAAATCGGTTTCATCTTATGTTGATAATCCTACCATCTGATGATAATTTTTTAATAATGAATTATATACATATTATTTCCATTTCAAAAACATAACATAATAATTATATTTTTATTAAAATGTAATTATATTATTATTTATGCTTATATGACCATCCATGGTAGAGTATTATCACACAATTCATGTAGGGGTTGGAAGAACCTAGACATGAATATATCTTAATTAATACATAACTATTGTCTATGAATTTTTATATTTTGGAATAATGTAAGTATTTACGATTAATGAATACTTAGGACACCTGTTTTTTTAAAAAAAACACTTTAATATATTTCTAAATATTATTCCAAATCTAGGCACTCAGACGACGTGTGATTCTAAGGCCCTAAGTGCCCGGAAATAATTTTACCAAAATATAAAAAATATTTTATATTACACAGTCATAGATAATTAAATAAATTAATAAATATCTTAAATGGTTTGTCATATTGAAAATATGAGACCATGGATAGGTCCGAAACGCGGTGCTTACCATATACAGGAATTCAAATGAGATGGTGTGGGATGTTTGGACCCTTTTCTCATTTGCGGTATGTAAAATGGATGAATTAAATTATTAAGTTATTCATTTAATTGGTCAATCATAAAAAACTCAACGATAGAGACTTAGATGAGAAATATGAGACCACCATTGAGTTTAGAATGTTGGTAGGGGTATAAACTTTGTTATCATAGATATTTCAACTTATGCGCCCTCGTTGATTAATCAGTCAATAGTTAATAATTTAATTATTTTATTAATACCTTAACATAATTGATGGAAATAAATACATATTTTAGAGGAATTCCCAAGCAACCCTATTTTGAAAACAATGACAACCCCTTATTCTCTCTTGTCCTTACCACTCACAAATGGCAAATGAAGAATGAAGACAATCTCCTTGATCCAGGTAGGTTAAAGACCAATAAACGCAACAGATCCTTCTGATCATTACACAAGTGGTATATTCATCAACAATAATCAATACATTCTAGGTAGGAATTGTCATTTGATATTTTTAAAAACTATATTAAACATTGAGTACTTCTATAATTTTCTGATCATTCTGCACCATATTACATGATTCTATCATTGACGTAAACTATGTTTATCAGTTCTTTATAAACTGAAATTGAACATTCTTGATCTATTTTCAATGAATTATTGGAAAATGATCCAAACCCTTAGTTTTTGTTTTTTTCTCTCCCACATTACTTAAATTATTCAATGTGGATTCCATGTGGATCACGATTCGATAATTTTCAGGAGACCTGAGGTTGATCGGGCACCCAGATTCATGATATATATGTGAAACGATGACGAAATCAGGAGTGGATAATGGATAATTGTAGATCTAGACTTTAGGATCACATATCTACAATCACATCATGGTTTTGAGTTATATTTTAGAAGATATAGTGTGAATAAGGTGTCAGTGGAGCAAGTTGGTCGAGGAAATTGTGTGCGATCTAGTGGGTTTAATCGCAATGGTAGGGTGATGTGGTCAAGTGGCTTCAGCCTAAGTGGGCCGACGACTCCCAAATATGGAGACTACGGTGACTTGAGGATGTGTAGAAGGTGGCATAGACATGAAAGCTTCCATAAAGGTAGCACACTATGTGGCTAGTTTGCAACCGGTGAGCAATGACGAGGGCCCCCAGAAAGTGGAGGACAGTGGGGTTAAGGTTGAGTCGGCAGGAGATCAGAGGTGGTGGGTGGGATGGCAAAATGCAGGAAGGGTGAAATCCTACATGAAACTAGGGGGAGGGGAAACCCTACGGGGTTGGCAGCTACGGTTATAGAGGTGGAAAAGAAAATGAAGGGAATGAAAAATTAAACTAAAACTAAAAACATTATTATTATTATTATTATTATTATTACTAACTCTTTTTCTTAAAACTCCCCATTACTCTCGTTTGGGGGGTCCAATTAATGCTCCATCAGTAGCGGCATGCCCCTATTTGTGATTTGATTATTTTTTGACCATTTTGGATAATTTTCTCCAAAATTGTGTCCTGGACTCGTGAAATGCTTGTGAAATAATATATTTAATTATATTATTAAATCTTGGACAATCCATAACTCTTGTGTGTAATGTCTGACTGATGTGTCGTCAGTGGTGATATTACATTGTCTTTAAGACGGATGATTAAATACCACTGTAGGATATTGAATTCTGCATTGTGGTTTGGTTCGATGAAACACCAAAAAATAATATTATTATTATTGTTTCAAAATTCTTTCATTGGTCATAACACTTCCATACGACCTCGGGTATCCATTTTGGATAAAATAGTATCCAATTTTGTGCGTGTGTTTTTGAGTTGATTTCAAAGACACGATCCATATAATTAATTTGTGGTTCGTGTATGGGTCCCCATGAGATACCTTTTAAGCGTAATGTGACTTTGGATAAATGTTTCATCAGATGTCTATTTGGAATGAGTGGACAGTCTACCTCATGTGTTTTTCTACTTGGATCAAAACAGTTTGATCTATTTCAATGTCCATTGCCTAATATATAATCTAATTAATCGTGTAAACATAAAAGTAATATCATCGGATGAACCTTTGGATGTTTTCGAGAATGATGCTCATATTTTTGTGTTTGATGATGGCAGTAATTGCAGTGATATTTTCAGAATCAAAAAGTCTGTACTGGATAACTCTCCAGCATATCACCCATTTGTGGGGCTACGTAATATCATTCTCCATTGACTCATTAGTGTTTACCCTACAGTGTCTTACCCTCTAGATAGGACAGTCAATGGTGTTCATTGTTTACACATTTGGGATTACCCACCAGTAGGGATGCATAGTGGAATTCGTTGTTTACTCTTGAGGTAATACCCTCCAATGGGGATGGGTAGTGGCGTGTTCCATTTTCTCTTCCAAGACTACCCTTTGGTGGGACTGGGAAGTGGTTTTTGTCGAACAATCATGATGATAAATTTTTTGGATTTACATTTGGACTACTGAGT
Organism: Viscum album; assembly: GCA_963277665.1. NCBI lineage: Eukaryota > Viridiplantae > Streptophyta > Magnoliopsida > Santalales > Viscaceae > Viscum > Viscum album. The sequence goes on along the minus strand of OY728155.1, from coordinate 1,196,307,606 downwards.
AATAGGGATTCTTTTCCCACCATGATGTGTCCTTATTATGTGACCTAAAACCATGGGGTCGATACAGTGCCAACCAAATAAGATAGTATCAAACTGTTGTGATTGAGTCACATTTACATGTAGTTCATAGAATACATGTGTGATGCTAGGGATAAATGGTTACTTCTGGGACTATTGTATACTCACATTCTTGGGCACATCTTTGATATGGAGATCCACTTACTCTCTCATTAAAATTTCATTGATTGATCATATATATAAATATTTCTTCTTTTAGTACCCACTCATTGGGTTTTGGTTACTCTTCTTATAGGATCGATGAAGATGCATAGGGTATTTCACGTGCTTGATGTGTCTAGTTTCTTGTTGTTGGATGAATATATTCTCCAACTATAGGTAGAAATTACTCATAGAAAAATACATCTACTCACCATTACTATCTCCCTATGTATGGATGACATTACATCACTCTCTTATTAGGTTGAGATGCACTCCTTTTACTATAACTTTTCATATCTACTACTTTAATTTTTAGGATATCTCTTACGGCACCCCCTCCATCTTTTCATGGTGTCCTACTGAGTATTTTTATTCTAACTTTTACAAGGGCATTGCTTGCACGTTTGGTGCCTTATTAAGATGATAAACTAGTTTATCATGACATCATATGATTATAGAAATATATGTACTTGGACCATGTATGGTGGTCATAGAATGGGTTCTAGGAGTGAGGCCCTAAATTTAATTTAACTTATTATTTTCATCTAAGTAGTGGCACATGTTGGGTTTGGTGTTTATTTTTTACTTCTTTTCCTTTGAGTTTACTTTACGGTAACTATTTAGTTGTTGATGCATGTTTGGTTTATTTATAGCAATGTGGTATCTTTTGTTCTTTTTCCCCTGTACTATTTCATTGGGTTGGTTGCATTCATTTATACAAGTTCTTTGGAAAAGGCCTCTCCGTGTTATTCTGCCTTCAGTGCTAGTCGATCACCCCTAGCCTATAGAGGAAGGATTTAGGTTGTTGCGGCTCGAGCTCCGTCTTGGGTCGAGTCGTCACAATGTGGTATTCGAGGTGGTTCGACACTTGTGACTTTGTTAGGATATTTCCTTAAAAAATTCATGGTGGGGTTTAGGAAAACTATGTAAAAGTGCCTAGAGAATGACTATTAGGTTAGGGTGTCTAGTGATTGTATGTGAGGTCGGTGTATCCCTTTACTAGGACCCTGATTACCTGCTTGTCAAATCGGAACCTTAAGACTCTTGTTGCAGAGAACAATGGTATATGAATCATATAGGATTTAGTATTTGATTTCCCTTCTTGATAATGGTCCCCATTTTTCATTAATAATATAAATATATGTATATATATTCTCATCTAAATGTGGTACTCTTTGATAACATTAATGATGCCTCTACCACGACATCCAGCTGGGATACCATCTCTATTTTATGAAGACGATCCCATTTCTGTTGAGGCCTCTACTCTAGACCCATCAAGTGATACCATTCCTCTAGGTGGGTAGGTAAAAACCCACCACCTATTGAGAAGAAGACATCCCTATTAGGACCAGTTGGGGACATTCCCAGACATAGTGCACATCGAGAGTTCCAGCGACAGAGACCACTGAGGATTCCCTATGTTCCAGACTCGAAGGCAGAATAGGATAGGTTAGAGTGAGTGTCCTGCCTCCTCCGTCATGAATATACAATAGTTGATCATATGGTGGATTTGATAGCCATTCTTTTCCACAATGTAGGTGGGAATTGGTGGACCCTGGTTACGCTGATACTCAATGAGTAGACACTCTCTTCAGATGACTTGCATCAACTATTTTGTGAGTACTACTTCCCCTACTGATAGAAATCTATTTGAATTCATGAGATCCTCTAGTTTCGGTAGATATGGATGATGGTTGCTGAGAATTCCGCTAGGTTCACCAACCATTCATGCTACTCTTTGGACATGATCCATGAAATTTACATATTGGCACAGAATATTGATAAGGGTCTTCAACAAGAGATCTGTTTCAGTATAATTCCCCTATTCATACATATGTAGGCATGGGTTCTCGGGTGGGTTCTTGTGACATATGGGTTACTATCGATGTTTCACTAGATAGCTTGGCCTGATAGTGGTCACTTACAAGGAAAAATTCCCATGGAATTTGGTGAACGTCAGTTTGCAGGGACGCGACATAAGGGACCTTTCCACGATTAGGATTGTCCATTTGTTCAAATGAAAATAAGACAGCATAGACCACCAGGTCAAACCAGATAGGTCCAATTCTATTATTGTGATTGGTGAGGATACATAGAATGAAACTAATCGACCATATAGGCTATAAATCCTGGGCAGGCAGCAGGTGGACCACCGTAGTAGAGGCAGCACCATGACCAAGGTGATCCCGAAGGATGTGCCGCTAGCAATGGAACACGAGTACAAGGAAGTGTTGTATAATGTGATGAGATCCTCCCACCACCACCGACAAGACCACATCAGGTTTAGGGAGCTACTAGATGGGGCCACATATAGCTACATGACATTGATATATGTGACCCTCCATTGTCCAAGATGATAATAGGTACTCCTTGATTCATTTATACTTTTTCTAGTATAATTAATTTGAAACTTTTCAAATTACTCTTTTATCCCTTTTACTTCAATGAACATTTACCAGGGTGACAATGAAACATGGGTGTACCCATGTGTCAGTGTTGTTCGATGTAGCCTTAAATTTGAGAAGAAGAGGGTTCATCCCCCCACGAGTGCATTTTATGAAGGGAAAAAATAGTGACGGTGAGTTAGTGATGACCAATGAGTATAATATCAAGGTGTGGTGCAAACGTCCCTCTGAATTGTTCGTTTAGAGCGATGTAGTACATTAGACTGTATAACCTAGACCGAGAATTTCTAGTGGAGTTTTTTCTCTTTTTCCCTTTTTTATTGAATTCCACTAGTGTGCTTGATGGAGTGTTTGGTTTGTAGAAACCCTCTTTCCAAGAGGGGAAAATACATGTGGGGAATGCCAAATTCTGTCATTGTTTACTCTCTTCCGGTTAGATGATTTTACACACCAACCCTATTCGTTGGAATCATTGTGTGATCATCATCATCCTTGATAAAGTATTTATCAAGTACAAATCAAATAGATGGAGATTCCATGAACAAAACTATAAAACTAACTACATAGGGATTATAGTGGTTTCCTTCACCCTGAGAATTTGGAGACACTATCTTATAGAATAGAATTTGTTTCATTTGTTCATACCTCTAAAGTCCCAGGTACATCTTCACGCTGAGTGACTTGAACCTGAGGGAGTGAAGAATGTTGAACTCCCTATAGGACTACGACTTATAGATAGTTTATACTCCCAGAAAAGGAACTGTTGTTGTAGATTCCCTTAGCAGGAAGTCCCATGCTCACCTAGGGCTGGATGATTTAGAATATCGAATATCCCAATAGTTAACACTTATGGAGTAGGATAGTATTGATTTCTCCAGTCTACAGTGACGACTTTTTCACTTCTCGATCGTATAAGAGATTCTTAGTTGTGACACATTGAATGTGAAATATTGCATGACCAGATACTCATAAGTGTTTCAGCATATGGATATTCTGATGGATAATATCATGAGACCCTATTCCAAGATAAATAATTATGAGGATGGAAAATCACTTTGATTCGCATATTGTTCTAGTATAGAAAATGTGCTGGTGTTCCTGGGAGTAGAAGATCCATGTGTGAGTTCTGTATCCTGAGATTTTTGTATAGTTTTACTTTTCCGCGAATAGAAGCGTGAAGTGGGGAATTTTGTAATGACCTGATTTCTTCCTAAATAGACATTTAAATATTTTTAATTATTATTCCAGAGGCAGGAACCAAGATTTCGTGTGATTCTGAGACTCGGTGTGTCGAAAATTAACTATATAAAAATAATAAATATATTTTATATTATTCACAAATAGTTTGTTATAGAAAAATACATATCATCTAAATAGTTGGTCTAATCGGAAATCCAATACCACGGTTGTGTCTGGAAAGTACTATTTACACAAGGAACATCCTATAAGGAGTCGACATGCAAGGTTCAGATGACTTTCTTATTTCCAGTATGTTAAATGGATGAATTGAGTAATTAACATATTTATTTAATAGATCATACCCAAATTACTCACAGACAAGGAATCAGATGAGAAATCTCAGACCGTCGTTGATTTCAGAATATTGGTTTTTACCCTAGGAAGGTTATAACCTTTGTCGATGTCAAGAGTTCAGATGATTTGTCATTATTGTTGAATAATGAAATAATTAAATAATTAATAATTTTATTATTTTATTAATATCAAAACCATGTTGATAGTTATAAATTCTCATTTTAGAGGAATTCCATCATAATCCAATTTTTTTAATAATGAAAACTCACCCTTCTCTCCTCTCCTTCCAATTTAAGAACAACTAATGAAGAATGATGACAGAACCCTAGATCCTGGTGAATGGAATCATGACAAACACAACAGCTCCTTCACATAATTGCTTAAGGGATTTCTTAGTCAACAGCAGTCCATCCAATCCACGTAGGAATTAGCTAGGGAAAAAATCCATAGATTAAAAATCTAGTAGTTTGATAAATATCTCATCAATCTTTCATCACCCATATCACACATTCTTGGTCGTTTTTTCAGGAACGCTTGAACAACAATCCACACACATTGTTTTTTTATTTTCTCTACACATTTATTTACTTTCACCACCAAGGAATATATATAGATCCATGTTTGATTATTGTTAGGATCTTTGTAGATCAGGACCCAAGGATCGTAGATCTACAATCGCTCGAAAGTTTTGAGTTGGATTAAAGATGATGTGGTGCGAGGAAGGTTTCAACGGTGTGAGTTGGATGGGAAAACAGTGCGCGGTCCGTTGATATGAAATGCGGCAACGAGGCGAGGTGGTCGAGCGGCTTCGGGACAGGCGGCGCCGGCTGCTCCTGGGCGTGGTGGCTCCGGAAACTCGAGGAAGCATAGCAGGAATGGTCATTCATGATTTTGGTGAGGCACAACAGTAGGTAGTCATTTCAGAACCAGTGAGCTGTGACGAGGGCCGACGGAGGGTGGGGGCCAGTGGGGCTGGGATGGAGTATGTAGGAGAAGGAAGGCCAGTAGGGCCGGGATAGAGTCTGCAGGAGACCAAAGACAGTAGACAGTGCGGTAGAATGCTGACAGAGCGGTGGCCGGCATGAAACCATGGGGGAGGGGAAACCCAACGGGGATGGAGTCTAGGGTTATGGATAGGAAAAATAAAATGAAAAATGAAAATAAAAAAATGATAATAATAATATTATTATATTTTTTGTTTTTATCATTATGTGTTTTTTCTTAAAACATGCCAAACTCCCATTTTGGCCCAATTAATGTGTTGTCATTGTCAGTGTACCCAAATTTGTGATACGATCGATTAAAGGCTGTTTCAGTTAATTTAAACCAACTCGTTACCTAGGGTCATGAATCACCTGACAACAGAATAGATTTAATATTATTATTAAATCTTGGACACGCTATAACTCATGTTTGTGACGTCCTATTGATGTGGTGTCAATGGAGAGGTCACCCTGTATTTAAGATGTTGGATTCAAGGCCAATGATTGATATTGAATTCCAGTTCATTTTTCAGGTCCAGGAAACACCAAAAAATCATATTATTATTATTATTATTGCGGAATTCATGCATCTGTCGTAACTCCTCCATACAACATCGGGTTGGTGAACTTTAATCAACGTCAAGGACTTGATATTGAGGTGGAATTTGCAAGACCAATTTTAGGTGTTTAAACCAAAGAATAGGCGTGGGGCCCAATTTTTACTGTTTTCACATGTTGTTGGGAAATGCATCATTTTCATCGGATATCCATTTTGAACGAACGAGTTGTCAATTGGATGTGCTTTTCGAGAGGATCATAGTGGTACGATCCATATAATTAATTTTTAGACCAAGGCTTGGGCCCCAAAAGATACCATTCAAGTGTAACATACAATTGTTATACTTTTACATTTGATCTCCATTTGGAGCAAGTGGATAGTCTACCTTGTATGTTTTTCCAAAAGGACAACGAGAGTGTGATATGTTTTGATGTGTGAGGACTTATTACTGATCTAATTAATTGTGGAAACAAGAAAGGATTGTTAGTGGTGTTTTCCATTTACACATCTTGGATTACTATCCTATAGGGATGGGTAGAAGTGTTCACCGACGAATCATGATGATACATATTTTATATGAAACATTTGATTCCTATGAAAGAGGGATTCAGTTCACACAAAGATGCTTCATTTGTGATGCAACCTAAAACTATGATGGAGAAACATTGTATCCCAAAACTTTTAGTATCAAGGTGTGATGATTTAGTCCCTTTGACTTGCTGTTCAGAGCAGACAAGTGGGATTCTATGCATCAATGATTACATATGAGAATATTGGCTACTCACTTTTTTGGGCTGATCTTTGAGATGAATATCCTTTTACTCTATCATATGAGGTTCTTTGACTGAATATATATATATATAACTTATTTTAGTACCAACTCCCTAGGTTTTCCGTACTCCTTATAGGAGAGGTGAAGATGTTGGGGGTTTGCCACAAGATTTCCATGTGAATGTTAATATTGGTTGATGAGTATACTCTACTAATATAGGTAGAAAAGACATGTTGATAGGTTCATATTCTAACCGTTTCTGGATCCTTGTCTCTGGATGATCATACATCACTCAATTATTGTGTTCAGCATTACTCCTATTACTATTCCTTATCTTATCTACCACTTTCCTTTTCTGGATAACTCTTATCACACTCCCTTCTCCTTTTTGTGGTATCCTACTGATTATTTTTATACTCACCCCTATATGGGATTTTACCACACAATCCATGCCATTTGCGAATGATACTCAGGTTCATCATGACTTTAGTTGAGAATATTGATACGATTTCGGGGACCACATGTGGTGGTCATAGCTTGTGTTCCAAGAGTGGGGATCTCTCCCCGATGTTTTACATTTCAGTTATTTCTAGGTAGTGGGAAAATTCTAGTTAATCAAGTATTATTTAATTTTTACTATTTCAGTTTATTGTACCTTACTTCTACTATGTAGTGGTTCATCCATGTTTCGTTTATTTATAGGAGTGTTTCATATTTTGTTCCCCTTCATCAAAACTTTTGCATTATGTTGTATATATGTGTGTGTGTGTGTTTTTTGAAGAAGTCCTTCCCGAGATGTTGTGCCATCGAGGCTAGTTCCCAACCATTTCCCTATAGAGGCCAGATTTGGGTAGTTCTGGCTTGAGCCCCATCTTGGGTCGGGTCGAGACAGATATATTATTCACATTTATTTAGATAACGAAGTATATTAAATTTATTTTGTATAAATAATGAGAATTAAGATGAAAATTTATGTTTACATAGGAGGTAGTATGAATCTTTTAAATTTATGATTATTTTCTTTTTCAAGGTTTTTGGGATGGAAAAAAAATTTTTTCCATTAATATAATTGCACCTTAGTATCATAATGATTCTAAATTCATTATGTTACAGTTGATATTGAATTTTTGAAACAGATGTATTTTTAAGTAAAATTCAATGATTATTTTTATCTCATGTTGAGAATATAATGTTTATCATAAAATTATTAAGGCTAACTAATTTTAAAAATAGTCTTATGATCATGATAATTTCATATATCATGTGAAAATGGAAAATTTAAAAAATTAAATTACATGGAATTGTTGTGTAATAAAATGGTGGAAGTGTCCCCTTCTATAAGTGAATAAAAGGTAACTTCTGTTAACCCCAATTATTAATAATTATTTGAATAACAGTATTAAAAATACATATTCTCAAAATGAAAGAAATAATTTCTTGAAATTTGAGATAATTTAGGGAAATCAAAATCTTCTAATTTTCACCATTTTTATTCAAATTTAATTTCATTTTCAAAAATGTTTTTATATATTAATAATAAATGATTACATTGGAAACTATTTTTTAATTGAATTTTTTTTCCTAAAAAAATATAAAATAACCATGCAGAAATAAAATTTGTGTGATTACCCTATATTTTACCAATATTTAGTTCAATTTAATTTATATAAAAAATATCATTTAATTTAAAATATTTTAATATATAAAATATGATTTGTAGGAAAATTTTGTCCTTGAATCGGCCTGAATAGTCTATTATACTAATACTCAAGACATCACAAACATATACTGAAAGGAGTTCAAAATCCCCAAGGGTTGCTGACTAGTACATGGAATTATAAAAGATAAAATAATGAAATATTTTAATAAAAAACAGATGATGTTAAGAGATACATGTTAGTATGTTCAAAAATCTAGAAGTATAATTTATGTGAAAAAATGTACAAAAACCCAATGTGTAAAATCATAAATGTAATAAACAAATATCAACATATAAGATAGGAATCACATATTAAACATCACTCCAATCCCATTGTATCAGGAAAATCAATGTAACACACAGTCTTTATATGAATTATTTTATTAATAATTTAATATTTTTAGATGGAATTTCTTACAGGATACACCATGTTAGTATTAATTTATACGTGACATGAATTTAATCTTTTTATACATCAAAAAATTAATTTAACTTTAGTTACATATAAAGTCCTAACCTTAAGCATTACTTAATATTGAATTAAATGAATAATTCACATTGAGGATCTTTTCAGGTTCAGAGTATTAGAGAATTACGACATAACTATTACATCTCAAAAGAGTACAAAGTAGACACTTCTACTAAGTTTCCATAAATAAATAAAAAAACTTTTAAAAGAAACATGACTAGTTCCATGTTTTTGATAGCATGTCTTTCCTTGATCACATCCTTGACATTATTCATCTTTATGTCCTGAGTAAAACATTTCAAAAACATGGGATGAGCATAAAAATCTCAGTAAGGGATATAAAAATATGGAAGGAAAACATGAGTACATGTATACATAAAAATAAATGAAATCATACTTTACTCATAAAACATAATCACTTTAATATACCTCATCAAATCATGAATAAAACATATAAATCATAAGGCATAATGGTAACTTGAGGCATTCATAACATTCTTACGTAGGGAGTAACCCTCTTGGTTACGTTTAGAATACCCATCACATTATATTCCCTAAATATCTTCGGAGAAACCTTAATGTTTAACTCCTTCACGTTACCCAATGCATTAGAGAGTTATATTGGGCTCTCTCACCCTTAGTTTATCATGGAACCACCCGTCTTCATAAACAATTCCCAAGAACCATAACATAATCGTATCACATAAAACATGCATAAAGGAAACATAACATTTCCACATTTCAATCACAAGATATAAATAACATATTGATTTAATAAAAACATTATCAAAACCATTTTTAATTCCAAAATAAATGAAAATTAAAACATGGTATTCATTTTTCATTAAAAAATGTTATGGATTGTAGAGGAAGCCGAAACTCAAATAATGGTCACGGCGGCGGAGAATTCGTTGTCGCCGCATACGTACGATGAAAAAAAACATTCCCTTTTGTTGTTTAGTAAACGCTTCGTATAAAAATATTCTTTTTGAATAAATGTAAAAGTCAAAGGGGTTTATACACCCTATAAAAGAATGTTGCGTATAAAACAAAATATGTCTCAATGAAAGGAGATTGAGATGAAGTCCCTTCCAAAGACGGTATCCTTGGATTAAGTATAAATCAATTACATAATTATGTGTGACAAACGAATACACCGAATATAAGTGGATATTAAGTGTAAAACAATATGAGGTTTTTCACACATATTCATAGAACGACATATTCAAGGAGTGAAAGTTTATTCCAATGAATCAAAATTGGGTTAAGAAGTTCTCTTGCAAAAATTCGACAGCCAAACGGTGTCACTCCAAAATTCAAAAAATGTGTTGATGTGATATAAAAAGGGAAACTCATAACTTGAATATAGAATTTACATCAATAAGGATATATAATAACATATCCCAACATTTCAATATGTAAATTAAATTACCCTACAAAAAAGTCTTTTAAAAAGAGGAGGGAAAAAGGTTCCCTTACCGACTTGGGTATCTTTCAAAACATACACCCCATGAAAGAAGGACAATACAAGATTGATGTAAATACTCATTAAAAAAGTATATTACAAAAAAAGTAAAATAATGGGAATTACATATACCACTCAATGGAAATGGAGGCAAATGTATCATAAATCTCACGGGAATAAAAATGAGATGAAAAAACCCTTACGAAAACTCAGCAGCCTAACGACACCACTTAAAACATCCAAAAAAATTGATTGATTAAATAAAATAGGGTCTATCATCACATGAAAATTGAAATTACAGTAATAGTAATATAATATAACATCCCCCAACTAAGAAACAGGAGCTTAAAAGAAACGACATAAAAGAGAGTACTTAAAATGAAAGAGAGAGGTAGGATCCCTTACCTTGCGTCCGACATGACTCGATCGTTCTTTAATCTCCTGAATAATAAATTTTTTCAATTTATAATTTCTTAAGGTCCTCCTTTAAAGATTATTATTCAGTTTATATCACATATTATAATGTTATAATAATTTTTAATAAAGTGAGTTCATATCAGACGTTTTAGTCGATGTTCGGTACATGAGTAAACATTGAACTTGTTGGAAAAGCATTTTCAATGTAGTTATAGGTACATCATATACAGAATAGTATTGATGTTTTTGATATCATATATATCCATTATATATTCATTTCATACTATTCCATAGCATTTGGAGATAAAAAATTAAAAGCACCGTTCATGGAGATGATAGGTCGTACATACGCATGAACACTACTTTCATTTTTTTCATGTTAATGGAATTAAAAAAAATGAAAGATATATATATTATAATTCCAGAGTGATATCCATCATATATATGTAATATATTAAATATATATCCATTATATATATGTACTTATAATAGTACATAACATTTGGAGATAAGAAATGAAATGTACCGTTCATGGAGATAATAAGCCGTACGTATGCATGAACGCTACTTTCATTTATTTTTTTTGTATTAAATGGAATGAAATAATAATTATATAAAGGTATATTATAATTTAATGGGGATATAATATTTAGTACTATTAATTTAATCCTTTATACGTCCCACATATGGCATTAACGAATCAAATCACTTTGAGGGGTCGGTAGTCCGCACTTCCTAAAATGAAGATATCTCGTTTACCCATAATGGTAACCATAAATTCATGCCATAAATGAAAAATTCAGAAGCTTAAGAAAAACATAAAAATATTATATATCATATATAAATATAGTTACATCTTAATGGCCACCTTTGAAGGTGTTATAAGAATATTGAACAATCATCGTGTCGTGAGGCAGTAATTCGCCATCCATAGAAACCGTATTTTCTATAACCATTAGACGGAGGTATGTGAAAGTTTAATTCGAATAATTTTTATAAAAACATCCTATTATATTTAAGATACTGGTGTTGTTACAAAATAAAGTAATAAAAAGAGTTTAGGGGTTTGGAGAAGCAAAATAAAACAATAGAACATAGGGGAAGACATTACCTTTAAATCGGGTAACTCTCTTTGATTTGAGCTCAAGGGATTCCTTGGAAAGGGTTTTTCCCAAAGTGAGGATTCAATGATGAATAGATGGATGTGGAGAGATGAAATGGGCTGGGGTTGGCCGAGAAAAATGCTTTAGAGGTGTGTGTAATGTGGTAGAGGTGGGAGCCTTTTATAAGAGGAGAGGAGGGGCACTCTTGGAAAGTCTTGAAAAGTAACATTATTATAAAATGTTTTTCGGATTTTAAAGGTCCCAACATTATAAATTTCGAGGATAAGGTGATAATAGTTCAAAATCCACACATTCAATAGGATTTTGACAAGTTTAGGGCTTATATTTTACATTATATTTTCATTTTATTTAAATCGTTAAATAATGAGGTAATCACTGCATCATCATTGTGGCATAAATAATTTAATTTATTTAATTTCTAAAAATTATAAAAAACTATCATGATGTAGGAAATATTTTTATATTTCTAATGAATATTTATAGTAAAAAATATTACTTTTATAACCCAATGTAAAAATTGTTTTAGTAAAACAACACATGTTTGTGACATTTTAATTTTAACTTTAAATAAAAAGTTATTAATGTCATTTTCCTACCAAATTGGCTCCATGGGGTCCCTAAGTTGACCCATGGATTGTATAGGTCGGCCATGAAACATCCAATAAGGTTAGGGCATGTGTCAAGGTCATTTCATATTATTAAAATAATATTTTTACATTAAATTACACTAATTACCTCTAATCGCGATTAAAAACTTAAAAGTTACTATTCACCAAAAAATATTTCAATCCCTCTGAACCACATTTTACATCCTAATGACAACCATGTATGTCAGATTTTTAAAATTCAGATCACAGAAGTGGTAAAGTTTCATTTAAAGGAAAAATCAGTTTTTAAACTACCACTTCATGGTTTTACTATTCATCAAAAATTGATGTTTTTCAGAAAAATACCAAAAATTCACCCTAAGCTATATTTGATATTAGAACTTCAAAAATGATGTCTATTTTAAAAAATTAAAAACATATAAGTTACATTAATTAATTTAATAATTATTTCCCACTATCAGAACCAATAGCATCTTTTTTTGAAACAATATATATCAAAAGATTGACACTAGTTTAAGTCCAATTTCAATGTGAAATTAATTCGAATGACCACTATTGAATTAAATGTTAAAAATATATTCTAATTTCAAATTAAAACCAAATCAATAGATAATCTAATCATATAAATAAATTAGATTAAAAAGAGGTTTTGAATTAAAATACAACATTTTTCACTATTCATTAAAAAATGTACTTTATCGGAAGATACCAAAAACTTACACAAAGTAAATTTTGATATCCAGATTCTAAAGAAGAATTTTATTTTGTCAAATATAACACCTAAAATTTTCAACAAGTGGATTTCAAAGAGGTTCGCCTCTAAAAGGTGGTCAATCAACCTTTAAAAAAATATTAAAATGTTTACGCTTAATATTGGATTCATTCGTATTTTTAATACTCAAACATTTATTGTAAAAAGTAAAAATATTTGGAAAACACATATAATAATTTTGTAGTTAGTTTTGTTCATTCACAGCATTACAACAACTAGGTGTTAACTACCATTAAAAATAAAATAATTTTATTATTAGAGTGCAATGTAAGATTTCAAAGGAACTTGTTGTTGTGTATTGGGTAAGCCATCGAGCATAGCGTTCCCTTTAAATTAATATTAACATTTTATTCACAAGAAATGGATAAATATAAAAATTTCAAATTCTTTATTTACCTGGGGTGTTACATCCTTCCCCCCTTTTGGAAATTGCGTCCTCACAATTTTAAAATTGGGCTTGGAAACATCATTGAAAATCCCACATCTGAACAAGAGTCAGTAAAAATATCACTTCAAAATAAAGAAAGAGAAGTAAAAAGGTCACCCGAGTTAACCCATACTAGGATTCCATATAGGAAAACAAGGATATGGAAGAAAAAGAAAAGGGTCTTGTTCTGAGGGAGAGTGATAGAAAACATGTTTAAGAGAAATTTAACCACACGAAAATCACAAACTTGTGGTCGGTTAAACGGTATTCGATTCCCCAGTAGGAAAAGTTAATAGACAACATTTTTGTTTTAAATTACTTTTCCTGGAAGAATTTATTTTTTATCTTAAGGAAACATACTTACTTGTCATGTTGACTTTCAACATTTACTAGATTTCATACACAAACTCATACTTTCCACAAACGATGAGTATTTAGGAAGACTTGTTCTCATTAAGAGTACTATAATCAACTTCTAGAGAACCACCTAATCCACAAAAGAGAACTATATATTTCCCATGTCTTTAGACCCTTACCAAAACCAAAATTGTTAGAACATGATTAGATAATCCATAAAAGGATAACCCTTTATAAAAAGTAAATCTATTCTTAATCTCCAAAATTTGTCCAACAAAACCCAAAGTTCAACGAAAACCATTTGATAAACAATTTGCCCATAAAATTCATCAAATATACACAAACTAAGATTGAAACTGAAATATTTGAAGGATTTAATCACATTGTATTCCAAGATAATCCTTGACATTTATCTCCAAATAACATCTGTTACTCTTAAAGTCTCATATTGAAATGTAATTAACCTAATCACATATCCTCCATGATAGGTTAATAATTTACATAGATAACCCAAAATCAACTTACTCTTAATTCATATAATCATCTAACTAAAAATAATAAGTCATACTAACTAGGGACTTCACGTAGTCCAGTGGTAGGTGATAAATACCAGTTGCACTTTGGTTGTGGGTTCAATTACCACAACTTTGTCCAACGCAATGAGTTGTCACACGGTCTACGTGTTGTCCATTTTATAAAACTCCAAAAATAACCCTATCATGTTTTATCCTCAAGTTTATCTCAATTCATTCATATTCCATCATAAAATATAGTAACCCATAATTACTTCAAAAGTTAGGATCATATAAACCATAATGGTTACCTCTATAATTATTACATAAACTTTTACGTTGAGTTGGTTCTCTTGTACATGATGCATTAGAGAACTCAACAAGGTTCAAGTGGTTGATCATGACGGCTGATAGTTAGTTTAGAATAACCACAAGATTTCTCATTGAATCTCTCATTTCACCAGTCTCTTAATCAAGGAACCCCCACGGTTTCCTTCAAACCCATTGTCACATTGGTGCATGCTAGATCCATCCATTTACTAAAACCAAAAATGTTAGGGTGATTATATCAACAAAATCATCATCTACTAATGAGGAATAAAAACACTAAGATATACTTACTCATTCACTTTATCTAAAAACTATGACTCTTTTTGGAATCCTAGACATTATGGTAATGTCACTTATGATTAAAGAATACCCTAACTTCTAAAGTTATCTAAACCAAACTTTGATACCAACTATAAGGCCCCAACCTTAAGCAATACTTAATATTGAATTAAATGAATAATTCACATTGAGGATCTTTTCAGGTTCAGAGTATTAGAGAATTAGGGCATCACTATTACATCTCAAATTATTACAAAGTATACACTTCTAATAAGTTTCCATAAATAAAAAAAACTTTTAAAAGAAACATGTCTAGTTCCATGTTTTAGATAGCATGTCATTCCTTGATCCAATCCTTGAACCTATTCATCTTTAAGTCATGTGTAAAACATTTCAAAAACATGGGATGAGCATAAAAATCATAGTAAGGGATATAAAAATATGGGATGGAAACCTTATTACATTTATATATAAGAATCAATGAAATCATACTTTACTCATAAAACATAATCACTTTAATATACCTCATCAAATCATGAATAAAAAATATAAATCATAAGGCATAAAGGTAACATGAAGCATTCATAACATTCTTACGTAGGGAGTAACCGGCTTGGTTAAGTTTGGAATACCCATCACAGTATATTCCCTAAATCTCTTTGGAGAAACCTTAACGTTTAACTCCTTCGCGTTACCCAATGCATTGGAGAGCTATATCAGTCTCACCCACCCTTAGTTTATCACGGAACCACCCGTCTTCATAAACAATTCCCAAGAACCATAACATAATCGTATCACATAAAACTTTCATAAAGGGAACATAACATTTCCACATTTCAATCACAAGATATCAATAACACATTGATATAATAAAAACATTATGAAAACCATTTCTAATACCAAAATAAAAGAAAATAAAAACATGATATTTATTTTTCATTAAAAAAAGTTATGGCTTGTAGAGGAAGCCGAAACTCAAATAATGGTCACAGTGGTGGAGAAGTCATTGTCACCGCATACGTACAACCAAAAAAACATTCCCTTTTGTCGTTTAGTAAATGCTTCTTATAAAAATATTCCTTTTGAATAAACGTAAAAGTCAAGGGATTTAAAAACCTTATAAAAGAATCTTGTGTATAAAACAAAATATGTCTCAATGAAAGGAGATTGAGACGAAGTCCCTTACGAAGACGGTATCCTTGGATTAAGGATAAATCAATTACATAATTATGTGTGACAAATGAATACACCAAATATAAGTGGATATTAAGTTTAAAACAATCAGGGGTTTTTCAAAAATATTCATAGAACGACATATTCAAGGAGTTCAAGTTTATCCCAATGAATCAAAATTGCGTTAAGAAGTTCCCTTGCAAAAATTCGACAGCCTAATGGCGTCACTCCAAAATTCAAAAAATGAGTTGATGAGAGATAAAAAGGGTAACTCATCACTTGGACATAAAATTTACATCAATAAGGATATAGAAGAACATATCCCAACATTTCAATATGTAAATTAAAAGACCCAACAAAGAAGTCTTTTAAAAAGAGGAGGGTGAAAGGTTCCCTTACCGACTTGGGTATCTTTTGAAACATACCCCCCATGAAAGAAGGACAATACAAAATTGATGTAAATACTAATAAACGAATTTATGTTACAAAAAGGGTAAAATAATGGGAAGTGCATATACCACTCAAAGGAAATGGTTACAAATGTAGTATAAATCTCACGGGAATAATAGTGAGATGAAAAAACCCTTACGAAAACTCGGTAGCCTAACGACACCACTTAAAACATCCAAAAAAATGGATTGATGAAATAAAATAGGGTCTATCATCATATGAATATAGAAATTACAATAATAGGAATATAAGAGAACATCCCCCAACTAAGAAAGAGGAGCTTAAAAGAAACGACATAAAAGAGAGTACTTATAAAGAAAGAGAGAGGTAGGATCCCTTATATCGTGTCCGACAAGACTCAATCGTTCTTTAATCCCCTGAATAATAAAATTTGGTCAATTTATAATTTCAGAAGGACCTCCTTTAAATATTATCATTCAGTTCATATCACATATTATAATGTTATAATAATTGGTTAATAAAGTGATTTCATATCAGGCGTTTTAGTCGATGATCGGTACATGAGTAAACATTGAACTTGTTGGAAAAGAATTTTCCATGTAGTTATAGGTAAATCATATCCATAATATTATTGATGTTTTAGATATCATATATATCCATTATATATTCGTTTTATACTATTCCATAGCATTTGGAGAAAATAAATTAAAAGCACCGTTCATGGAGACGATAGGCTGTACGTACGCATGAACGTTTCTTTCATTTTTTATCATATTAATGGAATAAAAAAATGAGAGATATATATATTATAATTCCCGAATGAAATCCATCATTTAGATGTAATATATTACATATATATCCATTATATATATGTACTTATTATAGTACCTAACATTTGGAGATAAGAAATGAAATTTACCGTTCATGGAGACGGTAAGCCGTACATACGCATGAACGCTACTTTCATTTATTTTATTTTGTATTCAATGGAATGAAATAATAATTATATAATGGTATATTATAATTCTAGTGGGATATCATATTTAATACCATTAATTTAATCCTTTATACTTCCCACATATGGTATTAACGAATCAAATCACTTTGAGGGGGCGGTAGTCCGCACTTCCTAAAATGAAGATATCTCATTTACCCATAATGGAAACCATAAATGTATGCCATAAATGAAAAATACAAAAGATTAAGGAAAACATAAAAATATTATATATCATATATAAATATAGCGACATCTTAATGGCCACCTTTGATGGTGTTAAATGAATATTGAACAATCATCGTTTCGTGAGGCAGTAATTCGCCATCCATAGAAATAGTATGTTCTTTAACCATTAGACGGAGGTGTGTGGAAGTGTAGTTCGAATAATTCTTATAAAAACATCCTAGTATATTTAATGTACTGGTTTTGTAACAAAAAAAAGTAATAAAAAGAGTTTAGGGGTTTGGAGAAGCAAAATAAAACAAAAGAACACAAGGGAAGACATTACCTTTAAATTGGGTAACTCTCTTTGATTTGAGCTCAAGGGCATCCTTGGAAAGGATTATGCCCAAATTGAGGCTTCAATGATGAATAAATAGATGTGGATAGATGAAATGGGCAGGGTTTGTCCGAGCCAAATTATTTAGAGGTGTGTGTATGGTGGTAGAGGTGGGATCCATTTATAAGAGGAGAGGAGGGGCACTCTTGGAATGTCTTGAAAAGTAACATTATTATAAAATGTTTTTCAGATTTTAAAGGTCCCAAAATTATATATTTCTAGGATAAGGTGATAATAGTTCGAAATACACACATACAATAAGATTTTGACAAGTTTAGGTCTTATATGTTACATTATCTTTTCATTTTATTTAAATTGTTAAATAATGAAGTAATCACTACATCATCATGGTGTCATAAATAATTTAATTTATTTAATGTATAAAAATTATAAAAAAATATCATGATGTAGGAAATAATTTTATATATCTAATTAATATTTATAGTAACAAATATGACTTTTATAACCCCATGTGAAATTTGTTTTAGTAAAACAACACATGTTTGTGATATTTTAATTTTAACTTTAAATAAAATGTTATTAATGTCATTTTCCTACCAAAGTGGCTCTATGGGATCCAAAAGTTAACCCATGGATTGTATTGGTCGGCCATGACACATCCAATAAGGGTAGGACATGTGTCAAGGTCATTTTATATAATTAAAATATTATTTTTACCTTAAATTACACTAATTACCTCTAATCGTGATAAAAAACATAAAAGTTACTATTCACCAAAAAAATATTTCAATCCCATTGAACCAAATTTTACATCCTAATGACAACCATGTATGTCAGATTTTTAAAATTCAAATCACAGAAGTGTTAAAGTTTCATTTAAACGAAAAATCAATTTTTAAACTACCACTTCGTGGTTTTACTATTCATCAAAAATTGATGTTTTTCAGAAAAATATAAAAAATTCACCCTAAGATATATTTTATTTTCGAAATTCAAAAATGATGTATATTTTTAAAAAATCAAAACATATAAGTTACATTAATTAATTTAATAATTAATTCTCACTGTTAGAACTTATAGCGTCTTTTTTTGAAACAATATATATCAATAGATTGACACTAATTTAAGTCCAATTTCAAAGTGAAATTAATTCCAATGACCACTATTGAATTAAATGGTAAAAATATATTCTAATTTCACATTAAAACCAATTCAATAGATAATCTAATCATATAAATAAATTATATTAAAAATAGGTTTTGAATTAAAATACAACATTTTTCACTATTCATTAAAAAATGAACTTTATCGGAAAATGCCTAAAATTTACAAAAAGTAATATTTGATGTCTCGATTCTAAAGAAGAATTTTATTTTGTCCAATATAACACCTAAAATTTTCAACAAATGGATTTAAAAGAGGTTTTCCACTAAAAGGCGGTTAATCGACCTTTTAAAAAATATTAGAATGTTTACTCTTAAAGATGGATTCATTCGCATTTTTAATCCTCTAAAATTTATTGTAAAAAGTAAAAATATTTGACAAACACATATAATGATTTTGTAGTTAGTTCTGTTCATTTACTCCATTACAACTACTAGGTGTTAAATACCATTTAAAATAAAATTAATTTATTATTAGAGTGCAATGTACGATTTCAAAGGAACTCATTATTGTGTATTAGGTAAGCCATCGATCATAGCGTTCCATTTAAATTAATATTAACATTTTATTCAAAAAATGGATAAATATAAAAATTTCATATTCTTTATTTACCCGGGGTGTTACATCCTTCCCCCATTTGGAAATTTCATCCTTGCAATTTTAAAATTGGGCTTGGAAACATCATTGAAAATCCCACATCGGAACAAGAGTCAGTAAAACTATCACATGAAAATAAAGAAAGAGAAGTTCAAAGGTCACCCGAGTTAACCCATACTAGGATTACATGTAGGAAAACATGGATATGGATGAAAAAGCAAAGGTTCTTTTTCTGAGGGAGAGTGATAGAAAACATGTTTAGGAGATATTTAACCACAAGAAAATCACAAACATGTGGTCGGTTAAACGGTATTTGATTCCCCAGTAGGAAAAGTTAATAGACAACATTTTTGTTTTAAATTACTTTTCATTGAAGAATTTATTTTTTATCTTAAGGAAACATACTTACTTGTCATGTTGACTTTCAAATTTTACTAGATTTCATACACAAACTCATACTTTCCCCAAATGATGAGTATTTAGGAAGACTTGTTCTCATTAAGAGTACTATAATCAACTTCTAGAGAACCAACTAATCCACAAAAGAGAACTATATATTTCCCATGTCTTTAGACCCTCACCAAAACCAAAATTGTTAGAACAAGATCAGATAATCCAGAAAAGTATAAACCTTTATAAAAAGAAAATCTATTTTTAAAATCCAAAATTTGTCCAACAAAACCCAAAGTTCAACGAAAACCTTTCGATAAACAATTTGTCCATAAAATTCTTCAAAGAAGGACAAACTAATATTGAAACTCAAATATTTGAAGGATTTAATCACATAGTCTTCCAAGATATACTTTAAAATTTATCTCCAAATAACATCAGTTACTCTTAAAGTCTCATATTGAAATGTAATTAACCTAATCACATATCCTCCATCTTTGGTTAATAATTTCCATAGATAACCCAAAATCAACATACTCTTAATTCATAAAATCATATAACTAAAAAGAATAAGTCATACTAACCCGGGACATCACGTAGTCTAGTGGTAGGCGATATATAACAGTTGCACTTTGGTTTTGGGTTCGATTCCCACAACTTTGTCTGACGTGACGGTTTGTCACACAGTCTACGTGTTGTAATTTTTTTAAAACTCCAAAAATAACCATAACATGTTTTAACCTCAAGTTTATCTCAAGTCATTCATATTCCATCATAACATATAGTAACCCATAATTACTTTAAAAGTTAGGATCATATAAACCATAATGGTTACTTTTATAATTATTACCTGAACTTCCACGTCGAGTTGGTTCTCTCGTACATGATGCATTAGAGAACTAACCAAGGTTCAAGTGGTTGATCATGATGCCTGATAGTTGGTTTAGAATAACCACAAGTTTTCTCATTGAATATCTCATTTCATCCAGTCTCTTAATCAGAGAACCACCACAGTTTCCTTCAAACCCATTGTCACATTGGGGCCTGCTAGATCCATCCATTTACTAAAACCAAAAATGTCAGGCTGAGTATATCAACAAAATCATCATGTACTAATGAGGAAGAGAAACACTAATATATACTTACTCATTCACTTTATCTAATAACTATGACTCTTTCTGGAATCCTAGACATTATGGTAATGTCACTAATGCTTAAAGAATACCCTAACTTCTAAAGTTATCTAAACCAAAAATTGATACCAACTATAAGGCCCCGACCTTAAGCATTACTTAACATTAAATTAAATCAATAATTCACATTGAGGATATTTTCAGGTTCAGAGTATTAGAGAATTAGGGCATAACAATTACATCTCAAAAGATTAAAAAGTAGACACTTCTACTAAGTTTCCATAAATAAAAAAAACATTTAAAAGAATCATGCCTATTTCCTTGTTTTAGATAACATGTCTTTCCTTGATCCCATCCTTGACCCTATTAATCTTTAAGTCATGTGTAAAACATTTCAAAAACATGGGATGAGCATAAAAATCACAGTAAGGGATATAAAAATATGGAAAGGAAACATGAGTCAATGTATACATATGAATCAATGAAATCATACATTACTCATAAAACATAACCACTTTAATATAACTCATCAAATCATTAATAAAACAAAGAATTCATAAGGCATAAAGGTAACTTGAGGCATTCATATCATTCTTACGTAGGGAGTAACCCTCTTGGTTAGGTTTGGAATACCCATAAAAGTATATTCCCTAAATATCTTTAGAGAAACCTTAACGTTTAACTCCTTCGCGTTACCCAATGCATTGGAGAGCTATATCGGGCTCACCCGCCCTTAGTTTATCACAAAACCACCCGTCTTCATAAACAATTTCCAAGAACCATAGCATAATCGTATCACATAAAACATGCATAAATGAAACATAACATTTCCACATTTCAATCACAAGATATCAATAACACATTGATATAATAAAAACAATATCAAAACCATTTTTAATAACAAAATAAAAGGAAATTAAAACATGGTATTTATTTTTCATTAAAAAATTTATGTCTTGTAGAGGAAGCCGAAACTCAAATAATGATCACGGCGGTGGAGAAGTCGTTGTCGCCGCATACATACGACCAAAAAAAACATTCCCTTTTGCCGTTTAGTAAACACTTCATATAAAAAAGATTCCTTTTGAATAAACGTAAAAGTAAAATGGGTTTACACAACTTATAAAAGAAAGTTGTGTATAAAACAAAATATGTCTCAATGAAAGGAGATTGAGACGAAGTCCCTTACAAAGACAATATCCTTGGATTAAGGATAAATCAATTACATAATTATGTGTGACATATGAATACACCCAATTTAATATGATATTAAGTGTAAAACAATCATAGGTTATTAAAACATATTCATAGAACGAAATATTCAAGGAGTGCAAGATTATCCCAATGAATCAAAATTGGGATAACAAGTTCTGTTGCAAAAATTTGACAGCCTAACAGCATCACTTCAAAATTCAGAAAATGAGTTGATGAGAGATAAAAAGGGAAACTCATCACATGGACATAAAACTTACATCAATAATGATATATAAGAACATATCCCAACATTTAAATATGTAAATTAAAATACCCAACAAAGAAATATTTTAAAAAGAGGAGTTTGAAAGGTTCCCTTACCGACTTGGGTATCTTTCGAAACATACACCCAATGAAAGAAGGAAAATACAACATTGATGTAAATACTCATAAAATAATGTATATTACATAAAAAGTAACATAATGGGTAGTACATATACCACTCAAAGGAAATGGTGGCAAATGTAGCATAAATCTCACAGGAATAAAAGTGAGATGAATAAACCCTTACGAAAACTCGGCAGCCTAACGACACCACTTAAAACATCCAAAAAAATGGATTGATGAAATCAAATAGGGTCTATCATAATATGAAAATAGAAATTACTGTAATTGGAATATAAATTAACATCCCCCAACTAAGAAAGAGGAGCTTAAAATAAACGACATAAAAGTGAGTACTTAAAAAGAAAGAGAGAGGTAGGATCCCTTACCTCATGTCCGATAGGACTCGATCGTTCTTTAATCTTCTGAATAATAAAATTTGTTCTATTTATAATTTCTTAAGGACCTACTTTAAATATTATTATTCAGTTAATATCACATATTATAATGTTATAATAATTGGTTAATAAAGTGAGTTCATATCAGACGTTTTTGTCGATGTTCGGTACATGGGTAAACATTAAACTTGTTGGAAAAGAATTTTCCATGTAGTTATAGGTACATCATATCCATAATATAATTGATGTTATAAATATCATATATATCCATTATATATTTATTTTATACTATTACATAGAATTTGGAGATAAAAAATAAAAAGCACCGTTCATGGAGACGATAGGCCGTATGTACACATTACACTACTTCCATTTTTTGTCATATTAATGGAATTAAAAAAAATGAGAGATACATATATTATAATTATATAATTATATACATCATTTAGATGTGATATATTACATATATTTCTATTATATATGTGTACTTATAATAGTACATAACATTTGGAGATAAGAAATTAAATGTACCGTTCATGGAGACGGTAAGCCGTACCTACGCATGAATGCTACTTTAATTTTTTTTTGTATTAAATGGAATTAAATAATAATTATATAAAGTTATATTATAATTTTAGTGGGATATCATTTGTAATACCATTAATTTAATCCTTTATACGTCTCACATATGGCATTAACGCATCAAATCACTTTGAGGGGGCGGTAGTCCGCACTTCCTAAAATGAAGATATCGTGTTTACCCATAATGGAAACCATAAAGGTATGCCATAAATGAAAAATACATAAGCTTAAGGAAAAAATAAACATATCATATATCATATAAAAATATAGTGACATCCTAATGTCCACCTTTGAAGGTGTTAAAAGAATATTGAACAATCATCGTTTCGTGAGGTAGTAATTTTCCATCCATAGAAACAGTATGTTCTTTAACCATTAGATGGAGGTGTGTGAAAGTGTAGCTTGAATCCTTTTTATAAAAACATCCTAGTATATTTAAGATACTGTTGTTGTTACAAAAAAAAGTAATAAAAAGAGTTTAGGGGTTTGTAGAAGCAAAATAAAACAAAAGAACACAAGGGAAGACATTACCTTTAAATCGGGTAACTCTCTTTGATTTGAGCTCAAAGGCTTCCTTGGAATGGATTCTGCCCAAAGTGAGGCTTCAATGATGAATAGAGGGATGTGGAGAGATGAAATGGGCAGGGTTTGGCCGATAAAAATGCTTTAGAGGTGTGTGTAAGGTGGTAGAGGTGGGAGCCTTTTATGAGAGGAGAGGAGGGGCACTCTTGGAAAGTCTTGAAAAGTAACATTATTATAAAATGATTTTCGGATTTTAAAGGTTCCATAATTATATATTTCTAGGATAAGTTGATTATAGTTCTAAATAAACACATCAAATTGGATTTTGACAAGTGTAGTTCTTATATTTTACATTATCGTTTCATTTTATTTAAATCGTTAAATAATGAGGTAATCATTGCATCATCATGGTGTCATAAATAATATAATTTATTTAATGTATAAAAATTATAAAAAAATATCATGATGTAGGAACTATTTTTATATTTATAATTAATATTTATAGTCAAAAATATGACATGTATAACCCCATGTAATTTTTTTTAGTTAAACAACATATGTTTGTGACATTTTAATTTTAACTTTAAAAAAATGTTATTAATGTAATTTTCCTACAAAAGTGGCTCCATGGGGTCCCCAAGATGACCCTTGGATTGTCTTTGTTAGCCATGATACATCCAATAATGGTAGGAAATGTTTCAATGTCATTTCATATTATTAAAATATTATTTTTACCTAAAATTACACTAATTACCTCTAATCGCGATTAAAAACTTAAAAGTTACTATTTACCAAAAAAATATTTTAATCCCATTGAACAAAATTTTATATCCTAAAGACTACCATGTGTGTAGGATTTATAAAATTCAAATCATAGAAGTGGTAAAGTTTCATTTAAATGAAAAATCAATTTTAAACTACCACTTCGTGGTTTTACTATTCATAAAAAATGAAGTTTTTCTTAAAAATACCAAAAATTCACTCTAAGCAATATTTTATATTCCAAATTAAAAATGATGTCTATTTTACAAAATTAAAAACATATAAGTTACATTAATTAATTTAATAATTAATTCATGTTGTCAGAACAAATAGCATCTTTTTTTGAAACAATATATATCAAAAGATTGACACTAGTTTAAGTCCAATTTAAAAGTGAAATTAATTCCAATGACCACTATTGAATTAAATGGTAAAAATATATTATAATTTCACTTTAAAACCAATTCAATAGATAATCTAATCATATAAATAAAATAGATTAAAAAGAGGTTTTGAATTAAAATACAATATTTTTCACTATTCATTTAAAAATGAACTTTATCAAAAAATACCAAAAATTTTCACAAAGTAAATTTTGATGTCTCGATTCTAAAGAATAATTTTATTGTGTCAAATATAACACCTAAAATTTTCAAAAAGGGGTTTTAAAAGAGATTCTCCACTAAAAGGCGGTTAATCGACCTATTAAAGAATATTAGAATGTTTACAATTAAAGTTGGATTCATTAACATTTTTAGTCCTATAACATTTATTGTAAAAAGTAAAAATATTTGACAAACATATATAATACTTTTTTAGTTAGTTTTGTTCATTCCTGCCATTACAACGGCTAGGTGTTAACTACCATTTAAAATAAAATTATTTTATTATTAGAGTGCAACATAAGATTTCAAAGGAACTCATTGTTGTGTCTTGGGTAAGCCATCGAGCATAGCGTTCCCTTTAAATTAATATTAACCTCTTATTCACAAAAAAGGATAAATATGAAAATGTCATATTATTTATTTACCCAGGGTGTTACATTACATGCTAGTGTACATTTTTCATTGGTTTTAGACTATACTGAGTACTTTCGATTTCTTCTGTTACATGCAAGTCCAAGTATTACTATATAACAATTATCTATTAACATTAGTATTTAATATGATCATTATCAACTAGATATTGGAGTGGTGGGAAAGTATATGAATAAATAACTTCTGAAAATATGAATTTTTCACATATTTATTTGTTTTCGATTTATTAAAAATATAATTATGATAACAAAAAAAGAAAAATAAATGATTTTAGAAAATAATTATATATTTTATTAAATACGTGTGAATCATGCTTGGAATAAATAATAAAAAATTAAATTCCATAACTTTTATAAAATTTATATGGAAAAGTAATATTAATTATTGGAATAGTTATATAAATTTTATCTTAGGATAATGTTTTGGATTTTTTTTGGGATGATTCATTTTTTGATGTGTACTAAAAAATACTCAATTTTAATTGAACACTTCATTTTTGATTATTTTATTTATAATGACAATATTTATTTTATAATACCTTTACAATATAATTTTTTCAAATATATATCTATTAGTTCAATATATGTCAATGGAATAAAATTTATAATGAAATAAAATTTAAAAACATTGTAAACATCTGATAATTTTTTCTCCTTAAAAAACCAATTTCTTTTCATGTCTTATAGAGTAATTTAAAATTATATTATTCAATTTCTATTATTTTAATTTCAAAAAATGAATAAATATTTTTATTTATCATACTTTATAAAATATAATAAGTAAAACATAATTTTTGACCAATGTGACTACTGAAAATAGTTACAATTACTTACAGTGATTAAAGTATACACATGTTTACTTTGTGGTTAAACATAGAATGTATGGTGTAAAATGACCTTCCACCTTTTACTAAACCCACAGTATGGAACTATTCGGTCTCATATAAGCTTATTAAATATTTTAATTTCTTATTTGGGTACTATTTGATGAATGTGATCTATACAAAATGTTACGATAGAAAAAAGACAAAAAAGGAACCATCCATTCTGTTAATAATTATCAAGATTTGGGATCATAAAAAATCATCATATTATCAGTTATAAATATTATAGTTAATGTTAAATGACATATTTATAAGGAAAATAACGTTTAAATTTTTTTATTTAAAAACAATTACATTAAATTCTTAAAAAAATCATTTCTATGAATTATTTAGTAAATAATTAACTGAAATAAATGATAATAAAAATATTTGCAGTGATGTAAATTGAACTAATTAATATCTCCCAAAAAGTTTTTGATGATTTTATTTTTTTACAAAATTATGAACATAATTTATTGAAATTATATCATTTTCAATATATTTTTAAGTTCAAATTAAATAAACAATGTCAAAATTGTCATTCATGTCATTCAATATTAAATGATTTTAAATTACAAAAAAATCATATATTCTTCCAAGTAATTTATAAATTTTAATAAATATAAAATATGTTTCATTTAGTATCAAATTTATCATTTATAACTAGCACCTTACTTCTTCAATGGTAAGAAACACTGTCAGCGTTCTTAGGGTCAAATGTGTTTTTTTCACATTATTTTCTATTATATTAAAAATAATTTCCAACACACATGGGGATATTCATTTAAAAAATAGATATAAGATTTATAAGAAGTGGCCAAAAATCCTCTAATTATTATAACTTCAGTTTAATATTAATGAATAATTTTCCTTGGTAAGAAAAATAGTTACCATAAAAAACCAAAATTGAAAAAGTAGGGAAACATTGAGGTTAAGGAAAAACATTATTTAAATGAACATTATTTAGTGTGGTGGAATTTTTCATTGAAAAAATCAAATGTACACTCCATTATTATTAAATTTTGGATCCACATGTTGTTTGTAGGGACTCCTAATAGTGAATACTTTTGATTATTTACAATAATACCACTCGTCAACTATAATAGGGAATTCACTCTCCCCCATTATATAATCCCCTTAAACCTTTTTTCTAGACTAGACCACACAAATAGTGCATCCCAACAAACATACCCTCGTCTTAAAATCTTATTCTTCATTATGAATCTATTGTAGTATGACATCAGTGCATCCTGAAGAGGATCCCTGATGAAGAGGTAGGGTTATTCTGAAAGCATTTTTATTTTATTTCACTCTCAAACGTCTTCAATTATTATTACACCATGATTATGTACTAACCTCGGTATCATTAATAAACTATTTTTTATATTAAATCTAAAAACAAAAACATCACACACATCTATAAAATGGTATTTTAAAATCATAATTCATTTGTACTGTGAACTACCAACTCAGAAACTATTGTCATTTGTTTTAACATTACCACATATCATAGATGGTAATAATAATGTATATATTATTTAAATATTACTTTATATATTCTCAGTGCTTTAAAGGATATTTTTAGAAATAAATGATATTTTTTTAAGCTTCCTTTATATGTTTTCAATGCCGTGTTCAAATAAAATGATTCAGAAATTGTTTTTTGTTTTAATAAGAGATTTTTAATGAAATCATATTTTTATTTATGAAATGTTGGATGCAATCATCCAAAATCCATCTCCATATGAGATGAAATTCATTCATATAGTTAATGTTTTACTATGGCTATTTTTCAGGGACATTATTTTTATTCATACATTTAATAGTTTATATCAAGATGACATGTAGTTTTGGAAACCTCTTTCTCATTCACAAGTAATATAATGATAATATTATTTTGAAACCGAGTTCATTTCATGGGTTATGGTTTGACGAAATATTTATTATACAATTCCATTTTATAGAGTTTATGATATGATAAAATATTTATGATTCCCATTTCATTTCGTGGGTTATATTATTATGAATCTTTTCAATATTATGTCACACATACTTATAAATTTATTATGTGATTAGTGATGACTATATCCCCCTACAATGCATTGTGTAATGATAAGTGTTCTATGAGATCAGATTGTACATGAGTTATTTGACAACGTGGAAATATAAGGATGCACAAGTGATTAGACCAATCCTAAAGATGAGGGTACACTAGTGATTATCACGTCACTAAGGATGAGGGTACACAGGTTGTCAACCCCGTCCAATATATGAGGTTATACGGGTGGTCAATCCATTCCTATAATGTAGTGTACATGGTTGGTTATCCCAATCCTGATGATGGAGCATGGGTGGTCATCCCATGACTAGAATATTATGAATATCTTATTAGGCATTATTGACATAATATTCTCTATAACTATGTATATTCCATGAATCTAGGTTTTATTCTAATGTTATACTCACATGGATAATTTTTTTTGATTCCCTTATGATTTATTTCTTAGGAACTAGAAATCATTATTCGATGACTCATGTTTATTATCATTGAAATGTAGGATATGGTTTCTATATGTTATTACCAGGTTATCATGCACTTATATTCTTGTTATGCTTATGAATCTCACTTTTTTGCCATTACTAGGCTTTTGAGATCACCCATTATTATGTTCTCATTTCCCATATTATGAAGAAATGTTTTACGTATCATATTTCCATAAAGTGTACTAAATGGGAAGATCATTGTGGAAAACATTGAATATATTTTAATTGATTGGAAAATTTTGTTCTAGGTTTTAAATGGCATAAAATTATTACAACCATCAAGCTCATGTTCATATAATGCAAGGAATATTTTTGTAAATATATGTAATGTATATGTATGAAATGCCTAGGGAACTGTAGTTGGTATCAAAGGGATGGTCTATTAAAACAGTAGAAACTAGGTTTGTAAAAAAATTAGTGATACCCCATGGGATATTTCTATGGAAATTTCTATAGAATTATATTAGGATAAGTTTATGGATGAGACAATGATTAGGAAAATGTACTAAAATTTTGTTAATGGGATAAAATATTTCATTCCAAGAAATAAAATCCATATATGAATAATATAAGTGGATTTTTTAAACTATAATTCATTCATTAAAAACACTTAAAATATACCATTATCTAGAAAAAAGTATAGAATTCTTAAAGAGTGAATTTTATTAAAATCTATTTCATTTAATGAGATGAGATATGTTGGGAGGAAATCCATCCACATAAATTCACCACTAACTCATTTATTGGGAAGACAATATTCCATATTGATCACCTCATGATAATAATTAGTGATTATATGATTGAGCACTATTAGATATTGGAGAAAAATCATCAATCATGTTGTGAGGGCCCATGCTAGGTTAACCACTCCATGTAAAAGGGATTGAATGATGGTATTGGAGTTTCCATCAATCCATATGATATTCTCCCATTTTTATTGATGATATAGATGGAAATAATAATGTTATTCATATATTCTTCTAAATAGGTGTAATTACAACAAATACCATAGTAGCATCCCAGAATATTCCCATAGTGATTTCAACACACTATTCCATATCCCACCTGGCCTGGGATTCCTTTTGAGTCACCATACACATCTTTTTATCCATCCATGGAGAGGGGGCTTCCAAAACAATTCTAACATACCTTTCAGATGGTGGAAGTTTCCATTGATTCTGATCAGATGAAGAATTATAAGATCTGCGAAGGTCTTTTGGCTAATACAAGACTACATAATTCTAACATCCTGGAGAGTGATGAAGATCCTCACCTGAGATGAAAAAAATTGAATGTTTTATTGTTGTGAATGACAGAATGTATTTCATACCTCATCACATTTATAAATTTCAAAACTATCAACAAAGAAGAGTTTTTCTATTTGTGTAGAGGAATCCATAGTAAAACATCATTGAAGATAAATCCAAATGGAGTCCAAACATTTTTATATGAGATCAAAAATGTGAAATATGAACTTCAATAAAACAAACAAAACAACGAAATTTACTAATAGGTGGTCAACATCTTATATGGGATGATTACAAATCTAAAATTTAGAACAATGTTGAAAACCAAATAATTAAAGATAATAATTAGTGTGAACATTATTATGTGATATTCTCCATACCATTGTGGGTATGGAGGGTCTAATCCATTTCAAGTTAAAAATTATTATCTAGGGAAAATAATAGATAGAATTATTGAAATTATGATTGTTGTAGCATTTAGAATTTAAAACACCATTTTGTGATGGTTCCCAAACCTGAAAATCATCAGTGTCGATATAAGTGTAGTTGTAAATAACATTAATTATCTTATTATGTATGTTCAAGTTTAGAGAGTTCATGTAATAATTAACACATATTCTAGTATCCACAGATAAAGTCATCAAATCATTTATAGAGATAATAGTGTACCATTGGTGTTATCTAACCAGAATTTAAATGATGTTTAATTATTAAAAATCCATCATTATTGCAACATGATTTTAGAAAATGAATGTTAAATTGAATTCTAGATGGAGGATTCCATGTACGAAAAGAATCTGTTTCTAAGATTGATTTTAATTGTGTTTCTTAGGATGTTAAGGGCCGAGTATGTATTGATTATAATGTTCCATGTGAATCTAGATTCAAGATCTACAATAAAGAGAGTATTGTTAAATATACCAAGGAAACTAGTTTCAATGGTTGTATAATATTTATTCTAAGGAATTCTGACAAGTTTATTTTCGATGTTTCTTCTAATATAGACATTTTTTTATTTTACTGTAACAATTTTTAATTAAATCAACAGAATGTTTATAACCCATCATGGAATAATCCATTATACAAACAATTCTGGGTTTGATAAGAAATATATGAACTCAAATATATAAGGATTTTCCTTTCTAGTTGAATAGTTTATTACAAATCTATTCAACAATATTTGAGAAGTATATGTATCTAAGAATCCCCCATTAGATAGAATCTCTAATGTATATAAAGCGAAGATATCCCACTTTTATACTAAGATCAATTATAATACCATTTTTTCATTTTTATTGGAAATAGTTTTCCAAAGGAAATTGATGATCTGTTCTATTTTATGGATTTCCCAAACACATAATCATAGTGATAGTGGGAATCATGGAGATTTTTAATGATCAGTTTTCCCCTCAGAAGAATAAAACAATATCATCCAAATATAAATGATGAGAGTGAATAGAGAAGTCATTAGAGGCATGGATGGGATTAATTTTTTTATCCATGTTGGTGATAAATATTCTAAGGTAGTCCTTAGTAATGAAAAAGAGTCTTGATGATAGGAAATATCTCTATCTAACACATGTGATGAAATTGAATTATCCTTTTGGAGTACCATTAATTGAAATATAAATGTGAGAAGAACCAAAAAGAGTTTTAATTTGGTTAACAAATATTTCATTAAATCCAAAATGGGAGAGGATAATGAAAATGAATCTCTAGTCAATAGTTTCATAATATTTTCTAATATATAGTTTAATGGAAATCTTCCCTCCTCTATTTTTTATTTGTTTAATGTTTGTACTTTTAGAGGGAGTGCCGCTGTAGTCTTGGGCTATTCATACACTGGGGAAGAAAATTAATTCCAATATGAAATTTTATTTTCCAAAATAGTAATAATATGGGGAAAATAATATAGATGATTTTATAAATACTCTTAATAATGTCAATGGGTCAAAAGAGTTTAATTTTTGAAGAATTACCCACTATAAGAATAAGGGAGTGGGATTGTGAATTTCATTCACATAAAAGAAATCCAATAAAAAAAGGCCTTAAAAAGATCAAAAATATAATGTTTTATAATATCCCAATAGTGATGGAAAACGACATTGTTAAAACTAGAAGGACTAAGGGAATACTAAATTTTAATGCTAAAAACTGCATCTTTAATCTCATGCTCTCAAGGAACACTATTTTGGATAGTGTTATCATTGTCACCCACTATGTTATGAATTATATCTTATTTTATGACTTTATTAAAATGAGGACCATTAAAGATATTGATAATGTAAAAAGACAATATGATTTTTCAAACAATAATAATTATATTTGATTTGATCCCCATCATTAAGGAATGAAAGGGTCCTATAATCTTCTCTATCTCTCAGTAGTGTTTCTATGAATTTTTTGATTCTTTAATCATCTTTAATCCTATTAATTTTGGAATACTATTTTTGTAAATTATTATTTATGGTGGGAAGGGATTTTTTTAAAGAGATGATCAATTTCACGTTTAGTATCATTATCAAAGTCATTATTTGTAGTGTGATCTGAAATTTTATTGAGGGTGTTTTTCTAGGATGAAATTTCAATGCCAGTTTCATTGATTCAGTCTTTTCACCAAGCCTTTAAATTTTGTTGGAGAAGATTTAATTTCTTGATACATGAAAAAACATCATTTTTGTAGTTCATAGAATCCCGAGTTTCTGTGGAAAACAGTTCACAATCAATAACATAGGTACAATAATTATTAAATATAAAAGGAAGAATATGTTTGGATACTCTATTATTAAGACTATGTAAAATAGGGTGGTTATTCGAGTTATGCAAAGGTAGGGTGATGATGGAAATTATAACCCAATTATCAAGGGCTTGACTATTTTTTAAGGCTCTATCATGTTTACTATCCATAACCCTATTATAGTGTCTTTTATACCATGTATATTTGGCTCTAAACAACTTTATCCCTGTTCGTCGGAGTGGACACTCAAGAGGGGGTGAATTCAGTTCCAATTAAAAATTTCTGTTAGAAATAATTCGATTAAAATCCCCCAAAATAAATAACAAGATAAAGTGTAGTGAATTTTTAATACATTAAAGGGTCTGTTAGGTTCTCAAGAGATTGATTAGTTCTCAGCTAATCTAATCTGAAGATTAGATTATTTTTTGAAACTAACCTAATTCTTTATAATAAATAAAAACACATGCCTTTTTATCTATCAGAGTTACTTTAAAATATATTTGAATTTAAAGTACATAATAACATAATATTCAATATAGTTTAAAACAAAATGATCAAGAACAAAAGTTTTAACCTAGATGTTCAGTCTCAAGATGAGACTTAGTCCTCTCAAACAGTTTATATAAACTATGATCCATACCCTGGATTGGGGTTTACAATAGTACTCAGACTATCCAGGTACTAAGACCACTACCATAGTTCTACATGGGAACACACACAAAAAGCACATAGGCTATCCATGTCACACTTGACATCTACAACTATCCACAGTGGGATACAAGAGAGTAAGTATAACATCCCAGGTAAATAAAGAATAATAAATTTTCATATTTATTAATATTTTAGAATTGAATATTAATTTTACTTTAAAGGGGTTTCTATGTTCGATAGTGTACCCGATACGCAACAAAGAGTTTCTTTGAAATCTTACGTTGCACACTAGTAATAAAATAATAATGTTTTAAATGTTAGTTAACATGTAGCAGTTGTATTGGCGGGAATGAATAGAAATAACTAAAATATGATTATATATGTTAAATGTTTTTACATTTATCCAATAATGGAAAAAGGCTTAAAATATTAAAGGAATTCAATTTTAGGCAAATATACTCTAATTTTCACTAAAGGTCGACTTATCGCCTTTTCATGGAGAACCTTATTTAAATATAGTTTTGGTCACTATTATACTTTCTATTAGACCAAATAAAACTCTCCTTTATAATCGGGACATCAAAATTTACTTTGTGTAGATTTTTGGTATTTTTCCGATAAAGTTCAATTTTTAACGAATAGTGAAAAATGTTGTATTTTAATTCAAAACCTCGTTTTAATATAATTTATTTATATGATTAGATTTTATTTTGAATTGGTTTTAAAGTTAAATTAGAATATATTTTTACCATTTAATCCAATTTTTGTCATTGGAATTAATTTCACTTTGAAATCGGACTTAAACTAGTGTCATCTTTTTGATACTTTTGGTTTCATAAAAACACGCTATTTATTTTGACAGCGGGAATTAATTATTAAATTAATTAGTACAACTTATATGTTTTTAATTTTTTAAAATAGACACCATTTTTTAATTCGAAATATCAAATATATCTTAGGGTGAATTTTTGGTATTTTTCTGAAAAACATCAATTTTTGATGAATAGTGAAACCACTAAGTGCTACTTAAAAAAACTGATATTTCGTATAAATGAAACTTTTCCACCTCTTTGTTTTGAATTTAAAAAATCCTATATACATGGTTGTCATTAAGAAGTAAAATATTTTTCAATGGGATTAAAATAATATTTTGGTGAATAGTAACTTTTAATTTTATTAATCGCGATTAGAGGTAATTACTGTAGTTTAAGGTAAAAGTAATGTTTTAATAATCTGAAATGACGTAGACACATGTCCTAACCTTATTGAATGTGTCATGTCTGACCAAGACAATCCATGGGTCAACTTGGGTACCCCAGGTAGCCACTTTGGAAGGAAATGATATTAATATCTTTTTATTTAATGTAAAAGTAAAAATGACAGAAACATAGTTGTTTTACTAAAACAATTTTTAAATGGGGTTATTAAAGTCATATTTTTGACTATAAATAGTCACTGGAAATATAAAAATATTTAATACATCATATTATGTATTTTATAATTTTTAGACTTTATATAAATTAAATTATTTATGACATCATGATGATGCAGCCATTACCTCCTTATTTAATGATTTAAATAAAATGAAAATATAATGTAAAATCTAAGAACTACACTTTCCAAAAACCTATTGTATGGGTTTATTTCTAACCCTTATCACTTTATCCTCTAATTATATCAACGTGGGACCTTTTAAATCCGAAACTCATTTTAAAATAATGTAACATTTCTTAACTCTCCAAGAGTGCCCCTCCTCTCCTCTTATAAAAGGCCCCCACCACTATCACCTTACCCACACCTCTAAAACCTTTTTTTCTTCCAAGATCTACACATTTTGTCTCTCCAAATCCCTATATTACTTCTAGAAGCCTCACATTGGGCAGATGTCTTCCCAAGGAAGCCTTTGAGCTCAAATCAAAAAGAGTTACCCGTTTTAAAGGTAGTCTTTTCTCTTGTGTTCTTTAGTTATAATTTGCTTCTCCAATCCCCTAAAATCTTTTTATTCATTTCATTTGTAACAACTCCAGTATCTTAAATATACTAGGATGTTTTTATAAGAATAATTATACCTACACTTACACACACCAATATCTAATGGTTAAAGAACATACTGTTTCTATGGTTGGAGAATTTTTGCCTCACGAAACGAGGATTATTCAATCTTCTTTTAACAAATTTAATGGTTTCCATTAATATGTCACTCTATTTATTTATGATATATATTATTTTTATTTTTTCCTTATGCTTCTGTATTTTTTCATTTGTGGTATATCTTTATGGATTCCATTATGGGTATACGCGATATCTTCATTTTAGGAAGTGCGGACTATCGCCCCCTCAAAGTGATTTGATTCGTTAATGCCCTATGTGGGACGTATAAAGGATGGATTTAAAGTTATTGTATATTATTTATGTTACATCTAAATTATTAATATAATTCTGTAATTAAAATATACATATCTCTCATTTAGTTTTAATTCCATTAATATGACATAGAAATGAAAGTAGCGTTCATGCGTACGTACGACTTACTGTCTCCATGAATGATTCATTTCATTTCTTTCCTCTAAATGATTATGTAATATTAAAAATATATTTATATTATGGATATATATGATATATATGATATCCAAATCATGAATATCATTCTGGATATAATGAACCTTTGACCACACGAACAAAATGTAATTATAAGAAGTCCACTTTCTACTTATGAACCAAATATCGACAAAACAAACAGTATTAACTTAAATTATTAAATAATGTTTATAACATGGTAATAAGTGATATAAAAGTAATAATGAACTTGAAAATGTTTCTTAAGAAAGTATAAATTAACTCATGTTTTTTATTTTGGACGTTAAAGAATGATCGAGCCAAGTCGGACACAAGGTAAGGGACTTCGTCTCAATCTATTTTCATTGAGGCATATTTTGTTCTAATATAAGGCTTTAGTTTATAAGGTGTATAAAACCATTTTAATTTTACTTTTATACAAAAGGAATATTTTTCTACAAATCATTTTACTAAAATAAAAAAAGGATTTTTTTTAACGTACGCGGTGACAATGACCTTTTCCGCCGCCGCGAGTATTATTATGTCTTTGGCTTCCTCAACAAGCCGTAATGTTTTTTAAAATGAAATAAATACCATATACTCTTTTATGTATTTTGGTATTGAAAATGGTTTTTATAATGGATTTTTATATCAATATATTTAAGTGATATATTGTGATCAAAGTGTGGAAATGATTTCTTTCGATTATTTTTGTTTTATGTCTTATGATTTTATAATGGTAATTGGAAATTTGACGGGTGGTTACGTGATAAACCATATGACAGGTGGAGCCGTGAATACCAGGACGGGTGGATACGTTATAACCTCCAATTCATTGGGTATGGAAGTCGGCCGTATGGCTATTCCATTAAGTTATATGTGTGGAAGCCGACCGTATGGTTATTCCATTTAAGTATTTTTATGTCCCAAGTTACCTTTATATGTTATGTGATCTTTATATGGATTTTATGGTAATATTTTGGTTACAAAAGGGAAAGTAATGATATTTTATTCAGTGAAGAGTTTTTACTACTTTATAAAGGTGAAAAGTATTACTTTGTTAAAGTATACATGGTTTACTTGTTGTTTTGATAAACTAACAGTTTTCATTCTTTGTGTATCCCTTACTGAGATTTTTATGCTCACCCCATGTTTTTTTGAAAATTTTTTCACAGGACTTAATGTGGAATAGTGTCATGGATGGGATCAAGGGAAATTCGTGTTATATGAAACATGGAACTAGACATGTTTCTTTTTAAGAGTTTTTATTCTATGGAAACTTAGTAGAAGTGTCTACTTTGTAATCTTTGGAGATGTAATAGTTATTTCCTAATTCTCTAAAACTCTGAACCTGAAAAGATCCTCAATGTGAATTATTCATTTAATTCAATATTAAGTAAGGTTTCAGGCTGGGGCCTTATAGTTGGTATCAGAGGTCAGTTTAGACAAAATTAGGAGTTAGAAAATTGTTAAATTATATGTTAATTTATGGTATGATTGAAATGATATAGCATTTAAATATTACCATGTTGCTTCACCTATGATATTTCTGTGTTAAGAATGGTTTTTTGTAGAGGAAACAGAACAGATTTTCTGGGAAGGCATACAGAGGGAAATGACCTTTCAAATCAGTATCCTGAGATGGCCAGAATCAGAACTAAATAGTTTGTTGCAGTGATGGCTCAGTTGACTCAGGTGAAAAATGTTTGTTTCTTTTATTGATGATATTTTTGTGTTTTCTAAAAGTAAAGAGGAGCGTGAAAGTCATTTAAGGGTTATCTTGCAAACCTTAAAAGAAAAGAAATTGTAAGGAAAATTCAGAAAGTGTGTGTTTTGGTTACAAAAAATTCCTTTCTTTGTCACATTGTTTCAAAAAAATGGCATAACTGTTGATCCTGCTAAAAAAAAGTTATTGAAGAATGGCTAAGACCCAAAAATGTAACCGAGATCCGTAGTTTTCTTTGTTTGTCAGGATACTACCGAAGGTTTGTTGAAAAATTTTCTCGGTTATCTAGTCCAATGTATATGCTAACTCGGAAGGGTGTTAAGTTTATCTAGACAAAATAACGTGATGATTGTTTTCAGGAGTTGAGAAAAAGATTGGTGAATGCTCTAGTTTTGGAACTTCCTTCCAGGAATGGTGAGTTTGATATCTACAGTGATGCTTCATTGAAAGGACTTGGTTGTGTCCTTATGAAGAATGATCAGGTAATTTTTTATGATTCACATCAGTTGAAAACTCATGAGGGAAATTACCCAACAATGATTTGGAATTAGCTGCTGTTGTTTTTTCTTTAAAAATTTGGAGGAATTATTTGTATGGAGTAAAGTGTGAAATATATACTGATCACAACAGTTTAAAGTATATATTCACTCAGAAAGAGTTGAACATGAGACAGAGGAAATGGCTGAAATTAATCAAGGATTATGATTGTACAATTCATTACCATCCAGGAAAATTAAATAAAGTGGATGATGCTTTGAGTCGAAAAAGTAATGCTTCATTAACCATGCTACATTTGGGACGAGATCCTTTGGTTTTTGATTTGATGAACTTTGGCATAGAATTTGTTGGTGCAGGAAGTTCTTCTGTTTTGTTTCATGTATCAGTGAGATCATCCCTATCAGACAGAATTAAGCAAGCACAGAGGAAAGACAGCGGGTTACAGAAAAAGGTAGAGCGGGTTCATAAGGCTAAGTTTCCTGAATTTAATATTGATAATGATTGTGTTTTGAGGATTGGGAAGAGATTATGTGTGCCTTGTGATTCACAGTTGAAGGATGAGTTGTAATGTGAGGCTCATAGTTCCCCATTTTCAGTTCATCCTGGCAGTACTAAGATGTACAGAGATCTGCGGGAGTATTACTGGTGGGATGGAATAAAAATAGATATTTCTGATTTTACTGTGAAGTGTTTGACTTTTCAGTAGTTTAAAGCAGAGCGACAGTT
This sequence comes from Viscum album, assembly GCA_963277665.1. Classification (NCBI taxonomy): domain Eukaryota; kingdom Viridiplantae; phylum Streptophyta; class Magnoliopsida; order Santalales; family Viscaceae; genus Viscum; species Viscum album. Next base: position 1,196,267,862 of record OY728155.1, on the reverse strand, counting down.
ACTGAAAGGCGTACTTCAGCCTTTACCTGTTCCAGAGTAGAAATGGGAAAATATATCCATGGAATTTGTTGTGGGATTACCGAAGACAAATCGAGGTAATAATGCAATCTGAGTTATTGTTGATCGCTTGAATAAATCTGCTCATTTCCTTGCTATAAGAGATACTTTTTCCTAGATCAAATTTCCCGTTTGTATCTTAAAGAGATAGTCAGGTTACATAGAGTTCCTCTCTCCATTGTATCTAACCGTGATCCCATGTTCACTTCTAACGTTTGGAAAGGCCTTCAGAAGTCGTTCGGTACTGAATTAAATTTTAGTACGACTTTTCATCCTCAATCAGATGGGCAGTCAAAACGAACAATTCAGACTTTAGAAGATATGCTACGTGCTTGTTCGATAGATTATCATGGAAGTTGGGACCAACATCTTTCTTGGGTTGAGTTTTCTTATAATAACTATTTTTATTCCAGTATACAGATTTCACCATTTGAGGCATTATATGGGAAGCGGTGTCGAACTCCAGCTTTTTGGGATGAATTAGGTGAAAGGAAGCTGATGGGACTAGAATTGGTAGAAGACATGGCAGAAAAAGTTCAGTTGATTCAGAAACACATGAGAATAGCTCATAGCAGGCAGAGGAGTTATGCGGATAACAGGAGGAAGGATCTATCTTTCGAGGTAGGTGATCATGTTTTTCTCAAAGTTTCACCATGGAAATGTGTGATGTGATTTGGTACGAAAGGAATGCTGAGTCCAAGGTTTATTGGACCATATGAAATTCTGGAGAAAGTTGGATCAGTTGCTTACCGAGTGGCTTTACCTCCGAGTTTATCTCAGGTACACAATGTTTTTCATGTTTCGATGTTGAGAAATTATATGCCAGATCCATGTCATGTTTTGAGCCCAGAGGTAGTTCAGTTGGAAGAGAATCTCTCTTATGAAGAATAACCAGTCCAGATTATTGACCGAAGAGAGAAAGTATTGCAAAATAAGGAAATTCACCAGGTAATGGTTTTGTGTAAATACCATATGGTTGAAGAGGCAACGTGGAAATCTGAAAATGATACGAGGGATAAATACCCCCCACTTATTTTGATAAGTGAATAAAATTGCGAGGACGCATTTCCCAAAAGGGGGGAAGGATGTAACATCCCAGGTAAATAAAGAATAATAAATTTTTATATTTATTAATATTTGAGAATTGAATATTAATTTTACTTTAAACGGGTTTCTATGTTTGATAGTGTACCCGATACGCAACAAAGAGTTTCATTGAAATCTTATGTTGCACACTAGTAATAAAATAATATTATTTTAAATGGTAGTTAACACGTAGCAGTTGTATTGGAAGGAATAAATAGAAATAACTAAAATATGATCATATATGTTAAATGTTTTTACATTTATCCAATAAATGATAAAGGCCTAAAATATGAAAAGAATTCAATTTTAGGCATATATACTCTGATTTTCACAAAAGGTCGACATATTGCCTTTTCATGGAGAACCTTCTTGAAATATAGTTTTGGTCACTCTTATACTTTCTATTGGACCAAATAAAACTCTCCTTTATAATCGGGACATCAAAATTTAATTTTTTTAGATTTTTGATTTTTTTCCGATAAAGTTCATTTTATTAATGAATAGTGAAAAATGTTGTATTTGAATTTAAAACCTATTTTTAAAATAATTTATTTATATGATTAGATTATCTTTTGAATTGGTTTTAAAGTGAAATTAGAATATATTTTTACCATTTAATCCTTTTTTGTCATTGGAATTAATTTCACTTTGAAATCGGACTTAAACTAGTGTCAATCTTTTGATACTTTTTGTTTCATAAAAACACGTTATTTGGTTTGACAACCGGAAATAATTATTAAATTAATTAATAAAACTTATATTTTTTGAATTTTGTAAAATAGAAATTATTTTTCAATTCAGAATATCAAATATAGCTTAGGGGGAGGTTTTTGTATTTTTCTGAAACACTTCAATTTCTGATGAATAGTGAAACCATTAATAGGTACTTAAAAAACTGATTTTTTGTTTAAATGAAATTTTACCACCTCTATGTTTTGAGTTACAAAAATCTGAAATACATGGTTGTCATTAAGAAGTAAAATGTGGTTTAATAGGATTAAAATAATTTTTTTTGGTGAATAGTAATTTTTAAGTTTATTAATGGCGATTAGAGGTAATTAGTGTAGTTTAAGGTAAATGTAATGTTTTAATAAAATGAAATGACCTAGAAAAATGTCCTACCCTTATTGGATGTTTCATGGACGACCAAGATAATCCATGGGTCAACTTGGGGGCCCCATGGAGCCACTTTGGAAGGAAAATGACATTAATATCTTTTTATTTAATGTAAAAGTAAAAATGACACAAACATTAGTTGTTTTACTAAAACAATTATCAAATGGGGTTATACAAGTCATATGTATGACTATAAATAGTCATTGGGAAGCTAAAAATATTTCCTACATCATAGTATTTTTTTATAATTTTTAGACATTAAATATATTAAATTATTTATGACATCATGATGATGCAGTGATTACCTCATTATTTAACGATTTAAATAAAATGAAAAGATAATATAAAATCTAAAACCTACACTTGTCAAAAAAATATTGTATGGGTATAATTCGAACCCTTATCACCGTATCCACAAATTATATCAATGTGGGACCTTTTAAATCCGAAAATCAATTTAAAATAATGTGACATTTCTTAACATTCCAAGAGTGCCCCTCCTCTTCGCTTATAAAAGGCCCCCACCACTATCACCATACCCACACTATACAACCTTTGGTTCGGCCAATCTATACAAATTTTGTCTCTAAACGTCCCTATATTACTCTTAGAAGCCTCACTTGGTGTAGAAGGCTTCCCAAAGAAGCCTTTGAGCTCAAATCAAAAAGAGTTACCCGTTTTAAAGGTAGTGTTTTTTCTTATGTTCTTTTGTTTTATTTTGCTTCTCCAACCCCCTAAACTATTTTTATTCATTTCTTTTGTAACAACTCCAGTATATTAAATATACTAGGATGTTGTTATAAGAATAATTCTACCTACACTTACACACACCTACGTCTAATGGTTAAAGAACATACTATTTCTGTGGTTGGCGAATTTCTGCCTCACGAAACGATGATTGTTCAATCTTCTTTTAAAACCTTTAATGGTGGTCATTAATATGTCACTATATTTATATATGATATATATTATGTTTATGTTTTCCTTATACTTCTGTATTTTTTTATTTGTCATATACCTTTATGGATTCCATTATGGGTATACGCGATATATTCATTTTAGGAAGTGCGGACTACCGCCCCTCAAAGTGATTTGATTCGTTAATGACATATGTGAGATGTATAAAGGATGGATTTAAAGAAATTATATATTATTTATGTTACATATAAATTATTAATATTATTTTAGAATTAAAATATACATATCTCTCATTTAGTTTTAGTTCTATTAATATGACATAGAAATGAAAGTAGCGTTCATGCGTACGTATGGCTTACCATCTTCATGAACGGTGCATTTCATTTCTTACCTCTAAATGATTATGTAATATTATAAATATATGTATATGCTGGAAATATCTGATATATATGATATCCAAATCATGAATATCATTCTGGATATAATGAACATTTGACCACACGAACAACATGTAATTGTAAGAAGTCCACTTTCGACTTAAGAACCAAATATCGACAAAACAATCATTATTAACATAAATGATTACATAATGTTTATAACAAGGTAATAAGTTATTTAAAAGTAATAATGAACTTTAAAAAGGTTCTTATGCAAGTATAAATTAACTAATGTTTATTATTCAGGACGTTATAGAACGATCGAGTCATGTCGGACCTGAGGTAAGGGACTTCGTCTCAATCTCCTTTCATTGAGGCATATTATGTTCTAATACAAGGCTTTCTTTTATACGGTGTATAAACTCTTTTGAAATTTACTTTTATACAAAAGGAATATTTTTCTATGAAGTGTTTTACTAAATGAAAAAAAGGAATGTTTCTTTTAATGTACGTGGTGACAATGACCTTTTCCGCCACTACGAGTATTATTTGGTCTTTGGATTCCTCAACAAGTCGTAATGTTTTTTAAAATAAAATTATTACCATATACTCGTTTATGTATTTTGGTATTGAAAATTGTTTTTATAATGGATTTTTCATGTAAAAATATTTATGTGATATATTGTGATCAAAGTGTGGAAATTTTTTCTTTCCATTATATTAGTTTTATGTCTTATGATTTTATAATGGTTCTTAGACATTTGACGAGTGGTTACTTGTTAAACCATATGATCGGTGGTTCCGTGAATACCAGGAAGGGTGGTTATGTTATAACCTCCAATGCATTGGGTATGGAAGTTTGCCGTATGGCTATTCTATTAAGTGATATCTGTGGAAGTCGAGCATATGGTTATTCCATTTAAGTATGTTTATGTCCCAAGTTACCTTTATATGTTATGTGATCTTTATATGGATTTTCTGGTAATCTTTTGGTTACAAAAGGATAAGTAATGATCTTTTATTCAGTGAAGAGTTTTTACTACTTCATAAAGGTGAAAATTATTACTTTGTTAAAGTATACATGGTTTACTTGTTGTTTTGATAAACTAACAGTTTTCATTATTTGTATATCCCTTACAGAGCTTTTTATGCTTATCCCACGTTTTTTTGAAATGCTTTTCACAGGACATAATGTTGAATAGGGACAAGGATGGGATAAAGGGAAACTCATGTTATATAAAACATGGAACTAGACATGTTTCTTTTTAAGAGTTTTTATTCTATGGAAACTTAGTAGAAATGTATATTTGTAATATTTTGAGAAGTAATAGTTATGTCCTAATTATCTAAAACTCTAAACCTGAAAAGATCCTCAATGTGAATTATTCATTTAATTCAATATTATGTAAGGTTTAAGGCGGGGGCCTTATAGTAAGGGAAAAATTGAGTGAGGATTTATAATTCCCATATTTTAGCATCGTAGATAGTGTGTATACAAAAATATAGAGCACACACACTACTCAAAATGTAAATAAATGAAACACAATAGAGATAAACAAATAGAGATGAGTTTAGAATGCTCTATGTGTTTTGAGTGATGCTCTTGACTCCTTGGATTGACACAAATGAAACTTTGAGTCCTTCTATGGTTTTTTTCAAGAAAAAATTTGTCGTTTTTGTATTCAACTTCCCGGTCCAGGTTGATCAGTCTGATCAGGTTGACTGTAGGTGAACTCGTTGAAGCTCTGTGCACCATGACTGATCAGGTTCTATAGATTCTGAATGTATCCTTCCTTCTTCTTCTATGTATGTAAGTCCATGTGAATCTCCATAAGGTTGTTTTGTATGTGTATGGAAAGGCTGATCGTTTACTATGTTGTGCTCTCTTTCGTTTCTTTCAAGGTTCTCCGTTATATATGTTCAGCTCTGACAATGGGCATGATTACCTTTTCAGAGTAACATGGTACGGTTTCCTGACATGCCATCAACTATCATTAATTAATAGAAGATGCATTAAAAACCTCAAGTATGGCCGTTGCTAAATAAACAAACAGAAATATAGTTTACAGAAATTGTGACTGGTTTCCATCAGTAGCTCTTGGTATCAGTAAGCTTGTAATGGAGGACATCTGTCAGTATGTCTTATATCGGTAGTCATTACTTATTATAACAGTAGCTCTATGTATCAGTGTCTCTTTACATCAGTATCTCCTGTTAGCAGTAGCTCTTTTTTACTGGTTGAATTCTTGTATCGGTAGACTTTGTAGCGGTAGTCGTCTGTCTGTACCAGCAAACTTGAATTGGTAGCTATCTGTCAGTGTCTGTTTGTATCAGTGGACTTTGTCGGTCTGTATCGGTGGACATCATATCGGTAGTTGTCTGTTTATATGTTTGTATCGGTAGCTTGTATCGATAACTATATATATACCAGTGAAATTACTCTATCAGTAGGTATGTATCAGTTGACTTGTACATACCGGTAGACTTATTCTATCGGCAGCTCAGGTGTAATAGTGACTATCTGCATATCAGTGACCTTATCTATATCAGTAGACTTTTGTACTATTGTACTTAGCCATATCGGTTGCTGTTGTTCATACTGGTGGACTTACTATATCAGTAGTTGTTCTATGCAAAACATATCAAGATTGAGTTATAATTATTTCAAAGCATGTATAGACATAGATAAACATTTATTAACATATTCCATCGATTATTTTGATAATTTTGTCAAAATAATTTAACATATAGATAGGATTATAAACACATATTAGAACATAAGTAAGATTATCAAAACACGTGAGGTCAACAATCTCCCCATTTTTGATAATAACAAATTATGGTATTATAATCCAAAATAATGATTAGGATATCAGTATAAATTATATTGAGTCTGACATTTTCAATTGTACCATAGAATAGAGTATTACATGAAAATGTATCTGAGGTATGAAAAAACTTTAAAAAAAATGTACCATATGTATAATTATATTATGGTAAAATTATATTATTTCCATATTTCTCATATTTCTCATATTTCTATCCCTTATATAAATTATGCTATATTATTCTCGTCTATTTCTCCCCCCGTATATATAATATTTCTCCCCCTTTGTGATTAGCAAAAAGTAGGAAAGAAAGGATGAGATAAGGAATAGAATGTAAGAGAGAATTAAGGCAATTATATAGTACATGAGGCAAAAAATATACATAGAAATAAAGAATTGAACCAAAAAATAATACAAGTGATTCCTATCAAAGGTCCTAGACACTAATCAATCCACCTATTGAATGTCCACTTTGGATTTGGATTTGGGTTCAGAGGTAGACTCAGGCTGGGTAGCTTAAATAGAAGGCTTGGGAATTCTAGAAAGCACAACAGTAGGTTGAGCAACAGAGACTATTCCTAGCCTGTAGTTGGTACTCCTCGGAGTAATCAATGGTGTCAGGCTTCTTATAGCTTGAGCCGGTGTCATCTGAGGAATGGAGGTAGTCTGAGCAGAGGCATGCAGAGCTGGAGGTGAAATGATTGGAGTACTGTCGACATGAAAAAATGGTAGCAACATATTCCTAAAGTCCATTATGATCCGTCCTCCTATTTCCATAGAAGAAATGAAGTCATCCTTCTTCTCCATAAATTTTTCTAGAGCAGGAGTCAAATACCTCATCTTGATTACTTGTTCTCTGAAGGCTTGTGAGACTGGGGTTACTTTCAGGTTTTCTAACAGAATATTGAAATGATTGTTCAACTGATCCTTAGTTTAGATCCTCTGAAAATAGAAATCCATGTTTTCTTTGAACTCCTTAGGAGATGCAGTGGCTTCTCTCATAAAATTATGATCAATTTTACCTATATACCTTGTGGTAGTTACCACTTGGGTCAAAGTAGTAGAGTCTACCGATCCACTGGTAAAAGATTGTTCAATCTCTTATCTTATCATAGCTCGAACCTAATCAATATCGAATGAATACTTGGTAGTAATTTGAGGTTTAATAGTAAAGGAAACTAGTTCCTTAAAATATTTAGTCAGCCCACATATGATATTTTTCACAAGAGAGTCCTGGGTACTGACAAGCTATTCTATAGAAGACTTAAATACCTCAAAAACTAATGACATCTGGCCAAATACATTTTTCACAAAAGACAAATCTTTGTCTGCATGAGATTTAGAGTTCATATAGGATTCCAGAGAGACAAATGACTTCTTTAGAGATTCAACAGCCTCTACCAATCTTGAAATTTGATTCTGGTAGGTCTTGACTTCATTCACCGTCTCTTACATAGTGGCTGACACAATACATCCAAGAGAGAGTTCAAATATTTTTTCTATTTTTCTCTGTTCTTCAATAAAAGAGCTCTTTAAATCATCAACAGATACAATCCAAGTCTCTATCAACTCATATTTTAATGATTCAAGATCAGCCTTTGTAAACAGTTTTTCAAGTACAACTGCAGGTGCTTTTTCAGACACAATTCTAGATATAGAGTTATTCCTAATAGATTGAATGTATGATATCAATGAGGTTTCCATTATTCTTACCTCTTCAAAAAATGAGGCCTTAAGATTAGACATCAACTGGTACAAATCATCTTTTCTTACCACATCTTCAGGTAAACTCTCAGAAAGAATATTATAATTGACTTGGGATCTATTGATGGGTGTCTCATCTTCTGAATCAAGAAAGTCCAACCCACAAACTACAAAACATGGGTATTCAGCCCAGTCTTCAATATCCTGAGAAACTGAAATAGTGCCTTGTCTGGTAGGATTCTCCCCCTCATTCTGTGCATTCTCCTATATTGGTATAGCAATAACACCCTCAACAGCTCAGTCATCCTCAGAAAAATTCTCCACAACCATTTCCAAGTCAATAGCATGAGGCTCCTCAGGAATAGGTACAGGTCTATGTACTTCAATAATAACAACCTCTATAGGCACAGTAGTACTTCTAATAAATGATCTCAAACTCGAGGTGTTCTCATCTGAGTTATTAGAAACATGTTCTCCACTTTGACGGACTTCTTCCTCATTCTTTGGAATAGACTGGTCTTCCTCATCAATAGGGGATTCTTCATTTCTTACACCCAAAACTGTTTCCTTTCCAGATAATTCAACTTTAGCAATAGGACATGGAGGCATGTCCGGATCCCTTCCATCAGTTATAGAGGTATCCTCCTCATCAGTATCATCACAATACTGATGTTCTTCTTCATCAGGTCCAAGACCTGGATCCCTCACATCCTTAGGCCTAGAAGGATGATCCACATGATTAAACTAATCATATAGCTTCCCTTCATCACTAACCCATTCTCTTCTCCATGGATTCCATTTAATCTTATAGTATTTACAAATAGTTCCTGTGATGTAAAAATTATTCCTTACCACCACTTTCTCATCCTGAGACTCAACTACTCTCTTCACTTTGATCATAACTAAAATTAGATTTGAAAAGAATAGAGCATTCGTTTTTGAAATTGGTCTGGTCATATCATCAATTTGAATCATCAGAAGCCTACCCAAATTTACCTTGACACCATGCCTCAACAAATGCCACAAATAAATATCTTTATATTTCATATTTGTGAAGTCCACTCTTCTTGGAATTTGAAAATGTTGGATGAACTTGAAAAGAAATTGGTTCTCTCCATCCATCTCTGCAACAACTACTTTTCTTGGTGTACCATCTCCTATTAATTCTTCCAATGTAGCTTCATATTCAAGGAATCTACTAGTAGGAGGTACTGATTTCGAGAAATACCCAAACTCTCATTCATGTGGAACTCTCAGGCACTCATCCCACTCAATATAAGTAAATGATATTGTCTTTCCATTTACTACTGATATCATTCTATTCTCAAATTCTGATTTCTCAAAATGAACAAACACATAGAATTCTTTTACCAACATCGGATAATAAGGACCATTATTATTTGAGAAGCACTATACCCATTTCTAGTCTTCCAGGACTTCTAGAATTAAGGAATTATTGGTCATCAACCATTCCACGTATATCTCTTTCTCAACTAATATTTCTCTTTGGAAGAGCTGTGGATTTGTAGGTTTCTTCACTTCTTTTCCACTACTAGACTCTCCTTTGAGTCTCTTGGAATTCGGCTCATCATCCTTTTCACTGACTGATGGTCTCTTCACTCCTACCATTCTACAAATCATGAGGCTTCGGGCTCGAGAGAAATGAACGTTTGAAAGATAGGGATTGAAGGTAAAGGGTATGAGGTGGATTGAGAGAGGTCAATACTTATGTTTTATCATTTAGGAATCACAAAATAAATAAAACATAATAAATATAACACAAATTATAGAGATTCCTACGGCTAACGATTCGAAGATAAAAAACAGTGCAAACTAACGGTTATACATACCGGTGAGGATTCCTAATAATGAGGTATATCAGTGTGGTTCACTAACATTGAGGTATATTGGTGAGGTTCACATACAGTGATGTTTATCGGTCATACTAGTGAGGTATAACAGTGAGGTTTGGATAACGGTGAGATTTGGCTAACTGTGAGATTTGGCTAACGGTGAGGTTTGGCTAACGGTGAGTTTTGGCTAACTGTGAGGTTTGTCTTGTACAAAGTTTATCATTCCAAACTCATGCCTAATGTAATTTAACCTATCTGAACTTAAGGGCATGGTGAAAATGTCATCTAATTAATGTTAAGTACCTATAAATTCATGGGTAATATCACCCTTTTGGTAATGGTCTCTAAAAAAATGCATCCTTACATCAATGTGCTTAGTCCTATAGTGAGACACATGATTCTTAGAAATATTGATCACACTTGTGCTATAATAGTTTTTAGATACATGTATAAAATGATATCCATAGTCCAATAATGTATGTTTCATCCACAGAATTTGTTCACAACAACTACCAACATCAATATATTATGCTTCAGTAGTATACAATGCAACCACGTTCTTCTTTTTTACTATACCATGATACTAAGGACTTACCTAGGATATGAAAAGTTTGAGAATTGCTCTTTCTATCTATCTTGAAACTAGAAAATTCATCTTCTGAATAACTTATTAAATCTGATTATTTCTATTTTGGATAAAACAATCCCATGTTAGCAGTGTGTTTAAGATATTTGAAAATTATTTTAACAGCAAGCAAGTGTGACACTTTTTGATTAGCTTGAAATCTTTCACACATGCACACAATAAACATAATATTATGTCAACTATAAATAAGGTAAATTAAAATTCCAATAATACCTCTGTAGTTGGTTTGATCCACTGGTTTTCCTGTTTCATCGGGATCCAACTTACTACTAGTACTCATAGGTGTATCACTCTCCTTAATACCATCCAAACCAAAACAATTTAAAAGTTCCTTTGAATATTTACATTGATTTAAAATAATACCATTTTCATTTTGAGAAACAAGAAATCCAAGAAAATATACGAGTTCTCCCTTTAAACTCATTTCAAATTCATTTTACATACTCTTTGAAAAATGAATACAAAAATCATTTTTAGAAGATCCAAAAATAATATCATCAACATATATTTGTACTATGAAAACATCATTGGAAATTATTTTAATAAAGATTTTTGGGTCATCAATCCCATTAGAAAAACAATTTGAAAAAATAAAACTACTTATTCTATCATACCAATCTCGTGGGGCTTGTTTTAAACCTTAAAAAGCTTTAGAGAGATTAAAAACACTATTTGGAAAATGGGTATTAGTAAATCTAGGTGGTTGTTTAACAAAGACATATTCAACTATAAAACCATATAGAAAAGCACTTTTAACATCCATTTGATATTACTTGATATTCAAATGAGCATCATAAGCAAGTAGAATCTTAATAGCTTCTAATCTAGCTACAGGTGAAAATGTTTCCTCATAGTCTATTCCTTCCACTTGACTATACCCTTGTGCAACTATCCTTGCTTTTTTTCTAACTATGTTTCCTGATTCATCAAATTTATTCCTAAAAACCCATTTGGTGCCTATGGTCAAAGTGTCCTTAGGTCTTTAATATAATTTTCAGACTCTGTTTCTGTAAAGACCCGTAAAATTCAAGGGAAATTTTTTCTTAATTTTCTTTAGAATTTTACAAGAATGCGGTTTCTGACGGCACCTGATTCCGAGGCCCGGAGTGCCCGGAATTAATTTCCGAAGTTTGGCTCGGGTACGTTCAGTGAACGAACGAGCGGGAAATTCTAACTTTTGATCCGGTGCTCGGAATTGAAATCCGAGGGCACCGATGAACTCGCAGCGCCGATATTCGCTTAAAGAGACCTTTTCGGGAGTTGCGTTTGTTGCGGGTTGAAAGTTAATTTTTGAGGGTTTAGGTTGAGTTAAATAAAATTTGTGTAGAACAAATTTTATTTTAACTTCTTAAAACCTCTCAAAGGAGGGTGGAAGTGGGACCCACACCCACTTAACCTCCCTTGGGAGGATTAAGTGTGGTGGGGCCCACACGAACCCCCACCTTTTCAACTCCCCACTCTCCCTCTTAATGGCTTGACAAGTTAACTTATATTTAATTATACAACTCTTGTATATTAAATAAGTGAGTTAATTTTTGGGGTTAGCCATTTTGAATTTCAAACTTTTGAAATTCTTTTATGTTTTGTAATAATAAAATAAGATGTTATCTTATTTTATTTTGGGTTGATCGTTTGTCTTCTTGAGAGGTGGAGAGCTCCTCTTCTTCTTCTTCAACCTCAACGAAAAACGCGAAGAACGTCGTTCTTCAACGAAGAACTTCTCCGCCGAAGAACACGATCCATCCGCGACGCCGTATCCGCGACGCGACATACTTCTTCCGCGTCATCTCTTCCGCGACGGTTTTCCGCGACGAACGCCTTCGATAACGACTCTTCCTCCGACGTCAAAGGAATCGACACCGATATTCCACGACTCCGTCACCGTGCGACTATCGAGGTAGAGATTCTTGAGTTCGTTGTTCTCTTGTAATTTGACTTTCCTCAAGACTTGACGTAGAACGCTCAAGATCCGACGAAGAACGCCGCTCCGCTCTTCTTCGTCTTCGGTGTCAACGAGGGAGAACACCGCACCTTCCTCGGACAACCTTCGTCGGCGTACAAGGATTCGCCAACGACGTGCCTCTTCGGACGCACCTCTTCGTCGTCGAATTTGACGATCGACGACCGCGACGCCCGACTTCCGCGACGTCGTCTTCCGCGGAACGTAGAACGATCTTCGAACCTTATACCCGAGGTAGGGGTTGTCGAATTTCTTTTGGATTCCTCATTTTATTCTTGATCGTGCTTTTAGCAAGATTAACGTGTGACATGATTTTCTTTAAGTTGCGTTATTATTATTAACGCGAGGGGGGACGGACCGCACGAACACGGCCGAACCCCCCCCCCCCCTCCATCGTTCATGTTTAATTCTTGCGATGGAAGCAAAGTGGCGTGGTGTCGTCGCACCACGCGGATTACCGTGCGTTTATTTTTACGCGGCACCGTCGAGCCACGCCGAGGTAGAAACTTCAAGAACGCGACGCCGTCGCGCCGCGTTGAAAAGAATCAAAGCACGGCGAAGGGGCGCGGTGCCGTCGCACCGCGCCGGATGACGAACGCCGCGGCCGGTTCCGGGCAGCGGCGGAACGAGAAGACCGCGGCCGGTTCCGGGCCGCGGCGGGACGAGGAGACCGCGGCCGGTTCCGGGCCGCGGCGGAAGGGAAGACCGGCGGCCGGGCCGCCGGTGTCGGAAGCCGAAGAGGGGACCGGATTTTCCGGTCCCGTTGGAGAAGACCGGCCGGCCAGCTGGCCGGCCGGATGCCATTAAACCGGGGAATTTAATTCCCCGGCTGGTATTTTAAAACCCCCCTCTTTAAGAGAGGGGGGCGGTTCTTGAAGGAGGGGGGGGGGGCAGCCGGCCCCCCTGGCTCTTTTATATAAACCGGCCCACGTGGGGCGGTTTCTTTTAAGGGCGCGGCAGTTGCCGCGCCGTCTTGTTTCCAGGAACCGCGGGGCTGAGCCCCGCGTGCCGCCCCCTCGTGCGGCGCCAGCCGCCGCCGACAGCGCGGCCCGCCGCCGCCGCCAGCGCGGCCCGCCGCCGCCGCCACCGCGGCCCCCCGCCGCCTCCGCCGCGCCGCCACCGCGCGCCGCCGCGCGCCGCCGCGCACCGCCACCGGCCGCCGCACCGCCGCCGCCCGCCGCCGCCGGCCGCCGCCGCCGGCCACCGCGCCGCCCGGGGGGGGTCGGGCCGGGTCGGCCCGGACCCGGACCCCCCGTTTTCGAACCAGATTTGGTTTTTGGCTCATAACTTGAGCCTCGGACCTCCGATCGACGAACCGTCAGCGGCAACGCGATCCTTGGATCGAGACGGTCGTTTCGGTATATCGCACTCAAGGTTTCGGGTTACTTTGAGTTCGGCCGGGTTGGTTCGTTCACGAAACCAACCGGGCCTTCGGAGCGGAAACGCTCATATCTTGAGCCACGAACGTCCGATTGACGCGCCGTCAGTCGCGTTGCGTTCCTCTTAATGAGACGGATCTTTTGGCATACTCCGCCCGAGGTTTGGACGCAGGTGGAGTACGGTCGGGTTGGTTTTCCTCTAAAAACCAACCGGGCCCCGGAGACGAAAATGCCAATAACTCACAGACCGGGCGTCCGATTGACGCGCCGTCTGTTTCGTTGACTTCCTCTTGATGAGACGAAACTTTTGACATACTCCGCCCGAGTTTTGGATACATTCGGAGTATGGCCGGGTTGGATTGTACCCGAAATCCAACCGGGCCCCTGGAACGGAAAAGCTGATATCTTTCAGACAGGACGTTCGCTTGACGAGCCGTCAGCAGCGTTGGTGGTTACGTTGAGTAACAGTCCCTTTGAGTTTACCCTATGGGAGTTCGGGGTACAGTTGTGATACGGCCGGTTTTGGTTTCGCTCACGAAACCAACCGGGCCCCTGGGACGGAAAGGCTAATAACTCACAGACCGGGCGTCCGATCGACGCGCCGTCTGTTGCGTTGAGACCCCTGTGACGAGACGGTTCTATGAGACACTTCTTCGCGGGACCTTGTGATACTTGGAGTATCGACCAGTAGCTCGTGGAGCGGACCCGTGGTACTTGACAGTGGTGGTGCGCTTGGATGCAGCAACAGACCCTTGGCGGTGGAGAGCTTGGTTGTAGCGGCGGACCCGCGTTACTCTACGGAGTGTGTGCGCTTGGTTGTAGCGACAGACCCGCGACGGTGGTGACGAGCGTGCAGAGTACGGAGACCGTGTAGCCGGCTGAGACCTGACGACTGCTTGACCGACTCGACTTGGAGTGAGTCGACTAGCCCAGTGGACGGAGCACCCAGTAGTTGGTAGCAGACCCACGGCGGACGGAGCGCCAGGTAGTTGGCCGCAAACCCGCGGTACTCGACAGGAGGAGTACCTCAGTAGGCTATCTGGGTAGCGCCCGGTATTTGGCGACAGACCCTCAGCGGACGGAGCGCCAGGTAGTTGGCCGCAAACCCGCAGTACTCGACAGGAGGAGTACCTCAGCAGTCTTAGGTTAGTGAGCGGCGGCCTCGGAGTCGTGACAGGACCACTGTACACTCTAGAGACGGAGCTCTTCAGCAGTTACGGTTTCGATAATGAAAATCCTGGTTTGAGCTGAGACTTTTGACCTTGTGTTTACTTCATGATTGAGATGGGTCACTTGCTAACTTTGGTATATGTATGGGCATATACCCGGGTAGTGGTTATCCGTCGTTTTCACAATCCTTTTGTTTCCTCATGATTGAGATGGGTTACTTGATAACTTAGGTATATGTATGGGCATATACCTAAGTAGAGTTTATCTGTTGAGATCTTCTTGTGTTTATCCTTGTTGGTTTTAGTGAGACCTTGAGGGTCTCGGGGTCCCTACTGAGTATCGTTATACTCACCCCTGCACGGGCTATGCCCGCACCTCGTTGTGTTGGTTGCAGACGACGGATAGAGCTGACAGAAGCCGAAGGTTCGAGGACTTGACGGTACCTGGAGGTGGACTATACGACGAGGTGGTACCCGGAGGTGGACCACTGGGCGGGACATACTCGGAGCGGATGGCGGGACCCGAGGAGCAGAGGAGCTATCTGTACCCACCCTTCAGGTGGGATTTCCAGTGGACATCTCAGCGTAGCAGCTTTACTTTTCAGTCGCTGTTTTTCCCTTTCGAGTTGTACTTTACAGTTGGGCTTGTATTTCCGGCCCCATTTACTTTTCAGCTCTTCTTTTTGTACTTAGTGTTTCACTTCCGCTTGTACTCTGTGGTGCTTGTTTTCTTTTATAAAGGCAATGCCTTCCCAGTTAACGGGATTTTACGCCTTTGGTGCTAGTCGCCAGCCCCTGGCCTATGGAAGGCGGGCTTGGGGTAGTCACGGCACGGGCCCCGAGGACGGGTCGTGACAAATTGGTGTCAGAGGAGTTCGGTTCTACCGCAGAACTTATAACTCTGATGTTTCTTTCTGTGAAGCAATAGTGTTGAGAGTACCGAGTGTGGTTTTCAGTTCAGGGAGTCCAGTGTTGGTGCGGGCGGCCGACGTATCCATACACCAGGACCCTGACAACTGATTTCCGACTTTGTGCACGAAAACACTGATTGCGTGTGTTTTCAATAGTTTTTCCCCTTAAAACAGCTCAAACCAGGTCAGCTCACCAGGTATAATCGTTGATCATGTTACGTTGTTTCTTTCAGGATGGCCCCACGACGGCAGCCATCTAGGGTTCCGAGAATCGAACGTGACGACAGCCCACCGAGCGACGAGGCCTCGGTGCAGGGCCCTTTGTCAGCAGTGGCACCGGCGGTAGCTCTACCCGCTGAGCCCCCGATGCTTCCAGCAGCAGCCGCTGACGATGCACGTCGCCTCAGCGCACTGCATGAGTTTCAGCGCCAGCGACCGCCCAGGTTTCGCGGGGAGACGGATTCCCAGGCAGCAGAGGACTGGCTAGAGGCAGTGGTACGAGTGTTTAGGCTAGTGAGGACACCAGCAGACCTCATGGTGATCCTCGCTGCGAGCCTACTACACGCAGCTGCAGGTAGGTGGTGGAGCCACTTGTTTCGGTTTTGCGATGAGATGAACTTCACATGGGAAGACTTCGAGACCTTCTTCAGGGTGGAGTTTGTGCCAGTATCTCTACACCCCGAGCGTGTACAGGAGATTCTGCCTTTGCCGCGTGTTTTTCGATCAGAAGCCGAGTCATCTGTGGGTAGTAGACAGATGATGCAGAGGTCCAGGAGGACCAGACCAGCAGTTGGGCGAACTCGGGTTTTAGGACCGATGGTGCAGGGCACCCGGAGTGGGAACAAAGCTAGCCATGCAAGGAGCAGGTTGTGTTACTCATGCCGAGGAAAGGGTCACCTGGCACGTGACTGTCCGACTCCTCGATCCGCAGGCTTGGAGGGAGCCACCGAGGTTGAGGCAGCGACAAATGCTTGAGCAACAGTAAAGCCGGTGGACAGGAGCGGAACTAGTGGATACGTCTCTTGTACTTCTAGTTCCATGTTGATGTTGCTTTTGTGTAGCGTCTTGTATTATGAGCTGCAATAATAAAAGACGCATCCTTTGTGATGTTTTCATTCCTGTTTTTTTTTTGTGATGTTACTAAGAGGTTCCAGTTGACTGTTGACTTGACCCTCACTTGTGAGACATCTACTGGAGGAGACCAGTTACCACACACTGATGCCGACAGTGTGACTCAACCCTTGGAGGCGAGAGTAACGGTTGGATCTCTTAGTAGTAGCGTCGAGGCCTTACGACGTCATCTTTGGTATGGATTTGTATCATCCATGTTAGGATTGACTATTTTAGGCAAAGAATGTGGTTCATCCAGGGGATGAGACCAGGTTTCTCTTTTCGGCAAAGAAGAAATCTTGCAGCTCTTGTGGGACCAGAGATGGTCCGGGCCACGTCAGAGGAGGTCCATGTCATCCAGGAGCGGGCCCTACATGGGCGATCGATTCCTCTTGTGCGCAACAGATGGCGGCACGGGAATCTCCAGGAGAGCACTTGGGAGCGGGAGGCTCAGATGCGTGCTCAGTATCCTCTTTTGTTTCAATAGTTTTTGATGTAGCTTTACGGGGACGTAAAGCCCTGAGGTGGGAGTAATGTAAAGACCCGTAAAATTCAAGGGAAATTTTTTCTTAATTTTTTTTAGAATTTTACAAGAATGCGGTTTCTGACGGCACCTGATTCCGAGGCCCGGAGTGCCCGGAATTAATTTCCGAAGTTTGGCTCGGGTACGTTTAGTGAACGAACGAGCGGGAATTTCTAACTTTTGATCCGGTGCTCGGAATTGAAATCCGAGGGCACCGATGAACTCGCAGCGCCGATATTCGCTTAAAGAGACCTTTTCGGGAGTTGCGTTTGTTGCGGGTTGAAAGTTAATTTTTGAGGGTTTAGGTTGAGTTAAATAAAATTTGTGTAGAACAAATTTTATTTTAACTTCTTAAAACCTCTCAAAGGAGGTTGGAAGTGGGACCCACACCCACTTAACCTCCCTTGGGAGGATTAAGTGTGGTGGGGCCCACACGAACCCCCACCTTTTCAACTCCCCACTCTCCCTCTTAATGGCTTGACAAGTTAACTTATATTTAATTATACAACTCTTGTATATTAAATAAGTGAGTTAATTTTTGGGGTTAGCCATTTTGAATTTCAAACTTTTGAAATTCTTTTATGTTTTGTAATAATAAAATAAGATGTTATCTTATTTTATTTTGGGTTGATCGTTTGTCTTCTTGAGAGGTGGAGAGCTCCTCTTCTTCTTCTTCAACCTCAACGAAGAACGCGAAGAACGTCGTTCTTCAACGAAGAACTTCTCCGCCGAAGAACACGATCCATCCGCGACGCCGTATCCGCGACGCAACGTACTTCTTCCGCGTCATCTCTTCCGCGACGGTTTTCCGCGACGAACGCCTTCGATAACGACTCTTCCTCCGACGTCAAAGGAATCGACACCGATATTCCACGACTCCGTCACCGTGCGACTATCGAGGTAGAGATTCTTGAGTTCGTTGTTCTCTTGTAATTTGACTTTCCTCAAGACTTGACGTAGAACGCTCAAGATCCGACGAAGAACGCCGCTCCGCTCTTCTTCGTCTTCGGTGTCAACGAGGGAGAACACCGCACCTTCCTCGGACAACCTTCGTCGGCGTACAAGGATTCGCCAACGACGTGCCTCTTCGGACGCACCTCTTCGTCGTCGAATTTGACGATCGACGACCGCGACGCCCGACTTCCGCGACGTCGTCTTCAGCGGAACGTAGAACGATCTTCGAACCTTATACCCGAGGTAGGGGTTGTCGAATTTCTTTTGGATTCCTCATTTTATTCTTGATCGTGCTTTTAGCAAGATTAACGTGTGACATGATTTTCTTTAAGTTGCGTTATTATTATTAACGCGAGGGGGGCCGGACCGCACGAACACGGCCGAACCCCCCCCCCCCCCCTCCATCGTTCATGTTTAATTCTTGCGATGGAAGCAAAGTGGCGTGGTGCCGTCGCACCACGCGGATTACCGTGCGTTTATTTTTACGCGGCACCGTCGCGCCACGCCGAGGTAGAAACTTCAAGAACGTGACGCCGCCGCGCCGCGTTGAAAAGAATCAAAGCACGGCGAAGGGGCGCGGTGCCGTCGCACCGCGCCGGATGACGAACGCCGCGGCCGGTTCCGGGCCGCGGCGGAACGAGAAGACCGCGGCCGGTTCCGGGCCGCGGCGGGACGAGGAGACCGCGGCCGGTTCCGGGCCGCGGCGGAAGGGAAGACCGGCGGCCGGGCCGCCGGTGTCGGAAGCCGAAGAGGGGACCGGATTTTCCGGTCCCGTTGGAGAAGACCGGCCGGCCAGCTGGCCGGCCGGATGCCATTAAACCGGGGAATTTAATTCCCCGGCTGGTATTTTAAAACCCCCCTCTTTAAGAGAGGGGGCGGTTCTTGAAGGAGGGGGGGGGGGGGAAGCCGGCCCCCCTGGCTCTTTTATATAAACCGGCCCACGTGGGGCGGTTTCTTTTAAGGGCGCGGCAGTTGCCGCGCCGTCTTGTTTCCAGGAACCGCGGGGCTGAGCCCCGCGTGCCGCCCCCTCGTGCGGCGGCAGCCGCCGCCGCCAGCGCGGCCCGCCGCCGCCGCCAGCGCGGCCCGCCGCCGCCGCCACCGCGGCCCCCCGCCGCCTCCGCCGCGCCGCCACCGCGCGCCGCCGCGCGCCGCCGCGCGCCGCCACCGGCCGCCGCACCGCCGCCGCCCGCCGCCGCCGGCCACCGCGCCACCCGGGGGGGGGGGGGTCGGGCCGGGTCGGCCCGGACCCGGACCCCCCGTTTTCGAACCAGATTTGGTTTTTGGCTCATAACTTGAGCCTCGGACCTCCGATCGACGAACCGTCAGCGGCAACGCGATCCTTGAATCGAGACGGTCGTTTCGGTATATCGCACTCAAGGTTTCGGGTTACTTTGAGTTCGGCCGGGTTGGTTCGTTCACGAAACCAACCGGGCCTTCGGAGCGGAAACGCTCATATCTTGAGCCACGAACGTCCGATTGACGCGCCGTCAGTCGCGTTGCGTTCCTCTTAATGAGACGGATCTTTTGGCATACTCCGCCCGAGGTTTGGACACAGGTGGAGTACGGTCGGGTTGGTTTTGCTCTAAAAACCAACCGGGCCCCGGAGACGAAAATGCCAATAACTCACAGACCGGGCGTCCGATTGACGCGCCGTCTGTTTCGTTGACTTCCTCTTGATGAGACGAAACTTTTGACATACTCCGCCCGAGTTTTGGATACAGTCGGAGTATGGCCGGGTTGGATTGTACCCGAAATCCAACCGGGCCCCTGGAACGGAAAAGCTGATATCTTTCAGACAGGACGTTCGCTTGACGAGCCGTCAGCAGCGTTGGTGGTTACGTTGAGTAACGGTCCCTTTGAGTTTACCCTATGGGAGTTCGGGGTACAGTTGTGATACGGCCGGGTTTGGTTTCGCTCACGAAACCAACCGGGCCCCTGGGACGGAAAGGCTAATAACTCACAGACCGGGCGTCCGATCGACGCGCCGTCTGTTGCGTTGAGACCCCTGTGACGAGACGGTTCTATGAGACACTTCTTCGCGGGACCTTGTGATACTTGGAGTATCGACCAGTAGCTCGTGGAGCGGACCCGTGGTACTTGACAGTGGTGGTGCGCTTGGATGCAGCAGCAGACCCTTGGCGGTGGAGAGCTTGGTTGTAGCGGCGGACCCGCGTTACTCTACGGAGTGTGTGCGCTTGGTTGTAGCGACAGACCCGCGACGGTGGTGACGAGCGTGCAGAGTACGGAGACCGTGTAGCCGGCTGAGACCTGACGACTGCTTGACCGACTCGACTTGGAGTGAGTCGACTAGCCCAGTGGACGGAGCACCCAGTAGTTGGTAGCAGACCCGCGGCGGACGGAGCGCCAGGTAGTTGGCCGCAAACCCGCGGTACTCGACAGGAGGAGTACCTCAGTAGGCTATCTGGGTAGCGCCCGGTATTTGGCGACAGACCCTCAGCGGACGGAGCGCCAGGTAGTTGGCCGCAAACCCGCAGTACTCGACAGGAGGAGTACCTCAGCAGTCTTAGGTTAGTGAGCGGCGGCCTCGGAGTCGTGACAGGACCACTGTACACTCTAGAGACGGAGCTCTTCAGCAGTTACGGTTTCGATAATGAAAATCCTGGTTTGAGCTGAGACTTTTGACCTTGTGTTTACTTCATGATTGAGATGGGTCACTTGCTAACTTTGGTATATGTATGGGCATATACCCGGGTAGTGGTTATCCGTCGTTTTCACAATCCTTTTGTTTCCTCATGATTGAGATGGGTTACTTGATAACTTAGGTATATGTATGGGCATATACCTAAGTAGAGTTTATCTGTTGAGATCTTCTTGTGTTTATCCTTGTTGGTTTTAGTGAGACCTTGAGGGTCTCGGGGTCCCTACTGAGTATCGTTATACTCACCCCTGCACGGGCTATGCCCGCACCTCGTTGTGTTGGTTGCAGACGACGGATAGAGCTGACAGAAGCCGAAGGTTCGAGGACTTGACGGTACCTGGAGGTGGACTATACGACGAGGTGGTACCCGGAGGTGGACCACTGGGCGGGACATACTCGGAGCGGATGGCGGGACCCGAGGAGCAGAGGAGCTATCTGTACCCACCCTTCAGGTGGGATTTCCAGTGGACATCTCAGCGTAGCAGCTTTACTTTTCAGTCGCTGTTTTTCCCTTTCGAGTTGTACTTTACAGTTGGGCTTGTATTTCCGGCCCCTTTTACTTTTCAGCTCTTCTTTTTGTACTTAGTGTTTCACTTCCACTTGTACTCTGTGGTGCTTGTTTTCTTTTATAAAGGCAATGCCTTCCCAGTTAACGGGATTTTACGCCTTTGGTGCTAGTCGCCAGCCCCTGGCCTATGGAAGGCGGGCTTGGGGTAGTCACGGCACGGGCCCCGAGGACGGGTCGTGACAGTTTCTTTCAAAATGATTTAATTCTTATTTCATAGAAATTACCCAAAATTCATCATTGATTGCATCATTGATATTTTTAGGTTCTAATTGTGAATGAAATGATTTATGTTCAACCTAGTTTCTTAGAAAATCTCTAGTCTGTGTCCCCTATCAATATTACCTACAACCACATCTAAACGACGATTCTTTAGAATCATAGTTGATCTAGTATAGGTAGGACTAGAAATTTGAGGTTATTCTTTATGCTCGGGATCACTAGAAGTAGATTCTGGAATATTTCTACAACTGGTTGTTATTAAAATAGGTTCACTTATTTTATCATTAAGGTACAGAATAGATAGATCTACATCAATATTTTCATGAGAATACTTAGGTTCATGTGGATCAGTTTCATAAAATTTGATGTGTACTGATTCTTGTACACATTTGGTTCTTTTGTTAAAGACTCTATATGATATACTGGTTATAGAGTAACCTAGAAATATTCCATAACCACTTTTAGAAGCAAATTTGTTAAGATTATCCTTAGTATTAAGAATAATTACTTTGCAACCAAAAACTCTGAAGTAACTCACTTTAGGATTCTTATTATTCCACAGTTCATAAGGGGTATTCTTGAGAACAGGTCTAATCAAGAATCTATTTATCATATAACAAGCTATATTGAGAGCTTCAACCTAGAAATAAACAGGTAGGTCATATTCATTAAGCATAGTTCATGCAACTTTATGAAGGGTTGTATTCCATCTTTTTACTACACCATTCTGTTAAGGTGTCCTAGGGGCAGAGAAATTATGATTATAGCACTAATGTGAGAAATTGGTTTCAAAATCATGATTTTTAAACTCATGGCCATGATCACTTCTCAGGGTCTTAATCTTAAGTCCACTATCTTTTTCTACAGACATGGAGTATTTCATAAAGTAAGAACAAGCTTCACTTTTTTGAGCAAGAAAGTATAACCAAATGTATCTAGAAATTCCATCTACTAAGACATAGACATAGTGCTTCCCATTTAAACAAGAAACTCTATAAGGTCCAAAAAAGTCCATGTGAACTAACTCGGGAGGCTGAGAAGTTGAAACTTATTTCATTAATTTGAATGAATCTTTATGTTGCTTTCCCTTTTGATAGGGAGTAAAAACTTTGTCTGGTGATAATTTTAGTTGAGGTAGGTATCTTACTAAGTTTTTCTTAGTCTGTTTATTAACTGAATGAACATTTCAGTTTCCTAATATTCTGTGCCATATCTAAGACACTCTATGAAAAACATTTAGACAAGTAACATTTTGTTTATCTAAATAGTTTAAATCTACAGCATAAACATTTTCATTTCATAAGGAAAAAAATACCAAAAAAATTTATAATTAAAAACATTTCAAGCATCATTTTAAAATTTAACATTGAAACCATCATCACACAACTAATATATGCATAACAGGTTG
Source organism: Viscum album (assembly GCA_963277665.1). NCBI lineage: Eukaryota > Viridiplantae > Streptophyta > Magnoliopsida > Santalales > Viscaceae > Viscum > Viscum album. The sequence continues at coordinate 1,196,244,417 of OY728155.1, read as the reverse complement.
TATTTTAATCCATCAAAAAATAATACATTAGAAATTAAAATTGAATCAGTGTTACCAATCTGGCCTAAGCTGATGATTTTCCCTTTAGAATTATCACCAAAGGTGACCTGACCTCCATCAACCTTGATTAAAATTTTCAAACATTAGTAATCTCCAATCATATTCCTTGAAAATCCGCTATCCAAGTACCATATCTTCTTATAGGAACTCTTCAAGAAAGTCTCATACTAAACAGGTTTAAATAGAAAATGATTTTGGTTCCCATATTTTCTTGGGTCCAGAATGGTTAGCAAGAAAGACATTTTATACCCAGATTTGTTTAAAGGGTCTCATATAATAAATATATTCAATATATTTTGAATGATAAACTTTATTTGATCTATATCTCTGTGAATAGCTAGTTGAGGCATAGGAATTTCTAGAGCTTGATCTAGCATCATACTGTTCAAATTTTGGAATAAATATATTCCTGACAAGCTTTCTCTGTCCTGGTTGATATCCTAAACTAGTAGTATATTTTGGTGCTACTTATTTTCCAAACGTTTGAGTAAAATTTTTCTTTCCATTTGTGAATTTCTATAGATATTTTATAAGTTTCACATTGGAAAATTTATGTTCAGTATTCTCCTATAACAATTGAGCATTCATTTCCTTTTATAAACTAAGATCAGATTCAATATTATTAGTCAAGGCATACTATTTATTTAATGAATTGTACTTATCTTTCAGCTCATTACAAGTATCTCCTAACATATTACAATATTAAAATAACTCTTCTCTAGACATGTTTTCAGAATCAGAATCATCTACAGAATAATATGAATGTAAAGAAAGAGTATCCAATGTTACCTAAGATGTGTTCGTCATGAATCAAATATTAGATTTTTGAGATTTTTCATCCTGAGTGGAATCAGAATCACTAGAACTGTCTTCTGAAGCACTCCAGGTTTCTTTCATCTCTTTCTTGTATTTTTTGTCCTTGTACACATATTTCTTCATGTATTTTAATTTTGGAAAGTCATCATTCACATGTCCTTTCCTCTTGCATTTGTAGCAGACTATGGAATCACTATTATCAGTTCTTTTCCAATCCTTCTTCCAATGACCTGTATTATCATACCTTCACTTGTAATTATATTTTCTAAAAAACCAATTATTCCTATAAAACTTCTTAAATCATCTGGATATCTGAGCCATTTTAGAAGCATTGTCTGATGCACATTCTTCACTGCATGAACTATCACATTCACTTTGAATTTTTTCCTTTGTCCTCAAGTTTTTAAGTAGAGGACTTGAAAGCTACCGACTTCTTTCTTATTTCATCATCTTCCTCTTTGTTTACCTTTATCTCTTCTTCATACATAATCATCTTACCAATTATCTGCATAACAAGTAGTGAACTTATTTCACACGATTCTCTTATGGATACCGATGAGCCTCTCCATATTTCTAGAAGACATATAGGTATCCTCATCATTTTCTCTTTTACAGGAACAACTATTCCAAGTGAGCTCATTGTATTTACAATTTCGTTGAACCTGAGATACATGTCATAAATAGGTTCACCAGTCTTCTTTTAAAAATTATCATTCTTAATGTTGTAGGCATTCAATCTCATTTCCTTAACATTGGTTGTTCCCTCATGGGAAATAGACAAGGTATCCCATATTTCATAAGCAGTTTTACAAGAAGATATTCGATTAAATTTGTCATCTCCTAAATCACATTAAAAATAACTCATTGCTTAAAAATTATTATTATAAGTTATTTTTTGTAGGTCCATCCCAAGTAGTTATTTCTGTTTTTGGAATATTATACTGAGTCTCTATAGAATTCCAAATATCAAATCCCATAATTTCTAAATAAACATTCATTTCAGTTTCCATTGGGCATAATTAACATATTGAAAGAAGGGAGACCTGTTATTAGCAAAAACTTCTATTCTATTATACAAAATTTGATTTTAGAAAATGTATTTAAAGAGATAAAATATAATACTAACAGAAATTTATGATCTTTAGATACAAATAAAATCACAATTGAAAAACAGAGTATTTAGAAAACATTTATTAATAAACAATCCTCTGATAACAAATGTTGGTTAGAGTGGACACTCAAGAGGGGGGTTAATTGAGTTCCAATTAAAAATTTATGTTAAAACTATTTCTATTAAAATCCACCAAAATAAATAACAATCTAAGCTGTAGTGAATTTTTAATACAGTAAATGGCCAGTTAGATTCTCAAGAGATTGATTAGTTCTCAGTTAATCTAATCTGAAGATTATATTACCTCTTGAAACTAACCTAATGCTTTAAAATAAATACAAACACTTTCTAGTTTTAATAATAGAGTTACATAAAAATAGATTTGAATTTAATGTAATTTGTAGCGAAATATTCAATATAGTTTAAAACAAAATAAACAGGCATAGTAGTTTTAAACAAGAGGTTCAGTCTCAAGCCGAGACTTAGTCCTCTCAAATAGTTTATATAAAATTTGATCCACACCCTGGATCGCGGTTTACAACAGTACTCAGACATTCCAGGTACCTAGACCTCTACCACAGTTCTACTTGGGAAATCAAAACAATAGAACACAGGCTATCCAAGTCACACTTGAACTCCACCACTATCCACAGAGGGATATAAGAAAGTAAGAGATAGATTGAGTGAGGATTTATAAATCCTACAGTTCAACACAAGAGATAGGGTGTGTCTAAAAATATAGAGCACACACACTTCTTAAAACGTAAATAAATGAAACCCAATAAAGCTAAAAAAATAGTGATGAATTTAGAATGCTCTATCTGGTTTGAGTGAAGCTCTAGACTCGTTTCATTGATGCAGATTAATATTTGAGTCCTTCTCTGGTTTTTTTCAAGAAAAAGAGTGTCGTTTTTATATTCAACTTTCAGGTCCAGGTTGATTAGTCTGATCAGGTTGAGTGTAGGTCAAATCCATGAAGCTATTTTCACTTTGAATGATCAGGTTCTACAGATTTTTAATTTATCTTTCCTTCCTCTTATATGTATTTCAGTCCTTGTGTATCTCCAAAATGTTGTTTTGTATGTGTATGGAATGACTGATAATTTCTTGTGTTGTGATCTCTTTCATTGCTTTCGAGGTTCTCCTTTATATATGTTCAGCTCCAGCAATGGGAATGATTACCTTTTTATAGGTATGAGGTACGATTTCCTAACATGCCAACAACTATCATTAATTAACAACAGATATATTAAAAACATCAAATATGTCCATTGCTAAATAAATAAATAGCAATATAGTTTGGAGAAACTGTGACTGGTTTCCATCGGTAGCTCCTGGTATCAGTAAGCTTGTAATGGTGGACTTCAGTCAGAATGTCTTGTGTTGGTATCCGTTACTCATTATAATAGAAGCTCTATGTATTAGTAGATGTTTCCATCGGTAGATCCTATTATCAGTAGCACTTTTGTACTTGTGGCATTCTTGTATCATTAGAATTTGTAGCGGTAGCCATCTTTTTGTATCAGCAGACTTGTATCAGTAGTTGTCTGTCAGTGTTTGTCTGTATCGATGGACTATGTTTGTCTGTATTAGTGGACTACATATCGATATCATTATGTCTGTCTGTTTGTATTAATAGATTTAATCGGTAACTATGTATATACCAGTGGACTTACTCTATCGGTAGGTCTGTATTAGTTGACTTGTGCATACTTGTAGAATTATTCTATCAGTAGATCAGGTGTAATGGTGACAATCTGCATACCAGTGACTTTATCTATATCGGTATACTTTTGTACCAGTGTACTTAGCCTTATTGGTAGCTGTTGTGCATACCGGTGGACTTACTCTATCTGTAGCTATTCTATGCAAAAAATATCGAGATTGAGTTAGAATTATTTCAAAGCATGTATAGACAGAGATAATTATTGATTTACATATTCTAATGATTATTTTGATATTTTTGTCAACATAATTTAACATATAGATAGGATTATAAACACCTATTAAAACATAAGTGAGATTATCAAAATAGATGAGGTCCACAATCCCAATCAGATGTTTTCCTCAATACACATTTTAAAATCCTTAATAGATTCCTAAAAATAAGAAGGTCATGTTTTTTTCACTTGGTCCAAGAATAGTATAAAAGTCTCAAGATATGATCCAATATGCTTTTGTAATGATGTTTAAGAAGTATGGATTTTTCCAAAACAATATCCTATCCTAGTACCTACAATTATTATAAATAAAAGTGAAGAAGATTTGTGAGTTTTTCAATGTCAGATCACATGCGATAGATTGAGTGATAAAATTAATGACCTAAAAATTATATATTGAAGATTGAGAAAGGATCCAAAAATGATCCACAAAACTATTATTATATGTATAAAAAATATAATTGTAACTAAATTTATCTATGACAATAAAACTAAAAGAAATGTTATATTTAGGCCCAGATATAGCCAAAAAAAATTGGTTTATGTGTGAATAAAAATGTTTTTAATGTTGTGATGGTTTCAGGGATTACAATACCATCCTAATTCCAATTTATGATATTCATTTTAACATGTGTTTTTGGATGGGACCCCATTATTTTTACCTAAATTTTTATTGTTCTTTGTTGATTTCTTGTGGGGTTTTACATACATCTTCTTGCTCTTTGGTGAGTCACTTTCATTATTGATCAAGGAATGATTTGGTGAAATAATACTATTAATATTACCTATTTTGTCTTTATCACCACTTTTTAGTTGGTTGGGATAATCATTGAGTCTTCTTCTATATCCCAATCATTGTTCAAAATTGAAATCTAGAGTTTTCCCTTCTATAGGCAATGACATAAGTGAGTTCTTGTCTTGCTGACTTTCCAATTGCTTGTCATCATCTTGCATGTGGTCAATGTTTTAATTCATTTAATTTTTATGGGGATGTTTCTAACTGGTTTTTTCCTTGGATTCTTCATCCTACCTTATTATTTTCTATTGTGAAGGATCTATCTATACATTTCATTCACACTGTTTACTGGTGGGGTAGGTGGAGGAACTCTGGGATGAAAATTTCCAGTGGGGAAGAAAGGCATGAGGTTTTTAGTAACCTATTGAGAATTAATTCCATATTGTGTAGCAGGAACAGTACAATAAATTGAGGGTATGGATTGACATGTCAATGATATGGAGGTAATAAGTGCATCAGGTCTTCCTCCTGGGATTATAGTTGTCCTATGTTCAAAAAATTTGCCCTGAACATTAATGTTATCTCCTATAATTAGCTCCTTACTAGGATGGGAAACATCATGTTCTGCGTGCACAATTTTTTGTATAGTGACTAAAAAATAAGTTATTTCCTCAGAAAAACAATGTTATTCACTATCATCATATTCATTTTTGTCAGTGTCAGCCCATGATTTCCTACTGGGGTTTTTATGGAATATGTGTCACCATATTCCTTTATCCAATTTTACAACAAATTCATTGTATGGTTCGTGTTTCTCCAGGTTAGGATTTTTTTCACACTTGTTTCTCTGAACAACATTCCATTACATATTTTTTTAGGATTTACATGATGATTGAAAACACTAAAATTCATAATAGAGTGTCCAATTATCTTATAGTAATAAAAAAATGGAGGTCGTTGCTCATACTCTATCCTTACCATGGTCCTAAAATATTTTACATTGAAAGTAATATCAAGAGGCATTTTTGCATCAAGTTTCACTTCAAACATGACTCTTATATATACACCTAATTCACCATTCAAGGTTATTTGGTCATTCATTAAAGTTACTCATATGAAATAGGTGAGGTCATTCAATTTTTTTTTTGCTTCTAGGAAAACAAACTAAGGACATTCTAATGAACCGAATCATAATCCATAGATATTCTATGTGTAAATGGATTGAAGGTAAATTACCACTTAAAAAAACCAATTACACTAGGTTTCAACTAGATGCTACCATATTTGAACACATATTCTAATTCCTATTGATATTGCATGATTATTTGTATATACCCTTTTTTAATTGGAATGATTTTTGAATTAGTTAATCCCCAGCAAAGGGTGATCCTCAGTGTGAGCTCAACCATTGTCCCAAGATTTTCACCTTTATGATAAGACATTTGACTAAGGATATAGTATATACACATTTTCTCCCATTGTTGGAGAAATTCAGGTTTAACAATGAATGAAAATCCTTCGTCATTTAGTTTTTGAACATTGGGTCCTTTGTTGAGGAAGGACATTGAAGATCCAAGCTCTTGAGAGCTTCCAAGAAAGAAATCTCTTTGATTTCATGCTACAAAGCTCGAATGGAATCTTCAAGGAGTGATTTATCAACATTTGAAATATGTTCAGAATTCTCAATGGAATTCTCCAATGAAGGATCAAAAGAGGCTATATAGTACCAGATCAATCTATCTAGAATACAGTCACCAAAGATCTTTAGTGAGGTAGGGTTTATAAATTAGCCCATCATGTGTTTTCTCATAGCAACCATCCTCCCAAATTATTTCAACCAAAATTGGATGTTTCCTTGGAATATATGTACATAGGAGTAACAATCCTGAAAAAACTGCATTGAGATAGGCTTGATTAGGAACTTGTGCATGAATATGTGAATTGTTGCACATATGGTTTGACACTCCGAGGTGATAATTTTTGGAAATTGGAAAACTATTTATCATCCATAATTAAAGATTTAAATAGATCATATATATGAATATAATTGTATGAAACTAAGGTGACTAGATTAAAATTTTGCTGTTATGATTTAAATTTTTTATAATTCATTTTTTCATAAAAATGTGGTTATTGTCTATGATTATATCTTCTAAAATAATGCTTTATGGTTTTTGATAATGAGAAAAACTAGATGAAAATGGGTTAACATTAATTGTGAATATAAATTTGATGATGAAAAGACAAATGGGATGATGAATGGAGTGAATGATATTTTGATATTTCATAATCAGTTTTCATGGAACAATATCAACAACATGTGCCTTATCCAACTATTAGACTCACCAAACTAGAAAATGAAATAAAATAAAATTATTTCATGTAATGGTAAAAATAGTGAAAAGAATATTCAGTTTAAAATATGTAAAGAATGTGGAAATAATCACCTGAATGAATGCATTAGAGGGTTGAGATGATGTTTTGAGTGTGGAAAATAATGAAACAAAGTAGGTAATTGAAATAGAAAAATTAAATGTCTAGTCAACACAATGGATGTTAAAAAATGGCCTTTTTAAAGCTTCAATAATTGTTAAATGTTTTAAATTTCCAATGAATGTGAATTATAAAAATCAATGTACTTACAGGAATTATTATGAAGATAATTAGCAAGGATGTAAGAGTAATGGTTATTGTATTGATGAAGAGGATACAAAAAATAACATATGAAGTGAAAGATGTATTATAGAAGAAGATTGGGATGTCTCGCTAATAGATAAAGGAGGAGGTGGAATTATTTGAGTTTTTTTGTGTATTGTAATTCTAGAATTATGTCATGTATATAAGTATTATTCCATACATGCTTTTCACTATATATTTAAAACAATACAATGGATTGTAAACATGGACAATATAACAGATTTAATTGAAAGGATATTTTTTCATTAAAACTAGATAACGCTTAATATGTTCTTTATTTTGATATAATTTTTTAGGTATAATGAAAATTTTGATTTGAATAAATAAATAAGAAAACACAATTTTCTTTGGAACTGATTAATGATTTGTTGATTATGTGTTTTATGTTATATTTAATGGAGGGTCTACCTTTTTTATTTATGTAATATATAAAATATATTGATGAAATAATAAAGAGGAATGATTTTTTCCAATAGGGACATATAGTAATTCAGTTTATTACCTTGTCTTAAGAGTAAACATAATGATGGGATTCATGTGTTTGATTTGTGATAATCAGTAGGTACATCATTATACATTTGGGATAAATTTTATCCACAACTTGAAAAATTTACTGATCTTATTTCTATTATTTTTCTGTTTCAACATTATGAATTGTCAAAGGATTATTATTCTATGAAAAATTTTATGTTGAACATTAAATGTGGGTTTTCATATTAATGGTTTACAATATGAAGATTTTTCTACATTAAAAAAATTTTGTTGGCCAATTTTTGATGATATGTCAAGTTAGAAAAAATGGAATATCATTTTATTTATGTATCTTATTATCCATTATTTGTTTAGACTAAAAAGTTTTCCTTTATTTCTAGTCAGAAAATATGATGGAAAATATGATTATGGAACAACCAATGGATGACATTTTTCTTATAAAATGGGTTTAAATCATGTATGTATATCTTATTGTGAAAATTATTTTAATTTAGGAAGAGACTCATGGAATTTTTTTATCATATTATAATACTATCATATGAATCAAATAAACCATTATACCATCCCAAATTTACAGTTTTTCCGTTTATAACATTCACTTGATCACTCAATTTATAATAGTATATGATTCATATCACTCACTATAATTCAATATAAATTTCTTTCATTCCTAAATCATCCATCCCAATTTAATTTTTTTTATTTTGAAACCTTTTCATGGGTTTTTTTTGTAACTTTTTTGTTTGTAATATTCTTGTATTAAATGGAAGCCTTACTATTTAGTTTTATGATGTGAGTTTCTATGAAATAATCTTTCATGTAGTAAAACAATGTAAACCCATGATTTTAAGGGAAAATTCTTTTTAAGGCAGGTATAATGTAACACCATGAGTTTTTATGAATTTATTGTTTAATAAATGAAAATTATTTTTTGGATTCCGTTGAATGCTATACCATATCAATATTTCATTATACAAAAAAAAATTAATCATTAACTATATATATTAACTAATTTAGCTTGTTTTATTCTCAAGAAAATGTTTACTATTTTGTTTCACACAATACCACATTTCTTTTAGGGATTTCATTGCACACAAGACTGAGTTTAGTTCAAATATTATATACATTTAATATAATAATTTAATATGATAGTTATCAAATAGCCATCGGAGTGTTTGGAATAAAAATTTTATGTTACGTATAAAAAATATAGTATTCATATTATAATTTGTTATCTATAGATTAAAAATAAAATAACAATCATTTAAAAGAAAAAGAAATGTTATTAAATAAAAATATTTTCTAAAAGTTTGGTTAATAATCCCAAAAGCATATAATTTAAAATTAAATATTAATAAATTTAGAGAATTTATTTGGAAAAATAAACTTCATTATTAAAATTCGGCTATTTATAATAGATTATAGTGGGTTTCTAGTACTTTTTTGATATTTTTTAGTTTTCACGAATATTAAAAAATGTAGAGTTTTAATTGAGAACTACTATATTGTATAATATATTTATAACTATAAATTATAAAATATATATATAATTAGTTTTAATGTATAATTAGTTAAACTATCTAACTGTTAATTCAATTTTAGACTTGAATCAATTTTATATTTAAATTTAATATAAATGAAATTACAAAATTTACCATTTTTGTTTCTATAAAACCCTTCTTTCTCATGACATATCTAAGAATAATTTTAATTTAAATTCAACCATTTCAATTAATTGAATTTTGGAAACACTATTACAAATTGTTTATAACTATAAGATGAATTTCTAGTAATTTCAACCTTATTTTTTAAAATATTTATCATAGAAAATATTTTAAATTAATTACACTGATTAATGTAAAAACAAGTTTACTTAGTGGATAATCATTGAATCTAAGGTGTAAAGGCACTTACCATCTTTTAAAACTCACATTGGATGTACATATTTCGACCATTAATACCATATACTAAATTTTTATGATTTGTGGAGATACTATTACATTAATTTGACTTATATAATAATTTTTGTATAGACAAATATCGAAAAACAACATTCATTTCCTTTAATAATATTAAATCATTGTGATAGTGAGAAAAAATATTTTCATTTATTAATATTATATTTAATGTTAAATCTGTTTCTTTTATCGTGAAATTTTTTAATATTTTCTTGATATTATTAAATTACATTAAATGATTAATAAATTCCAACACATGTATAATTTTATTTAATAAATAAGTTAAATATATGGTTGTAAAAATATAAAAAGTTAATTACAAGGAATAATTTATTAGATAAAACTAATTTTTTAGATGAATATATCATGTTGTATATGAATGATAATAATATATCAAAATTCAATCATTTTATTTTTATGTATAAATTTAAATTAAACATAAAATTCTAAAATTATCATTAATAAGATTTTATAATAAATAATATTTTATTAAATGATTTAAAATTAAAAAAAATTAAATTTTCTAAAAGGTTATCATTAAATTTTAATAAATATAAAATTTATTTCATTAATGTATAAAATAATCTTTTATGAAAAACACATTAATCCCTAAATAGTAAAACCCACTGTTATTACGGTTAGTGTTCAATGAGGTTTTTTTGCACGTTAATAGTTCTCCAATGAAAAAACATTTCCAAGTCAGATGTGAATTTTTATATTATAAATTACATATTATATTTAAAATAATTGGGTCTAAATAATATATTGAGTTTGAAATTATTTTAGTATGAATTAACAAATTACCTATGTCTAAAAATTATTTTCTGTAGAATAAACCATAATAGAAAAATCTTGGAATCATTGAATAAAAGAATTAGTATTAAATGTGCACTTATTTTTTATGTTGTAGGTTTCAATTGAAAAAATTAAACATAGTCTCCACTATTGATCAATTATTTATCCACATGAAGTATGTTTTTCCTTTCAATGATGACTACTTTTGAGTATTTAGAATAATTCAATGCCACCTCAAGTAAAAAAATGCACTCACTCTCACCAATTATTCTCACCTCTCAAGCCATTTGATCAAACAAACCCTACCATGATATCTTTTTAAATTCCCTATGCTCATTATATAATCATAATACTTTTATAAATCCAACAAAATAAGTTGTTAGGGCATTCCTAAAGATGATAAATGGAGATGTACTGATCTTATTCTAAAACCCTATTTATTTCATCCCCCACCTCATTAAATAATTATAATACCATTATTATATAACATCCTCAGTATATTAGATATATTTTTAATATTTTTTATTTTAAATGTGTGACCAAAAGCATTAGAAACTTCCATCAAATGGGTTGGGAAGTTATTGTTTATGAATACATTGGACTACCACCTATCGAACTGATGTCATAATTATTTTCATTACCACATTTAATTTTTGTTATAAATGATGTAAATACTATTTATAAATAATATATATGATACTTATGATGTAATTATGTTTCATTAATTATTATATTAGACATGCATTCATGATTTCCAATTTGTGATTACACGATATCTTCATTCGTGTGTACAGAGGGCTACCGTATTGTGAAGCGATGTGATTCATTCATGATATTCATGGAATGAATTAAGTATTGGTTTAATTTTTATATATATATTAGATAATAATGATAATTTATTGATAATACATTAATGTTACTTTCCAATGTTTCAACCTAACATGAAAAGTCAAAAAATAGTATACATGAGTACGCACGACATACCGTCTCCGTGAACGGTGTAATTCATATTATATCACTCTATATGAAGAGACACTCTAAATATTTTTTATAATGAATATATATGATAGTAATATCATGTTTATATATTTTTTATGGTGGAACCATAATCAAATTAATAATAACAAAAAAATATTGAATAAAATCATATATGAAGAACTAAGCAGTTAATACCTAAAACACACCTTTAATAAGATATTATTAATAAAGTGGTAATAAAAGGCCATAATAAAGAATTATATGATATGATATATATTAATATTTTTATATTATATATTTCTAATAATAATATATTTATTATATATGAGGTTTCAACATGTATGAAGGAAGTCAATACTAAAAATAAGGGATTTCCATTTCAGTTTTGTTTGTGAGAGACAAGATACATTCACCACCCATTTCATGAATTTGGGTAAAATGATTTCCAAGAATTTATTTTACAATAACTATACTATTTTGTTTTCTATTTACATTTCATATTGGGGATATCTCTAATCTATGGGTTTCAGATCAAACTTTAAAAAATTAGTAATGAATTTTTATCTCAATTTTATTTCTTTTAGACATATGTTATTATATACACGTATATTATTTAAAAGAGGTGTATATACAACCAATTTGAAATTTTATATCATGAAATTTTATATCCTTATGTTATTTTATTTTCCATTTTATGTTATTCATTTATGAGGTTTACAATTCTTGTTTACCAATGTCATAATAATTTTATATTACATTCTCATCATTTATCAGGAATATTTATGATTAGCCTTCCAATGAAATAATATTACACTAAATGAATGAATAATAATCAAAAAATTTATTATCATATATATATTCAAGATATCTTCTATTAATGGTACCATTTTCATTCTATTTGGTACTTAGGATAACGAATGATGTGTTTTTATTAAATTTTAACTTATATATCCCTTCAGTCAAAAATCTTTTTTATAAAATCACATTTTACAAAAATGATTCAAATTTTTTTAGGTGATATTTAAATATAATATAAAAATTTAATTATTGAAAATATATTGTTTTTATAAAAAAAATTGTTAATATTAATATCAATTTATACTTTACATTTATTTATAGTTATTTTCAATGAAAAATTGTTTCAATTTGATTAATATTATAAAATGAAATTTTTAATGTTGAAAATAAATTATTCACAAAAATTTAATTTTAATTACTTATTAATAATTTCATTATATTTTTTAAATTATTTTAATAAAAATAATTTTGAATTTTTTTATATTTAAAAATATATTTTCAAAGAATTTCTTTTTTCCTTATGAAAAATTGCAACTTATATTTCCGAATCCATTTCCTTATAAAATTATAAACACTGATTTGTTTTATTATTTGATTGTGTTATGATCCAAGGGATCCATTATTATTATTATTTTTAATTATTTATGTTTAAATGAATTTTATTACTGAAACCTATTTATCTTCCATAGGTTATACCATGATAAAATTCTTATAAAAGCTGATTTTTTCATAGGTTGTTCTATGATGAAGTCATTATGAAACATATCTCTATTCCATAGGTTATTATATTATTAAATTTTTACAATTACAATTTAATCATATGGGTTATGATAGGATGAATGTAAATTATCATGTGGAACATTTATATAGGATTTTATTACACTGTGGGTGGGACCTCTATACCTCTCCAATGATTTTTAATGATAAATGTTCTATGAGTTAGAAGGTTACATAAGTGATTATCCCATTCCCAATGATGAGGTTATATAAGTGATTATCCAAATCACAATGATATGGGTTCATAAATGATTATCCCAAGCCTAATGATGAGGGTACATAGGTTGTCATCCCAATGCGAAACATGTTGGTATACAAGTTGTAAGATAATGCCCATAAATGAGGTTATATAGGTTCTTTTCCATTTCCCCAGGAAGGCACATGAGTGGAAATCCCAATCAAAACCTGTTATTAGTCACTTTGTTGGTATCCATGAATAATTTTTTTCAATGCTTGTGTGTATGAAAAAGAATATATTTTTTATACTCATGTAGTTCTCTAAGGGAATATGTCCTTTGATTCCATTCAGATTCTTGTCTTATTAACTGCCAACAATTATGACATTAATCATTTTTAAGATCATTTACATGAAGGTTTTGGTCTTCACAAGGTATACTCATGTTGAAATAAAATTATGTTCATGTTATGTTTATGTATTTTCCTTATTTACCCTTACTGATCATTTGATCTAACCATTTCCTATACATTTTTAACATAGGTTATGATGAAAGGGTTTTTATATGGTATTTATATGTTGATTACAATGTGGGAAGTTATTTCTGGGAGACATTGAATTTATTTCACTAGATTAGAATATTGTATTCTAGGTTTATAAAGGCACAAAAATATTATTCTACACGAGCATGTGTTTTTATAATTTAATGAATATTCTACTAAAATTTTATAATATCCATGTATGAGAATACTGGCTCCATATAATCAACCTCTTCCATATGGTTCTTCCCCATTTTTTTGTCCTCTAATAAGTAAATATACATACTCCTAAAGGAAAATGTAATTTGAGGGAAAATTACCAGTAGGGTCTCACCGGATTTTCCATAATTGATTCAATAATAATAAACCCTATCATGAATTTAATTTAAATAAATAATGGAAAGAAATAATATATCATTTCCATAAATAAAAAAAATATTTCTTCACAATAGATGGAAAAAATTTCAAACAATGAATAAATATAATTTTTTTAAAAAATAGTTTATATAAATCAAATCGAATTACGAATGAATTTATCTAATAAATGGAATATATTTACAAAAAATAAAAACAAGATCCATTAAAATATTCCACATAGTACATTACATCCTAGTTGTAATATCTATACAATTGATATATTAGGGATCACAATGAATTTTTGTACACACATCCCCCAAGCTCAGACAGAGTAAGACTCATCAAAATCCCTTCAAGGATAAAATATGAAAGATACATTTTTATAAGATTTTTAATCATCATTCCATTAATTGATAATTAACATACTAATGTGAATTTGCCACATTACCTAATAACTACTCATTCCCCCATTTTATCAATAAGAAACTAAAAAAATGGATAATCATCTCATTTAAAATCAATCATTATAAAAAATACAATTGATTTTTTTTAATATCAATTTTCTAATTCATTTTTAAAAAATATTGATTTTTCATCATTTCAGTCCTTTTTAATTAAAAAAAATCGTATTTTTTCAAAATTTAAATTTAATCCATTTTTCTCAAAACAATTTTCATATTAATTGAATCACATAATAAAACATCAAAGTAGACCAAATATTTAATTGCATTACCATTATGGGGGTCCCAAAATCCATACAATTTCAAATCCAAATTAAAATTTTTATAAAATTGGTTTTTCATAAATCAATTGAAATATATTTCAAAAAATCATGAAAATTATGGTTTTTATTATATAAAAAATATTAAACATAATAACACACCATTAACAAAAGCTGTAAAATCAATGCACATAATGTGATACGCCAATGAAGAATAATGGAATCATGGATCTAGAAATCAAACCTAGAATCATGATATATTCAAATGGGGTTTAGATAAATCAAATATGTAATGATATATCATCATATTTTGAAGGAATGAGTGATTGGAATAGAAAATCAGAGATAGTATCCACTTACAAAATGCAACAAAACAGGATTAACCATTCTGCGATCTACCAAGTGAACGAGTTTGAGGATTCAAAACTAAAAAATGAGTGACTTTTAAACCAATGAGTATTTTATGGTATATTTATGAGATTATGTCTCTTAAATGGGGGTAGATAATTTTATAAATGTTTTTTGTAATAATACATACCTACATTCTTGCTTTTTGAGAGGGTTCGAAAATTTTTGAAGACATATGGGCCCCAATGGTGTGCCGCCCATAACTCACTCTACAGGGAAAATATATTCTCATATGTGGCCAAAAAGTTTTTCAAACTCTCTTTAGACTGTAGAAACCCTAACATCCCAAGATTTTATAATATTCATAGGGGGCACACGGTTTGGTAAAACCATGTGCTTATGACATATAGCCTAGAAAATATGATAAAATATATATATTTCACTTGAATCGGAAAATGAAGATCCCCAACCGAATCATTGTCGAAATATGTGTGCAAAAGTACCTAATAACAAGTAACATGATGATACACCCTCCCAAACATGATAATTTTCTTTCCTGGAATTCCATTCATCATGTTTCCATAATATAGAGATTAAGAAATCTGGCTCAATGTTAAAATTAACCAAGATCAATACATTAGGTGGGTCGGAAGGATACTTCAGAAGTTGTAATATATTTAACAAGTTTTGAATCATCATAATATATGGTATAATTGATAAAGTGTATGAAACATTCCCCAAATTCCCAATAACATCAAATGTTTGTATAATATGGGGATCAATCTTCCCTTTCCTCCAATGATTTTGGTGACCCATCAAAGGGTAAACTCTTCAGAAATCCCATCCAATGAGAAATTACTCCAACTATATATGACGAATATGACCAGAATATTATATAATGATTTGTTCCATAAAAATTATCTAACATATCGATTTTATATTTTCTATCATCTGTTGGACTAGGCATATTACATGAAGGGAAATTATCCAATATCTTACTAGCATAATAGAAATTTATATGGACTACCCTACCGGGCCTCAAAAGAATCCATTCAAATCGTGTACTAGTAACAATTGTTTGAACTAATTTCAACATGTCCCTAATGGTTATCCCTATATCATAAAAAGTTGAGGATTCATGCAGGAATACTATCATAAATCATTTATATAGCCCTTGTCGCCTGGATATTCTTCTATGAATGTTATGTATACTCAAAAGAACCTGATACCCCATTAGATCGTGAAGGCCTCACCTAACTTAAGGGATAAAATGTGGACCTCTCTTTGAGACTATAGCATATATAACTCAATGAAAATGAAAACCCTCCTTCATATTATGCATCAAATGGCCCGAAGGCCTTCATTTTTTATTGATTTTGATAATCTGTATTTCAGGGGGTGAGGTGGAACCCTTATAAGGCCCATAGGTTTAAGTATTACATGGCCCATAGGCTTTAGACGAATTCATTTATCATAGGATTCAAACATTACATACAAAATTGACTAACAACATGAAACTGCCTCTCCCCCGCATCTTCATCTTGAAATCAGCTCTCCACCTTCGCATGATTATTCAGATAGGCTATCCCATGCTTGCACATGGTTGTCCCGATGGAAGGTGTCATACCCTCTCATTCTTGTAATCTGTGTAGCTTATGCGATGGTGAAAGATCATTTCTCATCCTCTTGATAGAGTTCAATGTTGGTTGTCTGGTTTTCATATACTTTAAAGGTGGCCTGAATACCTTGAGGATGCCTGAAATCCTTACTAGCCTAAAGGCTTGGGTGGGCCGAAGGCCTTAAAGGACTCAGGGAACAAATCAGTGGTCTGAAGGCCTAAACAGGTATAATTCCTAGATTCTACAATGCCAAATATTACCTGCTACAGTACTACTAGAGTAAAACTACAATACTTCTACAGTACCTCGGAAATTTTTCCACCACCTGGATATGATCTCGGATCGCCTGAATGCACTTAACAGTCCTCACCAAATAGGCTAAGGCTCATGTTCCCCTCATTCAGATTATGATTTCCCAACTCCTAAACTATTATTTTATGACAAATGAGTTTATAATGAAACTATATTTTCAATGAACCCATCAAAACCATATATCACATTCTTTGTTCAATGTGTATATAGAATCCCGACAATAAATTCCATTGAAATCTCATTCAACATACATGTCATCACTAGATGTTGGTGATATAAACCCAAAGATCTAACGTGAATAACATTGACCACATGGAAAGAAATGAAATCAAAAATAAATTTAGTTATTTAATTTCTCATACATATCCATAAGAATCATTACTTCAGGTCGTAAAACTCATTTGTGGTTAGTAGATTCACATCCCATTAGCATTTATGGAAATCCCCCATTAAATCATTTCTCATCAGAAAATGTAAAAAAAACTAGTTATGGAAACATATGTTACCCTAGTTGTAGAATGACCACACAACAATGATATTTAAACCATAAATTGAGTTCTAAATTCTATGGAATTAATCATCATGTTTTAGTTCTTATTGAATCAACATAAAATCTATGAATGCCAACTAAACACTTTATTCAAAAACCTCAACCTCCTCCTCTTGAAATACTAAATGAAAAGGATAAAAAAGATCCATTAAACTACACTCTTATGATGAATAATTCCTAGTTTGGGGCAGTTTATTCTTTCCCAATGAATCAACAATGGCATTACATATGACCAAATAACCCATCGAGGTTCAAAATACAACTACCCCAAGACCATATCTAATAGGAGTTGGTTTGGATACCAATGTATGAATGCATAAACAATAAATGTATGAAATTAACCCAATGTACATGTACACATTGACACATATCCAAGCCCATGCACAGTTCAAATGTTTAATGAATAAAACAAATCCATACATACATCTATCATCCAATAATCAAGGTACAATTGTAATGTTCTGAAAGAGAAATAGGGGGCCAATAAAATTCCCTCCAAAAAAATTAGAGTGTATAAAAATATCTAAATGAGAGGACTGTGTTCAACTGTAATAAACCGGAAAATATAATTGTATGATAATCTCAATATTTTCTACACCTACACTCTTTCCTTCTATGACACATAAAAATGGGTCATTGTTTTCATAAAACATAACTAATGAAGGAAGAACCCATTTGGGTTTGAGTATTAAAATAAGTTTTATGAAACCACAAAGACATTAAACATGAGATATCAAGAATAGCTATATCATAAAAATAGATATAAAATTAATGTATAATAGGGAGAAAACCCATATATAATCCAGAAGAACACCACAACTACAGGTCATCACAACTAAAATACTATCCACAAGATTCTTCTCAATGTAATTATAGTTCCAAATAATCTACTATGTTATCCATTCTATCGCAAGAGTAAATCTTCCAAGAGGTCAGGGTCAATCTTCCCCTACCCATGAAATCTCACTACTCTCAAAGGACCTTGATACTCAGATAGGGGGTCACTCCCAGTATCAATAGAGGACACAAGAAACCAAATATGGTTCAATCCAATATATATGGGATTATATGCCAATGACAACACGAAACCTACAAAAAATTCCTTCTATATAGAGGGTCAAATACTTACTCAAAGAGGTAACACTAATTCAACATCCCCACTAATTTTAAAAGGATGATATAGGCTCACTCCTCTATCTTATAGAACGATACCATAATGTCTACATATGAATAATTCTATAGATCAGATCTCAATATAGATAAATGGTTGTAATTCTATATGATACCCTTGAGGTAATGGACTAATGGAACACACTGAACCAATTCTGGTCAAAAATGAAGAAATGTAGGTCTACAAACATCCTCCAATAGGTTTAATAACTAGTTCTAGGGATACTTAGCTCATCCATCTATCCCCTGAAATTTATGTGTAGATATACCTCACATGACATGTAAATCACCAAATACAATGATCTTATGAGTATTATACGGAATGTAGATATCATAGTGAATCTCATTCATGCCATTGGCTAATGCATTTGTACTACTGGTCATAGCAGTGTACCAATCCATGTAACATAGTCTGTTACCATGTACACATGTTTGTGCTTATCCCATGTACACCTGTCCATGTTTTCTGTTCATGTTTGTGTCTATCGGTCAACCCATTCTATGATATATTATAGGTTTACGAGACATGAGATATTTATCTCCCAGTAGAATCCCTAGAATCGCATGGGGTCACACGATCTATAATGCCAGTTTAGATGCTATGTAATATAGTATTTTCATAGATTTTTTGAATCTTACACCACGTCAATGACCACGTTATCAGATCCCCCATTTATGCCGGAATCGACTGATAAGAGATCTCCAAATGCAGATATTTTTCACTCAATAGATCCTCGTTCTATATATACTTGGTAAATATTCTATGAAGACAATTTTCACCATAACAAGACACTTTTTATCTTTATTTTTAATGGAACTCCTGGTCCTATCCTGTATCATTCATCCATAAATCATCCACCACAATCATCAATCCAAAAGTATTATCCTCCATTAAAATCTGTAGTAGTGGTATCAGTCAATTCTGTTGATGAAAAATTACACAATGATCAAATACCAAGTAATAATTGAACCATGATCCAAAAGATACTTTTTCGTTGAAGAAATGAATAAATTAGGTTGAAAACCATAACCCACTCCATTTCAGGATCAAACCTCTACTTTTTTCATTTGAACTTGTCCTATTTTCATAAAATTGATGAATGAAGAGTATTAGATAAACAACCAAAAAATAAAATAAATCCATCAATTTAAATCTACATTCAATACTTGAGTGATTTCATATTGGTGGAGTTGATACACATTTGACTTGTATTAATTATTGGGATGAATATCACATATCAGAATCCTACCATGAAATTTGATCAATCGCTAATCATGAATGATATTTTGTTTCCGAAATTCCTGAGATCAACGAACTCTAAGAGTGCCACAATTCTCAATCTTGATCTGATTTGGTGTTGTCTACCACGAATTATTTGAAATCATCTTATAGGTATCCATGGCATAGTGAAAAAACTGATAAATCTCTCTAAAAATATATTTATATATAAATGTCGCTTTGTCACATAATAAAATAATTCAAATAATTTATTCATTTTATTAATTTTTTACCTATGAAAATTGTGTCACTAACACAATGTGACAATAATATTTATGTGATTCCCAAGGAAAAACCAATGATCTAAAAGTAATTGTGCCCTAATACATCTAATTTAGGTCCCTATTTAAGAGTTATTCTAGTATTTTAGGAAATATATACACATATGATATTTAATATATATAATATACTCAGTTATTTATTCCCACGAACACTAGGTCTAAGAATCTCACATCATATTAGTGCCTAGCTCCAAAAATATTCCATATAAAAACCAAAAATAATATAAGGAAATTATGATTCATTACATTATCCAAAACCATTGATCTTAAAATTTTGATAATCCAAAACAAACTGCTATACAATATGGTTTGGGAATTTTGCTCACATCTGGGTCTCCCACTCCCATGTTCTATCATGAATTTTCTTGTTCTTCCATCAGACATGCACTATGGTAATTTATCTCCCTTGAAGGATCGTATCCATAAAATACTCAATATCTACTAGGTACTCAAGAATGGTATATCCATCGTAAATTCCCACCTCACCCAAGTCAATATCAAGCAACAGGACCTGCACGCATCTGCTGAACTGTTACATTTGGAAGACACATTGTACTCAACATAATTGCGGTTGTATAATTATGTGTTATGATACCTCACAAACTCAATTTAGTATTTTAAATATAACAATTAATCTTGTCGATAGGTTTTCATCCAGGAAAAATATTTCCAATCCATGTCAAGGTAAGTACCTGAGAAACACATGGTATCCCTCATAAAACCCCAAAGGTCTCCTTAATCAATCCACATAAGTAATATGATGACTCTTTGAATTCCCCAATTATTCCATGGTGATACTCACCTTCTATATAGTTGGTCATGCCAACTTCAGGATAATGAGCGCTGACTCACCTTGGTTAGTCCACCAATGTTGTGACCTATTGGTTTTCCCATATAAGGCCTCAAATTGCTCCACAAAAAGGGAGGAATAGTACATATTGTTTTTTCAATACTCGTCCAAGTGTAGATGATCCTCCCAAATAGGCTAGAAATACAACATGAAAACTCATAACATTTCCTCCATTACATGAATTGTGTCCTTAGACTAGTCATCTAACAGGGTGTAAAATTTTGTGCTCAAGAAGAACTGAGTCCCAAGGCCCCCCTAGAATCCTCTCAATAATCTCAATATTAAACTAGCATCCCCGTCTAGAATGATCATTGATGGAACTCCATGGAGTTGGGCTATCCTCTTTAGGTAAAGGAGTCTCAGTGCCTCTTCTCAACTCTTCACTCAAATATCTAGGTAGAGGTCCAACATTGTGAGTTTGTCTATGATACTTAGATGGAATAATGTTCCCTTGATGTATGTAGTAACACATTCTTGGTGTCCATGGATATCCATTTCAAATTCCACTCAAAAACCACATGGGGTTGAGAAAAACTCACAGTATCCCGGTGCTCATCATTAACTAACTAAAAAGTGAGGCACCAAGAGACAAATTTTGCACTATAAATCTTCATGCATGGATACTAAAAGGGGAATAAGAGGTCATAGTATAGGATTTCCACACATTTATTTTCAACCATAGGGAAAATACTATGCTCCCTCATCAAATCCTCTCAAAAAAAAAACAATGATACGATCATCCAATCAAATATAATGATAGAATTCTCACCACCTTCTGAATATCCATTACAAGAATGTCCAACTAATATCTAGATATGTATGATCTGACAATTGGTATCTCGATACTGAGAATCCATGAAAAGATGTAAATGATATGGGGCTAAAAACCATAGACTGGAGGTATGATACACCATCCTTTTGTACTATGGATAACTGTGATGCAGAAAATTGCTTTCATACCTCAATCAATAAATAAGAATTTAATCACCTAATGAGGCTTTCAACCACTAAAATAGAATTATGAGCATTATAGAAAATCATAAACTCATATTCAGGGAAACACTGTAGCCATTTCAACTATCTCATGTTATAATCATTATGAGGGAAGTTATACATGATACACTTATGGTTAGAGTAGACGGTAAACCCCTCCCACATTAAGTAGCATTGCTGCAACTTCAATGTGGAGGCTACTAATGCTATCTCAATATCATGGGTCACATAGTTCATCTTATGTGGTTTCACCTGATAAAAACAATAGGAAATCACATCCTACTTTGGCATCAAAACATGAAAAAGATTATTCCTTGATGAATCGAAATCCACTACATAATTGACACCATCTTATGGAAACCTAAATATGGGAGTTGTAGTCCACCCCTTCCTCAACATCTGAAAGCACTACTGGTACATTTTCACCCTAAAAAAAGGTTACCCTTTCAATTCATAGTAGTAGATGGTTCTTCTACTCTATTTAAATATAGTAAAAACCTCATAAAATACCTTACCAACTAATGGAAACTCCATATATGTTTAATATTCATAGGTGGATCTCCAGAAATCACTACATTGACCATCAACAAGTCTATAAAAAATATTTTCTATGATATATGGTTTCCATGGAGGGAGACCTCTCGAATCCAAAAAAATGACACTTCGATTGATTCCAAAAAAGCAGGTACTCTCAGTGTGTGTCCTGGACCATCCTTAAGTGTATTTCATGCTCCACCTTAGACACTATGGAAACATGGATATCTCCAGTGAATTCCACCATGAACCAATATATGAAATTATGAATGACCCGATTCAAGATTACCATTAAAAATAATGTGTTGTTCCTCATTTTGAATCATGACACCATGTACTAATAGTTATTTTAACTGCATCAAAATTACATATTAATTATATACACATCTTGTACTCATAGTAGGTGTGGAAATTCATTGAGAACCATCTCACCAATGTTAATTGATTGAATATTTCATCGATCCTCGATAGTGGTTACATAGGCTTTATGGTATCCTAGTTCAAGTAATGGCAGTCCAAATATACCCTCAAGAACCATTATAAAATCATTGAGAAAACATTGGGGTTACCATGGTGGAATCATTATTCCTAAAAAAACCATATCATGCAATCCCTCCCTCTTCACCGTGATCTCACGATGCTCAATGGGATACATCGGAAATGATAGTCAAGATATCGGGGTAATACCATGGTGTAATTAAATGCATCAACATAACTCTTGGTGGGGAGGTACAACTATAATGTCCTTATGAAAAAAATCATCATACTATCCCAATTGTATTGGGAGCTAGTAGACCAAATCATCCAGTGCTACAATAGTCATGAGATCTAACTAGTGAGTAATCAGATGAGCACTCCAATTCTTCCACACACCTAAATAATATATGTTTTGATTTTAACCCATAGATAAATACCACTTCCTATCACTGTGGAATCACCAAATACTTTCCAAAAAATAATCAATACAACAATGATCTATGGATAGGTAGTCCATTCTGAAGATGTGGCCTTACAGACTCGTCACTTCTATAAAGATACATGACATGAAGGTCTCACCTCCAAGAAACATATTATAATGTCAGAAGGAGTTTGAAATAACATATCCACCTATTTTTAGAGTCTTCAATCCCGTGTTTCTAGAGAAAGGGTAAACAAAAATCACTATTCCCTAAACATGGTATGTTGGAGAATATGAATGACTCAAAGCTGTGTATATAAATTTAGTAACAAATATTGAAATTTTATTGATCGTACCCTGTATTATCTATGGGGACTCGAGTTTATAGACCTCCATAAAATAAATCCACTGTTATCCTTGACCCCATCTATATGATTCATGCATGGAAAACAAGTGTTAGGTTGTGGTAATAGTTCAAATCACTAACTGCCTCATGCTGCTCTACCATCCCCTTTTCCACATACACTACACTATAGACCAACCATCTGCATACTTTGCCTCTACCATGGTGGAAAATCAACATTATCATAATCTGCTATTTTATGGGTTGTAAAATTCAATCCTAGATGCCCTCGACTACTAGTATAAAAACACTACATCTCTTTCAAAAGATTCTATCCATAACGATGGTTGTGCATCGCTGACCACATGTCTAGTGATTTCCTTCTGAAGTGTCTAACATGATTGAGACCTTGCAACTATCATTTTCTACCTACTACCATTGTATAAACTAATTGGGTCCCACTAACAACACCCACTATCATCTCCTGATCTTCCCAGAATCTCACCAAAACCAATTTTTTCTTCAAAACCCCATCATTTTTGGGAATACAAATGAATATCATTGAAGCCATAATACCCAAAATAAGCCCTTATCAATGATATGTTCTCTAAAAAACAATTCCCAACACAAATCCATAAAGTACAGTGAATGATAAATAAAACTCTTTTAATACTCTACCCCAATCGAACTATCCTACTATAGATGTGGATAAATCAATTTGTGTACATATTTCAATGTGGCCATATAAAACCCTTCCCTAAATAAGTACTCAAAAAATATTAATAGTATGGTGTCTTCTCATAGTGTGGTTTTATCAATAAACTCCACCATCATATAGTATTTCCCTGGTAAAAATCTAATGTGAAGACCACCATATAATACCCATGCGTTCTCCCAAGCTGGATTACCTGATTGATCATATATATCATGTCCAAATCATCATGGGGGTCTTGACCACCTGTGAACATTAGATATTGCTACATCTGGAACTCATACAACACACCCATCCTATATGCATCCTCTATTAGAACTTCTAGGGAATAATCATCTCAACGGGTGGTTATAAAGATCCTAAACATACCAATCATGAAATCTAGATTATATACCCATGTACTGAAGCATCTTCACTCATAGATTCATCCTTGTTATCATGAAGTGGAATCCTAGTTGGATTTCATTGTTGAGGGAACCTAATATAAATAAGATATTCTATATTAAAATAGTATATATGGGAAGAATACCTAATATGGTGCTAGAAATAATAAACAATTCTTATATGATGCATGTGAAAATGTGTTCCCTACAACTAATGTATACATGTACTATGTTTCATGGTAGGTGACCAGAGTTAATGTGTATGGATATGTCGACCACCAAACAATTAGGGGAGTCTTTGGACCGAAAATTCTCTTAAAAAAATATATATATTTATCAAAAAGATAATATCCCATACTTTGGACCTATGGTTGACCTGAATTATATGATACCACTCTATAAATACCCGACACACCAAGGTATGAACCATGACTACACCAAGCCTTCCTCTAATAGGCTAGGGGTTTGAGACCAATACTGAGTATGCATATTCCACACATGGGAGTCCTAATCCTACTGTACTTGTACACATGCACACATATCTAACCCCAGAAAATGATATAATATAAAACAATTAAAAAATTCATGAATACATATTTGATACCACAATAAGAGTATGACAATAATATTCTAAAACCATAAATGAGACCATACACAAGCCCAAAAAAAACTATAGAGAGTGAAACCTAATACAAGGGAGAATACTATGGTTGAATTCATGAAACTGGATAGAAACCAGATCTCTCAAAATCAATACCTGCTATAGACTATCTATTTATAACTACTAGTTTTCATGGGGTGTGGAAAATGATTTTTTTTCATAATGATGCATAGAGGATCACCTTGGTCATCTCACTTGAGGATCATTCTAGTTTGGTCATGTACGTCTTCTAAATCAGTTAAAATAATTAATTTTTGTTTTATTTATTTAGTTAAAACCATAAAAATCTATTTGGATTATGGTTACATATATAAATTAACACCAAAATGTAAAATTAAATAAAAAACTATTTCTAAAAAACTAATTAAGGAAAAAAGGACATGAATATGGATTTGTATTTTGTGTTCAATCATTATTTTTCTTTTTTATGTTTGATCTCAATTAGAAAATAAAAACATAAAATATAATGTTTGAACAACTATTCATTATATAGAAATTATGTAAATCATTGAATTCCAAATAAATCTCATTTCTACCTCCACATGTAATCAAGGGTGATTACACACAATGGTCTAGGATATTTTATATTCTAGGACCTAACTGTATTGATTATGTTTCATCCATTGATTAGTTCAACTCCACCATGTGATGAATGAATTATTTGAGAGATGGAAAAGTGATTATAGAAAGTAGTATAATTGATTTTGATTCATTTAATTGGTGACCATAAACACATCAGGACATTATCCTTTTGAACCCCGGGACACCCTGAGAGGGGAGGGGTGAATCAGGGTGACAAGTTTTTCTTTTAAAGTGATGGTTCTTATTCCCACATTGGTAGAAACTTGTTAAAACTATATTATGAATATGATTATAAATAAAAAATTCACATTCATAGAGATGACACAACACTTTTTACTGGGTTCAACACTAAGGGCTAGGTCCAAGGAGAATACGCCGATAGGTTGTTGGTTGTACCAAATTCCACTAAAATTCACTAGATGTGGATTACAATGGTTTGAGCATAGTCACATTGTCCCAGGCTCACTGCCTTTACAAAATTTCATGGATATCTCATTGCGTCCCTCCGGTCACACCCGTTGGCTCCCAATGGCTCACTATCTTTGGTGAAGTCCCACTCTATTTATAGACGTGAAGGTCACTTCATCATCGCTAAGTAATGTATCCTCTGTTGTCTGTAGATGCTCTGTTGAAGTCCAGCTTCTACCCGAAGAAAAATATCACTTTGTACCAACAGTATTGGGAAAACTATCAGCTCTCACGCAGCCCCAGAAAGAATGGAGTATTTCGACAACACCTGGAACGCTTCTCCAAGTCCGGCACGAATGTTTCAAGATGTCGTGAAAGTCCAAACCGGTGTGCACGTTCACCAAAACCACATACATGACACTCACTTCTTCAACTTCAATCTTGTGCGACTCAACCCCTTTCTCATCGAATCCACCTTGGACGGACAACTAAAAACTGTCACGCAACTTCAACTTGCGCGACACACCACCACTTGCGCGACAACTACACCTGCGTGATGAGAGATCTGAATTTAACTATGTCTGAAATTCTCTCTGAATGAGGAGGGGCGGACCTCTATTTATATCCATTTGGATACCCTGTGTGATGGGACATAAGTCCTCCCTTGGTGCACAAGTTTTTCTGCCCAGGTACTTGTGTGACCAAAAAAAACACCGGCGCCCTTCTTCCTTTGCTTTATATTCGTGTTTTGATTTTGAAAAACAAAAGGTGTGCACGTATCCTCTCTCTAAAGTCAACGGCATGCAAGTCTCTTTTCCAAAACCACATTTTCTTAATTTGTCGATTTTCAGGCCCAAAAAATTGGCAAACTCTGGAAAACAGTGCCACCTTCAATACTGTAATCTGTTTGTTCTGTATGATCACATTGTCGGCACACATTATGATCTTTTTTGAGGATTGATAAAAAACAAAAACCATACCATAATCCAATTCATGCATAGAACAACCATGGTTCCAATAATCTCAAACCTTTGGGGTTGTTGGAAATTAGTAAATAAATTCAATAGAGAACCATCCACAAGCAAACCATAATCGCAAGAATCAACTCAACCAACACTCTAAGTCTACGTGATCAATGCTCGGTGTAGAAAACAAGGGAGAAAGCTTGAACTGGGTCCCCGTGTTGTGGTATTCTCAATAATTCCCATGAAATTATCTTACAGTGTCACAGAAGAATTACATGTCCAATGTATTCCTTCCCATCCTATCATGGACACTGGATTATCAACGTGTCACAAAAGCATTACATGCCTGAATTTATTCTTTTCTCCCCTATTGACAATCAACCCAAAGAGCAGTAAAAGTTCATTGTTTAGCTGAAACCACACTCTCCCTGGATAGTATCTCCCCAAGAAACCTACGTCGCATCCAAAAACATATTAAGAACAATTAACAAAACTGGGGAGAGGGGTTTTGCATAACCTCCTTATGCACTGGGAGGAGGCTGAACACCGAGGTTTAACTGATGCTTCTCAAACACAGCCACTGAAAGTGGCTTGGTCAGGATATCATCCACTTGCTCATCAGTTCCCACATGATCCATTTTAATCCCTCCTTGCTCAAATTTTTCATTGATAAAGTGGTACCTGGTTTCAATATGTTTTGTATGAGAATGATGAACAAGATTCATTGTAAGATCAATTGCACTCTTGTTATCATAGTAAATTGCCATTGGTTGCTTCACCTCATCACCAATATATGTTATTTATTGCTTCATCCACAGTAGTTGAGTGCATGCCTTTGTGGCGGAGATATACTCAGCTTCAATTGTACTAAGAGAAGTACATTCTTGTTTCTTACTCAATTAGACAACACATTTATCCCCATTATAGAATGAACCACCACTGGTGGAATTTCTATCCACTACATCAGCAGCCCAGTCAACATGAGAAAATGATGATAATTCACTGTCTCTTTCTACATCAATGTATAATCTACAATTGTTAGTACCTTGAATATACCACCTGATTCTTTTTATGGATGTCATATGTTCCTCCATTGGATTACTCTAAAAGAGGGCCACTAAACATGTTGGAAATACAATATCTGGTCATGTCGCTTCAAGGTACAATAGGCTCCCAATTATCCACTTGTACATAGTGTGGTCGACAGATGCCCCGTCCTCATGATTTCCGTGTTCGGTTCCAACCACAATCGGATTTGATATTGGTTTGGAGTCTTGCATATTAATGTTATTCAGCAGTTCTCTTTCATAATTTTCTTGAGAAATGAAATTGTAATCCTTCATTTGAATCACCTGCAACCCCAAGAAACACTACAACAGAATCGCAGTTTAGTGGCGGGTTTTTTGCGTTTAGCGGCGGTTTAAACCGCCGCAACATTTTTTGGTGGCAGTTTACAGAAACTGCCGCGTAATAGGGCGTCACCAATCTATTAGTGGCAGTTATTTGCGTTTAGCGGTGGTTTTAGGAAAGAATCGTCGCTGCCTCATTTTGCGGCGGTTTTTCTGAATTTAGAGGGGGTTTTACGAGCCTTGGATATCACTTTATTCGAGGTGGTTATAAACGCCACTAATAAACTCAAATTCCAGGGGCCGTAAAACCGCCGCTAAAGTCACAGTAACCGCTGCGGAATGAAGAAGCCACGATTCTCCTATTTAGTAGCGATTATAACCGCCACTAAATGTAAATTTTATTTTACGTTTAGCGGCAGTTTTTTTATTTAGCGGTGGTGTAAACTGTCACGAAACCTCCGCGAATATGCATGTAGTGTCGGTTAAAACCGGTGCAAAAAGTTTCCAAAAATTAAAAAATTAATTTTTTGCTTCTACTGCACCACTGCCCTGAACAACCCAATATGGTGGTAAATGATGGTCGGGTGTGTATAGAAATCATAAAAAACAATATGTTCATATACATATAGATAATCAAATAGTATCCCACCATATAGGTTTCAACCAAACAATGAACAACCCAATAGTTACTCTTTTTTTCCTACCCCTATATGAAAACCCACACAACAGATACGTCCAAAGAATAATCTAGCAACTTTTTATTTAACCACGTTCTATTCATTTATTCAAGGGATTCACAGTATATATTCCATTACTACAAAAAAACCAAATCCCTAACCAACTAAAAAAATGAATGAAAACTATTCTTGTAGTCCCACTACACAACACCACCAATGCCACATTGTAGTCCCCATACAGAAGCATGTCTGATGGACATAGTATAACCAAAGGTAGTTCATCTTCCTACAAGTTCTTCCATTCAAAAATCAATCCCACAAACATAGATATAACTGTTGCTTCAATTCACAAACATTCCACATAAACCATAAAACCCAACCATAACACACATTACACGACCACACCCATCAATCAGGGGTAAATTCAGATTTAGCCAACACTTTACTTGAATTTCATTTTTTACTGGGGTATCACATACTGGTTGTTATTCCTCAAGCATCCATTTAATTAACCATGTGTACATGATTACTCAATTTTCACATTACAACATTTTTCCCCAACATTATAACCAATAAAAATATTAATAGTGTGTATGAAAATACCACTAATTGCCATGATTTTTATAAGGCACACATCCACAACAAGTCCGAACTATTAAAAAAGATAAAAAGTAGAAATAGTAAATGTACTATAACCCCTTCTAAGAAGGAAGGACTCTTTCCACACCTTGGGAGAAGGAAAAGAATCCATTGGAAATTAGAGGATCTTGGCTTCAGAATGAGTGAGATCCTAATAACAAGGGATATAATTTCAATGTGCTGGATAAAATAGATCATGGTTTGACCATGCTATTTGAATATCTCAAATCCCTTACGACATTAGGAAATTAAATATATAAAAAATATCCTTCAAAAAAATCTTAAAAACACCCAAACATAGCATCAATCTTGGTTTTTTGAAAACATATAACAATAAAATTGGAGAGGTGACTTCAAAATACTTGAAATACGTGTTGTGGTCAACACCACGTATTGTTAATTTGGATTTTCCAAATTTAATGGTGATTACGGTTTCTAGAAACAATAATTCTCCTTGAATACAGTGGAAAAAGATTTAATCATAGTCAAACTCAATGGGTAACATATTTTTTGTTAAAAGAAAATCATAAGGGAGAGACTGGGATGTCTGGGGAAAACATAAAATGTCTCACTGATGGGTGGATCATTGATACCCTATCACCGATGCCGTGACATTGTCACCCTGGAACCAACACCATAGCATCGATGCTATAGTACCGATTCCATGTGAGCAACACCCTTGTACTGATGCCCTGGAACCAACACCATGGCACTGACACTGACACCCATGACCCATCGACACTGACACCTTTGACTCACCGACACCAAATCACTGAGTCACTGATATGATGATTCAATGAAAGCCTGACTCATTGACATGCTGACTCATGGATAGTTAAAAACTGTATTTTTGAAAAACTCCTTGAATGAGTGAAAAACATCCCCCAGAACATCCTGATCATTGAATTTTCACAATGTTATTAATCTAAGAGGTTTACTCCATTGCATCATATAGCTCTCAAAACAGCCTCACCCTATAGAATGAAAAAATACCCAATACGATAGTGGTTCGAACAACCGCCCTGTAACATAACTATCAGGTATAAACTACCATTATTTGTTATAAAGCTGGAATGAAAACCTCGACATCCTAGAACCCCTCCTCAATTGTTATCTTCCTCCAAAACAATTGTGTAATCCCCAAGGCCCCACACTACACCTAACAACCATGTAATCACATATAGTCACAACATCTAGAAACATGGATTAGAGAGCTCCTTCCTCCATTTCAAGATACAACATATCTTTTTGCAAAACAAGGTCAGATATCACTTCAATGAAAATTAAAAAATTAAAACATCAAAGTAATGCTTAGAACATAAACTCAATACAGATTAGTGTACTGGGAACGAATATTCGATTCTCACTCCCTAGTACTCTCCTCATGGAAAACATTCCTTCAAAACACGTGATCTAAACGAATCATCCATCCACAGAGCACTTTATCCTTATGATCCCTGATTATTAACAGTTTTTCAATGAACATTGCATCATTCTCAACATCCGGCTCTCCCAAGTATCAGATGTGAAAGGTATCATATAGATACTAATATATCTAGGTGTCTTGGAAAACATCATGGATTCTCCCCAAATTAGTTGTAAATTCAAGATGATTTGCCACCACACCAACTCACCCAAACACTTAGAAAGGTATAATGAGCCTGAAAGTGAGATTTCTCACCGTACTAAACCTTTTATACCCAGAGTTTCATTCATCATATCTTGCATGATATCAAAATTCCCTATTGTGCTCTACACTAACTCTGGGCCAAGAACACCTGCCTTCCCAATGCCTATCAAGAACAATTCTTTACAACACGACCTTCCATAAATATCATAAAATGGCCATTCTAATGGTATAGTGATAACTATTGTTGAATAAAACTCTACTACATGAAACTGTTGCACCCACATAAACAATGAGATTAAATCATATTCATCCAAAATCTCGACTACCAAATCAAACAAAGACCTAAATGGAATGATATATACCACACTCAAGAAATAAAGACATAAAACGAAACATCAAAAATCAATAAAATGCATAAAAAGAAACATGAGAAATCAAGGAAATTTTAGGACATGAAAATGTGTGGTGGAAACTATGTGCCACATATGTTACATATACAAACCAATTGTTTCCATTTTTGTTCAAAACATCAACAATACAACTACTCAGGGCCCGATGATGCATCGTCACCCTATCCACCTTCATTTCCACTTTGTGTTATCACTTGTAAGAAAATTAAATTGAAAATTAAATACAGTTACATATTTATATTAAAACTTAAAACCAATGAAAGTTATAAAACTAAATGATTTTGATTCTATGTGATTTACCTGCATACCACCAATTGATGCACTCCCACTAGGGGAATATCTTCTCATATTCTGAAGTATTTCATTCAACTCTGTCTGTAATGCAGATATCTGATCCCCCTGCTGGTGAACTGTGTTTCATAATGAAACAATCTCTTTCTTAGAATCTTTAGGTATGGTCTGACTAAACCCAGGAGTAGATGCAGCAGCTATCCCCGGTGGCCTACTAAAAACCTTAGATGGCATGGGTCCCAAAACCATCCCATGCACTCTCCCCAAGTGCTCCTTCCCAAGGTCTTTAGCAACCGGGTCATCCTGAGAGACAGATTAGGAATGCGCAGGATTGGCATCCCATATTTCATTAATTTTGACCTATAAATCAAATATCAATATATTAACACAGTAAAAACTGATAATAAGTTATTAGGATAAAAAATTGACTTCATACCCCATCTTCTTTAGCATGCTCATTAATAGAACATTCATCTGATTTCTTGTGAACATCCAACCACAGTTCAGTCCTGGATGCTTCATGGACTAAACTCTGTGACTGTATGAATCAAAGATAAATCAAAAATTCAATATATTAAACAGATAGTATTGTCTTATAAAAATTTAAACTAATTAATAGATTACCAATGTCGTTTGACTTCTAGAAAAACTTTTTGAGCCCGCATTGTGTGGGATGACTTGCTTCACTCGGTTTGATGCATTCTGTCTTGAGAGATCCTGAAATAAATAAAATATAATTTAATACTGATGTATTGAATGCCATGTCCTTTTAATATACATGTATAAATGTAAAATGAGGATAATATAATAATATATATATATTTCAATACCATCCACTTCTGATCCCGATCCCTATCAACAAACACTAACCACTGCTCTGTCGGTACCCCACTGGGTCGCTTCTCATACATTTGAAGCACGGTCAATGAAGATTTATTGACATCACACCACAATCTCCATTTAAAATTTTTCGACTTCCTACATAGATTTATCAACGTCCACTTCTGTGCTATCACATCAGCAACGGTAAAGTGGAAGAGCATCTGTATAATGAAATTCATTTTGAACATATTAGTAATGAGACATTCAATTAATCCATAATGTAATAATTTTTCTTTTATTTGAGAATTAAAAACTTCATTTTTCTAGATTGGAGGTATAAGTCTCCAATCGTCATATGAAATGGGAAGGGAAATGGGCTCCACTGCCAGCTGGCCAAGAATCTGGCCAAGTAACCCCACGACATCATCCATAGGGACCCCGTGAGAATCAAATGGCACAACAATCTTCTCTCCATTCAGATTCCAAATATCTAAAATTTTTATGATTTTCTCCACGGTTTCATTTTTTCATCTTCAATGTCCAAAAAATTAGTATAAACAAAATGCAATAAATTTATTTAATTAAAATTTGTACCTATGATAGTGACACTCCAGAATTTCTAGGATGAACTGGAAGGGGTGCATCGCTGCCCCACTGCTGAGGCTCCTGAAGAGGGAGTCGACGAATCATCCTCTTCTGGGACATCCACAAATTGTGTGAGAGATGGTCCATTGGGAGATGGTGTAGGGGTGTCAGTATCTGGTGCCTAATATGTCATGGGGAGGGAGCCAGATGGATAGTCATCTGTCGCAGAACTGGATGAAATAATGTACCGCTTCTTCGTTGGAATTCCTGTCATTTAATCAAATAAAATTATGTTCAGAATATATATTTCAAAAAAAATATTCAAAAAAAATTAAAAATGATAATATATGGAGTACTAATAGACAAAATATATATAACAATGATAATGAATGACTATAGAAATGAAACAAGTGGTTGCTGAATAAATAAATAATTGTACATACAATCATTTTCCCCTTCAATCATGTCAGTTTCCTGCTCCATTGCTTCATCCAATTCATTTATCCTTGCTAGACTAATAGTTTCAATATCATGAGGAAAAAATAATTCTGCTTCCTGTTGCTGATTAAATTCAATTTTAGAGGTCAAATTTTCCACTTCATCACCCATATCATACAATTCTCTTTATATTACGTGAGAAACTACACCACACCTTCATCAACAACATCATTATAATAATATTCCATTTTTTCTTGTGATGCTAAGATATATGGATCATGAAGTTCACGATCATAAACATCCATCAAGAAAGAGAAGTTCATAGAAGTAAATTTTAAGGAATATCTTTTAACACCTCTGATAATATCAACCCATTTTCATATGAATTAAACAACAAAAAAATGTCTGTGGTAGTTTAATTCAATAATATCAGGCAGCTTTCCATAGTATTCCACTTCATAAAATGTAAATATACCACTATTCTATGTTCTCAAACCCACTTCTTGTTCGACTGTATGAAATCTAAATCCATTCACATTATAAGCGTCAAACTTTCTAACTTCTTTTAGAGGACCTCTAGCAAGAAACATAAAATCTTCTGACACCTCTGCTCGAGTATCAGTATTCATGATCTGAAAAAAGAAGTATTCTTTATTAGATTTACAAAATGTATGTGTCAAACTGATATTCGTATTTATCGCAATATTTATGAACTTACACGTCGTGCAAACCATTCTACAAGCTCTTTATTAACAGCTTTCGTTATATATTTTTCATTTCATGTTCGGCCTCTCACTCGTCTCTTTGTTTGTATCCTCACCTCTTCAATAAATGGATCTGCAATTTCACTATTCACCAACACATATCAATGTTCCTGTAATAATTCCAATTCATTCAGTGTCACATTTGAGGTCCTCTCAACTGATCGGCCAATAGTAGGAAATATTTTCGATTTCTGATGTATTTTAGATTGAGTCGATTTGTCGTCAACACGTCCAACTCAATTAAATATTGTCTCAACATCATCTATGTGTCGAGAAAAAAAGATAAGACACTCCTCATCCACATAGCCTTCAACAATTGAGCCTTCCGATTTAGCTTAATTTATCACGTATTATTTCAAATACCCAAGATATTTGTGATATAAAATTAACATAATTATGCATTTAAATAAGTACCAAAAATTGTTTACTTAACTGGAAAACATATAAATAAAGTACCTCTCAATTGGATACATCCATCGATAATGAACGGAGCCTCCTAATTTAGCTTCCTCAACCAAATGCATAGTTAAATGCATCATTACAGTAAAAAAGGACGGAGGAAAGATCATCTTCATTGGAAAAAGGGTCAATAAAAACCCCTCCTCGAGGTTGTCAAGCTGAAATGGATGTAGAGATTTCTCACATAGTTTTTTAAAAAATGTTGATAACTGGAGTACAGCAGTAGTAATTTTTTCAGGTAATAATGTACGCAATGCCAATGGTAGTAACTGTTGTAACAAAATATGTGAATCATGGCTTTTCAATCCATGTAACTTACGATTCATCAAGTCAACACACCTCGAGATGTTAATTGAATACCTATCAGATACCTTAACATTATTTAACATTCAAAGGAATATATCTTCATCCATATTTTTCATTGCAAAAATTTTCGGAGTATACTTTTCATTCTCATCTGGCTAGAGATCACATTTTATATTCATTGCTTGTAAGTCGTTTCGAGCATTGAGATGATCCTTCGACATTCCATGCTCATTAAGCAATGTGAAAATCAAATTTTCACAGAAATTCTTTCCAATATTCATCACATCAAGATTATACCGCAAAAAATTAAATTCCAAATACGGATGTTTGAAAAATATAATTTTTTCTTCCATTGTTGCATTCTGGTTTCACTTGATAATGCACTTCGGACCCATTTTCCGCTATCATTCAAATGATGAACCTTCCCAAATTCTGTTTCAACATTTTCAAGGTGTGTGAATATTTCAAAACCATTTAACAACTTTGGTGGTGGTCTATGATCAATAGAACCATTAAATTTTGATCTATTCATCCAAAATCTATGAGATGCATCGAGAAATCTTCGATGACACAAGAAGCACCATTTTCTATTGTGAGGAAGTCGTTTGGGCTCAAAATAAAAGTTACAAATGGGACAAGAAAAACCCATGTAATTATTCCAACCATATAAATTCCCAAGCCTAGGGAAGTCACTAATGGTCCACATTAAAGCAGCATGCATTTTGAAAATTGTTTTAGAAGAAGCATCAAATTTCTCAACACCGTTGCTCCATAAATCCTGCAATTTGTCAACTAAAGGACGCAATTATACATCAATATCATTTCCATGAATTTGTTTTCTAGGAATAATCATTGAAAGGATAAAAGATGTTTGTTGCATACACTTCCATGAAGGCAGATTATAAGGGATCAAAAACACTGGCCAAATGATATAATTTGTACTAAAAGTACCAAATGGGTCGAATCCATCGGTAACCAATCCCAATCGAACATTCCTAGGATCAGATGAGAAATCGAGATGTAATGAATCAAATTAATTCCATGATTGGGAATCTCATGGATGTCTCATTAACCCATCATTTTTATTATCTAGAGAATGACACTTCATGTGTTCGGCGGTTTTCGATGACATGAATAATATTTTCAATCGAGGTTTCAAAGGAAAGTAACGCAAAACCTTTGCAGGTGTTCTCCTTTTCTTCTTCTTCATGAAATTATGTTCACTCAGACTTTAAACATCACCCTTTTCCTGCCATCTAAAAGAAAAACATTTCTTTAAATTCTGTCTACTTGAATCCTCTCCCCAATAATGCATACAATCATTGGGACATGCATGTATTTTTGTATAATTCAGACCAAGCTTGTTAACAACTTTTTTCATATAATAAAAAGATTATGATATTTTTGCTCCAGGAAATAGATCACGAATCAATTCAAATATCATGAACATTGTCTTATTTGTAATTCCTCATAGACATTTGATATGGTACAACTTCAGCAGAAATGAAAGCTTTGAATATTTTAAACACCCACAATACAACTCTTTATTTCCATCATCAACTAAATCATGAAACGCATATTTCTTAGTGAAGTTTTCTCTTACATTTGGCTCCACAAAATCAATAGGAGGATATAATGATATGTGACAATATTGATCTATCTGTGTTACAATCTCAAAAACATCACTTGTCACGTTGCAATTTGTAGCACCCTTTTCTGGTTGTTCTGATATGTTTTGATGCTGATAGTGGTGTCTTACAGTGCAGAATGCATCATTTATTAGGTTTTTCATTTCATTTTCCATTATAGAAGAACTTGGGACATCATTATGCGGATTAACATCGGTGCTCAATCCTTCTGTAATGTACATTTCTCCATGCCAAATCTAACACAAATATTCAGCAGGGAATTGATTCAATATTAAATGTTCATAAACCTCATCTCTCTTCAACCATGTTCTAAATTTACATTTAGGACATAGAAATTTTATTCTCCCTTCAACGGATCGATTAGAAATTGAAATATATAAAAACTCATTCAAACCCTTAACATACTGAGGTGTGTTCCTCGGTAATGTGATCCAACTTTTACCCATGTATATCACAATGTTCCTACACAAAAAACAAGTAATCAAACCTGAGAAACTTCTATAACCCCATCATCAAAAACAAATAATGATGAACAAAATTTCCATAATAGAGAAAAATTCAAGGATATATCAAGAAATGGGTCTCAAAATTCCTCAATGGCCCTAAATTGGAAGCAGAAAATGGATGAAATAATTCCATAAGAATTTTCTTTGTCATCATGTTATGGTTCATCTTGCCTCTACTCCTTGAACATTGGATTCTCTTCATTCCCACTATTAATTTATTGCCTACATGATAAAACTAAGGAATGAAAAAAAATCGATTTCCAAGAATATTTAGCTTCCATTCATATGTCCCTAGTGACAACTTCCAAAATGGATATTATGCCCAAAGAAAGTAGAGATGTACCATGGTCTGGGTGAAGACCATCACCAATGAAATGATCTTTCTCATAATTGATAAGCCCTCTCATTGGAGAATATATATCAAACCCTGAATGGTTTTTGACATACTCCCATACTGATCTGCCACCAACAAAAAGTCTCATGAGCTCAATCTATTTCTCTACATTCATTCCCTTAGAAAATAACCATTAAAAAAATCAATCTTGATTAGATTCCAATTCATACATTCATGAATTTATGACGGTACCACTAACTCCCACAAGACCCTACTGAATCTATAAATCCAGTTCTAAAAAATTCTCACACACAAAGTATCAGGTTCCCTACGATAATTGAGGATCACCTCAATTTGTTCCAACTACCTTACTACTTCCACTAACCCTTGAAAAACACTTAATGAAGGAAGATAGTGATTCAGGAATCCTATGATGGTGTCTGAGATTGAAAATGATTTAACATCTACAAATCAACACATATTTTAGGTCAGAATAAGAACTAAATAATTCTTTTTGAAAATTACAGTGGACAATAATAACATCTAAATGAACTATATCAATTAAATACTCAAAATAAATCCTAATTATTCTATATGAATATAATAATAAAATACAAAAACATTATAAATAAAACAATGAACACACTAATGAATCCAAATTTACTCTTTGTTTTAAACCACCATTTTTTCTAAGTTATTATGAAATACCACCTCCAATAAGTGTGAAACTCATTTGGAAAATACAGATTACAAAAGAGTTGAAATAGGATAATAGGGGGATTAATTGTGATGTAAATGCTTTGGCTTTGTGGGATGGGTGTCTAGGCGCAAACCATGAATACATTTTTGAATCTTGTTCTTTACTATGACTCGATTCATATTTCTGTAATCATTACAAAGGTGAAGGGTTCCATAATATTTATACACAAAAAAAAAATCCATTTCCCAATTTTAAAGGTTTGGGAGAATAAATCATTTATCAAATACAATCGGTTTATCAAAACACATCATAAAAAAAGAACATAGAACATGAAAAAAAAATATCCCTACCATGAAGATTGAATGCCAATATATAAATTCCTATGTGCCTATAATGATTCATGAATACTCACTAGATAATGCACCAAAGTAAAATTACATAATAATAAGAATATGGAAAAGTGGTACCCCCCCAAAAAAATCTCAATGAGTTTCTAGTCTCACACCCCAACATCATATGTCCAGGTTCCCCCACCTCATTTGTATAATCATACCCTAAGACACTTTAAAAACTCCATCATTTCAATCATCTTGCATGAAACTGGCTATCACATCCCCCTGGATGAAACATAGTCCATCATATCCCATATCAACTATTTTCCTGACCATAATAGTAGGGTATTATTAGAATAAA
The DNA here is from genome assembly GCA_963277665.1 of Viscum album. Taxonomy (NCBI): domain Eukaryota; kingdom Viridiplantae; phylum Streptophyta; class Magnoliopsida; order Santalales; family Viscaceae; genus Viscum; species Viscum album. The sequence continues at coordinate 1,196,204,327 of OY728155.1, read as the reverse complement.
GGAAGTAAACATCACTCCCTGCTGATACTATACATGATCCCCACCCTAAACCACTACATCATCACATCAATAAATATACCTACTACACTTTTAGATTCTATACATCACATACCATGAAAAAGAACCTTACATGGAAGAGAGACTGGGGAATAGGGGGTTGCTCACCATCCATCCTCAACATCTAGGATGATTAGAGAAATACCCCCAAAATCATTTTACTGTTGGAAAATACTGCTTAGTGTGGGATGTGTGAATATAGAAAGAACAATGGAAATATAATATATACTAGTCACACACACAATACCAACCAATGGGTTCATAACATGGATTCTTTCACTACTGACAAAATCACCAAATGGCCTTAAAACCTCCTCCATCTTCACTTCCTCCTCAATATTCATTACAAAACCCAAGGAAGACACCAAAACCACATCACTTTCAATATTTCATTTCATATTAATCCAATTCTCTAATTGTATAGTAACCAACCACAATCATATATCTTTCCCAATTATTTCATATTTAAAAATAAGAAATTAAGATAGACATCCAATATAAATTTATTTATGTATTAATCATTCCAACACAATGGAAAATTCAACCAATTTTATATTACTATTTGATCATCAATATTTAATTTCATCCATGTCAAACAACAATCAAAACACATCACCAAAATAATTCACATTTTCACGATAACAAGACCAGGATTTCCACCACCACACACCACAACCACATTCACTTCACAATAGCTACAAATCACAACCAACTCTCCTCACACAAACACATAAAAACCACATTTCACATATTTCATTCCAATTTAACCAAAAAGGTCATGCATAACATTAAATTTATTACATTCAAGGGAATTATAATAAAAGATAAAATCCTATGGAAAATTGATTCATTATCAATATATAAGTGATTATCCATTAAATAAATGGTTATATATAACAATCACACAATATGGGTTCTGATGCCATATCAACTATAACAAAAACTAGACTCCCAAAACCCATAATTTTGAGAAAATGAATAAAAAATGTCTCCTAAAAAAACATTAAATGTGGAAAAACATGTGTTTCCTACCACTTACCAATAAATGTATGTTAATATAATTCATTACATTCATTTGGTCGCTGCATAATACCTCCCTAAATGATAAAAATATCTATCCTCCTTTTACAACTACATGTATTTTAAATTCTCCCCAATGATTATGAAATGATCAGAAAATAATTAACTGCACCAAAATGTGATTCACATGAATCCTTATCATAATAAATCTGACCAATGAAATCATGAAATCATGAGGGTAAAGATAAAAGAGGAGGAAAATGACAAAAAATCCAAAGAATCTTACCTTGGAAGCTTCACAAACCACTAACAAAGAGAGAGGTTTGGGGTTGCCTAGGGTCGCAGGGGGGGGGGGGTGGGTGGGGTCATGGGGTTCTGGGGGTCGTGGGGTCGTGGGGTCACCAGGGTCGTCGGGGTAGCCAGGGTCGGGGTCACGGGGTCGCCAGGGTCGCGGGGGGCCGGGGTCGTCGGGGTAGCGGGGGGCCGGGGGAACTTGGGTGAGGAAGGTCGGGGTGGGGGGATGGGTCGGGCTGTTAAAAAAAATAATGTTTCGCCACAGTTTATTATAAACCCCTGTGAAACCTTTTTTACAAAAGGTTTAGCGGCAATTCATATAACAGCCGCAAAACAACTGCCGCTAAACCGTGGTTTTTTTGTAGTGAAATATGTGAGCTCCCCAATCATAGACATTTCAAATTCTAATTTCATGTGATTGGAAAATTCATCCACTAATTTTTGCCTACTGCCACCAAATATGATATCATCAACATAGAATAGAACCATGAATAGATCTTTTTTATAATTCTTCATATATAGATTTTGGTATACTCATCCTCTTTTGAATTCTATCTTCTTGAGATACGAGTTCAGTAGGGAATACCATGCTCATGGTGCCTAATTCAAACCATATAGAGATTTCTTCAGTTTATAGACCTTTGTTTCATCAGTACCAAGCACAAAACCCACTGGTTGATCAATGTAGACTTCTTCTTCAAGTACACCATTCAAGAATGTTGTCTTTACATATATTTGTTATACTTTATATCCTCTTTGGAGTTCCATGGCAAGGAAAATCCTGATTGACTCTAGTCTAGCCACTGCAGAAAATGTTTATTCAACATCAATGCCTTCAATATGGGAGTATCTTTTACATACCAGTCATGCCTTGTTTCTAATAACACTCTCATGCTCATCAATCATGTTCTTGAAGATCCATTTTTCACCAATCAAATTATGAAATTCAGGTCTCTAGACAAGATCCCATGTCTGATTCTTGTCAATCTGATATGACACTTTATTCATAGATTTTACCCATGATTCAACCTTTGTAGATTCTTAAAACGATGTATGGCTCCACAACTGATATAAATATAGATTGGGTGTTATTCCTCATCCTCCTGGTTTGAGTGGGTGGACTCCTGTCTGCAATTGTCTTAGATGGATCAATCGTATCTCTTCTATTTATCCTGTGATGTTCAGTTGCATTATCTCTAGTCATAGTTTCATCTTCATATTCATCTTTTGAGGCAACATCATGATGTGACTGCATTGTTTTTTATACAACATCCTCTATTTCTGTATATGTATTTTCCCCACGTTCACTTTCTTACTTTCTTTTTATCACATCAGTATATGATGCCTTTGATGCATTTGGGGTTTTCTCATCAATTATCTTTACATCACTGATTTCTAAAATCCTTTCTAATCATTTGTTGAAACCCTTGTAGGCTTTTCTATTCATTGAGTATCCAAGGAAAATTACTTCATCGGCATTGTCACCATATATTCCATGATTTCCTTCTTTGTTCCTAATGAAACATTTACTTATAATGACACAAAATTATTTCAAATAGGATTTCCTTCCATTCCACAATTCATATGGTGTCTTCACCTAACCCATATAAAGTTGTTTTTGATTTTGAATATATACTGCAACTTGAACAACCTCTTTCCAGTAATGTTGTGAAATACGACTCTCAATCAGAATAGTTTGTGCAATGTTGTTCACCTATCTATTTCTACGTTCAAAAACTCCATTTTATTTTGGAGTTCTTAGAGCAGCTACCTCATGTTTTATCTTATGATTCTCTAGGTAATTCTCAAATTCAAGGGATGTGTATTCCCCTCCATTTTCAGATTGCAACACATTGATTGTTCATCTAGTATCATTCTGGGAGATTCATTGATATGTTTTCATGCAGTCAAGAACTTGTTGTTTCTTATGAATGATCATTAAACATGCCATTCTACTATAATAATCTATGAAAAGGACAATGTACCTTTGTTCATGAGTTCGGGTAACATTCATCGGCCCGTATACATCTGTATGAATTAGATCAAGAAGATGAGATTCCCTTTTCTTCTTTGGCCGATATGAAATGTAGACCAGCTTTCCATGAATGCAAGAATCTCAAGACAATTCATGCTCACACTAGAGGATATGAATTTACATTAAAATATTCAATTTTGATATTTTCTCTATGTCTTGTTGATTGATGTGTCCCATTCTCTGATGCGACAAACCGTTTTATTCTTCAACAGTCATGTAATAATCATTTTCTTTACTATTAACCTAATACAAGTTTCCTTCTGTTCGGCATTTCTTCATAAGTGATTTCCATGTCATTCCCTTGATAGTGTAGCCTTTATGATTAAAAGTATCTATAAGTCCCGAGTCACAGAGTTGACTCATGTTGAGTAGATTGTGACGCAGACCCTCAACATAAAGGACATCATTATTCTTTAGTTATCTATTAGAAAATTCAGTACTTCCACTGCCTTTGATTTTCAGAGATCTATCATTACCAAATAATACTATACCATCAACATTACTTTTGATATTTGTTAACAAACTTGCATTACCTATCATATGGGACGAGCAACCGCTATCCAGAATCCAGGTGCTATTGATTTTTGTAGCATTGAGGGCAACCTTGGCAAGATTGGATTTCTTAATCATCCTCTTTTCATTCCAAGAGAGATTGGATTGAGTATAAGATACTTAAGGCCTTATAACTATTTCTTCACAATAATCAAGATTCATCATAACTGTAATCTTCTTCTAGAGGAGAAAACTTGTTTGTGATATCAACACCATCAAGAAGGTGAATTTTGACACGTCTTTGAGAGTTGTATGAATCTCTTCTATCTAATCTCTTCCTACAATACATAGCCTTATGGACGATGTTAGAGCAATGAAAAAAGATTCCATAGAAACTATTTCTTCTATAAGATGTAGGATATGATGTCAGTCTCTTTTTTTGTGGTCATAGATCTTCCCCATTCAAGTAGCTCCATGCCTCTTCGCAGTATGACAGGGTATGGCCCAGATAGCCACAGAACTAACACCTCATGAAAGGAAATGTCTTATCACATGAATTTCTCCTCATGCCTTCATCCTTGGGAGAATAGTTGAACTTCCTGTCATTTATGAATGTTTGAGGATAATTTTTAGTTCTTCTTATAGTTTGGATTGAGGGTATCTTTTTCAGAACTTCATGTAATGTTTCATCATTTCCAACTTTCATCTTGTCTATTTTTTGGCTCTCTTCACTTCAAGTAGTTGATGTCTCAACTTCACAGCTAATTCCACTCATTCCCATGCAAGCGGGTCTTTGATCACTCAAAATTTTTACAGACCCATCTGAACCACACTTGGCTCTTACTAGTAATTCTGCATCTGAGAATAATCCAAAATGAATTTTCTTCTTGCCCTCATTTTTGGTTGATTGAGATTCAATTTTACTCATAAGAGTAACAACTTCTTCTTCAAGTCCCTCAATAGTCTTGGACTTCTCATCTAGTTTGGATGGAAGTTAATTTCTGGACATTGCTTGTTCTTTAATTCTAAGCTATAGTTCCACAACAGCATCTGTGGTTTCAAGGATTGAAAACTGAACTCTCACTAGTTCTTCTAGTCATTCAATTATTTCGTCAAGCTCATCAAAATATTCTAATGATTCTTCCACAATTTCCTTCCACTTATTGCATCTCTTAAATTTATTCTCAATCTTTGGAAAAGCATCCTTAATTTGAGTCATTAAATCACCATTAAGAGTAATCTGATTATCTCTACCTTAATTGATCGAGGGTTCATACTTTTCAATGGTAGCCATCATGGAAGCATGGTTTCTTATTTTAAATTCTGGTTCTTCTTCTTCACAAAATTCAGTATCCTAATCTTACTCTTTATAGTGAAAACTTTTCTTCTCTATTTGCTTTCCAGATTTGAAGTCTCTCATTTTGAAAAACCTTTTCTGAGGCTTATCAATGTTTTCATTTTCACTATCTTCATCATTGATCTTTCATTAACACTGAGAAGCAATGTGCCAAACTTTTCCACAACGAAAACATGCGAGTGGTAACTTCCCTTTGAATTTCCCTTTTCCCTTCTAGAATTTCTATTCAATGAGAGAAAGAATTTAATTTTCTTCACCATCTCTGATACTACTATCATTTTATATTTTCAGTTTATCCATGGAATTTAATTAAATTTCCTTGTTCACACGAGTTATAGCATCTTTTGGTTTGACTCACATTTCATATGATACCAAGCTGCTCAGTAGATCATCCAGATAATGTTCGGAAGGATCTCTTTACTCAAGGGCTGACACCATTGCATTGTATAGGGGTGGAAGTCTTCTTAATTTTTTCTTTACAATATTAATTTATTTTATTTCTTTTCCTAGACCCTGAATTGCTACATCCACTTCAGTAATTCGAATGAAAAATGATTCTGCATTCTCATCTAGATGCATCTTTAGATCATCAAACCGATTGTGTATGACTTGTAATTTTTCCTCCTTCACTTTTCTATCTCCATCCCAAATATTTTCGAGTTTATACCACATGGAATTTTCTGAGGTGAAACTCATCACATTTAGATATATTTGATCATAAAGGGATGCGGTGAGAGCATTCTGCTCTTTAGCATCAACATCAAGAATTTTCTTATCGGCATCCGTAATAGCCAGACATGTTGGATTAGTAACATGAATACCTTAGACAGTGGAAAAAAGGACATCAATTACAAGGGATATTAAATGATATCTCATTCTATTCTTCTAGATCTGGAAATTACTCCCATCGAATAGAGGGACTCCCCTGAAATTGACTGCATTCTCCATGACGACAAATGAAAGATTCAACACCAACAACCTACCTCTGATACAACTTGTAGGACCCTGGGACACCCTGAGAGGGGAGGGGTGAATCAGGGTGAAAAATCCTTCTTTTAATGTGATTGATATTGTTCCCATGTTCATTGGAAATTGTTAAACATATATGATGAATATGATCAGAAGGAAAATTATTAGAGAAATATTGCTCTTGGAGTGGCCAGATCATCAACAGAGAGAAGAGAAAATTTTATGTTTCTGATTCATGCTATGAAAGTAAAGTGCATGATCTGAGTATCAGTTTGAACATGCAATGTGGTGTATTCCCCATAGAGTATCCCGACACCCCTATTTCTCCAGGAAGACTCTATATCAGGGACTTCAACAAAGTGATGCAAAAAATCACCGGCCATATTCTCAACTGGAAAAACCACTTCTTATCCTTCAGCGGCTGCATCTCTCTTTTCAACAGTATTCTTTCAGAAATTCTAGTGCATGCTCTTACCACCTCTATTGTGCCAAAAGGTGTCATAAAATCCATTTATATGATCCTTGCTCATTTCAGTTGGGACACACATTCGGAGGGGAAGAGACGTTAGGTCTCATGGAGGAAGATGGCGAGGCCAGTTCGCGAGGGAGGGATCAGTGTCAATAGCTTGGTGGTCACAATCTAGTTCATGCATGAGAGGCTCACCTGAGAGATTATCAAGTAGCATACCTTGGGGGGGAAACTTATGTCTCAAAAGCACCAAACCAGTTCTTCTTCTCCTTCCGCAAATGGGTTTTCATTATGGTCCTCTGCGTGGAGTATCATTTCGAACCTCCATCGTCATTCACAATGAATCATTGATGAAGGCAACATACTTTAATGGTTGCAAAACTGGTCGGGTAACACTCTTGACTTTCTTAGGTGTCCTACTCTTATGACCTCCTTCAAGAAATTGATCCACTATCCATCGTTTTTTAGAGAAATTTTGAATACGTCTCAGCAGGAACAGTTTGACTCCATTCTAATTACCTCGTAGCAGGATAGGTGCATTTTTACACCATCTGTCTCAGGGAAATTTAACATGAAGGTCTATCGTAGGATGACCGTATCCCATGATCAGTGTAATAGATGGAATGAGATCATTTGGGGCAAAAACTCCCTACTAAACTCAACTTTCTCTCTTGGAGAATTCGGAACAATGTTGTAGCATCTGATTTCAACTTCAAACGCATAGGTATCTCCATGGCCTCCTGTTGTCAGTGTTGTTTGGACAGAAAATAATAGAACACAAGCCATATTTTGTTTGAAGGGGTTTGGGAGCGCATGGTTTGGATTACCTTTGGGGTGTTTACAGATTATTCTCCACTGGTGGACAACACTGATGTCTTCCTGGAGCGCTGGTTTTAGGGGTCTGAGGGTTCAGAGGTGGAAAAGATGGCACACTCCTTAATCTTTAACATGGTCTGGTGGTGCTTATAGAAATCCAGGAATCAAGCCAAGTTCGAGGGGATTAGTTCCTTTGGTAGGTCCATCGTGGGAAGATTTAGGTGCTTGATGGTTTTGCTAATTTTCCATTCAAGTAACTGGAAGGAGGCTCTGTCCATTCGCTTGTTGGGTGTTCTTGTGGCTGTAGTTCTTCCCTTTATTTCTAGGGGACATTGGGTTCGAAGGGTTCCTCCTGAGTTCAACCTCACGCTCAACATGGATGGGTCCTGTGTCATGGGGACATGCGTGGTGGTTGGGTGGTTTGTGATGCTAGGGGAAGTGTCATCCTAACATTCATAGCTCACTTTGGGAGTGGCAATTCTGTTTGGGCAGAGGCTAGAGTTGTTCTCTCCGGTCTGTCCATCTGTAGGAAATGTGACATTTCTATTTCCCAGGTGGAGACTGATTCTATGATTATCTATGATGCTTTACTTGGAAAATGTTCTATCCCCACGTCAATCTCTTACATCATTCAGCAATTTAAGGACCTCTTAAGAGACAATATTTTGGTCAACCACACATGGCGGGAGGGGAACAAAGTGGCAGACTATTTGACCTCTCTGGCTACTCCTAGTACCCTATTTAGTTTACTATATGATTATTTCTTACATTAACCCAAAGGGGTGACCTTGATTTAGGATGATGCCCTTGGCTTGTATTTCATTCATCCTCCATAGGTCCTGATTGTTCTCTTTTCTTGTAGCATTTTGGGCTAATAAAGAAATTATAATGGATTTACTAGATGTGGATTACAAATGTTCGGGCATAGTCACTCTATCCCAGGCTCACTTCCTTTACAAAAGTTCAGTGATATCTCACTACATTCCTCTGGAAACTCCCATTGGCTCCCCCTGGTTCACTGTCCATAGTGAAATCCCACTCAGTTTATAGGCGAGAAGGACTCTTCATCATCACTAATGAATTCATCCTATTTTGTATATAGATGCTCTGTTGAAGTCCAACTTCCACCCGAAGAAAAATCTTACTTTTCACCAATGGTATCGGGAAAAATATCAGCTTTCGCATAGCACCAGAATGACTGGAATATTTCCACAACACCTGGTGCGCTTCTCCAAGCCCAACACGCATGTTTCAAGACGACGCGCAAGTCTCGGTGCGCTAGTCCAAACTGGCACACAATTTCACCTCAACCACTTGTGTAACACTCACTTCATCAACATCAAACTTGCGTGACTCAACCCATTTATCGCCCAAACCATCTTGGACATGTAGCTAACAACTGTCGCGCAACTTCATCTTGCGCGGCACACCACCACTTGTGCGACCACTACACCTACGTAACGGGAGATCTGAATTACTCTAAGTCTAAAATTCATTCCGAAAGAGGAGGGTTGGACCAATATTTATAGGCATTTGGATACCCTACATGATGGCACACATGTCCTCCCGCAACGTGCAAGTTTTGGAATGCAAGTACTTGCGTGACCAAACACAAAAATTGGGCACCCTTCATCCTTTGCGATATTTTCATATTCTGATTTAGAAAAATAAGAGGCCCGCAAGTATCATCTCTGTAATGTCAATGGTGTGGAATTATCTTTTCCAAAAACACATTTTATTCATTTTTCGATTTTCAAGCCTAATAAAAATGGGAAATATTGGAAAATGGTGCCACCTTCAATACTGTTATCTGCTTGTTCTGTATAATCACTTTGTCGGCACACTTTCTGAACTTTCTCTGAGGATTGACAACAATCACAAACCATACTATACTTCAATTCATGTATATAACGACCATGGTTGCAACATATCCCTACCATAGATTATACTCAAATCAATTACAATCATAAAATAAACATTAATTAGGATTCAAGGACATCTTGACATCCCCCGGAGCCAAGCCATGGGGTCAGCCTATCATTTTAGATAGTAATAGATCATAGTTGTTGAAGGTAGATTAAGAGAATAAAATTTATTGAAAAATAAAAGAATAATGAAAAAAATATTAAGAATGGTTGAGAATATTAAATGAAATAAATGATGAAAATAAAAGAATGAATTTAGAGAGAGAGTTATGTAGGTTGATAGATATATAAAATTTTAAATAATAAAAAGAAAAGTAATGAAAAAAATAATAATAAACTTATAAAATTATAAAACGATGAAATATGAATAATAATTAAATTATGAAAAATGTTACTTTTTAAATGAATACAATTTAAAAGATTTATAATAGAGAAATATTTGATGGTTGGTTGAAAAATTTTATAGAAAAAAATAATGGATCTATTTAATTAAAAATTAAACCAGAATTTTAATTAAAATTTAACTACAATTAAATAAAAACAAATAAAATAATAAAATAATAAAATGATCCCCAAGGGAAAATAATTGTAGAAGTGCTCCATATGTTAGATTCCCACACTCTAGGATTCAACAAATGGATTTCATAGGAGACTTTGGAGTTATTTTATAAGAATCCAAGCATATACCTTGGCCTCCGTAGATTTTGGGGGATCTTTCTTGATTTATATCTCATAAATAACATCTGTGAAACTCATGAGTTTCATATTTTAAACACCCTATGCATGTTAGGTGTTTGAAATATCTATGTAGAAGAAGTCCATGTGGGTAGCTACTCCATTGGTTGTGTACAAGGGTGTAGAAGTTGGTCAACATAGATGGGGCACATGGGAACATAAGACTGAATGGGAAAAAGTGATGGAGATTGATGGTGGAAGCTTACACCTATTATATAACCTTCCTAGTAGTTAGAAGATGTGGGGACCTCGGTGCAACATTGCTTGTTCTTTGATGGAGTGACAGTGGTCTAATGATATTGTGGAAGTGGGGATCTTGGGTATAACGGCCTGCATGGGCAGTAGAAGTTGAATGACATGGAGGGCTGTTTTGTTTAGGATTCAAAAATTAAGGAAGGAGAATCATGGTTTGATGAAGTGTAAGTCTAGTGATATGGTTCAAGAGGGAGTTCAGAAGTGGAAGATTCAACTGCCTTGGTTGACATGAATAGCAGAGGTAAGAGAAAATGAAAAAGATGTGGTAGAGCACGATGGACCAAGGAAGAGCTCTCATCAAAAATAAAAATTGGGACACAGGGGAGGATCCCTTATAAACCATGATATAGAACACCAATAAAAAAATCCAGCACTAGGGTGGGATCTCAGATGAAAATCAAACACAGTAAATACTTTCCGCACATACATACATCTTGTTCTCGAGCACTTGAGCATACTCTACACCCTAAGAGTTCAACACTCATATTCCACCCGCACGAGATTTGATCCCCTGTTCCCAATTTATTCTGTACAATACATCCCTTCGCCATGTATGGCCGGTTGGCCCCATGAACTTGTGGCTTGTGGGCATGGTTTGAGGGCCTCCTAAGAACATCATGTCATTATTTATTATAATTAATAAATGAGTTAGAAAAATTAAATCATTTTAAAATATGTTCATCAATAATTCAAATATAAATTTCAAATATAAAACCTCCTTTTTTTATCTCTTCTAAATCCATTATAGCCATTTTATAATAAATTCCCACATTTTATTATAACGTTGAAACTCAAGGGTATTGTCATTGTTAAACTAAAAAAATTATTAGATTCCTATTATAAATATTCAACGAATTTTTATAGGTCAAATTCACTCATGCATAAACAATTATTTTCCTTAAGAAAAAATTTAAGCATTAAATTATAGAGGGAACCAATGTTATTAATATAAAAAGTTAAATGTATTAAAATAAAATAACTATAAATATCCGATAATTTTTCTAAAATTACGTAGAAAATATTAATTTAATTACCAAATTTTGAATGTGATAGTAAATTCAATAATTTTACATTTTCCCTTTCAAAATTGATGGATCTTCTCTTCTATATCATTAAGGGTTCTCAATTTATTTTTATTAAACATTCTTAATTTTGATATACCTCACTAAAGAATCTTTTCACATATCTGTCATGAAAATATTTATATATATTTATTCGCATATCTTGAAGACATTATCCTAATACATAGGATTTTAAAAAACTAAATTATCCAAATTTTAATGAAATTATGAATATTAAATCATGAGGTATTACAATTAATTTACGAATATCATTGATGAATAAGGTTGGTATGAATAGGTGTTTAAAATTTAAGTCTCAATGGGGAGGTTCATCTCTTAAATCAAAATTTGTGATATTAAAATAAAAGTGTAATGAATTTATCCACTTCTTATTGAAACCAATATCAATATCTCCAAAACACAAATAAAATGATCTTTGTCAAATTTTAAGAAAAAAGGAATTATTTATTCACCCTCTATAAATTTTTCTAACTGAATATTTTTTTTTCAAATCACCTTTTCATTTTTTTTTTAAATATTTATTATTTAGAATAAACCTCACATCCACCATCTGAAAAAAAGATGACAAAAATCATAGGTATAGTAATGGAGTTTTTTTGTTATCCCAAATCACAACCCATTTGTCATTTTTTTATTATTTTCATTTTAATTTTATTAAAATCATGAGGGTAATTAAAATAATGTTTAATGAATGAATCAAATTTATATTCTCAATTCCCATAGGTATTACACATACACATCTTTCCTACAATATTAATCGACCCTTTTAACATGATTCTCTTCTCTCCCACACATCAACATTAAAATATCATGAAAATACTAAGTGGAGAGCAGTGACATATAAAAATGAATAGAAACATGGATCATATATAACATGATTATTAATCGGATTTAGTGGTTAAATATGTATTGATTCAAATTTATTTATTTAAAAAAATTTTATTTAAAAGATTTATCAATCATTTAAAATGTTTTTTCATAGTCATGACATTGAAAAGTTCAAATGATCATTCTAGTAGGATACATGAACCATGTTCACATAAGAAATATGCTCAAGCATATATTGGAAATAATTGGTCAAGAAATCCCCTCAAGAATATACATATGATTTTGTATAGTCCCACAAGGTATAAATAATAATAACAATCCAATTCTAATGAATTAATTAATTGAAAGGCAAGAAAATAGAATGATAAATTTCATTTACATGAAGTAACCAATTATAACAATCACGATTCCTCATTTTAATGTCCATGTTTCATTTTAATAATCATATTCTCCAATTTAATCAATCAATTTCATGAACAATTAAATATAAAACATAGCATCATAGTATTCCTAAGAAACTCATGTATCATTTATTATTAAATTAAATAATAATTCAACCATAGGAATGAAATTTCAACATTAAATTTCAAAATATGTTGTTGTACAAAATTGTAGATAGATTAAAAAGACAAATAATAAAAGTGAATGGTCTTTTATGCGAAGCATTTCCCTCTCTTATCCTCCTCTGTCAAGGATTCTTTCCACTATCATGAAACTATAGAATAAAATTACATAATTAGGCCCAAGGATCTTTTCATTTAATTTCAAAAGTATTATAGATAGTGTGTCCCATGATTGAATACATAAAAAAATAGGAAATTGTATCTAAAAAACTAGATATAACGTTGAAATGTATAAGACTTGGTATGATCCAAAAAGTGGGATTTTAATTTTTAAAACCGCTAGATGGAAGTACCAATTTTTATCCAAAGTTAGTAGGAGGATTGTGATTAATTGATTTGAAGAACCCCATATGACTTTTCAAAACATGTGATTTATACTTCTTGATGATGAATTATTCATAGAGAGATTATAAACTATTACCCCCTTTCACAATTCGGTATATCTTGCATGGCGGGGGAATGATGATGTATGAATCATCATACTTCTTGGTTGATACTTGTGAAACATCCTTCTCCTATTCCATTGAATGATTAACACGAGATACATCACATAAAGAATCGTAGGGGATGTAGAAAAAGATATTTCACATGAATTAAATTTCAATGGGTATTTTTGATAATTAATTAGTCCACATTTATACGGGAAGCCACTTTTCTGATTTCATCTAGATCAATAATGTGAATATCCTATTGTGGATCATAAAATGTATACTCATCAATATTTGGAGAGGTCCATGTGTTTGTTATTTGTTGTAAGTCCTATTTCTACATCATTCTCAAAAGCATTGAAACAATTAACTGAATCAAAAAACTAAATGTAGTGGGAAATTATATTCAACTCATATTTAATAAAAAAACTGAAAGACAGATTTATAAATTATCCCCTCCAATCGTTGGTTCATAAAAAATAAAAATTTTTAGTGGTGAGTGACTATTGAAGTATATTCCTAGTGGATGTAGGTAGGTAGTCAGGCAACCCTTTTTTGGTTCAAATTTCACATCTTGGTTACCGTCTCCATTAAATGGTGTTTGATATTTTTATTCAATTTTTTGGGAGACCAATTAGTTACCCACATTCAATCTAAATGTCAACCAATTCATTTTGATATCCCAAAATTATATTTGAATTCACGTCATCCTACATAGACTCTTCGTAGAAGATAATTGGGCTATCTTCATGTTTATGCTCACATTTATATGATCGTTCTCGTATATATTGATTTATCTAATCCATTAGGAATGGTAGACTATGAACCACATATGTATGATCTTTAATATAATATTTGATTTTATGTATTTCTAATTTATAATGGAATTCTTTTGGGGGATCTTCTACAATGGTTGTGGGAGTAAGCAAGTATCCCTCTTTTTGTGTCTTGGGCACTTCTTCATAGAATTGAGAAAAGTACACCTTGAAATTAGTTAGTTATCTAACCAATCAAACAACCACTGGTTGCTCGAGGGTATCCTTAAAGACCTTGATAACGTCTTTTAATTCTTCCTTCATGAAAATTTCACTTTTTTCTCTCAAGATCTATCTAGACAACATGGAAACACAATCTTCAATAGACCATGGGGATTTTACTCGAAATTCATGCATCTGTTAGTATTCATTCCATATAGAATAGAAATATTTTGATTTCATCAAGGAAAAACATTTTTTTTGATGTTATATTTTTTCCGCAAATTAAAAACTATCTAAAATGTTAAAATATGGAACATGAATGAAATATAGTGTAGTTACCTAAAAAAATCCTATTTTGATGCGTACATATCATGCGGTGTAGAAATAGAAAATTAATTTTCCTAATGCATCACAAAGGCTTACGAGGGCCATTTCACTTGAGGAGCTATTAAGTTTTCCCACATACTTCTTCTAAATCATATAAAATAATTTTTTTATTTTAATTATTTATTGAAAATAGTGACAATGTTTTTTTATTTTGGTTACTTTTTTTTAATCAGATGAATATTAAAAATTCATACTAACAAGAATATATAAACATAATTAATTAAAGAATGAAATGACTTTTTATTTGGTTAAATTATTATATTCCTTTATATGTTCGATATGAGTTTAGAAATAGAAACATGAAATCTCATTTTAAAATAATATTCTTTATTTTGAAAGTGTAGAAATCATTGAATGCCTAATAAATCTAAATTCAACCTCCTCCAATAATCAAGGTTGATGATACACATTTCTCTAGGTTATTCCATCATCCAAGACCCATATTTATCAATCCCATTTTATCCATTGATTAGTTAAACTATGCTGTGTGAATAAATTACAAATGGAGTGGGGGAAATATTTTTAATGAAAAGAATAAAATAGCTTATATTTCATGTTATTGGGTGTAATTCTCCAAATTACAAAAATTCTACTTACCCATTCATAATATTTAAATATATCGCCAAATTAAAATAAACATTAATGAAAATCCATGAACATTTTGACATCCATTAGGATCAGGCATTGGGGTTAACTAATAATTTATAGAGTAATAAATCACAATGGTGGATGATTTATTAAATGGATAAAAAATAAAAAAAAATTGGAATTAGAGTAGAAAGAATAGTTGTGGATTAAATAAAATATAACAAAATAAGAAAATAAAAAAATATAATTAGGAGATAGATGAGAGAGAGTGAGATTTTAAAATTGGAAAATAAAAAAAATAAAATAATAGAATAATAATAAAATTTTAAAAAGTAAATAATTTTAATAATATGATAATATTAATAATACTAATTATTATAATTAGTAAAAAGAAGAAAATTTAGAAGAAGAAGAATATGATGAAATAAAGATAGGGTGAATGGATTAATCACTTTAAAGAAGACAATGACAGAATCTAATTTATAAAAAAATAATATATAATTTAACCTAGAATTTAATCAATAATAAATAAAAATAAATAAAAGATGAGAAGAAGAATAAATAAGTTTATAAACTCTCCATCTGGTGGATTCCAATACGTCAGGTGTCAATTGGTGTATCTAGAAGGGGGATTTGTCCTTGTTTTATTGGCTGCCATGAAGCACCCTTGACCTCCTCAGATAGGGGGGGTATCCCATGATTTATCTCTCATATATAACAAATGTGAGGAATATGGTTGTAAAATTGTAGACACTATAAGAATATTAAGTGTTTGAAGGATCCACATGGGAGGAGACCACGAAGGCAGTTGCGTATTTGGCTATGGATAGAGATGTGGCAGTGGATCCACGATGATGCAGAACTCAGGAGTGGAATCCTACTTGTGAAGTTGTAATGAAGCTCTAAATGGAGGCACCCCCTTCTCCTTCATCAATCATAGTGGTTAGAGGGAATCATGTACTCTGTGACAAAAAGCTGGTTCACTGATGGTGTGATGTTGTCCTGGAGATATGGTGGTAAGTTGTGAGGTTGACAATGGTCACCTACATGGGAAGGTGCATTGGTGAGATATAGAAATAGTAGTGACAACGGGCTTAGACATATGTGGAGGGAGCTGTATGGGAGGATGTATTGGTAGTCTGGTGTCACGGTAGAAGCTGGGTCTTAGAGGTGGTTGATTCTTGTTCCTTTGGTGACCAGAGTGGTTATTCTAGGCATCATCAGAGAATCTATAATGGAGTGCAGTGAATAATTAAGGATCAGAGGCGGAGCTCCTATCCCAGGTCAAAACAGTGATGCATGGGAGGCTGCCTTAAAATAGGCATTGCATAAACATCCACCCAGAAGCCTAAATAGTGGTGGGTTTACTAATGAATTTCAGACGCACTAAATGTGAGCCAAAAATACATGCAACACATGCTCAAGACCTGGGTATCACTATACACACACGAGGTTCACCACCCACAGGACACCCACACATTATTTGATCCCTTATGACCTTTCTACGCATTGTGTGCCAAACCTACACCATAGATGGCCTGGTAGCCCATAGTGGGCTGGATATGTGTCCAACTGGCTAGATTGAGGGTCTGCTCATGTCTTGGGCTATTTTTTTTACAAAATTTATTAAACAAGATAAAAAATTATTCCCATTTCCAATATGTTCATCATCATTTAAAATATAAATTAAAAATAAAAAAGATAATTCATAGAATTCCTATAAAACAATTTTTTCCTTCCTACATAAATTCCCACATTTTATTAAATATTTAAATTCAAGTGTTATAACATTGAATAATATAAAAAAGTAATTATATTTTGGTATAAAATATGAATCAATGTTTGGTATATCAATGACCTGCTAGGACATAATAAATTGATTCATTTTCTTCATAAGACATGACATGTGTGGAAAGAGTCCATCCAGGGATGAATATAAAAATACCCAATTGGAAACCCCAGAAAACACTAAACATGAAACATGAAGAATAGTAAACTCATAAAAATGATATAAAAACAAATGCATAAGAATTAGAAAACACTTATATACTATCAAACGAAATGATTCCTCTAGGAAGTCACCACTGAAATTCTAGTCATTTGATTAAAATCGATGAAATTCTAATTCTAATAGAAATCACCCAATTATCTATTATAAATACCCTATCTTTTAAAGAAATCCCATATTATTTTAACAATATCATCCTATTATGTATTTTGATCTTAGAAAAAACTAGAAATAAGTTTGTTTTAAAATATCCTATATTCTTTAATAGACAGGTAATCATATTTACCATTGATATTATAGACCTTAAATAGTTATCACATGATTTGTATAAATAAAGGCTTTTAAAAAATCCAATTGACATAAAAAAATGGATGTGATGACCTCAAATAGTAGGAGTATTCCCTTTGAATCCCATTCATCAATGCTCTATAGGGAGATATAATCACTCGGCATTGACCAAGGACTACCCAAAGATGATATCCATAAATTTATGTATGATAGAAACCATTAACAGGTTATGTTCAAGAACATACATATCACAAACCAAATCATGTATATCAAAACACTCCCACGATATTATCACTGTCAAACATCATACTCTTAGGGTGTCTGTAGGGGTATGAAAGAGATGTGTATGAGGACCCCATAAATATGAGTATTTACATTTTTTAAATATTAATGAATATTTATTAAAAATATAATTGTTACATTATATTTGATTTATATTTTGATACAATAAAACATGAATAATATATTCGAGTAATATTCATATTGAATTAAACAATTTATTTTGATTCATTAATGTTTTTTTGAGATAAATAATATTTTTATGAAATATTATTAGTAAATAAATTTTATTTTATTTAATTATTTATATTATTTTCATGTAGTCAAATGTGATTTATATGTGGGTTAGAAAATTATTATTTTCAAAAAAACAAGCATTTCTCCAAAAATAATGCATGTTATTTTAAAAGTTAAAATGAACATTTTCTTAAAAATATTTTGATAAAATGAATCTCATTTTTGGAATAATGATTTCAAAAATATCCAATGGTAAATTTCTCATAATTTTTTTAGGTAGTTTAACATTTAGGGAAAAATTAAATATCGTATTAATATATGATGTGTATTGTGACATAATAATGACCAAAAGTAATTTAATAAACACTATAAATGGTATATATGGAAAAATCTATGTTTTAGATTTAAAATAGTGTTATTTTATTCCAATTTTATTAATTTTAATATAAAATTATGGGTACTTCTAAAATATTAATATTTTTAATTTTTTAAGATCATCATTTAAGAGTATGACTCAATTCCACATAATAAAGGGTATTATTTTATTAATTTCTGAAATTTTACTTTTAAATTAATGATAACCAATCCATATTTTTAGAAACCAAATGAAAATATAAGGTATGGATTGTTTAGTTATTTTGTTATATGGATTCGAATACCTATGTTTGTGAAATAATTGGCCACTACCCTCTATGTACTTATATATATAAGAGCATGTATTATTGCATTTATCATCACTAAAAATCCTTGGGTCATGTCCTTACTCTAACTTCCCTATTCAAGATTCCTCCCAAGGATCCCTCAAGATCTCAAGAAGCTCCTTCTATGAATATGGATTCACACCCTCAATGAAAATAAATCATCATATTATATTCCTTATTAAAGTTTTATTATCTAATTCCTTCTATTTCCAATTAATAATGTTGGAACATATATTTCCATTTTCCATTTTCTGATCATTTTTCCACATTTTGAGACCATTTTCACTATCATCAATACGTTTGTTGAATTATTATGTGATTCCATTATGTTTTAGAAATTTAACATATATTTTTCATGGTAGAACAATTGTGTAGTGAATACTATAGAAATTTCCAATCAATGGTGTTCAAATTTATACACCTATAATTCATTAACATAGGAGATATTTGTATATATTAAACACTCCTTGATAATGGAATAAAATATTATTAAGGATGAATCCATTTTTTTATGAACTATGTGGACCACATAAACATGTTAATGAATTGAATGTGAAATGTGTTCCCAAAATTATATAGTTATCTAATGCATTGGGTAATGTTTAGTCTCATGAGTTATAATTGTGGGATAGTGAATAAACCTGATTTAATTATTGGAAATTTTTAATCATGATTTATTAGTTGTTATCCTTGACCTATGTTTATGATGTTGTGTTGTATATCATTTCAACATTTACCATGTTTCCATTATTTTATCATTCAAAATCATGACTTGTTGTTGATGTTTATGATTATCACCCCTTTTATTATCCATTGGTAATACTATTTAATATCATGTTTTAAATTATTCATCTAATTCTATGATTATTCCCATTCTAGGAATTATATCTAACCTTACCTAATATATTTCCTATGGTGATCCTAGGATGTTTTATGATTGATCGAATAATATGGTCATGGTATAGAATCTTTTAGTAATGACGATGTATTTCAAATTTTAGTTGATATATATGGTACCTAATTTCCAGAAAAACTAGACATCTCAATCATTTAAATTGTATTATGTGTATTTTTTTTGTAATAAATCATGGAATTATGTTCAATAAATAACATCATTGTTATAGTTGGTATCGATGGAAAAGTTTAGTTATTTTTGGGGATTATGAGTAGAAACCTCTAGCTAAAAACATATGGATAATACTAGGTATATGTAAAAAATAAAAACGATATGTTTGTATATGGTAAATGGTATATCAATAAAATAAATATGGTCTTGATGATACATGTGGAAGTGACTCTATAATTGATGTACATATGGATGAAACCTGAAAATAACACATTCAGAAATGCATTACTAAGAACTAGTAAGCAAAAAACAGACCATTATATAAGACAATTTATGTGTTTAATAGTTTTAAAATACTCATCCCTAATTTTTTATTTATTTTACCCAATATCTATAAATAGGATGAATCAAGTAAATAAATAATGTAATGGTCAATGCAATGACAACCCCAATGGTATTCCCAACCCGATGGGAGTCGAAATTTAGAATATTATGGTGATACTCTCCCAGCTGACATAAGGTATAAACAGATACCTAGTTCTATAAGATCATCCAAATCCCCCTAAGAGAGTACAATATGCAATTGAATACTTTATGCGACAAAGGCCTCCAACATTCAATGGATAATATGATCCCTTAATTTGTGAATAATGGTTAAACTCAATTGGGAACATTTTCTCCATCATTCAATGTTTTGAATAAGAGAAATTTCTAGTGAATAGTTGTTGTATATATGGATAAGGATATTTGTTGTAGACATTGATCAAAAATATGAATAATGAGGAAGAGGTCAAATTGATGAGGTGGAAGGAATTATGGTAACTATTTTTTGATAAATATTTTCCTTACACAATCCAACATATAAATGAATGTTGATTCTATTCCCTTAAGTAAATAAATCATGAATTTATTAGGGCGTATGAGGAAAACATCACAAGACATTGATGATACACCTTCATCTTGGACATTTCCCATGAATTAAATTTTTAATGTATCTTTGGTGGGATAAAACATGGTTTTTGAAAATCCCTAGAGATCTGGAACATTGATAGCTATGAGGGAATTGTTCAATGTTCCCTCAATTTTATAATGAAGATAAGATAATATCAAGGGTATCATTGGATATGATGTGGATGCGCATTTTTATTATATAAGTCTGATGGAGAAATATAATAGTCCTATGAAAATATACCATCCCACTTGTGAATGTTGTTGAAAGAATCACCTTATAAATTTCCTAAGGGGATGAAGAAATTATTAATGCATTTGAAGGAAGAACACATAGATAATGATTGACAATAGTACAAACCCACTAACAAGTTGGAGGAGTGGATTGATATCTTCAGCCATTAGTGTATTGTTCATTGCTTTATGGGTTATGATTCATGGAAATATTCAAACAAATGTACTTAGAAAAGGGTGTTTCGAGACAACCTTCATAATCCGTGGAAGCAAGGGAGTAATTTTCCCTCACAACTACTAAGGTGGATCCTGCTAATGATGTGGTGACATGTATGCCTGTAATTATTTCATGAATATTGAAAAAAAATTATTCAGGTTCAAGGAATTCCTTTATATCATGAATGTTTAGTAGTAGAATTCAAACATCACCACAATTAATGTATGTAGATATTCAGATGAAATGAAACAGATGGGGGAAATTATTAAATCCCATGTATATAACTCCCCTATCAAAATTTTTAGTTTGAACATATCAGGAAACAATTTTATATACCCTATGGTGTAAATTTATTTAATTCTATAAGTGGATAGGCATTCCATATATATATAAAACATCAATTCCAAGAGAAGTAAATCACTATTTGTATCACAAATCGAAAACTGATTTTTTACCCGTGAAAGGAATACGATGAGTCTTATTGAAAACCAACATCTCAATCAAGGATAGTATTGTTCTATGAGCATTATTATTAATCTAAAATGTTTTAATATAATGAAAATATAAAACATTAAGACACACCCAATGGTAATAAATATGCTGATGTGTTTCCTGAGGAATTGACTAGTTTTACTCTTACCTGAGTGGTGGATTTTTAATTCAAGTTTATACCTAGGGTGTTTCCATTATGCATGCCTCCATATAGAATAAATTTAGTGGAAGATGATGATTTAATGATAAAACTATATGAGATTCTTGATAAAGGGTTTTCCCATGTGCTTCACCCTAAGGTGCACAAGTCCCCATTATTATGAAGAAGGATGGGTAAATATTCCTTGGCAATAAATATCATGATCTGAATAAGACCGTGATTAAGAAAAAGTATCATCTACCATGGATTGGTGAATTTTTAGATCATATATTGGGTGCAATATACTTCACCAAGGATGATATTCATTTGGTTTATTACCATGTTAAGGCGAGGGAGGAAGATAACCTAACAACTGATTTTCATAAAAGGTACTAGAAATATTAGTTAATAGTAATTCCATTTAATCTCATTAATTATCTAGAAATATTCAGGGGCATGATGAATAGTGTATTTATAGATTACCTCAAAATATTTATGGTAGTATTTATAGATGATATTCTAAAATAATACAAAAGAAATGAGGAGAATGGGAAGCATATGAGAACTATTCTAAAGACCTCATGAAAATATAAGGATTATTCCAAGTACACAAAATGTGATTTATGGTTGTACTAAGTCTCATTATTGGGGAATATCATCACTAGAAATGGGAATTCTATAGATCCTTGAAAAAAAGAAACAATTAATGGATGGAAATGTCCAATATCTATGATAAATATCAATATTTTCCTTCGACTCGATTGTAACTATCATCGATTTGTAAGACATTTTTCATTTTCATGGACCCTATAACTATGTTAAATCAGAATATAGTCATGTTTTCATGGAATTATTAATGTTAATTTAGATTCAAGGATCTAAAATGGATTCATATAACTACACATGCGATCACAATATTCACAAGTGGAGAAACATTTTATGTATCCAGTGATACATAAATGAATGGATTAGGTTGTGTGTTGTTGCACAATCAAAATTTCAAATAATATGCTTAAATTAAGATGATATTTCATGAATAAAACCACCCAATGTATGATCTATACTTAGATTAAGTGTCCTTAGCATTGAAAATATTGTGGAAATAAATCATTGGGTAAAAGTTTGAAATATATACATTTCACAATTTCCAAAAATATATATTAACATAGAAATAGGTGAATATAAACAAATTCATATTGTTAGAGATGATCAAATTCTATGAATTTACAATTCAATATAATCATGGGAATGTGAATAATGTGACCAATTATCTATATAGAATGGATCTTTCAATTTTTTCAATATTGATAATTTTGAAGGATATAATCTTCTTAAATTTGAAACTAATGGGAATTTTAATCACAATGGATATAAAATCATCAATCCTGTCATAAATGATTGCTAAACCATCCCTTAGGAAGAATAAAAATGATTCTCAAAGTGTTTATGTCGGAATTATTATGAAATTTTAAACTCTTAGAAAATAGAAATACTTAGAGGTCAATGTCAATGAAAAAGGAGTTGTGATATTTTTGTAAATAACTTGTGTATAATCAAATACAGTTATAAAGAAGAAGTTGTTGGATGATGAACATAACTCTTCTACTTCCACCCCCCCATGAATTATAATGATGTCTTCTGATCTCTAATAGCACTATTGGTGTTCAAATATGAAGAAAGCGATCATAGAATATACATCAAGATGTGTTGTATGTCAAATAATGATGGTGGAAAGAATAAATATAAGGTGATACAACAACCGTTACCCATAACCGTAAAGAAAATTTGAAAACATCAACATGGAATTTTTCACTCGCCTTTTGAAGACATCAAGAGGAAATAATGTTATATGTCTTGTGGTGGATCATCTTTTAATGAATTCTTAATTCATTGTGATTCAATAGGATGTATCAATTTATCAACATTAAAGAATATACATTAGAGAGGTGTTGAGGTTGAATGGAATATGAATAAATATTTTATATGATCTATTTTAGAGATTTATCTCCAAGTTATAAAATATTATCTAATAGGATCTAACATCTGAATTGAAATTGAGCACAACATATCACTCCCAAACTGATACCAAATCAGTTTAGACTATCTGGGAACTTGAGGAAATTTCTATAACATGCTCTAATGATATCAATGTAGGATGAGATTAACAACTTATTCTAGTCCAATTATTTTATAATAACAGTCTTCACTCAAGAATTCAAATGGAACCCTTTAAATACCATTATGGTAAAAAGTGCAGAACACATGCATGTTGGGATGAGATTGGGGGACATAAATTTCTAGATCCTAAAATATTTTAGGAAATAATGGATACGGATAGAAACATTCAGTAGAATATTATGGATGATTTTGTCGAGAAAAGACCTATGATAATCATCCTAGACGATACATACAGTTTGATGTTGGAGACATGGTATTTATCCACACATCTCTTAGGAATAAAGTGATGAAATTTGTGAATAAGGGAGAACTAATTTCAAAATAATTTATCCCTATTAAGCTCTTCAACAACATAAGTGTGGTATCCTATCGATTGGAACTATGAACTAACCTATCACAAGTAGATTTTGTATTCCATGTGCCCCTCTTAAGAATCTTCATACCATAACAATATCGTGTAATCAATCCAGGGGAGTTACCATTGCAGAATGATATCCTATATGAGGAGAAACTAGTGAAGATCTTAGATAGTGTATAAAAAGTTCTACAGAAAATGAAAAAACACCTGCTCAATGGGTTTTGTAGAAGTAAAATGTTTGATGATGTGACATAAGAATATGACAATGAGATGAAACATAGTTACACTCATGTATTTTTATTTGTGGAAATGATAATTTCTATGGAGACATTTCTGAGGGCCAAAACATTTTAGTGACCCAAATGGTTATAAATTAAATTTCCCTTGGGTTTTATAAAATTTATTAATATGTATTGTGGTTATAAAAAACACTTGAACATAATTGGATTTATTACATACTACCATGTTTATAAAAACATAAATCATATATACCATTTATAATATATCCATTTAACCTTGATGACAAGAGTAGTATAAATATTGGGTTTTATAACATCCAATTGACATAGACAAATGAAGTGGTGACCTCAATTAGTGTGATCATACATTATGAAGCCCACTAATTAGAACTTCTGAGGAGATAGCATCCTAGGTATTTTCCCATAATCATGCCCAATATGATAGATAAATAACTTAATCATGAGTGAAATGATGTACATGAAATGTTTACGCTTATCGAGATCATGTCCCAAACCACTTATGACAAACTACCGTGTTAAAGTCTCATCATTGCAGACCCTACACTTTTGAGAATTTCGGCTACATTTAAGAGATATGTATAATGATCATAGAAATACGAGTATGTTTATTTCATTTTATAGAGTAATGAATATATTTTCATTCTATTATTGTAACTTTATAAATGATTATTATTTTAATACAATAAAACAGAAATTTTAATTTTTGGTCATATTAAAATTCATCCAATGAATTTAATTTTATTGATTAATTTATATTTTAAAAAAATAAAAAAAATGTTAAATATTTTTTATTAAATAAAAATGATCATTTAAATTTTAAGATGTGATAGGTAATTTTTAAAAGAATTAGAAAGATGTTATTGTCAAGAAAAACACATCATTTCTTAATAAATGATGATACTTACTTCAAAAGTTAAAATTTAAATTTTAATCGAATTATTATTAAAAAATTTAAATTATTTTTTAATTAGAAATTTGGAATTATCCAATGGTGAATTTTTCAAAACTAATTATTCCATTTTATTGTTTTGTGAAAATTAAATTCCGTATGAATATATGGTGTGTATTATGACATCATAATTACAGAAAAGTTATGTAATAAATACTATAGAGGGTATTTGTGAATGAATATATGTTTTAACTATAAAATTATGTTATTTCATGTTTATTTGTTTTATTTCCAAATCCCATTATATATATTTAGAACAATTAATATTTTTTTAATTTTTTAAAATAATTTCCATAAGAGTACGAGTCACATCCACAGAATTAATGGTATTATATTATTATTTTCATACCATTGATGTAACGCCCTGACCTGAGTTTCCCAGATTCGGTGCATTATTACATAACATTGGCATGATCACAAGAAAGATCAAGTCTTAAAAACCTATTAGTTTAGTAGCCTTGGAATAACTAGATACATTCATTAAGTTTACATTACATCGTAAAGTGAAAAATACTATAACAACATCTTGTTTTCATATCGCCTCATACTATCCCTGTAGGTCATTCATAAATTACTTCATCACATCCTGGGAAAAATAAAACATTGAAAAGGGTGAGCTCAAATGCTCAGTATCGATAACAATATACCAGAAACATTAATAAATAAGCATAAACATTCAAAGCAATGTATAGATAAAACAAAAGTCTTTTATACTTGATATTCAGCATAATATGGCAAAGATAATATGAAATAATTCCATTGACTTATTCACAAGGATATTCTACTTGTCGAATAATCATGTGCAATATCAATAACCACTTTTATAATGATGGAATGCATAAATCCAGACTATCATAACTACGTAGCCAAGGCCTCATGCCAAGAATACAAAAAAGATTTTGTCAAGGCCCCGTTCCAAGACACTAGTTTTATCATGAGACCTACCAATGCATTGAGGAGCTATATCGGGATACACCCAATACTTATTAAGTCCAATGCATTCCTCATATGAACATGTTTAAACATAACATAAACATTCGTATTAAAAATAACATACGAAATGTCAATAATTTCTCTATAAAACATGAATAGTATAAAAATAACACTTCCATAGTCAAACATATCACAAAACCTTCAATAAAATATGGAAGTTTTTTATCATAATAAATCAACTTCAAATAAGCTTAAAATACATCAAAGGATGTTGACATAGATGAAATCAAAACTATTTGAGAGAAATGACTATTTTTTGAAATCATTTAGAAGTTACATAATTATAAAATAAATTATTTACTTTAAAAATATCCTTATAATCTTGTAAGGAAAGCATATATGATTTTATAATGGCAGAAAATAGACGCACCCACAATATAATTTAAAAAAGACATTCTTACCTTAATTCTGTTGAAAAGGTTAAAAAAGACCTTGTTTGGAAAATGACAAAAAGATTACTTTTTAAACTTCATATAAAAATTCAAAAAAGGTATAAATGACTTTATCCCATATTCTTTAAAATATTAAGAATTATTTGAAATACATTTTTAAGAAACATGGATGTGGATGATAAAGAGATCCCCATAGATAATTAAGTATAAACAACATCGGATAATAACGAGATTGTGAAATAAACCCTTACCTTGTACTTTTACATGGTTGGAGGAGGTTAAACTCTTGTATAATGGTGAAATAATTGTTGTTAAATTATTCATGAATCATATACATTAATATGATATCATATACGATATTTTAACATTTCATTGTTAATAATAACTTAGTATTATCGTCGTTTCGGGTGTTATCTTATATGTTTTGTTACATAAGCCATGTTTTTTATGAACATGTTGTATCTTATTCAAATCCAGAATGATATAAAGTCCTTCAAAATTATTTTTAATCATCAAATGAGAATTAGTCTCAAATCGATACTATGGGGAATTAATCTCATCTGGTTCGTGGAGATGGTAGTCCGTAAGTACGCACGAGGGACAATATCATTCTTTTGATATTAAAATAATATATAATTGGATGGTATATCATATATACAGAATTATTATCATGTTATATTTATTATTTACATTAATTACACATCATAATTATACCCATCAAAATAATAATGTTTTGAATAATAATTACACCACGATGTGGAGATGGTAAGCCGTACGTACGCACGTATGGTGACATGTCATTAAAAGGATGGATAGAATACTGAATATGGTTGTACCATATTTGTAATAATATCACAGTATATAGGAGATACTTGAGTTATTATTTTATAATGGTAATAATAATGAAAGAAGACGTTGAAGAAGAAAGAAACTTGAAAGGGGGTGGTGAAAACATTATCTCTTTTTCGGGTACTTCCTTTTGATTTGATCAAAAGGGATCCTTAGGTTGGATTTATGATCAAAATAAAGAATCTAGGTTGAATTTAAGGAATTTGAGAGAGTATTTTGGCATGGTTAGGCTGAACCAAAAGGCATTGAAAGTGTGAATAATTGGTTAAAAGTGGTTTCCTTTTATAAGGGGGAGGAGGGGCACCTTAAGAAAATCTAGAAATATTATTTTATAATAAATTCATATTCAGGTTCTAATGGCTCCAAAGTGGATTATATAAATTTAAATGTGGGCATGGGTCTAAAACCACTCATCCTATTGAATTTAAACAGGTTTGGGTCATTATATTAAACTTATATTTTAGTTTTAACTCATAGTTAATTAGTTTGACACTTACCATGTCACTTTGTATTTTTATATGATATAGTTAATAAAATTACTATATACCACCAGGAGACCCCCAAGTGGTCCATTAATGATACACATATCATGATACATGTCCTTTGGCCGAACCTTAGATTTTTCTGAATTTAATATCAATTAATAATATAATATTGGTTTAAACAATTCCTTTATGCCAATTTTGACACTATTTGGTATTTTATTTTTGTGAAAATCATAAAAGCATGATTAATTGGAAAAAAATTTAATGAAATCAATCAAAACATGTAATATTTACCTATAAAATCATTGGAATTTATAAAAAGCCTGACATTACATTTATTTGGGTATTTATAATATCAATTATATTTATCTTTCATTAATACGATAATTATTGCATCATCATTATGTCATAAATATATTAAATTATTTAATGTCTAAAAATTATAAATAAAATACCATTATTTATGAAATATTTGTATCTTTCTAATTAATTATTATAGTCGAAAATATAACATATATAACCCTTTGTAAAAATTGATTTTCTAAAAGATATATGCTTATGTCATTTTTGTATTTACATTAACTTAATTAATATAAAGTGTACCTATCACCTAAAAGTGGCTCCATTGTGTCCCAAAATCGACCCAAAGATTCCCATGGTCGGACATGTATCCACCAATAATGTTAGGACACGTTTTAGAGTAATTTATTTTTATTATAATAATACTTTTTTACCCTGATTTAAAGGATTTACCCTTTAACCATGGTAAATAAAATATTTACCGAAGTAATTATTCAAAATGTCTAAAAATTAATCTTACCTATTTATACAAATTTGAAATCCTTATTACAAATATGGAATCCATTTTTACATATTCAAAACATAGAAGTGGCAGAAATTAATTTAAAATTAATTCCTATGGTCAAAACAAAAAGCGTGTTTTTAAAAAATAATAACTATCAAATGATTGATACTTGTTTATGTCTGGTTTAATTGTGAAATTATGTCCAATGAACAAATTTTATTAAATGGTAAAAATATATTCTAAATATACTTTAAAACCAGTCATATTCATAATTTATTACTATTAATTGTTTCGATTAAAAAAGTTTTTTTTAATTAAAATTTAGTAACTTTCACTATTCATCAAAATTTGAATGTTGTCAGAAAAGTACCAAAATTTCACCCTAAGATAATTTCGATATTACGTATCCAAAAATGAAGTATATTTCACCAAATTAAAAACATAAATGTAAAATTTATTAAATTAATTTCCACTGTCAAAACAAAGACGTATTTTTAAGAAATAATAACTATTAGAAGTTTGACACTTGTTTATGTAAATTTCAAAGTGAAATTACATACAATAACCATCATTGGATTAAATGGTAAAAATTTAATCTATTTATACTTCCAAACCATTAAAATTTATAATTTAACAATATAAATTATTTTGATTAAAAAAGTTGTTTTCAGTTAAAATATAGTATTTTTCACTATTCACCCAAATTTCAAAGTAATCAGAAAACACCAAAACATTATTGAAACTAAATTCTTATTTCCCGATTCTAAAAAAGAATATAATTTTGTAAAATTGGATATATAAAAGTTTCAAATATTGGATTTAAAAAGGCTTCACCAATAAAAGGTGGTAAAATTGCATTTTTTTAAAAATACTTCTTTTATCTGAAAAAAATGAACTTGTTCTTAAATTATGTCTTAGAAAATCATAATATGGATTCATAAATTAAAATAATCAAATAATATTTAAAATTAATTTAATACAATTCATAACCACTTTTGAACGACTAGTTTGGTGACTCGTAGTGCATTTGAACTCAATGTTGCGTACAACACACACTATTGTATTATTCAAAGAGAAGCATACCATGGAAGCTTGTGGTGTTACATTCCCCCCTCCAATAAATGGAATCCTCGCAATTTGAAATTATTTTTATAAAATAAATGGTTGAAAATCGAAAATATCTTAGTGGGAAAACCCACATAAAAATTGGGTTAAGAAAATTTAGTCTTAATGAGAGGAAAGGGAAATTAATGGTCACCACCAAATCATGATCACGATTAGGAGAACATTGGTAGAAATTTAAGACATATAATTGGAGGAAAAACATAAATATTTATAGGTAGTGATTGAGGTCATAAATCACAAACAAGTGTAAAATTGAGGGCCTTAAATTCATTAATCTATGATGATTTAAAATACCATTGGTTCAACAAAACATATGGTATTAGGAAAACAAATTTTTTATTTTACGATCCCTTCACTAAAGTGTAAGAATTAATTTCTTCATTGAATAATAGAAGAAGAAACATATATAATTGACAAGTAGAGTCCCATCCTCTAACTAATTTGTATAACAAACTCATCTTTCACTATAAAAGATAATACAAATTAAAAAATATATTCTATTTATCCTATTCGTATAGGGTTAAAAATTGAATATTTAATACATATACCAGATTTTTTTTAAAAGACTACATTATTCAATCCAGGACATCACGTGGGCCAGTGGTAGGTGATACACCCTTGTTGCCCTTCATTTGTGGGTTCAAGTCTCACGGCCTTGCTGGACGCGATGGGTTTCCACCTGACCTCCGAGTTGTCCTTTTGTGGAAATCCAAAAATAATCTCAAACTAGAATTATCCAAAATACTTCTATCCAAACTCACAGTCCAAAATTTATAAGTAAGGTAAACACAATGAATATAATTTTTTACCACGTAATAACATGATAATACCTTCATCATGTATTATTTTAAAACTCTAAAACATCCTGAATTACAATAAAACGTTATTGATTACATTCATTCTCCCTAAATCCTTAAAGAATACTTGATATACTTCATCCATCCAAAAATTTTGTAAACTTCAACAATGATGGAATATACACATCTTTTATCATTTTCAAGGAAGTCATGAATTTCCAATATAATTTACCAAATGAACCATATCTTATTCCAAAATTAGTACCTCAATATTAAGACCATATTGGGGTTTATCTTTCCTTCAACCATGTAGTTTCCAAAAAGTTTAACTTGTTGTAGTGTCACTTTTCTTAGTACTATAAAATCTCAAATCTCCAATGAAATAGTACTACATTACAATCCTTATTTATTTCCAGTACATCATTGATACAACACTTCAATGAAATAATTACAAAATAACAACATAAGAACACTAGTAATTTCTCTTCATCTGTGGTAGTATCATAACATTATTAATATCCAATAGCATCATTTGCGGCATAGTCCTATGACTGTGACATTGGTTTGCATACTGTCCAAACTACTTGCAGATGAAGCATTGTATATTTGAAACCTTTTTCTTACCCTTGCAGTTACGTACTTGGTGTCATGTTTCTCCAAACTTATAACATACTCCCATTCCCTTCAAGCATTTTCCAAGGTGATTATTTCCACAGTTATCACATATGGGAAAATCCTTCTTTACCTTCTTCCTTTTATCTGTCCTTCACTCTACCATCCTTTCCTTCTCTGGATTCCCTTTAAAGCCATAGGACTCTAAGAATTTTTTAATTATCTTATCAACACATTATACTATTTCTTCATATGATGATAATACGTGGGAGACTATTTCCCTTATAAATTCTAGCTTAAGACCATGAATGATATGATCCTTCTTACTCGTTGGATCATGTGTATTGTTGGAGTTCTCATTCATTCTATTGGGTGCCATTTCTAAACAATGTCATAAACTAGACCAGTTTATGAATCAAAATACATAATTCCATACTTTTAAAACACTTAACATAAATTTAACTATTTATGGATATAATCTATAATCATAAAACTGTTTTTTTTGAGGAAGTATAAACTCATAAACCCATCATAATGTCTTTTAATGAAATTGAGAATTATCCTAAGAATATCCTTCGGGAGTGTCATAACCAAGAGTGCAGAAAGGCCCATTTTTGTGTACCAGTTCCCGTTCGAGTCTAGCTCAATGCGGTGTTTTCAGGTTTTACCCCTAGGTACATCTGTGCCAGAGCCACCTCTCCCTGCTTGTATCCAGACATGGATGTATTGCTCGTAAAACTCACAAAATCTCTATAATACCAAAATTATAGGAAGTTCTTCTATACTAATACTCAAATTATAACTTAGGTCTATGTGCTCTAATCAGAGTTTATCTAAATCTAGCTTCTAGGGTTTGTACTAAACTTCCAATGATACCAACTGTAACGCCCCGACCCCAATTGCCCGGAGTCGGTGCATTATTACATAACATTGGCATGATCACAAGAAAGATCAAGTCTCAAAAGACTGATTAGTTTAGTAGCCTTGGAATAACTAGATAAATTCCTAAAGTTTGCATTACATCATAATGTGAAAACCACTACAAAAAAATCTTTTCTTCATATCCCCTTATACAATCCCTCCAAGTCATTCATAAATTTCTTCATCACATATTGGAAAAAATAAAACATTGAAAGGTGTGAGCTAAGATTCATAGTAAGGATAACAATATAGAGAAAACATTTATAAATAAGAACAAACATTTAAGGCATTGTACAACTAAAACAAAATCCTATTAAACTTGAACCTCAACATAATATGACAAAGATAAAATGAAATAATTCCATTTACTTGTTCACATGGATATCCTACTAGTTGAATAATCACATGAAATATCAATAACCACTTTCATAACGATGGAATGCATAATGCCAGACTATCATAACCACGTCGCCAAGGCCACGTGCCAAGACTACAAATAAAATTTTTTCAAGGCCTCATGCCAAGACACTCGTTTGACTCATGAGGCCAACCGATTCATCGAGGAGCTATATCGGGCTCCACTCGTCACATATTAAGTCCAATGCATTCCTCATATGAACAAGTTTAAACATAACATAAACATTCGTATTAAAACTAGCATAAGAAATGTCAATACTTTCTCCATAAATCATGAATGGTATAAAAATAACACATCCACAATCAAACATATCACAAAACCTTCAATACAATATGGTTGTTTTTTATCATAATAAATCAACTTCAAATAAGGTTAAAATCCATGAAATGATGTTGACATAGATGAAATCAAAACTATTTGAGAGAAATATCTATTTTTTGAAATAATTTAAAAGTCACATAATTATAAAATAAAACATTTACTTTGAAAATATCGTTATACTATTTTAAGGGAAGATTATAAGATTTTATAATGGCGTAAAATAGCCGCACCCGCCGTATAAGTTAAAAAAGACATTCTTACCTTAATTCTGTCAAAAAGGTTAAAAAAGACCTTGTTTGGAAAATGATAGAAAGATTCCTTCATAAAATTATTATAAAAAGTCAATAAGTCTATACATTACTTTATCCCATATTCTTTAAAATATTAATAATGATTTGAAATACATTTGTAAGAATCATGGATGTGGATGATAAAGAGGTCCCAGTAGATAATTGCGTATAAAAAACCTCGGATAATGAAGAGATTGTGAAATAAACCCTTACCTTGTAATTTTCCATCGTTAAGGGTAGGTTAACCTCATTTATAATGGTGAAATAATTTTTATTAAATTATACAATAATCATATACATTAATATGATATCATATATGATCTTATAACATTTCATTGTTAATAATATCTTAGTATTATCGTCGTTTCGGGTGTTAACTTATATGTTTTGTTACATAAGGCGTGTTTGTTATGGATATCTTGTATCTTATTCCTATAGAGAATTATATCATGTCCTTAAAAATTATTTTTAATCATCAAATGAGAATTAGTCTCGAATGGATACGATGGGGAATGAATCTCATCGTGTTTGTGGAGACGATAGTCCGTACGTACGCACGATCGACAATATGATTCTGTTGATATTAAAATAAGATATAATTGGATGTTATATCATATATACAGAATCATTATCATGTTATATTTATTATTTACATTAATTACACATCATTATTATACCCATTCAAATAATAATGTTTTGAATAACAATTACAACACGACGTGGAGACGGTAAGCCGTATGTACGCATGTATGGTGAGATGTCATTCAAAGTATGGATAGAATAATGAATATGGTTGTTCCATATTTATAATAATATCACAATATATAGGAGATATTGGATTTATTATTTTAGAATGGTAATAAAAAATAAATAATAAGTTTAAGAAGAAATGAACTTGAACGAGGGTGGTGAAAACATTACCTCTTCTTCGTGTTCTTCTTTTGATTTTATCAAAAGGGCTCCTTAGGTTGGATTTGTGATCAAACTAATGCCTCTAGGTTGAAGTTATGGAAGTTTTGAGAGTATTTGGGTAGTGTTTGGTAGAACCAAAAGTCTTTGAAAGTGTGAATAATTGGTTAAAAGAGGTGTCCTTTTATAAGGGGGAGGAGGGGCACCTTAAGAAAATCTAGAAATATTATTTTATGATAAATTCATATTCATATTCTAATTGCTCCAAAGTGGACTATTTAAATTTTAAGCTGGGTATGGGTTGAAAACCACTCAACCAATAGAATTTAGACTGGTTTGTGTCATTCTATTAACCTTATCTTTTAGTTTTAACTCTTAGTTAATTAGTTTGACACTTTCCATGTCACTTTGTTTTTTTATATTATATAGTTAATAAAATAACTATATACCACGAAGAGACCCCCAAGTGGTCCATTAATGATACACCTATCATGATACATGTACTTTGGCTGAACCTTAGATTTTATGAATTTTATATCAATTAATAATATAATATTTCTTTTCAAAATTCTTTTATGTCAATTTTAAAATTATTTGGTATTTGATTTTTTTTGAAAATCATAACAGCATTATTACTTTGAAAAAAGTTAATTAAGTCAATAATAACATGTAATATTAATCTATAAAATTATTGGAATTTCTAAAAAGTCTCAAATTACATTTATTTGGCTATTTATAATATCAAATATCTTAATATTTCAATAATACGGAATTATTCTATCATCATTGTGTCATAAATAAAGTAAATTATTTAATGTATAAAAATTTAAAATAAAATAACATTATGTAGGAAATATTTTTATCTTTATAACGAATGATTATAGTCGAAAATATAACTTATATAACCCTATGTAAAAGTTGTTTTTCTAAAAGATATATGCTTATGTCATTTTTGTATTTCCTTTAACTTAATTAATATAAAGTGTCCCTATCACCTACAAGTGGCTACATGGGGTCCGAAAATCGACCCAAAGATGCCCCTGGTCAGATATGTATCCACCAATAATTTTATGACACGTTTTAGAGTAATTTATTATTATTATAATAATAATTTTTTACCCTTATTTACCAGATTTACCATTTTACCATGGTAAATAAAATATTTACCGAAATAATTATTCAAAATGTCTTAAAATGAAAGTTACCTATTTACAAAATTTGGACATCCTGATTCCAAGTATGGAATCAATTTTTCTAAATTAAAAACACAGAAGTGGAAGAAATTAATTTAAAATTAATTCCTGCTGCAAAACAAAAAGAGTGTTTTTAAGAAATAATAACTATCAAAAGATTCATAATTGTTTATGTCCGGTTTAATTGTGAAATTATTTCAAATGAAAAACATTGAATTGAATGGTAAAATTATATTATAAATATCCTTTAAAACCACTCAAATTCATAATTTATTACTATTAATTATTTCGATTACAAAAGTTGTTTTTAATTAAAATTTACTTATTTTCACTGTTCATCAAAATATGAACGTTATCAGAAAAGTACCAAAATTTCACCCTAGATATTTTCGATATTACGAATAAAAAAATGAAGTCTATTTTACCAAATTAAAAACATAAATGTTTAATTTATTAAATTAATTTTCACTGTCAAAACTAAAAGGCGTATTTTTAAGAAATAATAACTATCAAAAGTTTGACACTTATTTATGTCAATTTCAAAGGGAAATTACTTACAATAACCATCATTGGATTAAATGGTAAAAATTTAATCTATTTATACTTCCAAATAATTAAAATGTTTAATTTAACAAATATAAATTACTTTGATTAAAAAAAGTTGTTTTAAGTTAAAATATAGTAATATTCACTATTCACCCAAATTTGAAAGTTATCAGAAAACACCAATACATTATTGAAACTAAATTGTTATGTTCTGATTCTAAAGAAGAAGTTCATTTTTTCAAATTGAATATATAAAAGTTTCAAATATTGGATTTAAAAAGGCTTTGCATAAATGGTGGTATAATTGCATGTTTTGAAAAATACTTCTTTTATCTAAAAAAATGAATTTGTTCTTAAATTATATCTCAGAAACTCATAATATGGATTCTAAAATTAAAAGGATAATATAAAATTTGAAATTCAGTTAATACTATTCATAACCGCTTTTGAATGACTAGTTTGGTGAGTCGTGGTGCATTTGAACTCAGTGTTGCGTACAACAAACACTATTGTATTATTCAAAGAGAAGCATACCATGGAAGCTTGGGGTGTTACAGTTGACATATAAAATAATGAAAACCACTCTAATTTAGAAAATAATCACAAGAATACCCATTTTATGTTTTTTGGTTTTGGTAATTTTAATATATATACTGTAAAACATTTGTTTATGATATAATAAATTAATCTCATCTATTTTACTATATAAACCCTCTAAATATCCCATTTCTGTTCAATTATATTCTTTATAGATATTAAATAACCATCCCAATACACTCTATAGTCCTCTTATGGTTCCCAAAATTTCTCAAGATGCTCCTCCAAATCATCTAGGGTCACACTCGAAGGGTTGGTGATCATCAAATTATATTCTTTATTCATGATTCTCTATTATATTATGCCTTATATTTCCTATTAATAATGATGAGATATGTATTTTCATATAAATATTACTCCCCCATTAATGTAACAAAATAGTATAAATATTTCTCTCTTATCAACCCATTTTATGAAATTTTATGTAACGTGTTTATGCTGTAGAAATTTCACCCTCATTTTCTGATCCAAAACTATAGTGTAGTGAATACCATAACCATTTCCGATGAAGGGTGTTAAAATCTCTAAAATTATACTTATATTAAATGGGTCATAAATTTAGGTATTCCATAATCCTTTATCATAGAGAAAACTATGATTATGAATGAATCCATGTTGTATGATCAATGTGGCACAATTAAACATGAGAAAAAAATAAAAATGACAGGTATGCCTAGGAATATATGGCACTCCAATGCATTGGGTAATGTAGAGTATCATGATATTTCATGTTGGAATTGGGATTAATCCTCATTACATTATGGGATATTTTCCATCATGTTTTCTTTGATATTACCCTTGGCCTATATTTATGATGTAGTATTTAAGGTTGATGTTTCATTTACCATGTTGTCTATATGTTATCAGACAATATCATACGTTATTACCCATGTTTATGGTTTTAACCCCTTTTATGCTCCATTTATCTTAATTCATTCATAGTTATTATTATTTGTTCGTGTTATTCCATGTTTATTTCCTTAATGGGATTTATAGCTCACCACATTCTCATAAATATCCCCTCATTATCCCATGTTGTTTTATGTTGGATGGAATATTGTGGTCATGAAAAAATAGTTTTCCTTAAATTTGTTTTATTCCATATTTTAAATTGTTAGGTAATGTACCTGTTTCTCAAAGATATTAGAATTATCGATCTTCAGATTTTTAATAAGTGTAATATTATGTTATCAATCATGTATTACTGTGAAATAACAATTTGAGTTGTTATATCCTTGATATCACTATATAAATTTGTGTGTGAGTTAATGATTAGTTAGTCCCAAAAAAAGATGCTCATTTGTCTCATAAAACCTTGAAAAAATAGGGGTTCACGACTAGGACAACTTATGGACACTGTGATCCCATTCGTGATCAACCCGTTATGATGGGGATCATTTGAAATTGACACCACAATGCCTACCGATATGCCCTGATAGATGGAGGATATACACTATACACATAGAGATCATTGCAATTCCACAAACCCTACCAAGGAATAAATAATGATACAAGATCACACTCTAGTCCCATAGAGAGACACAACAAACTCTATTTTAGACTAATCCTTTTAGAGGGGATGATAATCATAAGATGTGGATGTATTGAAGCACTATACCATCAAAGGAATGGTTAAAAGGAACACACTATAATGTTTTATGTCTAGAATAATGAATTTTGTTTATATAATCACCCTAAAAGGGTAAAAAATATAACAAAATGAGATTTTAAAAAATCACCAGGTTCGATAGCTTAAGACACATAAAATAGAACATAACCGAACACAAAAATATTGTTATGTTAACATGAAAGCAATGAACAAAACATTTAATTTCATAGTGTGATTTATACTAACTATATTATTATATAATTTTTATGTTCATATTCAACAAAAAATTAATTATCCTTAGGTAATTAACATATAAATATTTATAAATTCCTTTTATTCTTCAAATATATCATTTCTTAAAAAATTATTTATTATTAAATTTAATGAGAAAATTATTATAATTAAATTAGGTAACATTTATATAAATTATTTTAAAATAATAAATTGGTTTTTTACATATAATGTAATAAATATTATTCTTTATTTTTTAATAAATTTCATAAAATATATGTTTTTATGGTTAAAATGTTGAAATATATATTTATGAAATACCAAAACTCTTATGGAATAAAAATTCTATTATCATGATTTAAAATTTATTAACATGTATTCTTGATCAGTGTATATTTTTATGGAAATGATACACAAGGTTTTATATTTTTAAATAGATTCTTAGTAATTTTAAAATC
This sequence comes from Viscum album, assembly GCA_963277665.1. Taxonomy (NCBI): domain Eukaryota; kingdom Viridiplantae; phylum Streptophyta; class Magnoliopsida; order Santalales; family Viscaceae; genus Viscum; species Viscum album. Next base: position 1,196,165,085 of record OY728155.1, on the reverse strand, counting down.
AAGGATTATAACTATAAAAAATGATCTCATGACATACACACTTGTACAATTTTGAATTTATTTTTATATCTTTTAGAAATTGAATAAAGTAAAAATTATTACATATTTTTAATTCATCGGTCTATATTATTTTATAAGGTCATTTTAATTTCAGTCATAAAAATGTTACCATGGTTAAAAAAATATCCTACAGTATTATTAATATAATATATCTGGTTAATGTTGAAATGTAAAGTTATAATATAACTAAAAACTAAAGCATTAAATGGGTTTTTCATGAGTTTATGAAATTTTAAAAGAATTTTAAACATTAATTATTAACCAAAATTTATTTGAATTAATTCCTACCAAATATTTTTGGAATTTAATATAATATAATCATTATTGAATTACTTAAACTAACCATCCTTATGCATACATACCACACCGTACGACCCCATTTCCCCTAAAAATAATTGACGATATAATAATGACTGTTAAGAAATATCCTCTCCACTAACATCATGTACATTTTATTTGATTCCCCAATAAATAAAAATTCTTTGTTTCCATAGGTGTCTTTCAATGTGGTGATATTCAAGCGATAACATTCTCAAACCACATCTATTAACTTCATTTCGTCTCATACCTTATCCTCACCTAATTTATCCATAAAATAATGATAAATACATTATAAATTTATAATATAATTATATATTTATAATGTAATATATTATATAAATCACTTTTCTCATATCATATTATTGAATTTAATTAAAACATTGTCAAAATTAAGAATGTCAACAATACCTATTGATAGTTTTTTTTATTTTACATTACATCATTAATTATTTTCATAATAATATTATTATCCTTTAATAATATAATAATGTGTATATTATAACTTATTTCATGTTCTTGAACTAATATAAAGATATAATAATAATAAAATGAAACTCTTTTGAGATTTTCATAAAACTGCCAAAATAACATAAACAATTATCATTAATAATTTATCAAATGAGTCATCCTCATGTAATAATGAAAAATTGATATATGGTAACATTTAATATTATATATGTTCATTAATACCATTACCTTTATATTTTGGACTTTTAGTTCCATTCGAAAAAGAAAACATGTAATTATAAACAAGTGAATCGACCATGAAACTAAGAAATGAATGCATCCAAAATATTTTGATTAACACAATTTTATTAATGATTGGGTGGAAATAAATTATAGTAGTAACCTATAAGGTGTTAAAAATTGTAATATAATTCAATAAATAATTAATATCATTAATTAAATATTTATACAAGAGTTCATGTAACGAAAACTAAAAGGAATCATGAGGTAATTGTCACGAACCAAATCTGATTTCCACCAAATCTGGCGACAAACCCAACCCTTGATAAGACATAATTGAATTCCCAATACCCATGGGCTGTCACAAGTTCCTGGGAATCATAAAATGGGAATTTGGAATGATTTACCCAAATTTATAAACTTATAACAATAAAAGAATCCAATAAAAAGAATCAGGATTTTCAAACGAAACAATCTTTTACAAAAATTCAGAACTGAATTATATATTTTAAAAAAAATCAACAAGACTATAAAAAAAGTTACAAAACCAAAATGAAAACATCCGAATAACCCTCAAAGCTTGGGCCACTGCCCTCAAGACATGTCTACAAGACATCACCACCAAGGACCTGCTAAAAACCCGAACAACTAGAACTAAAAATTGTTCCAAAACTGCGACAAAAAAATAACCAAGTCTACTTAAACCCAAGGGTGTAAGTAGGGTGTGAGACTATTCCCACTAGGATACGACCACTAAGATATTCAATGTGATAAATATTTGATGACTAAAATCAAGAAAGTTTTTAAAACCATGTAATATGTAGTTACAATTTCTAAAAGATGCAACTTAACAAAATCATTTTTCAAGTGGGATAATTTGAAGAATCAACACATTTAAAATAAATGCCAAATATTCTGAATTTTCCATCCAAATATACCATATCTTAAAGTTAATTATAAAGTATCTAATGAGCATAAGAAATAGGAAATAACCCCTAGGAACTAGCTCATTATGGGTTCCATGTACCTCGTATCTCGGGGAGAGTAACCGTCACAAATATCTGTTCTTATACACGAGCCACTGGTAGGGAACAAACTTATAAACTATTTGTCCCAAATAATAATCATCATAGTTTAGTTATATTTGTAATTATCAATATTTCTATGTGAAACTGAGTTCAATCCCCAACGAATTCACTAGCATACTTGTACACGTCCGCTCACCGAGATACCTTGGGTTTCCCTTTGTGCTCAAACAAGTTAAAAAAGTCATGAAATATAATTTTCACATGAAAATTACATTTCCTCATCAAATATTCACCAAACATCCCACATGTATACCACACATGTCATAAAATTCCACTTTTCATTCAAATTGATTTGAAATCTGACTCACACCAAAATATCCCCAAACACTTCTCACATTTCTTTAACACTTCAACAAATCCATTTAACAATATTATAAAACCATTTCAATTTATAAAAACTCGCATAAAAGCCCACTCACATTTTACCTAATACCATTTTTCATAAAAAAAATCCATTTTTCACATCACACACACACAAAACATCCCACATCACTTTCACATCTCTTACACACTTTAGTAAATTGTTCAAGCATTTTTTAAAACATTTAAATGATGGAACACATCAAAAAATAGCCCCTCTCACATTTAAAATGTTCTATTTAATAATATACACACTCCAAAACATTTTTCCAATATGGTTTCACCACTAACATAAATCAATAAATCATTCAAATATTTCATAAAACAATTCCAAAACGTATACCCAATATTTTCTCTTAAAACCCATTTCAAAACCATATTTCAACGAAAAAAACAACACAAAAACAATAACAAAGTATAATTGGAAGCCCTAAAGACATTTATAAAACATGTTTCATGTTTTTAAAAAACACCTTTGATAATACCACGAAAGATACAAATGAAAACACCCATTTTCTTGAAACGATCTCAAGAAGTATAACAAAGTTTTACACCACAAACCTATTCCAAAATCCCCCTTCCAAGGACCACATGACACTAAGGAATTAAAAAAACATAATTTTCATCCCCCTCCATCAACTAATAATTCAATTTCATATTTTATAAATCTACCACAAAAGATAACACATGTGTTACATTCGAAAATTTCACAACATCAACAAAAATGCAATTGTGAAATTTAATGCTTAACCAAATCCCCCAAAATTGTTTTTAAAAACACAAACATCATATGTGGAACATGAAATACCAGTAAAAAAGAAGAAAAAAATAATAAAATAGTTAACCATGGAATCACCTACAGAATGTGTAGAATCCCTCAAGACATGGTGAAAAACATAAAGTCGCCATCACCGCACCATAAAGAAGATAAATCGATCCTTAGACAACAATATTTGACCAAAAATACACCAAATCAAACCCTATGTTCAAACCCTATCTTTTGGAAATTATAGAACATAATGAAAGACAGAGGAAGCCATAAGGGAAAAGGAAGAAACCAATAAAGAATCAGTTACCTTAAAAAATATTGAAGAAATCACCCTACATAAAGCATTATCTGAATTTGAAAAAATAAATCCATTCAAGGGAGATTCAAAAAAGTATGAAGAGGTAATTTAGGTACTAGAATGGGGATTAAGAGTGAGAAATGAATGACTGATGAAATAATCAATTTACCTCTTCAAATCTGGGAGATTTTAGAAATTCCGAGACATTTAATCCAAATTCGTATTGCAAACGAGCTCCAAAGAGGGGGAGGAGAGAATTGGAACATTCCTTTAGTATGTGGGATCTGGGGAGAGTTGGAATCACCAAATTAACATAAATATTTATGGATATATTAAATATTTGAAAAATATTTTTAATGTAGGAAATGGGATTTCGGGCAGGCCCAATACCTTAAATAAAAACCCATATCAACCATGATTAATGATTCCTAAATGGTACAAATTATTATGTTGGTGTTAATAGTTCAGGGGATGACATGTTGGAATTTGAATGGGTCAAAAATGTTGAAAAATAATGGAATTATAAAGGAATCAATATTTATTTTTAAATCTGTAATTGGGCTCACAGTTTTTCCCAATTCATGAAAACTCACCCATTCCTCCATAAAAGCTTGGGAAACCCAAAAAACAAAGAATAAATGGTATTTAAATGAAATTTAAAATAAAAATAAGTCATTTATGTGACAATTATCACCACCCTAAAGACTTTATATCCCCAAAAAGCCCCAGAAAGTCCAAATACAAAAACCAAACCCAACCGATAAACCAAGATGTACTTCTTTCCCATGCTTTTCCGACCAACGGACGAAACACCTCTAGTGATAAATTAAAGAATTATTACTATCACAACCTAAACATACACCACATTCCTGAAATGATCAATCTTATTCATACTTTATACGTATAGAAGACTCCTCAAACACTATACAAACAAGACTCACACAACTCACCCAAACGAACAACAACTTCGAACAAGGTTAAACTTACCTTACTTTAACAAAACCATTGGGTGCTCTCCATTCCCAACGTTTAATCAAGTAAGATATTGGAAGCCTGATAGATCTTAATGATACTACCTACTATTAAGAAAAGGCCATAGATAAATCAGAGTTATTTGTATGGGGGACACAAATAGGCTACCCACCACAAGAGACAACCTATATTTTTGTGAGAGAGAATCTGAACACTAATAGGAAAGGCCTGAATGGAATCCCAAGTATAAAGGGTATAACGCCATTCAATTTTTACAAAAAACGTACATGAGAAACATAGTGGGTCTCCCCATAATATGAACCAACCATCTTAACTGACCAGCATGGGCTGAAACAGAAAGTCCCAAAAAAATTTAAAGATTTGGGATAGGCGTAGGGTTAGTCCACACGATTTGGGAAACTGTGCACTAACTGTGCAGATCATTCTGTCTGCATGGATTCTTGGCACACAGTCACTACCAATCATGAAAAAACAGTGTCCTAAGTACGTTAATCCAAATTTCCAACCATTCTCTAATAAGTAAATGTAATCCAAAGGGTAGGGAATGGCATTAGGTGATGACATGGGTACAGGGCCCTCCACCTATTTCCACCGAACAATAAAAATAGAAGAAAGATGATGACACAAGAGGTTTAAACTCTTCCTATATTTAATGAATAGGATTGAACATTGTACAAGAGTATAAACAACCCAGGGATTTTCCCTAACATTGCGCCATCTTCTCTCCGAGACCTATGGATGGAGCTCAAGTGATTGAAGCATCATTGGCCTCACAGTTAAGATTTGGAAACCCCTTGAATGAGAATTCTTCTTTCAGTTCCACCAAAAAATGCACTAAAATACTTGATAATATTTTGAAGACATAACACATTCCAAACACACCTTACCCAAAATTGATATTTCACAGAAACAAGGGATTAGAATATGAACACACACGACACATTGTTTATTTGGGTGAGAAACAATAGAATTAAATAACACCTAAACTCACCTTCCTCTAAAATAAACGATTTTAACTTTTTTCCAAGGGTTAAATTCTCCCAACATAAAAGAGGCTCTCAGAGGATTGCACAAGTTTCACCTTTTCATCAATCGAGCACATGGCATCACAGGGTGTCACAAAACAAGACCGTGGCGACTGATATAAAAGATTTATGGAAAGGGACCTTATACATAATCCCAAAACAACACACAATTATAGAAAGTGGCAACAATATCCTATCATGACCAGATTTCCCACACTGGTAGTTTAACGTGAATGAATTCTTTAAAGAGACTAAGAATGACTGAGAGGACCTCTTAGGAAGTGCCCATTATATCCACTCATGTTTCTGAATTTTTTTTAATGCAGTAATTTGGGACAGTTCCTGCCATGTGTTATCTAGGACAGTCTGAAGTGGGGGCCTATTATATTCCAAAGGGTGGGGGAATGCTATCTGCCAGAGGGCTGGGCTCTGGTGTGACTGAGTTCCTTAGTATTTAGTCCCACTAGGTTCGTTATAGTAATGGATTTGGTAACTCAACTTGTAGTCACTAGGTTAAACTAAAACATTATTGATTATTTCAATATATGATTTTATGTGGAATGAAATTTGATTATAATATGATTTTATTTCCAATTTTATATTTATTTATAAGGAATACACAAAAAATTTTATTTTTGTAACTCTCATATCAAGGAATTGATATTTTTATAAGTCTTTATCTCAATATTAATTTGAATAGGTGTATTTTCATATTATACCCCTATAACCTTCTATGAGTTGTTTTGAACCCACATTTGAAATATTATGTCCTTAATTTATTAATTATCATTATGTTTTTGTTTTTTATAAATTTTATTATTTCATGGGACATAAGATTTGAATTATTTTAAATTCATAAGGGTTTATTTCACAATGTTGTCATTATTCTGGATAGTTTAAGGTTATGTCTCTACTTGGGGAATAAATTATTTATATATAAATGTATATTAAAATATTTTTTATTTTATTAAATTTATCCAACTATTTTTAAATACATTTATGCATATGTTTTATGTATTAATAAATTTATTGAAGGTAATATTATTTTCTTTTTCCAAATGATGAAATTCTAACTTTTCATACAAAAATATGGAAGGATTGTTTTTAAAATTATACAGAATGCTTGTATTTTCCCACCATCAATTTTCCATAATTATTTAATGTTTTTTTTAATTTTTTATATGGTTATTTTAAAGGAAAATGAGTTATTTATTAATTATAATCTAAGTACGTTATTTCAAAAAAATGATATTTTACACATCAATTTATCAATGTTCATAATAATGTTTTTTCAAATATGTCAAATAACATTTTAGGAAACATATTATTTACTGATTTTAATATCTTATTGTATTATATAACATAATTTACTAAATTTTTCAGGATAATTTTGATTGAGAAATCAAAAAATATATACAAATCTCTGTATTACTATAGATGCTTTTGGATTATGTTGACATATTTCGAAGAGTTATTTACGATTCATATGCTAATTATAATAAAAATAATATTGCTAATTTTGTTTCATCGGTTTCAGATGAGGAATTAAAAATACAAAGTATGTAATGCTCGGTGGCCACTGTATCCACATTATGGATTAGTTTGTAACATGAGATAAACTAGATTGGGTTTTGGCTAAGGAATTAACAATTTATTTGATTATTGACATGATGTGTTGGTGGTATTATATTCCTAGAATAAATAAATTATGATATTTTATAAATTTCATGAAGCCTTGATTATATGTTTTAAATTTATGACATTATGCATTCGATTATTATGAGATTAGTTGTTTTTCCATGTAATTTTTCTCTTACTCTAATATGACTTGTTATCATTCAAATATCATAAGATTAATTGAATTTCGTTGTTTGAAAATTGTTTAATAGTTACATATTTTTCTCATGTTATGGATTAAATTTAATGTATTCTTGTTATTTAAAATTTCATATTTTTTTACACTTATATACAATAGTTTCTGTTTTATGCATACCCATACTAAGCATTTGAGCCCAAAAACATTTTATTTTTATTTCCCCCCATGGTTCCAAAAAGTAAATTATTATTGATATGCATGGTTAATCAATGATAATAATGTTGTTTTTGAAAAAAAAGATCTTTTAATTTTATTTTTTTAATGAAACATGATAATCCAGTATATATATACCTTTCCAAGAATTTTAAAATATTTGGTCCGTACAAAGTTGTTTCCATGAATATTTTATCTATTTAATAATTTAACAACTAGTTATGGGATAGTAGGGAGGCAAAATTATTTTTTGTATTATAATGGGTATTGTAAGATCCTTGCTAACAAGATTGACAGAAAAATTGTTTATTGAACACTACCTATGGATTGAAATTGATGATAAGAATTATTATAAGATAATATCCTATATATATTTTTTTGATGGCTATGTATAAAAAAGTTTAGACCCAAATAAATACATTTTTAAAAGAATGTGTGATTATTTATATATACTTTTAATTATATTATCTCACTTTGATTGGGGTAGTCTATGATTACACATTTCATTTTATTTTAACTCATTGATGGGAACTATAATAAATTTGGAGAAAATTAAATGTCATAGAAAATGTGTGGTCAAGAAAAAAAAATTGACTGATGACTAGAGTAAATGATATTTTGTCCATCCCAAATTAGTTATCATGATATATGATTAAAAACATCCACCTTCACCAGTTATCAGACTAACAAAACAAGATAAGGATATAATTCACTAAGAGATCAGGTAGGGGATATCTTGGAGAAAAGACTATTTAATTATATATATATATATATATATTTAATGTGTGATGAAAAAACCACATGATTTTATTATAGGATCAAAAAAATGTTTTGATAGTTCAAAGAAGTAAATAATGAATGATTTTTCTGAAGAAAGTGAAATGTTTTTTTAATAATAGTCTCCCAATAAAATTATTGATTGCTGGAGGTTTTAAATGTGGAATGTATGATAATTATAAAAATCTATGTTGTAGTGTAGAAACTCATAAATATAATCTGTAAATTTAAAGAAGTAATTGTAAAAATAATGATGAAAACGAGACTACACATGAAATATAAGAGGAATGATGAATACGATGATAAATCATAGTTAATTGTTTAATAATGAAGTGGAATGATAATGTTTTTGTGAATTTATATTCAAAAATTATGTAGTAAAATCATCAAGTATATAATGGGTTTAATAATCAAGAGATATGTAACGAATGTACTATAATATGTCATCTTTACGTATTTGGAAACATTTGATGAGTAATATTAGTTACCTAGAGAATTTATTTTTTTGCTTGTTGAGAATTTTTAAAGAATGTGATTTTGGGAAGATAACAATATATATGTTTCGGATGTTGAGATAAAAATTAAAAACAGACTTTTATGGAAAATTATTAGTGAAAAATAAAATGTCTATTGGTTTTTTTTGGTTTTTTTATTTACAAGATTATTATATTTAAGGAATATATTCAATAATATAAGGTATTATTTTAGGATTAATTCATGTTTTCATTATGGTCTAATAGTGATGAAGGTATTAATAAATATTTTATGTGAGATTAGGAGATACAATATGTTGTTTGGGTAATCTAATGTGATGTTTATTAGAAAATTTACTGTCATTCCATCTAAATTTAAGTCATTGAATTTTGATATACACATTTTGAATGAGTCATATGATTAAATACTTATTGAATATATTATGTTAAGCATTAGATATTATATAGTGCTGATAAAATATAATAACCATTTATTTCATATAAAATTAGAGGAGGAATTAATTACTGGTGGATCATATGATTCATTAAAAGGTCTTTTGGCATGAAAACGTCTCACAATATATCCACTTCATGGAAAATGAGATGATGTGTAAATAGATTAATGAAAAAATATATGATGATAATATGATTATAAATCATGTTTCTTTATTTCATCAATGGTTTTTATTTATACTTAAATAATCACTAAACTTTATGAAAATTATTTTAGATAAACTTTTCATTAATTTTAGGTTTCAATAGAAAAATCAGTGGCCTTTTAACACATCACATATTTACGTATTTTTGATGGTAAACATTATAATTACCATATTCTCTTTCACCTTATATTATACCATGATATTTATATTTCATTTCCATGTCTATATTTTCACTTCTAACTATTATTCTCACACATGTAAACCTAGTTTTGTGGTGACATGCACATTTTCATTTCCCTCCTTTTAAGATTACATAATTATCAATTTTTCAACTAGGATGGATCTCAAAAATGGAATTTTAAATTGTAAAATCTATTATTAACAATAAAAAGTTTAAATTTCAAGGATACAATTTATTTAATTAAGGGATAATGTAACACCTTTAGATTTTAAAAGAATATTATGCTTGATTCCTTACGTGTCATAGAATATCGAGCTAAAAAGGCCTCACAAATAATATTAATTTAAAAAAACTGTTGTAAAATAGATATTTATTGGAAAATATGAATAATAAATACTATATTATATAAATAATATTAAGTGTATATTCAGTAAAAATTTAATTATGCATCAGTAATTAAGAAATATTTTCTAGTAAATTTATTTTATTATTTAATTATATGATTTCATCAAATATTTATTTATATTTCCTAATATGAAAAAATAAATATAATTACTTTTTGAAAACATTATGAAATTTATTTGAAAAACTATACTTCATTATTGGACCTATCACATATAAATTATCTTAGGGAATTTTTTTTGGAATTTAAAAAAATATCTTTTGGATTAAAAAGTGAAAATACACTTTTTACAAAATACAATATATCTTAAAAAAACTTCTATATTTTATTTTTTAAAATTTATTATAATTTATTATTTATCAAAATATATTTCTGTAATGAAATAATATATAATGTTTTACATTTTCAAAAACATTCTTTTCAATTTTTTCATCCATGATTTTAACAATAAAAAATTTTATCTTTATTTTTACACGTTACATTTTTAGAATTCATTATAATTTATTAGATAATGTTAATTTTGTAAAATGGATTACATATTTATTACATTGTTTTAAAAATAATTTTCTAATTTCATTTTGACTATACGGAATAAAAACATATAATGGTTAAAAGTATTTACAGCAATATATCTAATATTATGTAGTTGGTTAAAGTTAAAAGTTAATATCATAAAATACCGAAATAATAATAACATTAATGAGTGTGTATTTTTTTCTCATTTAAAACCAATATTTAAAAAAAATATCACCCAAATTCATTGGAATTTATTCTATACAATGTTGGTTGGATTTAAATATAAAAAATAATTATTTAGTCACTTAAATCCTCCCCTCCTAAACTATTAATAATACACTATTTCTCCTCAAAATCATTGATTCTATTAAATGATATTGGTAAATATCTACCCCCACTACCTCATGTTTACATGATTCTGGTATTATGGAAGGACCAATCTTATGTTCATTAAGGGGACCAACACTGAGGTGATATTAAAGATGTCACATTCTCAAACTAGCGCTCTTATTTTTTTGGTTACCTTATCCTCGCATCATTCATCCATACAATCATAATAACTCAATTATAATTTATATAATGGAATTTTATATTTATAATGTAATATCTTATATCCGCACCTTTTCTCCTCTAATTTTATTTGAGGAAATAATAGCATTGACCAATTTTGTTGTGGTTAATTTTCATTATGTATAATGATTTTCTTCGTTCTTCATTACCCCCTTCATGGTTATTAATAAAAATTTTATTCTAGTTTAATTCGATTTTAATTGGTATATATTAACATAATTTATGTTCTTGATGTAATATATATATATATTATTAAATAAAATTTAACAAGCACAAGATGATTGTAAAAAGGAAGAAAATAAACCAAAAATTTATCATCAACATTTTATCAAATGAATCATACTCGTGTAAGAAATAAAAATCAATGATGAAACAAATAAATTTTTTTAAATTTAATTAATAAAATTTCATTTCACTTAAATTTTTTTAATTCTATTTTAAAATTAAATACATTATTATACACAAGTGAACCAACTACAAAACAATGTAACAGACAGATGAGAAATAATGATAATAATGAAATGCAATTAATGAAAGGTTGGTATGATGTTATTAAAATTTTATATATGTTATAATAAATATTAATTTTTTTAATTAATTAATATCATTATTTTAGACATTATATTGGATGTTAATGTACACAAAACTACAAGGAATCATGAGGTAAGGGATTTCTAACCACAATTTCCATTATTTATTTTAATCATATTCATCATTGATTTTGTGATTCTGAGATTATGTGAAGATTGAGATTTCATTATCATATGATTTTATTTCTACAAATTTTTTTGTGTATATTAATAAAATAAATATAATTGAGTAATTTTTTTAAACCCCACTTCATTGATATGTTTTTTAAGGGAATTCATCATAATGTTCATTCACAACATCATGTTTTGATGTTATTACCTTATAAAAATTCTTCATTTGTATATAATTACCCTATGAACTGTTATATCAAGAATTGATCTATTCCCATTATATTTCATGTTTTTTTAAATTTTAATATTTCATATTGAATATTATTTGATATATTACAAAATTATAGGATTTTATTTCACAATTTCATCATTATTCAATACTCTGTATGTTTAATTATCTACAAAGAAATATTTCTCTTCCATATCATTTTTCTAGAAATATTTTAAAAAGTGTTTTTACTTTTATCTTATTATTTTAAATTTAAATTTTACATATTTTTTTCTTATTACAAAAATGCCTGAATGAAATATTTGTTTTCATTTTCTTAATGATGTTATTGTGTCTTTTCTAAAATAAATATTTTTAAAATGTTTTTTTAATATTATATATAATGAGTAGATTTCTCAAGAGTTGTGAATCCTTAAGGTTTTAACAATTTAATTTCATTAATATAATGTAATTTTTGAATAAAAATTTATAACTAATAATTGAAATTTTTAAATATAAAATAAGTTACTTCAATGTTAAAAAAAGATATATTTCTAATGAATTAATAAAAGTTCATAATAAAGTATTTTAATCTATGTGAACCATTATTTGTAGAATTGTTTTATTTATTCAATTATATATAATATTGTATCATCTACTATACTTAATTTAATTAATTATTATAAATTTATTAGGAATGTAATATTTATAGACCATTCAACATACTACTCTAGATTCTTTATGATTTTGTTTATGAATAGAGAATATTATTTTCATTTTAAATTTTAGGTTCAATAAAAAAGTTTATATTGATTATGATTCAGCATTTTCATAGGAGGATTTCATTTTAATTTGTATGTGATGGTCGAGGACCTATATATCAACATTATGCTTTAGTATGTCTCATGAGATGAGAAATATCGGTTATTCTGCATGGCCTTACCCATTTATTAGATTCTCGGAAAGATGACATTATGGTATTAGACTCTTTTAATAAATTTTTGATGGTATTACATTCATAGCATAATGCCTCAATGGTATGTTTTATATTTCCATCGTTATTCATTATGCCTTTTGTGATTAGTTATTGATTAGCATGTGATTATTCAACTAGTAGAATATCTATGATTGTGTTCCCAAGATCAGGTGATTTATTAAATTTCATCGTCTGAAAATCATTTAAAACCTCCATAAAATTCTTATTGTATGTATTAAATGACATGAATTTTAGTTATTCACCATTAAATATCATTTTAACATGTATTTGACTTCTTCTATTTTTCATTTTTTCTTATTGAGCATTAGATAAGAACAACATCTTATGATTTTTTCCCTATTACTCCAAAAAAATTATTATGAATTTATGTAGGGTTATGATTGGGAATTAATGGAATTCTTGAAAAACATGTATAATTTATGTTTTCGAATGAAATTTTCTAATCATGATTCTATCATGTTTATTAACAATTAAAACCTATTAGGAATTTTATGTTTCAATTAATATTTTAAAATTTCTAATTTATTATTGTATCCACCTACTATGGGCTACTAGGTTAAGGACATTATATATAGGAAATGTACTAGGGGTATACGACGTGTCCAACCAAACACTGACCTAACAGTGTGGTGCAGGCTTAAACAAAATGTAAATCTCTAAATACATGGAGTGTGAGAGTAGCAAAATTATTATAGATATCCCACAAAACTTTTATCATTACATATTATTGTTATTGGGTACCACTGGACATTCCCATGTACCAAAAATTGAAAAAATTGTCTTTCCCTCATACTCCTGGCAGTGTCTGTGCAAGTGTACACCATGCCATATACTTTTGCTATGTCCATTTTATTTGGCCTTAACATGAACATGTATCCTCAAACATACATTCTAATAGATTGATCCAATGTCACTTGACATATGATATTTAACAAATAGATGAAACCCTACTGATGTACATGGGGGTCCCACACAATGTGTAATGTGAGATTACATGTTGTGTGGCACAAGATTTTCTTAATCTATTGGTTCTTCCTCCCTATCTTCCACCACATTTCTAGAGCTACCATTTTATCCATAATTAATGGATCATAGGTCTCTTGAGCTCAATGGCACCCACTAACTGAATTTTAGCCTTGATCTTCTCGGAAAATGGTAAATAAAGTTGATCTACCACCACCAAAATCCATCATTTCATGTCTCCTGCGTGTATGGAAGTCTCTATGAAATCTAATTGAATTACTCATCCAATCATACATAGTCACATTCGTTCATCAAATGGAAACATCAATTTCAAGCCATAGCCGATATATTGATCCATTGTTCCAAATAATGTCCATGTAATAATCAAATACCAGGTAATTATAGAAGAAAAATCCAAAAAAATAATCATGAGGAACACATAATTAAATGGGGAATTAAATACTAAGATAAAATATTTGAGGAAGATACCTCAGCCCTTATGCATTAGGCCTCAATCTATTTCTATATAATTTATAAACGAATAATGATAGATAAACAATAATGAGTAAATTAAATAAATCAATTTAAATATACTGCCAATGAATGAATCAAATATTGTTTGTGGAATTTGCATACGTTTTCCTAGTATTGTTGAATGAGTTTCAAAAATAAATTTGAATCCTAACATGAGTTTTTGTCAACCACTAATGAATAATGGTCATGTGTAGACGTCACTCGTGAGATCCTTGAACTTTAATGGTTCAATGATCATAGATTATAATCTTCTCAAAAATAGTCTGATAAAAATGCTCTAAAATAAATTTCTTGGTCTCTTAGGTTAATCATCTCACCCAAATACATATATATAACCATATTTTCTAGAAAAAAATGTGTGTTTCATCAATTATAAAAATAAATTAATTAATAATTTTTTTATTAATTATTCAATCACGATAAATATTTCATAAATACCCTGCGTTGAAAAAAGTTATTTTATTGTTTGGGTAATGACCATGATATTATCTCAATGGTTCACTAATATTTTTGATCGAGGCCCCCAAATTATATTTATTATATATTTTCAAGAAAACATCATGTCTATGATATTTAATATATTTAATATATTTCAAAAGTTAATTCCAGGGAAAATGGGCCATGGAATCTCTTGTCACCTCACGCCATAGCTAGAAAAATATTCCATATAATATCCTTAAAATGTATTGAAAATAAGAGTTATTAAATTCCCTTTCCTCGAGGACTTGGGGAAGAGGAAATAAAAGGATTTTAGGTACTCCACCTCACTCCTAAAATGAGGGTTAAAAAATTGTGATAAGATATAAATCAATATTCATTGTTCATAATAAATGTTACACATATATCCAAAGAGGTAAAGATGAAAGTTATAGGTCATTAAATCATCATTGTGAGTTCATGGTCTTGGTTAGGATAATTATTCTTGTGTATACTAGGATTCTAGGAGCCATATTCTACAATGTGATCACCCTTTATCAGAACATATCCTAAACCCTAACTTGATGTGACAAAAATACTATAGAGATAACCCGACCACGGAGAGAGTCAACAATAGTGTAGAAGTCAAAAGGTGTTTCATCTATAAAAATACCATTTTTTATCAAAAATGAACATTTCTCCCTTATAAGTGAGTATAACAACCCTACTATTTGTTACACACATAACCTTGATTTGTAAAAAAAATGCACTTAAGACAAATTTTGGGATCAATAGATCTAGTGTACATGGAAACTAGGAACGTTACATAACAACTAAGAACATATAACACGACATCATTATTGAAGTAATTATTACATGATAACAACCTTCCTTTGTATATAGCATTGCTTGGGATAACCTGAAAACATGCATAATAAATGGGTGAGGTACAAAGCCTAGTAATGGAGTAAAGAAGGAATAACATGAATAATATAGTACATGTTAAGTAATAGACATATCAAAGGAGTTCAATAGAAACATTAACATAAATGCATGATAAATCATGAGTATCATAACTTGGAAATGTGGAAACAACACTTAACACGGTATTAACATGAGCCAAGGATCATTGCATATGGAGCTTGAGTAATCCCTTTTTGCACTTTATTTATCTCAAGTAAACCATCATTGCACTTGATGTACCATGATAATATTTTTACCCAATACAGTGGAGCGCTATCACTGTTCACCCTTCTTAATCATTTCCATTCATGCATATGTGTGCCACATGGATCATATAACACAGATTAATTAAACCTCATCAATTATTCCTTGATAAAAGATTTTTTTTCATACATGAAACTCCATAATAAATAAGTAAATGTGAATGAAGGTGAATAAACTTGATAGATGAATGAGCATGGTATTCACGACATAATGACATTGGCTTGGAAATTCACATTGCAATTTTGGCAGAAAAATAATGTGACAAAAGAATTCGTAAAAATGGCTGATGAGAGAGAAAATAGTGTATCGTCATATTTACATTAAATGGTAATTTAGGGTGTCATATAGATAAATTTCCCAACATAAGTAATGAAATTTAGATTCATCATACAAAAGATATTCTTGAATGTAAATGAGGAGGGTAAAATTCCATACGGAATTTTCTGCATGGTAACCGGTGTTCATGGATAGCATCGATGAGAAGGAAAGGTGTATCTCATTATTCAGACATAAAGAGGAAAATATAAGGAAAGTGAGAAATCATAACCCATTCATTTATAATTGTAAATAAAAGGGCATAACAATATTAAGAAACTTGGATAAAATGAGAAATGAAGGAATCCCTTATAAAAATATGGAATGGTACTATGTGTACATGGGAGGCATTAATGAGAGAGAAATGGGGTCTCTCATCATTAAAACATAAGGAGGAAAGTATATGAGAGGTGGGAAATCATACCGAAACATTTTTAATTGAAAATAAAAGGGAATAACAATATAAATAAAGATGAACATAAATAAGGAAAGTGAGAATCCCTTAATTGGAAGTGTGATCCCAAAAGCTTGGGAGATGGTTCAGATAGGATTTATAGGGTCTTGGGTCCCATTAGGAGGATTCTAGAGAGAGGAGTATAGATTTTAGACAAAATAATAAAGATTTTAAATATTAATAAGTGGGAGATTGTTTGGGTTTATATATTATAAAAGATAGATAATTCTTTATTATTTAGGTTTGGGACACCGCACATTAAAATAATTAAAACCACAAACCAACCCATGGTTTTTGCCCATGGTTTTTTCGAAATGGGAGTGGAAACATTATTTTATAAGGTCAAAGGAATAAATTCTTATGAAAATAGGGTTTCTTATGTGGAGGTGAGTCACACTGTCATGGAAACAACTTAAAATTTTAAAATGTTTTATAAGTATTGGAGGGTCCACTAAGGCATTATAAAATAAATCAAACAGACCTAAGATCACATTATATTAAAGGTAAAATAAATATTGACCAAAAATAGTATTTATAGTATTTTATTACATCAATATTGGGTCATTATGATGTTATAAACCACATTATATATTTAAACTGTATTTAATTTTTACCCACAAATTCGACTATCTCTGAAAATTATGAAAAATTAACCATTGGATAATTTTGACAACCAAATTCCAAAAATAATATACATTTTATCTAAATAATTTTTTAAATATTTGAATTTTATCTTTTAAAATAGATATCAAAATTTTTTGAATAATCATTTTTTTTGACAAAAATAGATTTCAATCATTAATAAAAATCTTAATCGTATTTATTATAATTATACAGTCATATATATTATCTAAAAATTAAATTAGTATTTATATTTAATTATAATATTACTTGATTTAAAAACCCATTAATTCATCAAGATATATTTCGTAATTAACTAAAAATGCTATTTTTTCTTTAAAAACTAATTAAAATGTAACAATAATAATATAAATGTATATTTTCTATACATAAACAATGTACATAATCATAGTATGAGGGTATTGTTAGATAAACCCATATAACACCCACATAGGAACAAAGGGTAAGGTGTGAGATTGTGGCAGAATCTTAGGGTCGCTTCAATAACATTGCTCGGGTGGTAATTTATATCAACTTCCACATATCTTGTAGGTGGTTCTACTTGATCTTAAAATGCTGATGATCAGATTGGGCTTTGTCAATATAAATTCCCAATGATGCCACCTCCTTTCTGAGCTCTAAAAAATGGTCTCCTTACAGTGAAATCATACTAGATGAGGCCATCAATTCGTTTTTCAGAGTAAATTGTATTTTATAAAGACCTATATTTATACTAATGACATGACCACTGTTCATCAACTATATTAGAAATAGTCACAATTCATAACAATATATTAAATTACAAAAACATAAAACAAAATAAGTGAATATGTTATATAACCATTTCACATTATAAGACATTTAATTAGATCTAGAGGAATTTTCATTAAGGAATTTTTGGGTCATTAAAGTCAGAGTGGTCATTTGAGTTGGAATATATGAGGAATTAGTTACAAACTGGTGATAATACCCCACATGAAACAAGAAGCAATGAATATTGAAAACATTATGTGTTTTCATTCATATGACAACAAAATTAAATGTTTATGATCAAATAATATTAAATCTTTAGAGACTAAATTTCCCATGATCATTAATTGTCAAATATAGAAATTAAATTTTGATAGCATGACACTGTTTTATTGATTCACCAAAAATTCGAATGTAGATCTCAGATGATAAAATTGATCCTCTTAGGACTATGAGTAAACTAGGATTCCATCAACACAGGAAAACATGAATGTATCAACATACTCAAGGATGATCATATTCATCAAATCCATAAAGAATATATTATTAGTGTTTAGGAAAATGGTAGTGAGAGACACTCATAATGGAAATTCCAACCCTCGAATACATTCTTCCTAAATTCATATTCATTTATTCTAAACTGGTGGAAACCCTATCAATGATCCATATTTTTGAACCACTTCATCCCATTTGACTAGTCAGACAAAACATTAATCCATGGAAATAAATAATTTTTTATTACCATAACATGGAAGAGTTTCATGTAACCACCATATTGGAGAAGTGTTAAATTAACATTCATTGTAAAGATACCATACACCACCCATGGTGACACACTTGGATATATAAATCCTATCTATAAAATTCAATCCTACTGATTCTTCAACCATTTCATTTATTATTGTTACATGGAATAAAAATTAATAGGTTATGGTTGATTATAAGGCATTAAATCAATAAAAAATTATACGTATCTCATTGATGGAAAATTAAAAAAATCAGAACGAAACCCATCAAGAAACATGATGAAAATGGAAGTAATATCATCTCTATGAAAACAATAAATCTTGATCAAAAGAAAACACTTATATTAATTTCATCAAATCTATATTAGAAGTAATATCTCTACTCGAAATTAGGTCCCATCCTCCATGTATGATATTACTCACAATATCTATCATAGTAAAAAACGATTTCCAATTATATATGTCAATTCGAGTGTTATTAGAAATGAGCTAATACATCTTGAAAAATACATCAAGATGATTAATGGAAATAACTAGAAAATTATAGGTATGCTTAACTTCTAATAAAGACATAATTAAATAAATAAATCATAGACCTGACTCTCCATTTTTTATGAGGTTCATAGTAATATCCAACATATAATATTAATGATACTTTGGAATATTTAACATTTTCAAGAACATGAGTTGAGAAAGACGAGTGATATGCACATCAAATCAATAAAATAGTCAGTAATGATTAAGCTATATTGAAAGAACCAATCATAATTTCTGGACTGATAGTGACCCTAGCCTTTTATAATTGTTATTACATTATTTTAAGCATAATTAACCATAATACAAAACCATAGATTGTAAAGTGTAGTTTATTTGGAAGATTATGTAAACAATTAAACATCATGGAACCAATATAAAAAATATTTTATAAAATATTCAAAAAGAGATCCATATTTCATTTTATCCATTATATTTTAAAATTATATCCTATAGAATATATGACAAAAAATAATTATCTAAAAAACCCAGAAAGGGAATACACATAAGAATAAAAATAACACAAGGGTTAGAAGGTATAAAATGATTACCTAATATTCATGGAACATTAATAACATAAGGTAGTTGTTGATGCTTCTTTCCTTCACAAGAGTCCATTGAATGGAAAAGGGGAATACCTTAAGCACAAAGAGGGTCACCCTTTGATGAAAATCAAAAAAATTGACAATGGCATGGACTAGGATTCCATTTAGAGAGAGAAGCACGAGTTTCCTATGCTCTCTATTCATTTTGTTTCCCAAGGTGCCCGGTTCCCTATAAGTAGCCCCTCTGGGCCCCCCATTTCGAGGACGAATTTTCCAAAACTCAGATTCAAGCTTTGTTCTCCCAAGTATTCAAGTGAACTCTTTTGAAAGATTCTAAGGGAATTTTTTACCTAGAATGGAAGATTTGATGGGGTAGGATAAGGCCTATGTATTTCGAATTCATCAAAACTTGTGCGCCTAAGTGTCCAGACATCTTTAAAAGTGGAAACAGTTGCACGCCACCCTACCCTTTCAATGAAACTATCATTCCTCCCTTTTAGAAACATTTTAGGATAATACTAATGTCTTTAGTCAAGTATTTCCCATATATTACCCTATATATTCTTTATCGCCCATGTGATCCTATGCCGCACAAATACACTTGCGCAGCTAATACATGGATGCCAAATGATTTGCACGGCTATACTTGCACACCAATTTCATTTTTTGTACCTCTATCCTTTTCACCACTCCTTTTTAAGATATTACCCTCGAACACCTTTTCAAATCCATTTATGGCTTGGATCATTTGATTTCTTCCTTATCTGAAAGGAATTCTGTGAGAATCTCTCACAAAACATTGTGACTTATAAGATTTATGTCACTACGCTTAGAGGTTTCCAATAACATCATCCTTTATATATGAGAAAATATTTTGGTTTGGGCCTCCTTCTCAGGAGTAAGCCCTAGTCTCAAGTTCTCTGAACCTGGGCCTCCTTCTTAGGAGTAATCCCCAGTCAAAGTTTCCTTAAACATTGGGCATTCTTGTAACGACCCAAATTTTCATTAATGAAAATCTCTCTTGATCTAATTAAATGCCTTTTTATGTTTATATAAAATGTCAACTTATTTGGTTTTATGTTATGAATTTTAACCGTTTCTAATATAGCTATTGAACAGTGATCACGTGATTAGTATAAATATAGGGCATTAACAAATCAAAATTTACTCAGAAAAAGGAATCGATGGCCTCATCCAGTAGAATTTCCCCATACGAAGCCCATTTGTTGGAGCATGAAAAATAGGTGGAATCCTTGGGGTTCACTCATGACCAAGCCCAAGCTGAGCATCATCATGTCAGGATCGAACGAGACTATCTATGGGAGAAGTGGAAGTTGATAGAAATTACAACTCGAGCGATGTTATCCGAGCCACCCCAAAAGTCTGTCTCCGTCGCACACCTTACCCTTTGGTATTATGTGGCTGTTTTAAGGGGTTATGTAACAAATAAATAGTACTATGTTCATGTAAATTATTTTTTGTACATAATAATGAATAGACATTCTTGTCATTATTGATACATTGTAAATAGTTTTTAAAGTACAAATAATGTATTTAGTTATTATTTAACTAAGAATTATTTTTTAATAAATTAAAGGATTTTTGAATTAAATAATATTTTAATAAAATATTATTATTATTATTAAATTAATTTTTATTAAATATAAATGATCTTATAATTTTATGAATTCAATTGTAATTTTTATTAAGGTTTGAAAGCCATTTCTGTCAAAACACGTGAATTTTCGATAAATGTCAGTTTTTATTTTAAAAGTTAAAATTAACATATTTAGAAAATTATTTAGATAAAAAAATGTTATTTCTGAAATCAGGATGTCAAAATTATCCAATAGTGATTTTTTCATAATTTTCTGAGACAGTCAAATTTTTGGGTAAAAATTAAATACCGTTTAAATATAAAATGTGTTTTATGACATCATAATACCCCAATAGTGATGAAATAAAATACTATAATCTTTATTCTCGGACAATATATGTTTTACCATTAAAATAATGTGATTTTGGGTTTGTTTTACATACTTTTCAAAGCATTAATGGACCCCTCAAGACTTATTAAACACCTTGTCTTTTTAAATTAATTTCCATGGGTGTATGACTCACCTCCACATTAGCAAACCTATTATTTTAAGAATTTTAGACATTGGCCTTATAAAATATTGTTTTCTGCTTTGCTTTTCCAAAAACCATTGGCAGAAACCATGGGATGGATTGTGTTTTGGATTAATTTAATGTAAGGGGACCCAAACCTAAATAATAAAGAATTCCCCCACCTTTCCTTTATAAACCCACCCATGATCCCAGTTTCTCCTCACTCAAAGCCTTTAGAGTTCATCTAAACTCTTCCCTACTCTCCATATAATCCTCCCAAGGTGCCTCAATCTCCCAATAAGCCTCTCACAAGCTTCTCTCTAGCCTTTGGAATCAAACTTCCAAGTAAGGGTTTTTTCTTCCATTCTCATTTTTTTCCAATTTTCTTCATATTGTTATTCCCTTTTAATTTCAATTATAAATGCTGGGGTATGGTTATTCAACTCCCCCATACTGCCCTATTATTGTTCTAATGATAGGAGACCCCTTTCTCTGTCATTAAATGCCTCCCATGTACACCCATTACTATGCCGAAATTCCGAAAGGAACTTCTCTCTCCTCTTTTACATTCAAGCAATACTTTTGTATCATGAATCAAAATTCAATTAAAATTGTTTGGAAATGTATCTATATGACCCCATTACTGTCCATTTCATGTAAATATGTTGATACACCCCTTTCTCACTCAACATCCATTTTTATGATTTCTTATGTCACGTAGTTACGCTGGTGAAATTGCATAGATTTTCTAAGAAAATGCCATTGTGTAGTGAATACCATGCCCATTTTTCCATCAAGGGTATTCACTGTTATGCACATTTACTTATTGATTATAGAGTTTCATGTATGAATTCCACATTCCTTTATCATGTAATAAATTATTATGTTTTATGAATCAATGTTTTATGATCCATGTGGCACACTTATGCATGAAATGAACTGTTTAAGAAGGGTGCACCCTTATAGCGCTCCAATGCACTGGGTAAAGTATAGTATCATGATACATCATGCACAATGAGTGTTGAATCATGAAAATTCAAGTGCAATGAGTGTTTACTCATGATTTATGTGAAATGAAGATTTACTCATGCTCCATGTGCAATGAGCCTTGGCTCATGCTAATTCCATGTTTAGTGTTGTTGCCACATTTCCTTGTAATGATTATCATGATTTATCATGACTTTATATTAATGTTTCTATTATGATCTATTGATATGCCTATTTCCTAACATGTATTGTACTTCTCATGTTATTCCATGTGTACTCCCTTACTGGGCCTTATATCTCACCCATTTCTTATTCATGTCCTCAGGTTATCCCATGCAATTCTAAGTACGAGGGAATTTAGTGGTCATGTAAAAGATGTTTTCAATAAATATTTAGTATTTAGTGTTTTAAGTTGTTATGTAATGATCCTTATCCCCAAAAACTCTATATCTCTCGATCTTCCATGTTGTATCAAATTAATAGTTTATCTAATAAATCATGTGTAAGTTTGAAATAAAAGCAGGGTTGTCATAGTTGGTATCTAAGGATTGGTTTACTTGTTTTTGGGATTCGGATTAGAAAACCCTAGTAAAGACATAGAGACAAGACTATGTATAATAAAAACATCCCTATGTTTTTGTAAGTATTGAGTAAGTGGTTTATAAAACAATTACATACCTTTTGGGATACGGGCAGGTAGAGGTGTATCTGGCTGAAATATATCCTAGGTTTAAAACCCGAAATCACTGCTTTGAGCGAGACTCAAATGGGAACTGGTGCACAACAATGGGCCTTGCTGCAGTCTTGGTTAAAACAATCTTGGGGGATATGTTTTGATAAATTCACAATCTTAGTATGAACCCTTATTAAGGGAATTAAAAAAATGCCACTAAGAATACATGTTAGAAAGTAGATCATAAAAAGCATATATTGAAGACTATAGACTCGTGAGTTAAGGAAATAAAAGTTTATTTATAAGTCATCAACTTTTGCCTTTGGATTAACCTCTATGTGTTACCGTTAACTTTCCTTTTAATCTAGCCAATGGTCAGTAATAGGAGGACTCGAGATCACAACTGTTGTGAAGATCAGTGTGATGATTGTACTAATGTGATGCCCAATCCAATGGGAGAGGGAATCAAAAACTTTGTCACGCTTCTCTTTCATATAAATCAAGTTTTCAATAGAAATACAGGTCAAGAAGAATGTTAAACCCCCCCTAAGAAAGAAAAAGTCTCTATCGAGAGCTTCATGAGACAAAGGTCTCCTACTTTTAGTGGATCATCTGATCCCATGATCATTGAACAATGGATCAACTCCATTGAAAAGATCTTATACATCCTTCAATGTTCTGAATAAGAGAAGGTTTTCCTGGAGGATTGTCATATGGAGGGTGAAGTAGATTAATGGTGAATGTTGATAAAAAATACGAAGCCTAAGGAGGATATCGAGGATTTGGAATGGAAGGATTTCTAGTAGATGTTTTTGGATAAATATTTTCCGCGCACCCTCCGGATTAAGATGGAAAGGGACTTCCTTTACCTCAAGCAAAAATTTGAAGAATCTGTTAGAACATATGAGGAAAAATTCACAAGGTTTGCATGATACGCTTATGGCCTTGTCGTTACCCCAGAAGGCAAAATTGACTGCTTCTTTGGTGGGTTGAAGCCTAGCCTACGGAAAGCATTAACAATCCGTGACTTCGACAGCTATGAGGAAATTGTTTGATGTGCTCTCAATGTCGAAATGGAGATCAGAGAATCACAGGGGTATCATGGGGATAAGAAGTATAAGGTGGACTTCAATGCTGGTGGTCCGATGGATAAATCCATTGGTGCTAAGAAGATCCGGCACCCCACTTGAAAAAAGTGTGGAAAGAACCACCCTAGAAATTGCCTTAAGGTGATGAGTAAATGCTTCAGGTGTGGAAGAGAAGGAAACTTAGCAGTTAACTGTCGGCATGAAAGACCCGCGACAGCGACAAAGGAGAGGAAAGCTCCAATCAAACCACAACGCATTGTTCAATGCTACAAATGAAAAGAATTGGGTAATTTTTCAAATTAGTTCCCTAATACAATGGTTTTCGGAGGCAACCAACAACCTCCAAGGCCGCAAGGAAGAGCTTTTTCCATCACTTCTTCCAGATTGAAACCCAAAAACAATGTGGTGACAGGTACAATAGTGATTCATTCAATAACAGCGAACATACTTTTTGATTCCTGTTTTATGCATTCTTTTATATCTTGAATGTTTAGTAGAACAATCCCAGCACCTATAAAAATCATGGAAGTGAAGATGTCGGTGAGTAAGGAAAATGGGGAAATCATTTCATCCCATGAATATAAGTCCTCCACTTTTTTAATATGTGGATTGCATTTCTCGGTGAACCTAATCATACTCCCTCTGGTGTAATTTGATGAAAATCATGGCATGGATTGGAATTCCTTATATAGAGCCAACATAAATTGCCGGGAGAGGGAAATCACACTGCATATGGAGAATCAACCCCTGATTCTTTACAAGTGTAAGGAAGAAGATGAATCTCCTTTAGCTCCTTCATCTCAAGCATTGATATTACTACCTTATGAGCATGCATATCTGGATCAGATGATTAAGTCCAATGAAGAAACCATCCTTGAAGAAATGATTTTTGTGAGGGAATTCACTGAAGTGTTTCTCGAGGAACTACCTGGTCTTCCTCCTAGAAGAGATGTTGAATTCTTAATTGAACTTATACCTAGGGTTTACCAATATCCAAGCCTCCATATAGAATGGCTTTTGTAGAGCTTGAAGAGATGAAGAAACAACTACAGGAGAATCTGGATAAAGGGTTTATACGCCCAAGTGCTTCACCATGGGTTGCACCAGTCCTCTTCGTCATGAAGAAGGATGGGTCAATGTGGCTTTGCATCGATTATCGTGAACTTAACAAAATCATGATAATGAAAAAATATCCTCTCCCAAGAATTGATGACTTGTTCGATCAGTTGCGTGGAGCACAATAATTCTCCAAGGTGGACATGTGGCCAGAATATTATCAAGTAAGTGTGAAGAAGGAAGATATCCCCAAGACTGCTTTTCACACAAGATACATGCACTATGAATTCATAGTAATGCATTTCGGACTCACTAATTCTCCAAAAATCGTCATGGACATAATTAGTAGAGTCTTTAGAGATTACCTAGACAAATATTTGGTATTCTTTATATATGATATTCTAATATACTCCAAAACCAAGGAGGATCATGAGGAGCATTTAAGAACCATACTGGAGACTCTGCGCAAGGAGAATCACTATGCAAAGTACATCAAGTGTGAGTTCTGGTTGAAGGAAGTCTAATTCTTGAGCCATATCATCACATGAAATGGGATATCTGTGGATTCCTCTAAAACAGATGCAATTGAGGGATGGATGAGGCCAACATCGGTAACGAATATCCGTAGCTTCTTGGGGTTAGCTGGATATTATTGATGATTTGTGAGGAATTTCTCACGATTGCCCAACCCTCTTGCCAAGATAACTCGAAAGGGAGTAAAGTTTACTTGGAGTGATGAATGTGAAGAATGCTTCAAGGAGTTTAAAAGGAGGCTTATCACTGCGCCCGTGCTCACTTTACCCACAAGTGGGAAACTATTTGTTGTTTTAAGTGATGCTTCAAAGAAGGACTTAGGATGTGTGTTGATGCAGAATGATAAAGTTATATAATATGCCTCATGGATGTTGAAAATCCCTGAGTGAAACTATCCAACACATGATTTGGAGTTGGCGGTGGTGATCATTGCCATGAAAATCTGGCGGCATTATCTCTGCGGAGAGATATTCGAGATATATACTGACCACAAGAGTCTTAAATATATATTCACATAGAAAGAGCTTAATATGCGCCAGAGAATATGGATAGAGCTCATCAAGGTTTATGACTGTTCAATCCATTACCACCCTTGTAAAGTGAACAAGGTGGCAGATGACCTAAGTAGAAAGGATCCAGCAATTCTTTCAATGATGAGAATTGAGAAGGATCCAATCTTCTTAGACTTGATGAAGATGGACATGGGAATCCTAGAGAAGGGAACATCATCAATCTTTTCACAAATGATTTCTCAACTACCACTTTTGGAAAGGGTAATGGATGCTCAAAAGGATGATGTGGGAATTCAAGAAAAAGTGGAAGCTATCAAAAATGGGAAATCTGTGGAGTTTAATGTTAATGAATTAGGAATTGTGCGGTTTGGGAAAATAATATGTGTTCCATCAAGTCTGGATCTGGAGAAGGATCTTTTGGATGATGCACATAGTTCAAATTTCTCTATTCACCCAGGGAGCACAAAGATGTATCAAGATCTCAGAGAAAATTTTTGGTGGGATAATATGAAGGAGATTGCTGAATATACATCAAAGTGACTAGTGTGCCAGCAAGTGAAGGAAGAGAGGCATATGTCTAAGGGGATGATGCAACCATTGCCCATACCAAAATGGAAATGGGAGAAAATCACCAAGGACTTTGTCACCAGACATTCGAGGACATCCAAAGGCAATAATGTGATCTGGGTTTTCGTGGATCGTCTTACAAAGACTGCACACTTCATTTCTATTCGGGATGATTTATCATTAGATCAACTAGAAAAGATATATATAAAGGAAGTGGTAAGGCTGCATGGAGTGACACTATATATTGTCTCTGACCGAGATCCAAGATTCACCTATATGTTTTGGAAGAGTCTTCAACATGCTCTGAATACTGAACTGAACATCTGTACGACCTATCATCCTCAAACTGATGGCCAATCTTAGAGGACTATCCAAACACTTGAGGATAAGTTGAGAGCATGCTCAATGGACTTTAAAGGAGGATAGGATCAACATCTTCCTCTAATTGAGTTGTCTTATAATAATAGTTTCCACTCGAGCTTCCAAATGGCACCATATGAAGCCCTGTATTGGAAAAGGTGCAGAACACCGGTATGTTGGGATGAGGTCGGTGAACATAAGCTACTTGGACCAGAAATGGTTGAGGAAATGGTGGAGAAGTTGAAAACCATTCAACATCATATCAAGGTAGACCAGAGTCGACAGAAGAGTTATGCATATAATCATCGACGAGACCTTGAGTTTATAGTTGGATACATGGTTTTTCTACACATATCTCCATGGAATAAGGTCATGAGGTTTGGAAAGAAAGGGAAGTTAAGTCCAAGGTACATTGGCCCCTTCGAGATTCTTGATCGCGTTGGGGATGTGGCCTATCGACTAACACTTACACCTACGATGTCCAAAGTACATGATATCATTCATGTATCCCCCTTAAAGAAGTACATACCGGACCCTTCCCATGTACTCTCTTTTGAGGTGGTACAATTGGAAGATGCTCTTTATTATGAGGAGAAACCAGTGAAGATATTAGATTGTAGAGAACAAGTTCTACGAAATAAGACTATGCCCCTCATAAAGGTGTTGTGGAGAAACCACAAGTTTGAAGAAGCGACATAGGAATCGGAGGAAATCATGAAGGTGAGTTACCCACATATGTTTTAGTGTGGGAAAAGAAAAATTTCGAGGGAGAAATTTCTTAAGGGGGGAATATTGTAACGACCCAAAGTTTCATTAATGGAAATCCCTCTTGATCTAAATAAATGTCTCTTTACGTTTATATAAAATCACAACTTGTTTGGTTTTATGATAAGAATTTTGACGGTTTCTAATATAGCCATTGAACATTGAACACATGATTAGTATAAATATAGGACTTTAATAAATCCAAATTTACTCAGACAAAGGAAGTGATGGCCTCATCCAGTAGAATTTCCCCATACGAAGCCCATTTTTCAGACCTCGGAAAAGAGGTGGCATCCTTGGGCTTCGCTCTTGACCAAGCCCAAGCTGAGCTTCATCATGTCAAGCTCGAATGAGACCGTCTATGGAAGAAGTGGAAGTTGATAGAAATTAACACTCGAGCGATGTTATCTGAGCCACCCCACGAGTCTATCACCATCACAAACCATACGCTTAGGATTTATGTGGATGTTTTAAGGGGTTATGTAACAAATTAATATTACTATGTTCATGTACATTATTTTTTGTATATAATAATGAATATACTTTTTTTTCATTATTGATACATTGTAAATAGTTTTTAAAGTATAAATAATGTTTTTAGTTATTATGTAATTAAGAATTATATTTTATTAAATTAAGGTATTTTTGAATTAAATAATTTTTTAATAAAATATTATTATTATTATCAAATTAATTTTTATTAAATATAAATGATCATATAATTTTATGAATGCAATTGTAATTTTTTTTAATGTTTGAAAGCCATTTCTTTCAAAACCCGTGAATTTTCGATAAATGTCGGTTTCTATTTTAAAAGATAAAATTAACATATATGGAAAAGTATTTCGATAAAATAAATGTTTTTTCTGGAATCAGGACGTCGAAATTATCCAATGGTGAATTTTTCATAATTTTTTGAGACAGTCAAATTTTTGGGTAAAATTTAAATACTGTTTAAATATATAATGTGTTTTATGACATCATAATGAAACAATAGTGATGTAATAAAATACTATAATCATTATGTTCGGCCAATATATGTTTTACCATTAAAATAATTTTATTTTGGGTTTGTTTGACTTACTTTTCAAATCATTAATGGACCCCTCATGACTTATTAAACACCTCGTATTTTTAAATTAATTTCCATGGGATTATGAATCACCTCCACATAATCAACCTTATTATTTTAAGAAGTTCGTACTTTGGCCTTGTAAAATATATTTTTCCTCTTCCCTATTCTAAAAACCATGGTATGGTTTGTGGTTTGGATTAATTTAATGCAAGGGGACCCCGTCCTAAATAATAAAGAATTCCCTCACCTTTCCTATATAAACCAATCAAAGCTCCCAATTCCTCCTCAATAAAAGCCTTTGGAGTTCATCCAAACTATGCCCTACTCTCTCTAGAATCCTCCCAAGGTTCCCCAAGCGCCCAATAAGCCTCTCACAGGCCTCTCTCTAGCCATTGGAACCACAATTCCAAGTAAGGGTTTTTTCTTCCTTTCTCATTTTTGTCCAATTTTCTTCATATTGTTATGCCCTTTTAATTTCAATTATAAAGGATGGGGTATGGTTTCGTACCTCCCCCATTCTGCCCTATTATTTTTTGAATGATGGGAGACCCATTTCTCTCTCATTAAATGCCTCCCTTATACACCCGTTACTATGCCGAAATTCCGAAAGGAACTTCTCTCTCCTCTTTTACATTAAAGAAATACTTTTGTATCATGAATCTAAATTACATTACAATTGTTTGGACATGTATCGATATGACCCCCTTACTGTCCATTTCATGTAAATATGATGAGACACCCCTTTATCTCTCATCAACCAAATTATGATTTCTTATGTCACGCTGTTACACTGCGGAAATTGCACCGATTTTCTAAGCCAATGCCATTGTGTTGTGAATACCATGCCCATTTTTCCATCAAGGGTATTCACCTATATACACATTTAATTATTGATTATAAAGTTTCATGTATGAATTCCACTTTACTTTATAGTGGAATAAATTATTATGTTTTATGAATAAATGTTTTTTGATCCATGTGGCACACTCATGCATGAAATGAAATGTTTAATAAGGGTGCGCCCTTTTAGCTCTCCAATGCATTTGGTAATGTATAGTATCATGATATGTAATTTGAAATGTGTGTGGAATCATACAAATACAAGTGCAATGGGGGTTTAGTTGTGCTTTATGTGCAATGTGGATTTACACATGCTCCATTTGCAATGAGCCTTGGCTCATGCTAATTCCATGTTAAGTGTTGTTGCCACATTTCCATGTTATGATTATCATGCTTAATCATGGCTTTATGTTCATGTTTCTCTTATTCTTTATTGATATTCCTATTGACTAACATGTATTTTACTACTCATTTTATTCCATGTGTACTCCCTTACTAGGCTTTATATCTCACTCTTTTCTTATGCAAGTCTTCAGGTTATCCAATGCAATGCTAAGTATGAGGTAATGTAGTGGACATGTAAATGAATTTTTCAATAAAGAAGTTGTATTTAATGTTTTAGGTTTTTATGTAGTGATCCTAATCCTCAAATACACTATACCTCTCGATCTTCCATGTTGTATCAAGTTAATAGTTTATGTAATAAATCATGTTTATGTTTGAAATAAAAGCAGGGTTGTCATAATCCTCCTCAAGTGTAAGCCCCAATCTAAATTTATTTTGATTTGGGCCTCCTTCTAAGGAATAAACCCCAATTATAAGTCCCCTTATCCTGGGAATCCTTATCAGGAGTAAGCCCCATTCATAGTTTCCTTTAACCTTGGGCCTCCTTCTCCGGATTAAGCCCCAGGTTATAAGTTCCATTTAATTGGGAATCCTCCTCAGGAGTAGGCCGAAATATTAATTTTTTTTTTGATTTGGGCCTCCTTATCAGGAATAAACCCCCATCATAAGTACCTTTTAATTTAGGCCCCCTTAACAGGAGTAAGCCCTATGTTAAAACTCCAAATCTCCATAAAGTACAAATACTTTTATGCACCCTTCTCGTAGGATTTTTTTTCTAAATAAAGTCCTGGTCTGCATCTACTTGGGCAGTCATACATACATAAGCCCCACGTCAATTCTCATGACTACATATTTCATGGGGCCATCATCAAGTTTACTAATACCTCTTGTTTCTCACACTGAGCATGACTCGTGTGAGCTTAGAGTCTTAAAGTAATAATGAAATCTCTTTTTGGGCCATTAACCATGCATAAACCCCATATTTCATTACCCAAATTACATGGACTTTGATCTCTTCCTTAAAAGTAGAGTACGTATGAAGCATTTATAAGGTTCAATCCCATATTTCATTAATTATTTTCCATCCCATATGACGTTAAACTATATCCTTCTTTTCAAACTGCATGGGTTCTGATTCCTTTTTTTTAAACAAGGATACGTAGGTAACTCATCTATGGGTACGATCCCAATCTGAAATAATCTCTGTCTTTCTGAATGATAAAAAATATCAAGTGACCCAATGAGTGGATTTACAACCAGTATGGTCATCATAATGACCAACAGATTTCTATATAATGTAGTGATGGATACCATTGAATAAGTATATACAATACATACTGATGATTATCCATTGATGAAGAACATCAAATATATATAAGAGATTCTCTAAATTACATACATATTAATAATTGAATTCAAAATCTAATGGAAAACTCATTTTTATACTTGGTAAATTAATATGGATTCATGAACATAACTTAAATCCATTAGAGAGTCCCAGAGTAGGCAATAATTCCCCCAAAATAGGTGTGATGATCCTGACCTCCCATCCTCTCGAATAGTGAAAAATGTATGTATACTCCCCTTCCAATTGCTGATGTCACCAAGCACATTCTTATAATGGTGAAAGAGCAGAATTGAATCTCTACCCATATTCTGGATACTTGTCAGAATATTATAACAAATTTATAAAAATAATAGGGAAAGAAATATAAATATATCCCTATCAGTGGTGTGACTCATCAATATGTCACTTCAGAGTACATACACACTTCTGTTCTAGTCCAGGAGGGTCATGAGGCATACTCCCCCATGTAATATAGATAATCAAGTCGGGCACATATACTCGATTTAAATGGAGATAATCAGCATAACCTAACCAATTCTCTTGAGTAGGCACATAAACCTTCCCATAATAACCACTTTCATCAAAAAGTGGTTTTCAAAGTGAGTAAGAAGGCGAACAAGAAAAATACCGATCCAATAAAGTTAAAAAAAATCAAGAGCCAATTTTCAATAAGGCCTTGCTCAATGTTGGAGTTCGTGAAGCCCTTTGGCAACGGACTGTTTCCACTCATCATTCTACCTTCTCATTTCCAGACTCCGGAAGTAACAACAATAATTTTGAAGATCTTCATCATACAATTCCTCATGAAGGATTGCTTCATGAGAATTCTGTCAATCTTGAAGTATCATCTTCAGATGAGATCCATGATAACCCTTTGTGTGGACAGAAGACCAAGGAGAAAGAGGTTAATCTTTTGTTTTAACCCACCATGGTGGTATTCCCCATGATGATGAATTTAGCTGCGAAAGTCCTCTTCGCAGTAGTGATTCGCATTTCCTAGAAAATTCTTCAATGGAAAATGAAGTGATGATAAATCCCTCTTATCATGAGGAACTTGAAAATGCGAAACAGTCATGTCTGATGTCTTACCTCTAGCAGGTGAAATAATTTCTCAATAAGAAGATTACCCGAGGTGTAGGTCATTCTACGAACCACCCCTGGGACATTCATCTTCTAATTTTACAATTGAATACTCTACCAATCTTGTTTAATATAATGAATCAATAAAAAAGCACCAGCACTGGTCCAATCAGGTAGAAGAATCTTCAGCAAATGAAAAAGTGGAATTTCTGAATTTGAGAAAATAACTGGAGAAAGGTGAAATACCATTCATGTTTTGGCTTTTGGCTTACTCTTAGTATGATATTCTAGAAATGTTGATAGAAGATTGTATTCACGATATTCGTCTCAATATATGGAAAACTCCTTGTCACTAAAAAGAGAAAATATTATCCTATGATGAATATAAAAATCATGTTAAGGTTATAGAAGGGTTGCAATGTCAAATTGAATTGACAACTCTCTCAGTTTCCGAACATCCAATAGTTGAAAAGCAGTATAGATCCCATCAGCGTTCATGCCTTGGCACATTACAAAGGATGCCCCAGTTAATTACTATTGACCCATCTGGTATTCATATCCTAGGACGGGGTGTTCATGGAGCATTTCATTTCACTATGCTATCAATTCAACAAATCCGGCCAAATGTGGTCTCATACAATGTTATTGCCTATGGCTGGCCACATCTAACAGGTTTTTTGTGTAATCAAAGACTTTCTCACGAACAAGACTCAAATAGTTATTCCCAATATCAGGAATATAATGAATAAGTTTTCGAATTACTCTTGCTTCAAAAAAATGAGAATATCGAAAAAGATTCTCACTTAGAGAATGTTCATCATCAGGTGATAGATGTGTCAGAAACAATCCAATTCTCATCTGAGCCATGTGATTTGAGTGGATGTAGGATAATGCATCTGGCCAATTTCTGGACTACGATCCGCAAAATTAGGAGTGATTTTAAGAATGTTTCAGATATAGGAGCTTAAGAAAAACCTTCGCTTTCTAGGATGGGGACTCTTTTAATCCAACCCTTGGGATCAATAGATTGGATTCGAGGAGTTGATTAGGAAAAACAGAAACAACTCCAATCCACTGAACTGGGAACTTTTACAAAATCTCAGTGTCTTCCTCAGTGAATGTCAGTCTTCTCTCGATTAAGGAAGAATCCACAAGATAAATATTGAGCCGAATTATCATGATATTCCCTCCAAATTATGTTTCAACAAGAAGTTTCTGAGGGATGAACAACAAAAGGCAATGTCTCATAAAATACATTGAAGAATACAGTATCGCATAAGCACTAACAGAAGGGCTGCAATGCGTTATGCATCGATAAATTTCATCAATTCCATTGTCACTAATCCCCCAGAACATGGGCTCACACAAAGGAATCAGATGAAGATGTTTTTGTTCAAGATGTTTTACACACAAAAACGAATAAAGGAGTTGTATGTAACAGATGACATAGAGGTTCCATGGGGTAAGACGTTCCTTCGGGAAATGCACTTCCATACTCTAGAAAGGTACATGCCATGTAAAAGGGTAAAAGTCAAGTTACATTCCACCCTACCTCTAGAGAAGGACAATCAATATCATTAAGGGAAAGGCTCACACAGAAAAAAGAAAAACTAAATGAGTTAAGGTGGTTAAATACAGAACTATTTCAAGGTAGTCGTCCTTCTAAGCATGCTGAAGTTAATCAATCAAGGGAATTTGGTGCAGCTACTAGGATGGATCAATAATATGTCCATTTACATATACACCGTCACATGTCCAATCCTCTGGGTCATAGGTGACAACAACCGACAATACTACCATTAGAGGCAGTACCATACACCACACCAGCCCAAACTCCAGTTATTGCACCTGCTCAGGTCCAAGCTCAAACAGATTTTTCTCAAAAATTAATGACTCCCATTGAGTCATTAAAAACTCGGTTGGAATCTACGGAAGTAAATCATGCTCATGTTCAACAAAAAAATATATCTTACCCTAAATTAGTTGATGCAACCCCTCCCCCATCAAATTTTGAAAATACCACATTCACAATTTTTAATGGTTCGGGAGATCCAGAACAACACATAAAACATTTTGTTTGATTTTGTGATCTTATTATGGGAACTACTCATCAAAAAGTAGAAATTAAGCTTAGGTGTTTTGCGCAGTCATTACAAGGACTTGCTTTTGTCTGGTATACAAGTTTGCAATCTCAGACAATTACTGGGTGGTAATATCTCCATCAACGATTTATTCTTCAATTTAGCTTAACATTGAAAAAGACGAATGTTTTTGGTCTTACCAATTATAAGAAAAGGAAAAATGCATGATTTTAAGTTTTCATTGCTCGCTGGAAGGGATTAACATATTCCTTAATTTCAGCACACCATCAAGAAGAGTTGCTGCCAATCTATGTGCCATATTTGTGTGATTAATTACTCACACCGTTGATACCTGTGAAATAAACAGGTGGGTATCGAGACCTTACTTCAAACACTATACGGATAGATGATTCTCTTTCAATGACTAAGGCTAGAACTCGTGTAATTCCATCAGTTCCAAGAAGAACAATAGGGAAAGCAAAAACTACTATAGTTAAACTTAAAAAATCACCTGTACCTGCTTCCACTTCAAAACCTTCATCATTACGAAGGGCTCCACCTTCTAAGCATCAACAACAATGACCGACTTGTAATGATGCTTAATGATATCGATGGCGGAAATAGTTTGAATATTTGATGAACAATATTTAATCTTTACAAAATGAACAAGTTTCTGGATAATTCATCTTGACTCTGGAAAACAATCTTGTTTAGTTTCCAAGGCCAAAAAGGCCAAAGAAGGAAGGAGATAAAGACCTCCCCAACTATTTCCCATTTCATCAGATGTTGGCGCATCCCATTCAAGAGTGTTTTGACTTAAAAGACCTCCTAAAAATGTTGGTGGACACTAGACAAGTAAAATTGAATGGTTCATCATCCTAGTTAGTATGTGTTACTCCTACTGATCCAGAGGAAGAAGAAGATTGACATGAAGTCAAAAGAAAAAATACATAAAAATAAGATGATTGTATGGTTAGGAAAATGATCATCCGAACTCATGCCCTTTTTCAGAAACAATTGAATAAACCAATTCTGTCTTCTCCTATGTCTACGGTAGAAAAACCCCCTTCCTCATAAGGAAAATACTCAATGAAGTGGCATAATTTGGAGAAAGAAGTGTAGTCAGATAAATATGTGCTCGTGTCAATGCTTAAGTTGTCTTTGACTCAGGAAGATTTTATGACGTCTGCTTCAAAAGCACTGGCACCGCCCCATCAAACGACATGACCAGAATTGGTTCATCAGGCAGAATCATTGTTAGATGAAGATATGAAATTTGGTTCTGTTAACATGATTCATTTAACAGTTTCCTATGAAAATTATGGTTTTTATTATGATGAGACTAAGTTCCCTATATCTAATAGAGGAATTAGAGGAATTGAAAGAGGTCTATGATACTTGGGAAGAGGTGGATATTCCAGAAGCCACTATTTTAACTCTACCCCTTCTAGAACTATATATGCAACAGAAACTCGTGGCAAAGCCCTTTAGTAGGCTCAACATGAAATGGAACATTCTTCCACACATGGTAGATTCAGTCCTGACATAGTTATTTAGGATGACCAGTTAGAGGTCACAACTTCATCCTCTAAAAAAATAGATAGACCTAGTCGGACTAATCTACCGAAGCCAGGAGTGTTTCTAATTCCTAACCCGATACGTGATGCATCTACTGCCAAAGAATCTACTTCCAAGGGAACTGCAAAACCACAATTGCATGATGGGAAACATAGACATTTGGACCAAAGTATGATTTCTTGAAACATTTGGCCCATGTACCAGCCAAGTTATCAGTTATGGATGCCTTGAATCTATGAAAAGATATTTAGGTGGAACTTATTGAGGCTTTGTCAAGTCCTCAAGAATTTGAAATGGAAATTGCTGCAGTTGAGGTCTACCATATAGAGAATGATTCTACAGAATTTCACGTAGTGATATCTTTTACAGATGAAGATTAAGATGATGTTGTACATGGACATATAAGACCTTTGTATCTATCTGGCATAGTCAATGACAAAAACATCGGACGAACTTTCATTGATAATGGATTAGGGGTCAACCTCATTCCTACTCATAAACTTCATCGATTAGGCATCACTGAATATGATTTATCTACTTATAATTTGATGTTTCAAGGATATGATAAGAATGAACAAGAACCATTGGGCGAAATTACACTCAGAATTCAGTTTGGGGACCTTGGTTCTAATTCAGATTTCATGTTTGTTCATCAGGATACAACATTCACCATTTTTCATAGAATTCCATGGCTAAATCAACATGCATCCATACATTCGTCATACCATAAATGTCTCAAATATTGTTTCAATGGTCAAAATGGGACATTTTATGGTGACAAGGACCCATTAAAAACATGTGAATCTCAATACATTGATGAATAATTTTATCAAATGGAGGGAAAGGAAAAATCCACGACAAAGACAGTCACCAAAATTATTGATCCAAATGGTTTGGAAAAGATTCTAGTAAACCCATTAATACATGTGAGTACAGATAATGTGTTTCCTATCCGTCAAATTGATAAGAGAGACCTAAATCCAAACACTCTTATGGAAACTTCCATAATGTCAATTACGGAATCAAGCCATAAAGCATGGGAGAAATTGTTGATTCACTAAGCAATGATGAAATATTAGATTGAAATGTCTTCATTTCATCCACTGAAATCCATCAATTCTATACTTCATAAACTAGGTTAGATGAAGTTATAGCAATGTCATAGGAAAATAATGATGTCGATTCCCAATCCATCATCTCCTCTTTATCATCCCAAGAAGACCCTTGATCATCAATAGGGTCAAAAATGGAAGCCTCTTATCCAAGATGTTCAAATTTTATCATCTCCCCTAACCATGGAAATTCTTCTTTTTCATCTACTATGAAATTATAAATAGATGAAGTAACATATATTGAAGAGTAAGAGGAAGATCTTAGGGATGCTCCTACATCATTTGATGGGGGTATCTCCACTACTATGGATGAACTCAGAGAAATAATTCTGGGTACAAAAGAAGATCTACACCACACTTTAATTAGTGCGGCCATGAATCTTGAAGAGAAACAAAAGTATACTTCATTTCTAATGAAAAATCAAGAAGTATTGGCTTGGAATTATACAGTAATGCTAGGTCTTGATCGCAATATTTCCACTCATCATATGGGTTTTCCCGAAGAACATCGAGGATTCAAGAAACAATAAAAAGATCACACCAAACTTATGCCTCCAAAATTGAAGCTGATGTTAATAAGATTATCAATTCTATCATCATCAGAGTAGTTAAATATCACAAATGAATGGCTAATATTGACACTGTGAAAAAAAAGAATGGACAAATTAGAGTTTGGATGACTTTAGAGATCATAATTGTCATTTTCCCAAGGATGATTTTCTAGTTCGGATCACATAACTCTTAATTTATGCAACACCGAGCTACGAATCTCTTTCATTCATGGATGGCTACTATGGGTATAATCAAATATGAATTTCCCCAAAAGATGAAGATTCTACAACATTCAAATCACCTCAAGGTGTGTTTGGATATCTAATAATTCCCTTTGGCCTAAAGAATGAATGTGCAATGTATCAACGTGCCATGAACCATATCTTCAAACCATTTTTAAGGAAATTTGTTGAATGTTATGTGTATGATTTTTTGGTTAAATCTATGCAACGTTTTGATCACTTGGTAAATCTGGAAATCATATTCAATAAACTTCGACAACACAATTTGAAGATGAACCCCTTAAAATGTGCTTTCAGGGTAACCTTTGGAAGATTTCATGGCATTGTTGTAAGCCATCATGGTATCGAAGTTGATCTTGATAAGTCATAATAAATCCTTGACACGTCACCACTTAGAAATTTAAATGAATTAAGGATACTTCAAGGACACTTGGCCTATATTCTACGTTTCATTGCTGATTTGGTAGGCATGTGTTTACCAATCATCAAATTAATGAAGAAGGGAGTCACCTACTAGTGGACTGAAGAATATCAAGATGAATCTGACATCTTCATGAAATATCTCTTGAGTCCACCCATATTAATTCTACCTGTTGAAGGGAGACCACTT
The DNA here is from genome assembly GCA_963277665.1 of Viscum album. Classification (NCBI taxonomy): domain Eukaryota; kingdom Viridiplantae; phylum Streptophyta; class Magnoliopsida; order Santalales; family Viscaceae; genus Viscum; species Viscum album. Next base: position 1,196,125,350 of record OY728155.1, on the reverse strand, counting down.
ATTCTCTATGTGAAATCTTTAGAGAAATCACTGGGTTCCTTCCTTTCCCAAAAGAATGATTTTAGGAATGAAAACAGTCTTTACTCTCTTTGTCAGACTATGCTTGAAGCAGAAAATTGATATTAAAGTATTGAAAAGTTCATCCTAGAATTAATATTTACAGTTCAGAAATTTTTACACTACCTGTAACATCATGAGGTCCAATTTGTATCTCGTAATAACCAACTCAAATTTATCCTTAGTCATCCAATGCTTACAAGACGTCTGGAAAGGTGGGCAGTTATTTTGAAATAGTTTGATATCCAGTACATGTCTCAAAAGTCAATAAAGGTCCAAGCTATGGATGATTTCCTTACAGAATACCCATCTATAGAAGATACACCATTAAATACTAAACTTCTTTATGAGGAAGTATTCTCTATTCGAGATAATCCTCAAACATGGGAAATGTACTTTCATGGTGCCTCCAGAAGTCCAACAGCGACAAAATGGAAGATCCTAAATTCAAAAATTTTGGGTTTGGAATCATGAATATTTCCCCAGAAAAGGCAGTGATACCCTATTCTTTCTTATTGTTTGGAGGCGATACAAACAATGAAGTAGAATATCAATCTCTCATCGTCAGCTTGGAATTGGCACTTTTGGCACAGGTAAATCACTTGAAGGTAAAAGGTGATTCAAATTTGGTAATCAAATTAATCAATGGGGATTATAAAATCATAAAAGAAAGAGTTAATCCCTTTGTGTGATTACGTCAGAGAGTAAATGGCGGAATTTCTCTCCGAACTGACATTTTTTATGTCCTATGATCACAAAATGCCCAAGATGAGGCATTGGATAATTTACCCACAGCCCTGACAGATCCAAACTAGGACGAAACAATTATCAATATTTCCAACTATCGTGTAGATTCACCTCTTTTTTTCAAATTAGAATGGAGGAAATCAATGAAATCGATCCCATTTTTGAACCATATGGTCATACTATAGGATGGATGACATCTATCAGGGAATTCCTTAAAAATGGAACACTCCCACCTGATAGAGCCGGGAAAGAACATGTCTGGTGACATGTGTTCAATTTTACTCTCTATAATATCCCATATCACAAAAAAACTTTCTACAAGCGATATTTTAATGGAATTCTCTAAAGATGTATTGATTGTGATGAAAAAATGGCTATCATGCATGAAGTACATGTAGGAGTTTGTGGTGGCCAGCAGTCTGGACATAGACCTTCCGGTCAAATTTGAAGGTTTTGATACTTCTGAACATTAATGGTTCAAGATTGTGTTGATTTCAATAAAAATTGTCATTCATCCCAAATATGGGCCAACATCATTCATCATCTTGCAGAGATGCTTCACACGGATAAATAATACTTCCCATTTGCTACATGGGGAATAGATGTAGTAGTACCTTATCCACTGACTAAAGATAATCAGTTTAAGTATATTCTTACTGCTACTGACTTCTTTTCCAAATGGGCAGAGGAAATACCTCTCAAAGAATTAAGTTCTAAAAGAATTGTTAGCTTTGTAATTCTAACAACATTACCAAATTTGGTGTTCCTCAAACCATATTGACGGATAACGGCACCAACTTTTGTTCATCCGATGTAAGAAAATTTTATTAAGAATACCATATCAGATCCAACCATTCATCTTGGTATCATTCAGTGTCCAATGTTCATGTAGTGGCTTTCAATAAGATTCTTTCAAACATAAATCAAAAGATGGTTGATAACAATTAGAATTCATGGCCTGATAAACATTTTAATACTCTATGGGAATATAACACTACCATCCGCACTGCTACATGATCAACTCCGTATTCATCGGTCTATGAAACAGAAGCAATCATGCCTATTGAAGTCCATTTACCTTCGTTCATTCAATCCAGGAGAATTGGTATTTGTTCTCAGAACCAAAATGATACTGGGAAAGAAGCCGCCAAAGATTGAGCCAAAGTGGGAAGGACCTTACTCCATACATTGGTTCTACTCCAATGAATCTTATTCATCAAACTCAATGGATGTAGAACCCATTACAACTCCAAATAATGAAATATTCTTGAATAAGTATTTTTTGTAACACAAATACACTCTTTTTTCCTTTCTACAAGACATTAAACTTCATCTCACTTCTATCATCCAACATGATGTTAAATTGTGCATCGTCCGAGCTGCAAGATGTTAAACTACCAAGCCACCCAAGTCCATGACACATGACATTAAACTGTGATCGCAGCTTGCACAATTGTCTTTTAAAATCTCTTTCCATGTTTTCCCCAAGAAGATAATCATGCATAATCCCTAGACCATCCTTTATTATCAAACATTTTGTGACATGATTGTTAGGTCTGTTGCTGCTTCTTGTTTCTCACACCTAGCTTGATTCACGTGATCTTAGATTATGATTTGACCATGAAACCTTCTCTAGGCCGCTCACAATGGTTTAGTCCCAACATCATCTCCGGGTCGCTGTCCTTAGGTACACCTTGATCACCTAATACCTCTCAATTGAACTACACTAGCATTGATCCTTGCCTCCTAGGCCGGGAACGCAGGCAAAATCTTGATCTTCAAGCTCGAAACCAATTTCTTCACATTGATTCACCTTCATCTCATACGATGTTGATCCGTGAAACCCCCTTCAACCATCTTATTCATATTGGTTCACATTCATCCTATATACTGTTAAACTGTGTATGTCTCATCGTCCTAGTTATATGATGTTAAACTACACAGTTCACCATTGTCCTTGCTGTAGTAAATTAAAATGCATAGAACTGGTCCATGCATATGTCCTTAAAATATTTTTCACTTTTGTCAAGTATGAAAATAAACTACATTAATCTCTAATACCGTCACTAGAGAGGATTTATCATTGACATGGTCTCCATCCATGTCATGTTTAAAGAATTACGTATGGCTTGATTCTCATCCTTATGAGATACATAGTGACAACCATGTCTTTAATCCTGGGTCCATCCCTAACTGTAATAAATTCTTCGTTACCCCTCATTTGTACAAACCAAATCTGTACAAAGGGTATTTCAATAATTATGTACAACTTGATTCCCATCCTTATAGGATACATAGGAACACTCGAGCATTCCTTGAGTACAACCCCAAGCCTTTGGGCCTAACCCCAAACTCCACTTTTTTTCCCTTGATAGAAAAGTCCCCTTGGGATCACATGGTGTGATATGGAACAACCTGGTCTTTATTCACATCTGGTTTATAAAAAATGCACGATGTGTCTCCCTCACTATTGTCTAAGCTTTATGACCATAAACTAATATCTTCCAGACTATCGTTTAGTATGATGTTAAACTATATTTCAAGAACTACGTGTGGCTTGATTCTCATCCTAATGAGATACGTAGTGACATCTAGAATATCAATTCAAGATCCCGCTGCAACATCATAAAAATAATAATCATGATCTCCATAACCATTTTCATATCTTCTAGTCTCAAAATGTCTGATATATAAGAGTTCTTTTTCCCGACTATGCAGCACATGCCCTTAGGTGGCCTTGCATAAGTTGTCTACATAATGAACCTGTAAGCCAAAAGATTCTAGTATTTGACTATGCAAATTATACTCTAGTCGGCCCTACATAATTCAACCCCCTTGATGGGTTTGTCAAGTATTGGTAACTTCATTTTTAGTAGAAACCATTTTTTCCCTATTAGTCATAACGACTATATGTAGGGATCTTGAAAAAAAATAATTTTTTTCCATACTTAAAATATTTGTTCCATACTCTTCATCATGATCTGAAAATATTAGGTCGTATAATGTTTCTATCTCTGATTTTAATCATATGATTTAAAACCACAGATACATTTTTTCCTACATTTTGGCCAGACCATTGTAGAAGTTACATTCCTCCAATTCTTTGACAATTCTAATTGAAAATATCCTCTCCATATTCAAGTACCTATGTCCATAAAGAAGGCCATACTTTGGAAAATTTTATTCTTTATAAAACTTTCTTTCGATTTTAGAAATACAAAGTCATATTTCTGAGAGTCCTTTTTCCCGACTATGCTGAATGTGCCCTTGGATGGCCTTGCATAAGCTGTCTACATAACAGACCTGTCAGCCAAAAGGTGATATTATTTGACTATGCAACTTATGACCTAGATGTCCCGGTATATTTCATCACCCATAACAGTTTTGTCAAGTACTGGTAACTTCATTCTTTGGAAAGACTTCCTTTGATGCCTTTTAGCTCTTTTCCCATGTAATTCCTTAGATTCAAAATTTCTCAAGTCACATTTTACAATTTCCCCCCTCCATACTTGAATATGGTAATATGTTTCCAAACAAATTATCAAGAATTGAGTCAATATCATCCATTACGTCAAAGCTATTCGACCTTAAATATTTTCCTTTTTATAGTTCAACATCCATGACTTTAAACTAACAATAACAAAAGACATGGTACTCATTAAATTGGGATCCTATAAAGGGTACACTAAACAAAAGTTGAGTCCTAGCTCACTAAATATACATTTTGTATGATTTAGGGAATATTGAGCAATTACATGATAATGTTTGTGGGGTTTGTTTATATAACTCTAGTAAAAATAAAACTATAAAGGTATAGATGATTGAAAATGAAATGTTTTTTTTGATGAACAATATTAGAAGAACATACATAGACTAGAGTCTCTTCTCTTATTTTCCGAAATTACAAAAGACTTTCAACATGATTTTGAATCTGTTTCATAGCATCCCGAGCTTCATCAGAAGCCATGTGATGTTCATTTAACCGACCATCTTCACTCTCTTTATCTTGGTTATGAAATTATTTTGCATCTTTGATGGCTTTTATAGCTTCCACTTGGACTTTTTCCAATGAATTATGTTGCTGGTCAAGCTCCCTAGTAACAACATATAGCTCCTGCTAAAGGTGAAATTGCTGGACAATTTTCTCCATGATATTTTTCTTCTATTCCTTCAGCTTTTTAGCATGATCATCCTCAGCTCAGGACACTATAGCATGAAATTCAATGGTATTGATTAGCAATCTAGCTCTGATCAGGTCCCGACGACACTTTTTCTCTTGCTCCCCCCTTCGAATGACTTATTTTACTACGACATGGATTTCTTGATATCCAAAACTGCCAAGTCCCAGCATGATGAACATGGATGAGAGTCTTGGAATTTTAAAAGGAAGATCTTCAAGAGGAACCTCAGATATTATCTTCCATATATTTTTCCATGCCTTGCGACATGTGAATTGGAGTGCATTCTACACCTCTGGGTCTGATTTAGTTTCGTTATCTCAGGGAGGAACATAGTCTGGGATTAATGCACTTAAGTAAGTGCCATATTATTCTCCTTCCCCGGCCCTAGATGCTTCACCTTCTTCTACAGCATGGTATGAGGTCACGGCATCACCTGCAGAACTATCCATTGACGTTGACAACCTTTTTTGGTCAATTGTTTGTATGGTTACTTTCAAAGGATGGTAAAAGTTAATTGATTGTATTGTTGGTTAATTAAGTAAAAAAATATCATCATCTTTTACCTAATAGTATATCAGACACTTGTGAAGACTCATCGACATATTTCCTAGCTTCAACAGGATTTTCAGGATGTGTTTCAGGAGAGTCTGCCGTGTTATGTTCCTCCTGAACCAGTGTTTCTGCAATAATAGGGTTGACATATACACCCCTTTCAATCGTTGTTAGTTTAACAATTTCTTTAGATGGAACTGTACATTTTTAACCAAATAGGGTTAGAAGTGTAATCATGAGAATATTAAAAAGACAAATGTTGAAACTCATGTCTAGTTGATTCTATAAATAGATCTCCAAAATCATCTAAATAATATTGTAATTTCACATGATCTAAAATTTCTTCAAAGGAAATGCCATGTTTCACCATTTTATCCAATGATGTCCCAAATCACAGGTTAGTCTAACCAATGGGAGAAATCGGTATGTCTTTTTTGAGACATTCATCTGGCAATCTATGACCCCAGATTGCTTCTTCAGAGAGTCTTGTGGGGTCAGCTTCGGCGGTTGCCAAATGTTCTGGTGCATGTGTTGAACCTGAAACATCACAAAATGGATGTCATTTGTTGTCTCAATTGAGGTTCTATGATGTTTTGTTAATTTACCAGAATTATTTTCTCTCCTGTATTAGAAATATGAGAGGTGTTGGAAACAGATGCTGGTTCATTTTCTCTTAGTATTTCTTCAGGAACGACCATTTGAGCAGGAACTTGTGGCCGTTCTCTAACATTTTCAGTTGTACTCTGAGGATGGTCAGTCATTTCCCTTAAAGGGGATACTGAAGAAGAACCTATAATCCTAATAAGTTTGAGCATGTTATCATATGTTATGATTCATGACTACCCAAAAGACTTACCACTACCGATAAAGCGTTTGACTGTGGTCTTCTCTCTTTGATGAGTTGGGTTCTTGGACTTTTTGGGTGGACTAGTGTCATAATATACAAAAAAGGTATCAGAGATTATGACACCATTTCTAACTCTTCATCCATGGCTTGCTATCCTGGATATACCTCACCTGGCTCACGAGGAGATTCAGTGTCTCCAAAAGCGGTGCCACCAGGGCTATACCGTGGCAAAGGGATTTCAATGTTTCTTTCCATTACAAGATGTAGGATGAATAATATTGTTTCCTTATATGAAAAAGCTTTGATTAAATTCAAATTGAAAAAAATAGAAATATGATAAAAAGGAAAACATATATCTTCAGGAGCCACATAGGCACGCCACTCTTCATCTAATGAAGGACCAATCCCCTTAGTGGTACCACTGTCCATCATTTCCTTCACCCGTATAGTGACAAGAACTGACTTATCTGTGGAATATCAGATAATTTCCAGTGCTTTGATGTAATAACTCACTTCATTAGGGTTTTCCTCAAAATGGATATCAGTGGAAGCCCAAATATTCCCCACTCTAAGGATATGCAGCCCTTCAAATATGTCCATCTAGGCAGTTTCATCATCACAGTATAAACTCCACCATGTTCGGAAAACCTCTTGTCGTAAATATTCACAATGTGTACCAGACGTCTGTGATGAGGGTCCTACAATCTGGGACTTTAACTTCTTCCCAACTCCTACAATCACTGATAAAGGATATGAAAATGAAACTTTTTGCTCTTTAAAATATTAGAGACTAAATTCCCTTAATGATGTAACTCACCATGAGTTGATTGAGTTGGTATCTTGACTCTGGAAGGTGGATAATATCTCGAATGAGGCCTCTTTGACACATTTCGTGCCTCATCATCCCCATCCCAGGAATCTGGTGAATTAGCCCCAGGTGAGGAACCCAGTGAATCAACTCCGAGTGAGGAAGAATCACCTTCCAAATGAAAAGCTTCTTTCCTAACAGTTCTCTTCTTGGTCCCCACCCGAGGGACCAGATGATTCAAGACCCCATTGGGGTATGATGCTACCCAGCTCTCGACATACCATTTAGTCAATCGAATTGCCGCTCTAATGACTTGTATATCAAATACTACCCCAATATTCTCCATAGATGTTAGAAAAAATAGGTGACGAGCAACCATTAGATGCTCCTCTAACCTGAGATGCACCAGAGGGGACACATTAATTTTCGGTAGACATTTGAATTGACGTGAGAATCTGTATGGAGCATAGGCCTCATATATAATTTCTCTGTCAATACTCATGGCCAGTGTACCATCTCTACATGCGAGCATGTATGCCCTTAACTCCAGGCTAGCTATTCCATCATCAACAAATCGCCCTGTTGGCGTATTTCTATAAGGAAAGAAATGAAACACCTTGAACACACTCAACCTTATCTTGATATAATAATCGTTGAGGGATAAGGGAGAAATTCTATAAAATGCCTGAACAGACGGACAGAAAGAACTTCCTGGAACCTGTACCCCACATTCTACAACATATGTTCTGAAGTGAGTGGCGATCTGTCCCCATAAAACAGGGAATTGTACCACTCTTCGTAGTGTAGACATACCCATATAAATATGATGTAAGCTCCTATGAATCATTTCCAAAACTAGGGTGGCCAACACAACCATTTTTCTTTCATCCATCTTGGCTGAAACGACAATGGTCCATGGCCTCATGCCTCCTTTTGAATCTGGAACTGGTAAAAGGTAAACACTGATCCACAAGGCCGAAAATCCTGCCAGATTGTTCTTCGCTGGAATGTTCTGGTTCACTTCATACCCCCACCTATCAAACTCTCCTACTTCAGAAATTTGACAAAATGTTCCCAGAGCACCCCTCTTTTCTTCTATATGGAAACTAGTAGGACGACTACAAGAAGGTCCCTTCTCTTTCCTTTTAATCAGAAACATTCTCATTTACTCCTCTGGATGTATATAATTTCTAGAGTGGATTTTCATGGTTTTGGTATTATTAAAGGTGTGGAAAATTTTGAATAACTCTCGAGTCAATGCCATAGTTTTCCCCGAATCATTCCAGGTTACCTTGTGGGGGATGAAATCATCATGCATATCTCTCAAAATTGGAGCCCTTGAAATCATGTAGACATCCCACAAATTGATTCCTAATTCTCCATGAGTCAGATGGAACGAATTAGTTTCCAGGCTCCAATGACTAATTAACTCCATCATGAAATTTTAATTCCTATAGAAATATGTCTGCCCAACCCAGATGGCTTCATATATTGCATCTCCCTTCAGATCATCAACAAAATCTGCACAGGTTTGTTGCACACAATATGTCTACATCCATGTCAGCTTCACACATCTTCTATGAAGGATAACCCAACTCTTTTTCTGTGCTTTAGATTGGTCCATCTGAGAATTTGGGATAATAGAGGGGTAACAATGCGACTCCGGATAAGTATTTTGAGGATTCAGATCTAGAGCACATGGGATATGATGCATTATGAATGCCTTCTCCACTGCTCCAGAATTGGAAAATGATCATGAAAGTGAGACATTTTCTGAAGAGAAATTGGAGTAAGTCTGAAACTAGGAATGAGGGATATAAATCTATTCCCCTGGAACATTGAATACTTAGAGATGACCATGGCCATACATAGGCAAGTAGATTCTCTGTGGTAAATTGACATGATATTTATTCAAGTACTTAGCCATATTCGGAAGAGTGCTGTGAAAAATATCATAATAGTCATGGCCAACGACGTTCATCATGTCATCTATTCTCTTTTTGGCTAACTCATCACCTGATCCAATTCTTTTGGGAGCCATTGAATCTACACAAAGATCAAACAATCAACTCTTATGTAAGTTTGGTTTGTTAAAATTTGATGATGGAAATCAAAAAAATGGAAAAGGTATTATGGTGTGCAAGTCCAAACATAGAGCCCAAGTCAATCGAGTCGCGCCTGTTTTTCCACCCTAGTCAGGGTTCACAAGTCACATACCTTCTATAGAAGAAAAACAAAAATTTCCAGATAACTGAAAACCTGAGCACCTGCGCGATGAGATATCAAGTTGTTGAAATCTGAATGCGTTCGTGTGAGAGTGAGCCTATAAATATAGGCGATCCAGACCACATGCATTCCATACTTGCACACCCCAGCATCTGTGCACTGGACATGCACACCACATTCCCTTGTTTCTTCAGCATTACCTCAGATCCCGATCCTCTTTTCTTTTGGATCCAACTATGAGGGGGGAATTTTTTTCATGCTCCTTTCCATCACAAGAGTCCATCGAATGGAAAAGGGGAATACCATAAGCACAAAGAGGGTCACCCTTTGAAGAACATCAAAACAATTGACAAAGGCGTGGACTAGGAACCCATTTGGAGAGAGTCTTGCATGTTTTCTGTGCGCTGTGCAAGTCACATGCGCGCCCCTATGGGACACACAATTCACATTCCCGCCTAGTTATTTTTGCCTCTCAAGGTGCCCGGTGGCCTATAAATAGCCCCTGTGGGCCCCCATTCCTATGACGAATTTTACAAAACTCATATTCATGCTCTGGTCACCCATGTCTTCAACTCAACTCTTTGGAAAGCATCTACGGTAACTTTTTACCTATAATGGAAGACTTGAAGGGATCAGATAAGGTATAAGTGTTTATAATTCATCAACACTGGCGTGCCTAAGTGTCCAGACCACCTTAAAAGTGGAAACTCTTGCACGCCACCCTACCCTTTCAATGAAACTTGTACGCCTCCCTTTTGGAAACATATTAGTATAATACTAAAGGATTGAGTAATGTATCTCCTAAGTATTACCCTATACATTCTTCATCACCCAAGTGAACCCATGCCACACAAAAAAAGCTTGCGTGGCCAAGACTTGCACGCCAAATTATTTTCACGGCTGTACTGGCGTGCCAATTTCATTTTTTTGTGCCTCTCTCATTCAACTCTCCTCTTCATGATATCAGCCCTCGAACACCTTTTCAAAGCCATTTATGGCATGATTCCTTTGTTGGATTCCATATCTGAAAGGATTTATTTGAGAACCTATCCCATAACCTCTTGACTTACATGATTTATGTCACCATGGTTAGAGGTTTCCTATAACCTAATCTTTAATGACGAGAAGATATTTTGGTTTGGGCCTCCTTCTCAAGAGTAAGCCCCAGTCTAAAGTTCCCTTAATCTGGGCCTCCTTCATAGGAGTAATCCCCTATCACAGTTTCCTTAAACACTGGGCATTCTCCTCAACAGTAAGCCCCAATATTAATTTCTTTTGATTTGGGCCTCCTTATTAGGGAAAACCCCAATCATAAGTCCCCTTAACATGGGAAACCTTCTCAGAAGTAATCCCCAGTCATTGTTTCCTTTAACATTGGGCCTCCATCTTAAGAGTAAGTCTCAGGTTATAAGTTCCCTTTAATTGGGAATCGTCCTCAAGAGTAATCCCCAATCATAATTTGTTTTGATTTGTGCCACCTTATCAGGAATTAACCCTAATCATATGTCCCTTTTAATTTAGGCCTCCTTATCAGAAGTAAGACCTACGCTAAAACTCTAAATCTCCATAAAGTACAAATACCTTTATAGACCATGCTACTGGGATTCATTCCTATAGCAAGTCATGTAGTTCATATACCTGGGCAATCATACATACGAAATCCCCACATCATTTCTCATGACTGCATCATTCGTGGAACAATCATCAATTTTTCTGATACCTCTTGTTTCTCACACAAAGCATGACTCACGTGAGATTAGAGTGTGAAAGTAATCACAACATCTTTTTTTGGGCCATTAACCATGCATAAACCCCATATTTATTTAACCAAACTATGTGGACTTTGATCTCTACCTTAAAAGTAGAGTACGTAGGAGTCCTTTATAAAGTTTGAGACCATCTTTCATTTATTATTTTTTGTCCCATATAATGTTAAACTATATCCTTTTATTCGAAATACATGGGGTTTGATTCCATTTTTTTAAACAAGGATTCATAGGTAACCCATATACGGGTACAATCCCAACTCTAAAATAATCCCTGTCTTTTTGACTGACAATAAACTTCACGATCCCCACTATGTTTCTTTAAAACCAGTATGGTCATAATAATGTTGAAGAGATTTGTATATAATGTATTGAAGAATACCATTGACTAAGAATCTCTAATACATACAGATGATTCTCAATCGATGAATAACCTTGAATTCATATAAAAGATTATCTAAATCCCATACATATTAATCATTGATTGCTAAATCTAAAGGAAAACTCATTTTCATACTTGGTGAATTAATAAGGATTTGTGAACATAACATAAATGTATGAGATTCCCAGAATATGCAATAATTTTCCCCAAAAAGGTGTGATGAGCCTGACCTCCCATCTTCTCTACCAATGAAAATCATTAAGCCTCATCGGTCCACAACTAATGTGAACCTACCTTTGAGAAGTAGCTCAAAATGGATATAGAACCATTGGATGTTTCCGGTTCTAAGAATAAACCTGTTAGAAACTGATTGGAATGTTTGAAACTAAGACAAACAATGTTATCCCCATTTCTAGAAGAAACAGCCAGATAACATTTATAACATGGAAACATATCATCATGAAATCATAGGAATGTGTAAAAAACAAGATACATGATATAATCATGTGTTAAGGCTAACTTCAGTGACCATATTAAATGGTGGAAAAAATACCATAAATGAAGAATTTTCACTCCCTATCCCAACAGAGATCTCACGAGACAAATATTATACAATTTACTTGTGCTATTTCTGAGAACAACCATAATAACATGATCATTCATATGTGTTCCTCAAGGAGAATCAAACATGAGTTAATAATTTAAGGGTTTACCGAGGAATGAATTGGATATCATAAACATATAATTGAGCACAACCAAATTGAGTATCAAAAAAGAGGTCATGGAAAAATGGATCATAAATAGAAATTTATTAATGAATGTTGAAATAAATACTAATAAATAATGTCAAAATGATGTAATAACAATTAAATATTTTTAGGGATCTTTATATGGGAACCAATTAATATATTTTAAGGGAAAACTTTAAAAAGACATTAAAATAATAGGTAATAATTATTTGAATAAAAAAATGAACAAAAGTTATATTTCCTGGTAAAATGAGTTATTTTATAAAAATAATGTTTTATATAAATATCATATGATGTTCACATAAAAATGGTTATGAAATCCGGATTTCCCATTTAATCATGCTTTCCATTAGTGAAGAATTGAGAATTGAACCGATATAAAACATGTATTTCCCAATAAAATAATATTGATTTTTATTTGGATACATTATTTAGGAAAATTTTAAAAAAATTATTTGAAAAATATAAAATGAAATAATAATTACATATGGGTAAAGGGATAGAAAGTGTAACTTGAAGGAAAAAATAGAGGTTTGTAAAGAATCACTTACAGAATGTCTGAAATAGTTCATTACATGAACTTAATGTCCTTAATAAAAATTTAATTTCATTAATTATGACTTCTAGAACCTAATCCATATATCCATTATTTATTAAAATATATTAATTTCAATTATGGTATTTTTATGGGTTATTTTTTTCAGTTTTCTCATTTGGGAGTGTTAGTTTACCTAGTTATCATGGCCCGTTCACTTGAATAAGAGTGTGGGCGTTCCTATAAAATCTGAATAGGTATTGTGATTTTATGTCATATTATATTAAGTAAAATCATTAATAGTATGCTTTTATATAATTCAACTGGTTAATTTGGGTGGTGATGAATCATTAGATAACATGTTAGTGATAATCATATGTATTATTTTGTGTGTTTTTCTCAAAAAAATTCTTTTTATTTTGTTATTTAATATTTTGTGTATATGATTTTATACATATTATTAGAGGATATAAAATAAAATTTAAATATACTTCTACAATTATTATATTTTATAACCATCAAGGAAAGAATCAAAATAAAATTAAAATATGTTGTCATTTAAGGATATAAAGAAACACCTCATGGATGAGATTTTCATTTTTTGAATAAAGACAAGATGATTAGAGGCATGATGTTTAAGCTTCCTCTAACAAAATGAAATTATAAAATAAAAAAGATAGTGTAGTAATCAGGAATTTTTTGACAAATGCTTTGAGGATAGAACTACAAAATAATGGAAATTGAAAAGAAATTAAAATAAAAAGAAAGATGGGTTTCCACTTGAATTTCATCTCCTAGAGAACCTCATTGAATAGAATATTTTGGTCTATTGATGATATAATATTATCATGTTTGTAGGGAGGTTCTTGGTAAGATAATTGGGATGAAATTTTATAATTCTAAAATCTTAGAAGGTTTTAAGAGATGAATTGTTGAGGTGTTGTATTTATAGTGGAAGAGAGGGGTGTTTTCTCATTATTTTATTCATTAGTAAATTATTTTATCTCAACAATATTAATTGTTTTATAATTTTCACTAAATATAAAAAATATGAAAATTATGTTTCATGAATAGGAGATTACATAGTTTTTTCATCATCAATGACACAATAATTTAATTTTTTACATCAAATCACAAATTATCATATTTCACTATTCAAAAAAATTCACTTATTTAAAGGAAATTCCAAAAATTACTCATCTCATTCATTAGGTGTATAATTCAGAAACAAAATCAATTTTAAAAATTTAATTTTTAAATATTAAAAATTTAATTTTTAAATAAAATAATAATTTTCTTGAAAAATACATATTTTTTAATTATAACTGAGTTTATAACTCATTGAAAAATTAATTTAGGTAGCATAAAATTATATTAAAATTATAAAACAACAATATATTTATTTATGAATAATTTTTTGGGAAATACCATTTCATTTAATTTATTAAATTAATCATTAAATTGTAATTTAATATTTATGACATACAAAAAAACCAAGACATAATTTTACACGGTTAAAAAATTTATTAATATATTCCATGAAATAAATATATCATATTATAATTCATATGATACCTAATTTATTTACAAATTAATAGGTTATTTTATAATTTTTTGGTCATATTACTATTCCTCATTGTCATGTTACTATTCTAAAGATCATGTTTCTATTCCTTCTGTTCATGCACATTAAAATCGTAAAAAATATCTTATTTCATTTATTATTGATTAATATATATTGTATTGTTTTCTATAATTTAGGATTATTTAATTTATACTATATGAAAAAATAATAAATGAATTTCAATTAATATAATTATGAGTCTTTATAAGTCCCATATCTGCTTCATCTGGAAACTCATCCACTAAATGAAGAAGCATTGTTCATGATTCCTATTGCAATAAAACCTTTTTCATGAAGCCCTTGACTGCACTACAATAATTTGATGTCTTGAAGATACCCAAAAACATCGTAGGGAAAAAGATAAAACATTATTTTTGTAAGTACATGAGCATCTGTAAATAATATAGACATTGGGTTCGTTTGGGAAAAAATTATTTGAATTACCATTGTTGGTACACTAGAAGAATGTCAAAGGGACTCTACCAGGATTCTAAGTAGTTATGGATGAACCCAACAGTCATCAACCACCATAAGACTCATCATGATTACTCTTTCTCTTAAAGTTACTCAGTAAACTACCATTGATATAAAAAAGAAGTTTTATCATCATTGACTTAATAGCTTGGTCATATTCAACCATCAATGAATTATCCTATATTTAATCATAAGAAAAATGAATCAATATGAATAGCTGATAAAAATATCGGGTTGAAGTCCAATTTTTAACAGTCTAGTCTTTATATTTTTTTCTTATACAATCTATGGTGAAAACAATATAATCGTAGTATTTTGCTTCTTATACTCCTTCAAGTTCTTGTTAGAAAGTTTAAATTTGAAAAAATCTATTTCCGTTTCTAGAACCATATACTCTAGATAAAACTGGTAAGAGAAATAAACCATAAAAGCATTCTTCTCTAATCCATCACTCCTCTTGACCATGACCATCAAATCCCACAGTCTCTAACTAAGACCCTATTCCTTGAAGGTGTGACATTTAAACTTAATTCAATCAGACATTTATAATAAATAAATTAATTCATTTCTATTTCTCACTAAATCCACATTGAGTTGAGTATCATTTGATACTTGGAAGGCCAGTGCATTTTTTTGAATGAAGTATTTTGAATGTTTGTGAAGTTTATCGTTATATGGTTCCACATATAGAACCTGAATGGGAATGAGTGTGTGTGTTTGTATGAAAGTTTGTACAACATGCATAATAATCCAAACAAGAATCATGTTCTTTATAGGATCATATTTATATGATTCACTACCATCATTCACCTGGGTTCTATTCAAATGTATTGTCAGTTGAATTATTCTAAACAACATTGTGGAACAACATTGAAGACAAAAAAATATAATTTAGATTAATAACATATACTAGATAAATGGGAATATTAATCCATCAGATAATTATATCAAATTATTCGTCAATAAATCATTCCACAAATAAACATAGTGACTTAAGGATCATTTTCATGATAGATTTATAGAAACTCACTCATAACTAAATCTTATGTCCCAAAAAGATATCCCAAACATAATTATGATATTGTCTAAAGATGAAAAACCTCCACCATTATTAAAATTTTGTCACAAACCAGCCTTGATACCCCGGTTCCCTGATACACGATCTAGTATTAAAATTTCTTGAAGGGAATTCTCAATCCATAAGAGATAGAGACTTGGACCGAGAATCATAAAAAATAAAATGTGGAACTATTTTTGTAAAAAAACAATATATAAATAATAAAATTCATCATGATCAATAATTCCAAAGGAGAAAGTTCCATAAAAAATTGAATATCAAAACCAAAAGTAGTAAATCATAAAAGTAATGAACAAATGGAAAAAAATTCTGAAACATCCAAAGGGAAAAACATTGAAATTACAATTTATCATGAACATCTGTGAACATTATGTGGTTCATCCATTTTTCTTAGACCTAGTATAACAAAAGGTACAAAAACTCTTGAAGTAAATGATTGGGTGTGCCTTGAAAATCCTAGTTAGGTCTCAGTGTGTGTTCCATAAAATATTCCATAATAATAAACACAGTAATTTTATCAATTTAAATGAAATAGGAAGTGGGATAATATATCATTTTAATATTAAAATAAAATTATTCTCTTAATATGATGGAAAAAATTTAAAAATTGACTTAAATAATAATTTTATACTCCATATATTATACAAATCCACTATATGAATAGATTTTTTCTATAATCAATGAAATATATTTTAAAACAATCACAACATTTACCATGGTTACATGTAGTTCATTAGAACCTAAAAATAAGATCATCCCACCAAATAATTAATGATCCTGTGTAATATATTTTCACACATCCCTCATGATCAAGATGAATTTGACTTATCAGCATTAAGTGGTGATAATATATGTTGAAATTTTTTTTTAGAATTATCATAATTATTCAATTTATTAAGAATTAACATCCTAGAAGTCATGTCCTAAATAAAACAATAATTACCTACAATAATATGTTATCAATAAATCCATTGATATTTTAAAATCATACCATTTCATATCAAACATGAGAGAAAATTCAATTTCATAATTTTTAAATTCAATATTACAATAAAATTTTAAAAACAAAATGTATATTTTTAAAAAATTAATTACTATTCAATATAGACCCATTCATTATTTTTCATTATTTCAATTTTATTCAATTTAATCAACACATTTCTCAAAATAATTCATCAACTAACATAATTTCAAAACATGCCCCAAATATGAATTTCATTAGAATTTATATTTTCTCCCAAAATCTATGCCATTTAAAATCCCAATTAAAAATCCCATCAAATTGGTATTTCATAAATCAATTCAAAGACATTTCAAAACAATCATTGAATTCTTGGTGTTTATTATATTGAAAATATCAAAATAAACTAAATAACATTATTTAATTCTCTATATTAGACACCCACAATGAGATACACCAATGAAGAATGAATGTGTGAGAAATATATAAAAAATAACTACAATCCTAAACGTGTTAAATGGGGATTAAATCCACCCTATATTTTTTTATCTATCAATCTCTATTGAGGATGGAATGCGATATCATATGAAATAATCTGTGATGATATCCACTTACCTGTGGAGATTAAGCATGATCTACCACAAATAAATCGTCTAATAGAATGGTATTGAGGTGAAAAAAAATTCTTGAGTGCATCATATGCCACAAAATTATTGTTAGTGTTGAAAGATGTGGTTAGGGTTTTTATATGGGGGAATATAAATGTTTAATAATTTTTTTTGAATAATATAATCCAACTTGCATGGTTTCTTGGTGAGGGTCACATTGTTAGAAGAACCGTGCACCCAGAATCTGTGCCCCATTGGACTCACTATCCAACGTACATAGTTTCTACTAGTTGGAAGATTGTTTTTAGAACTATACACCAACAATGGAATAACTCACATCCTAGGATTACATGGTTTGAAAGTGGGGGGGGGGGGCATTGTTTGGGAGAACAGTGCGCCAACTGTCCATAGCCTCAAGAAACCTCTAAATTTCACCAAATTTTAGACAATATAACCAGAGCTAGTCGCAAATAAATTCTGGGTCAAAATAAGGGTTGATTATTCCTTTAAACAAATAATTGTATGTAATAATGGTATTTAAGGATTATTTGAACTTAATCATATTTAGTATTGATTACTAATTTAAAGAGTCATAATATAATAATATATAGGTTTAAAATTTATATTAATGAAATTATGAAAAAGATTTTTTTATTTTTTTATTAATATGACACAATATTAACGGTTAAATTGAATGAAAATAATTTTTTTACTATTTCCATGGACATCATGGTAAACCATAAAAATCAAATTACTATTTAAAAAACAACATATTTTTATTTACCAAATAATATTGAATTTCTTAAAATAAATTTGAATTTAATTCTTAATGATTTAATTTATATATGTGATAAAATATAATGTTTAATTTTATTGTATAATTTTTGTTTCAGTGTGAGGTATTAGCTGAAATTCATAATTCCTACCTAAGAGTTTGAAAAATTCATCAATGTATATTAAATAATATATATTTTATATTCCAAATGATTAATAATATATATATATAATTCTTGAATAATGATAATTTAATATAGTTGAATGTTTTTTTACAATAAAGATTTTAATATTAAACTAATACTAAATTATATTATAAAAATATCAAAAAATCAAATTTGTTATTTTTTATATAGAATTTTAAAAAATGATAATTTTTTAATTAAATATTCAAAATGATACAAAAATTTCATTAAATGAATAGATGATATAAACACACACATGTATATATATATGAGGATACCAATGATTTATTTAAAAATAAAATTTTAAAACATTATCTGTTCAAAATAATTTTGTATACATATTATAATAAATTACAATCATATATTTTACTAAAATATTTATTATTTTTAATTTTTTATAAAAACTTTTATTAACACTTTTTTGATCGGTGTTAATTATCAATTAATTAATCTAAAAAAGTAATAATATTGAAAAAATATATCAATTACAAAATATTAGTCTATTATAATAAATATTCACATTTATAGCATCCCAAAATCACTCCACACATCCTACAGTTTTTTCACACAAAAACGAACAACCTTGAATGAATAACTATTATGGAAAAAGTGGTTTGTCAATAAAGTGTTATAACTCTTAACCTAATGGTTCCATCATTATTTCTTCTTCTAACTCCTTTAGATTCATAATAAACATGATTATATGACAATATTTGTATATTATATATACTTATATGTTATTATGTTGATTTCAATCAACTTTTTAATCTCCCTTTTCATCCTATGTGAAATGTAAATATCACCCATGCATATATGTGGTCAACTACCTCAGTCAAGTGATGAGTTCAATTTATCCCCAATTCATAACATATCTAGTTATTATAATGAATTTAATGAATATATATGATATTTCTAGCATGATTACGATTTTTGAGAGATGTGATATGACATGCGTTCATACCCTTCAATACATTATAAAATCATTTTTTCATTTATATGTACATGCATAATACCACATCAATAAACCATGTGATATTTTTACAATATATAAAAATAATGTATGTTTCTGAAATTATAAATAATCTATAAAAAAATAATAAAATTAAAAATTACAAGTCTCTATATAATTTAATAATTAACGCACTGACTCTAATCAATCTTTATAAGTTTTTGGGGGTTATAAATAAAACATCCTCAAAACATCAGATATGACCGAAATCGATTAACTCAAAACATAATACATTTTAACAAAATATATGTATATATATATATATAATATTATGATAAAATTTTAAACCTTAAAATCATCATAATAATATATATAATAAATATAACATTATTAAATAGAATAAAAATAATAAATATGTTGTGTCGGACATGAGGAAAAAGATTCAGCATTTAAACATTGTTTTAAATGATATATTTTTTCATCTATATTATTAATATTAAGTTTTTATAATTTTATTATATACAATATAATTATTTTTAATTATATTTATAACTAATCTTTTGTTTTTAAAATGGTTTATAAAAATTGGATCATTTTTTAACATTTTAATGGGTAAATTTTAACTAATTTTTACAAAGTGAACATGAATATTTTCTAAATGATTACTACATGACATTTTTTCCACCATAATAAAAATTAAATGATATCCCCATTCTAAAAAAGCAATTTATAGTTCTTTAATCCATTTTTAATTCCAATACTTCTTTGAAATAATATTTATAATAGTTTTTTCTAAAATAGGATTTATTCAAAAAATTTATAATATGAAAGAAATTATTTATCTTAATATATTTAATGGAATATTTTAATATAATTTAAAATTTAATTTAACTCATATATATGTTTTACGTAAATCCGGGTCCTAACACATTTTATTTTAATGTTTCTCCTGATATAACATTTCAAAAATATATTCTAATGATTTTTCTCTATCAAAAATTATATTTGAAATAACAAAATACAATAACCCTATAAATGGGTTCATAGAGGTATTTCATGAATATGATGTTCTAATCAATGTATATTAATTTTCTATATATGATAAATTTTATTTGTATATGTTTTTTTGTTCCTATTTTCAGAAAATAAGATTTTAAGTTAAGAATGTATGTGATGATTTTTTCAATGAAATGTATGTTTTGAAAGTAATGTTTTTTCATTGGTTATTATGTTTTATAGTAAACCGACATGATTTATATTTTTCCCCATTTGTTTCTTATGAAAATTTTAATTAACTATTTTCAATATATCCGATTTTTTGAGTAATTGAAATAATATCTTTTCTGATTGTGTTTATGAAATTCGGAAATATTCATATTTATTTTATATTTTTCAAAGGGATTGATTGGTTTTTTTATTTATATTCTGTACAATGTTTATTATGCTCGAAAAAATTATTAATATGTTTTTCATAGTGTATAAGAAAGAGTAGGAATAAATAGTGAGTTTTATATTTCAATTATGTGGTTTAAAAATAAAATAAAGGATAATTTTTTAATATAACATGGGTTTATATATAGATGAAATGTTTTTGTCAAAATATTTATATTTCATTCATGTGTCTACTTTTAAATGTATGTTGTTGATATAAAATGTTTTTTTGAAATTTTCTAAAATAAAAACTCGAATGATCATGAGAATTTAACAAAATAATCATTTTCTATTAAATACATATGTATATTTTTTATTAAGATAATGGTCATTATAGTTTGTATCAATGTATGGTTTACATAATATTATATCATATGATGATTTAATTAAAATATATTTTTGGGATACTAATCATTGAATTATATAATAAGAAGTAGAAATTGTGGACTTAAATATTACCTCATCTAAACTATTTTTATTTTTGAATGGTTTTCCTTAGAGGATGAATGTTTGTTTATGTGGATGAAAATTTAATTAATAATAAAACTTTAAATATATATATATATATATATATATAATTCTATAAATCATAAATGATCATTTTTAGCTATATTAATTATTTTGAAGAAATCAATATATGGTTGAACAACTGATAGAGAGATAATAAACTTAATATTAATACTTTATTGAAACATTTAATCAAAGAAGAACATATGATAGACTATGCACCAATAAATCAGGTTATTCCCAATGGATGGATAAAATATAATAACACTATATTTAATGTTTATATTGTTATTAATATTATATGGAAATTCATAACATGTATTATTTTGAACATGAAGTCCCACATTTGTGGTCAATATTTAAAAATAACAATGATAATGAATAGATTGATTTCACAGGGTGGTTGTAATTTAATGATGTTTTAATTTCAATGTATTTTACTATAGATATATAAAATAGAAAAGAGAATAAATTTTTGGAACTATTATAAAGGTAGGATGGATTTATTTCCATATGTGAAGAAAATTTTGATAGATTATCCATGAATGAAGGAAATTATTATTTGTCCATGATATTAAAACTGACTTGTTTCAATAAGGATTGATACTTGTTTTGGATGATAATTGGAATATCTTTAAGTATAATTCAATGAAAATGTATTGTGTTGTGTTGAGAGGGTGATAATATATTTTTTCTATTCATAATAAGATGAATAATATGTAGTTAAAGCTGAAATCAATGGGTAATCACCCATTGATGAAATATATATTTTAAATGACTAATTTTTTTTATCTCGATAAATATTTTAAGATGTATCTGGTGTAGTGTCTCGTGAAATATTGAGGATTGTGGTTATGATCAATGATGGGACATATAGATCCTGACTGTGATGTAAAATGTATTGCTAATGGTCTTAAAAATAATTATAATAATGAAATAATATTTCATAATTATTTTAAGATGCATTACTGTAGACATGTGTATCTAATGACAAAATTGAAGGAAGAAAATATTCACGAATGTTCGAGGAATGGTCTTCATAATTCATTGATGACTAACCCATGGAATAAAATATCGTCAAATGATGTGGTAAATGGTAAACTAAATATTTACTCATATTATATCAATTACTTTCTTGATACACATTATTTGTATATTATTATATATATAAAAGTTAGAAGTAAAATATAAATATAAAAGCATGAAATTAATATATAAAATTTTGTAAAAACACATGGTGGATATATTAAAGCTACATTGATTTATTATAATATTACTATGATTGTATTTATAATTATTTTTAGTGAATATCTTGTTCTATTTATAATATTATTTTTTGATTCTATACTTGGTTTTAATAGATTTCACATTGTCATGTGATGGTTGATTGTAGATCCAAGGATGTAATACTCAGTTTTCAATGTGATATTAAAATTTTATATCTGGTTTAATGTATAAAATATATTACATATCATGTTTCATTGAAATTTAGTTATTATGCTAGTGATATTTATATTTATCATATTAATTATCAAAATGAATTTTTAAATATTTATGATGTCTAAATTTTAAAAGAATAAATATATTAATTTATTAATTCTTCTTATAATGTCATTCCCTATTGGGTTATTGAAATCACTATTTTAATATTTCTATATGTAAGTAAAATTTCAGCATACCCATAAAAAATGGATCCATTAATGTCATTGTAATTTAAAAATTCATTATAAGAGTTTCATGACGATGGTTTCATCCAACCTTGTAATGAATTTTGGTTTAAAAATATTTTGATTTATAAAATACTATTTATTCTATAAGGTGGTAAATTGAAAATATATCACTCAATAATATCATTATTAATAATTGTATTGATTAAAATTTGATCAATTTTTTCATATAACTTGTTAATATAAATTTTAGGTATATATAAATAAATTTGGAGGGTCAAAATAATGATAATGTTTTTTATTTTAAATGTTATGATAAAAATGGTTAAAATAATTTTATTATCTAACATATAAATAATAAAAATATGTTTTATGGAAAATTTATCAAATAGATTTCTTTATAGTTGATTGAATTCCTCGGATTAATTTTTATGAAGATGCAATCATACTCAATGTTTCTAAAACTAAGGTTGTCATATTTTTAACAAGAGCTGTAAAATGAAATTGGTCTTAAATGTTATCTTGGATAGCGGGTATCTATTATGTTATTTAAAAAAAGCTAATTTTTATAAATATGTATGATATCTCAAAAATAATACAAATTCAATTGCACAATGTGGTGTTATGAAAGTTTTAGGGAATTAAATATCTGATTAGAAATTAAGATAATGATATCCCTAAAAATAATAAATGATTTTTCCCTTTTATATAAATGATTATATGGAGTTATATAGTTATGTCTTGATTTTAAATTATTATGAACAAGTTTTAGAACCCTCTTAACTAGATAACTGATATAATAATCACATGATCTAAGGGTATTCATGATCCACTTGGGGTGGATACATACAATATTCTTCATAAAAAATTAATGTGGGGGTTATTATTTCCACAAACATTATAGAATAAAGATAAATATATTACTATTAATTCAAGAAAAACACCATAATTAGTATTGTTCCAGAAGCCAAATAAGTATAAAAACTAAAATTACTACAACAACTACCATGAAAACAAGAAAAACATCCCATGTTCTAATGGATTCATCTCTCTTTGTCTGTGGATCAATAGCTAGGACTACCTCTATGTTTTACATTTCTCTTTCCCGATCCTGGAAGGATGAAATCTATAAATATCTAACGTCACATGTAGGATGTCAGTTAGAATGACCAATAGAGTCTTAATAAGGAATCCATAATATGAATAAATAATTTAATTTATCAATTAATTAGATCTGAATTTCAATATATATAGGTTTGGCATTTCAGAATCATCTTTTATCAATTCATGATTCACTTTTAAAATGATTTAAATTCATCAAATGGATGAATCAATTAAAATTTTTATATAAAAAGTTTAAATAAATCAAAAGGCATGATTAAAATTTACAATAATGGAAAATATTAATTCCAAATAAAATAAAGTGACCAATAAGGTCATATATATAAAAAGGTATGATATTTATGGGATATAGGACCCCATACATTCATGGTGAAATAAGAATATGCATATATTCAAATACATTTGGTATATCTAATGGAACATTCACTACCATCCCATCTGGGATGATAAATTTTCTAGTATTATTTTATAACATTCTAAATCAAATAGTGATGTCTAAATAACTCAATAAATACCCTAGGCATTCATTTTTTTCTTGTAATAAATCAATGATGAACATTTTATAATAAGAATTAGTGAAATAAAATTCATCCCATTCTACATTTTAAATCTTCTAATTTCTATTTAAAAACCAACAGACGAGTTTCAATAATAAAATCCCATTTTCAACGAAATACCTTATGGATTCTATCAAAACCAATTTGATCCTTTTTTCATGAATACCAATTTGAAATTAACTCCCCTAAATAAATTTCACCAAATAAATTTCACACTGAAAATTCCATAATTAAATTCAATAATTAAATTTTAAATCATTTTCAATAAATTTGTAAATTTTGAATTCAATATTACAAATTCCACCAAATTCCAAAAATTTGACAATCAAACTAAAATTAAATGGAATTAGGGGATTTTCGAATTTCAATCCTGGAATCCAATTTCCAAAACCTAATCACCACATTCGATGAAATTAGATTTTAAAAAATTAAATTTCATCAAAATAATGTACTACATATTCAATTGAAGGAAATTTAATAAAATCCAGAAAATTAGTGTCAATTAAATTGAATAGTCTAAATAGAACCACATACCTCAATTTCAAGGAATATCAACACACCAAACCCTAAATGTGATTCGACAAAAAAATACAATTACAACGCAATATAGGTATCAAATCTATTTTTACGATATAAAATATAGGGTATAATATCCACAAACAAACACTAGGATCTATATAACCCACGGATGGATAATACATACCACAAGATATGAATAATATGAAGAGTATACCTATTAGGTTGATAAAAAAATAGTCTCCAAACATTATATGCATTCAAGAGGGTGAAGAGGGAACCAAATATAAGGCCCTAACCTTAAACCTTACTTAATATTGAATTAAATGAATAATTCACATTGAGGATCTTTTCAGGTATAGAGTTTTAGAGAATTAGGACATAACTACTACATATAAAAAGATTCCAAAGTAGAAACTTTTCCTAAGTTTCCATAAAATATAAACTCTTAAAAAGAAACATGTCCAGTTCCGTGTTTTAGGTTTCATGACTTTCCCTTGATCCCATCCTTAACCCTATTCCACGTTAAGTCCTGTGAAAAACATTTCAAAAACATGGGATGACCATAAAAAGCTCAGTAAGGGATACACAAAGAATGAAAACTGTTAGTTTTTCAAAACAAAAATTAAACCATGTATACTTTATCAAAGTAATACTTTTCACCTTTTCGAAGTAGTAAAAAATCATCACTGAAGAAAAGTTCATTACTTACCCTTCTGTAACAAAAAAATTACCATAAAACCCATATAAAGATCACATTACATATAAAGGTAACTTGGGACATAAACATACTTAAGTGGAATAACCATAAGTTCGACTTCCACACATATCACTTAATGGAATAGCCATTCGGCCAACTTCCATACATACTTAATGGAATAGCCATACGGCCGACTTCCATACCCAATGCATTGGAGGTTATAACGTAACAACCCGTCCTGGTATTCACGACACCACCCGTCATATGGTTTATCACGTAACCACCCGTAAATTGTCCAAGTACCATCATTACACATTGAATATTGAAAATATAAACATTTCAATAACATCCTTTCATTTTCAATCAAAATAAGTAATTCCAAGATATCGAATTAATCAATCTATTTTCAAAAATCATTTAAAAGAGATTTTTGAATCAAGGTGTCCCATACCAATTTGAAGCTTTTATTGGAATTATAATTTTAAAACATTAATGCCCATATATCTAAATACTGAAAACCATTTTGAAAACATGGACATTAAAGATAAATATTTAGATTAATAAATCTTTAAAAAATTTAAAATGATATTTTTGTTAAAGAGTTTTTAACAAAATGAAAGACTCTTGAATACAAATAATAGCGGAATAACATTTAATCCAAACTTTATAATATCATGAGAATAAAGGTATTCATTATATTATATGTCAAAGGAAAGTATACAAAACATATATGAGTGAATTGGTGCATGACAAATATGAAGTCTCAAAAGAAATGTAAAATGAGATGAAATCCATTATAAAGAAGGTATCCTTAAATTAAGGATAAATCAATCTCATAATTATCTGTGGAAAATATAAATACACCCAATATAAGTGTATATTATGTGTAAAACAATAAA
This sequence comes from Viscum album, assembly GCA_963277665.1. Lineage (NCBI taxonomy): Eukaryota > Viridiplantae > Streptophyta > Magnoliopsida > Santalales > Viscaceae > Viscum > Viscum album. Next base: position 1,196,098,448 of record OY728155.1, on the reverse strand, counting down.
AGTTTATTCACACATATTGAAAGGATGACATATTCAACTGAACCCAAAGAAATTGAAATTGGGTTAAGAATTTTCCTTGATAAAATTTGACGGCGTAATGGCGTCACAACAAAATTCAGAAAATGAGTTGATGAGAGATAAAAACGGTATCTAATCACATTGAAATAAAATTTAAATCAATAAGGATATATAAGAACATATCCCAACATAATAGTATGTGAATTAAAATACATAACAAAATAAGCCTTTTAAAAATAGGAGGGTGAAAGGTTCCCTTACTGACATGGGTATCTTTTGAAACATACACCCTGTGAAAGAAGGAAAATACAACATTGATGTAAATACTCATAAATGAAAGTATATTACAGAATGAGTAAAATAATGGGCATTACATACACCAATAAAAGGAAATTGTTGCAAATGTAGCAAAAATCCCACAAGAATAAAAGTGAGATGAAAAATCCCTTACGAAAACTTGACAGCCTAACGGCGCCACATAAAACTTACAAAAATGGATTGATGAGACCAAATAGGGCATCTCATAATATTAACATAAAGTTTATAGAAATATTAATATAGAAGAACATCTCCTAACATAACAAAGAGGAGCTTAAAAGAAGTGACATAAAGGAGAGTACTTAAAAAGAAAGAGATAGGTTAGATCTCTTTTGAAAATTCGGCAGCCTAACGGCGCCACTCAAAACATCCAAAAATGGATTGATGAGAGAGAATAGGGTCTCTCATCATATGAATAAAAAAATTATAGTAAGAGTAATATAAAATAACATCCCAATAACAAGAAAGATGATCTTTAAAGAAATGACATAAAAGAGCGTACAAAAAAAGAAAGAGAGGAGTAGGATCCCTTACCTCGGGTCCGACATGACTCGATCATTATTTAATCTCCTGAATAATAAACTTGAGATAATTTATACTTCATTAAGAACCTTTTTCAAGTTCATTATTCCTTTTATATCAATTATTGAAATGTTATAAACATTATGTAATCATTTATGTTAATAATGTTTGTTTTGTCGATATTTGGTTCTTAAGTCAAAAGTGGACTTCTTACAATTACATGTTGTTCGTGTGGTCAAAGGTTATTTATATCCAGAATGAAATTACTGATTAGGATATCATATATATCATATATATCCAGCATATATATGTATTTATAATATTACATAATCATTTATAGGTAAGAAATGAAATTCACCATTCATGGAGACGGTAAGCCGTACGTACGCATGAACGCTACTTTCATTTCTATGTCATGTTAATAGAATTAAAAATAATTGAGAGATGTGTGTATATTTAATTCCAGAATTATATTAATCCTTTAGATGTATCATACATAATATATATCAATTATATTAACTTATAATAGTACATTACATTTGAGGATAAGAAATGAAATGCACCGTTCATGGAAACAGTAAACCGTACGTACGCATGAACGCTACTTTCATTTCTATCTCATACATTAATGGAAAGAGAAAAATAATGATATAAAGGTATATTTTAATTCCAGTATAACATCATATATAATAACTTTATATCCATCCTTTATACATCCCACATATGTCATTAACGAATCAAATCATTTTGAGGGGGCGATAGTCCGCACTTCCTAAAATGAAGATATCACGTATATCCATAATGGAAGCCATAAAGGTATGAAAAAAATGAAAAATATATAAGCTTAATTAAAACATAAGAATATTATATAACATATATAAACATAGTGATATATTAATTGACACCTTTTAAGGTGTTATATGAGTGTTGAACAATCATCGTTTCGTGAGACAGAAATTCGCCATCCACAGAAACAGTATGTTATTTAACCATTAGATGAAGGTGTATGTATGTGTAGATCGAATCCTTATTATAACAAAATCATAGTGTATTGATGATACTGGAGTTGTTACAAAAGAAATGAATAAAAATATTTTAGGGGGTTGGAGAAGAAAAATAAAATAAAAGAGCACAAGTGAAGACGTTACCTTAAAATTGGGTAACTCCCTTTGGTTTGAACCAAAAGGGTTTCTTGAAGAGCTTCCTGACTATGTTAATGATTCTAGGATGAGGATAGGGATTTGGAGAGACAAAATTATCGGAGCTTGGCCGATCCAAAGGTTTGAGAGGTGTGGGTAAGGTGGTAGAGGTGGGGGCCTTTTATAAGAGGAGAGGATGGGTACTCTTGGTAAAGTATAAAATGTTACATTATTTTCAAATGGTTTTAGGATTTTAATGGTCCCAAATTGATGTGTTTCGAGGATAAGGTGATAAGGGTTTTAAATCCACCCATCCAATAGGTTTTTGACAAGTTTAGGTCCTAGATTTTGCATTATCGTTCCATTTTATTTAAATCGTTAAATAATGAGGTCATCGCTGCATCATCATGATGTCATAATGAATTTAATTTATTTAATGTCTAAAAATTATAAAAAAATTACTATGATGTCGGAAATATTTTTAGATTTCCAATGACTATTTATAGTAAAAATTCTGACTTGTATAACCACATGTCAAAATTGTTTTAGTAAAACAAATCATGTTTGTGACATTTTTATTTTAACTTTAAATAAAAGGCATAAATGTCATTATCAAACCCTTGTGGATCAATGGGGTACCAAAAATCGTCCCATGGGTTGTCTTGGTTGGCCATAACTCATCCAATAGGGTTAGGACAAGTGTAAATATATTTTTATTTTATTATAATATCATTTTTCCCTTAAATCACACTAATTACCTTTAATCGCGATTAATAAATCATAAAAGTTACTTTTCATAAAAAATTTATTTTCATCCCATTGAACCAAATTTTACATAACAATTATAATAATTTAAATTGGATTTTTTAAATTCAAATCACAGAAGTGTTAAAGTCCCATTTAAACGAAAAATCAAATTTTGTAACCACCACTTTGTGGTTTCTCTATTCATAAAAAATTGGGGATTTTCAGAAAAATAACAAAAATTCACCCTAAGCTATATTTGATATTCCGAATTCAAAAATTATTTCTATTTTACCAAATTCATAACATAGAAGTTGCATTAATTAATTTTATCATTAATTCCCACAGTCAGAGCAAATAGCATGTTTTTATGAAACAATAAGTATCAAAAGATTGACACTAGTTTAAGTCCAATTTCAAAGTGAAATTAATTCCAATGAACACTATCTGATTAAATGGTAAAAATATATTCTATTTACAGTATAAAACCAATTAAAAAGATTATATAATCATATAAATAAATTATATTAAAAAGAGGTTTTGAATTAACATACAACATTTTTCAATATTCATTAAAAATTGAACTTTTTCGGAAAAATACCAAAAATTTAAACAAAGTAAATCTTGATGTCCCAATTATAAATAAGAATTTTATTTTGTCAAATATAACACATAAAATTGTCAAAAAGTAGATTTAAAAGAGGTTCTCCATCAAAAGGCTGTTAATCGACCTTTTAATGAATATTAGATTGTCTATGCTTAAAATTGGTTTCATTCACATTTTTAATCCCCTATAATTTATTGTCAAGAGTAAAAATATTTGACAAACATATATAATCATTTTATAGTTAGTTCTATTCATTCCCGCCATCACAACATCTAGGCGTTAACTACCATTTAAAATAATATTATTTTATTATTAGAGAGCAACGTAAGATTCCCAAGAAACTCGTTGTTGCGTGTTGGGTATGCCATCGACCATAGCATCCCCTTTAAATTTATATTAATATTTTATTCACAAATATGGATAAATATACAAATTTCATATTCTTTATTTACATGGGGTGTTACATCCTTCCCCCCTTTTGGAAATTGCGTCCTCGCAATTTTAAAATTGGTCTTGGAAATATCTTTGAAAGTCCCACATCGGGAAAAGAGTCAGCAAAACAATAACTTTAAAATAAAGAAAGATAAGTATAGAGGTCACCCGAGTTAACCCATACTAGGTTTCCAAGTATGAAAATATGGACATGGAGGAAAAAAACAAAGGGTCATGTTCTGATGGAGAGTGATAGTAAACATGTCTAGGAGAAAGTTAACCATAATAAAATCAAAAACTTGTGATGGGTTAAACGGTATTCGATTCCCCAGTAGGAAAAGTTAGCAGACAACATTTTTGTTTTAAGTTACACTTCATTGAGGAATTTATTTTTGAGCCTAACAAATCATAATGAAACATACTTACTTGTCACGTATACTTTCAACTTTTACTAGATTCCTTAATCAAACTCATATTTTCTCCAAAAGACGATTATTTAGGAAGACTTGTCTTCATTAAGAGTACTATAATCAATTTCTAGAGAATCACCTAATCCAAAAAAGAGAACTATATACTTCCCATGTCTTTAGAATCTAACCAAAACCAAAACCAAAAAGGTTAGTACAAGATCAGATAATCCAAAAAAGGATTACCTTTTATAAAAAGAATATGTATTCTTAATCTCCAAAATTTACCCCAACAAAACCCAATGGTCAACGAGGACCATTCGATAAAAAATTTTTCCATTAAATTATTCAAAGTAAACCAAACTAATATTGAATCCAAAATATTTCAAGGATTTATCCACATAGTCTTCCATGTTAAGTCGTAACATTTATCTCCAAAAAAACATCAGTTGCTCCTAAAGTCTCGCATTGAAAAGTAATTATCCTAATCACATATCCTCAATGATAAGTTAATCATTTTCACAAAAACCCAAAATCAAATTTCTCTTAATTCATAAATTCACCTAACTAAAAAGTATAAGTCATAATAACCAGGGACATCACGTAGTCCAGTGGTAGGAGATAAATACCAGGTGCACTTTGGTTGTGGGTTCGATTCCCTCAGCTTTGTCCGACGTGACGGGTTGTCACACGGTCTACGTTTTGTCCTTTTTCCAAAACTACATAATTCTTAAAACATTCCCCAATAATGAGATAAAATCTTCAAAAATAACCATAATGTAATTTAACCTCAATTTTATCTCATGACTTTCACCGTCCATTATTAAATATGGTCACCCATAATTACCTAAACAGTAAGGATCATATAGACCCTAATGGTTACCTTAATAATTATTACCTGAACTTCCACATCGATTGTTCATCTCGTACATGTTGCATTAGAGAACTCACCAAGGTTGAAGTGGTTGATCATGACTCCTTGATTGTTGGTATAGAACAACCCTGAGATTCGTCATTGAATTCCCCATTTCATCCAGTCTCTTAACCAGAGAACCACCATAGTTTCCTTCAAACCCATTGTCACTTTGGTGCCTGCTAGATCCATCCATTTACTAAATCCAAAAAGGTCAGTGTGAGTATATCAACATATCCATCGTGTACTAATGAGGAAGATAAACACTAAGATATACTTATGTATTCACTATAGCTAAAACTAGGACTCTTTCTGAAATCCTAACCCTTATGGTAATGCCACTTATTCTTAAAAAATATCCTAACCTCTAATGTTTTCTAAACCGACCATTGATACCAACAATAAGGACCCGGCCTTAAACCTTACTTAATATTGAATTAAATGAATAATTCACATTGAGGATCTTTTCAGGTTTAGAGTTTTAGAGAATTTGGACATAACTATTACATCTCAAAAGATTACAAAGTAGAAACTTTTACTAAGTTTCCATAAAATAAAAACTCTTAAAATGAAACATGTCCAGTTCCATGTTTTAGGTTGCATGACTTTCCATTGATCCCATCCTTAACCCTATTCCACGTTAATTCTTGTGAAAAACATTTCAAAAACATGGGATGAGCACAAAAGCTCAGTAAGGGATACACAAAGAATGAAAACTGTTAGTTTTTCAAAACAACAAGTAAAGCATGTATACTTTATCAAAGTAATACATTTCACCTTTCCAAAGTAGTAAAAACTCTTCAATGAATAAAAGTTCATTACTTACCCTTCTGTAACCAAAAAATTACCATAAAACCCATATAAAGATCACATAACATATAAAGGTAAATTGGGACATAAACATACTTAAGTGGAATTACCATAAGGTCGACTTCCACACATATCACTTAATGGAATAGCCATTTGGACAACTTCTATACATACTTAATGGAATATCCATACGGCCGACTTCCATACCCAATTCATTGGAGGTTATAACATAACCACACGTCCTGGTATTCACGACACCACCCATCATATGGTTTATCACGTAACCACCCATAAAATGTCCAAGTAACATAATTACATATAAAATATTGAAAATATGAACATTTCAATAAAATCCTTTCATTTTCAATCAAAATAAGTAATTCCAAGACATCGAATTAATCAATATAATTTCAAAAATCATTTAAAAGGGATTTATGAATCAAAGTGTCCCATACCACTTTGAAGATTTTATTGGAATTATAATTTTAAAACATTAATGTCCATATAACTAAATACTGAAAACCATATTTAAAAAATGGACATTAAAGATAAAGATTTAGAATAATAATTATTTAAAACATTTAAAACGATATTTTTGTTAAAGAGTTTTTATGAAAATGAGAGACTCTTGAATACAAATAATAGCGGAATAACATTTAATCCTAACTTTATAATATCATGAGAATAAAGGGATTCATGATATAATATGTCAATGGACAGTATACACACCATATAAGAGTGAATTGGTACATGACAACAATGAAGTCTCAAAAGAAATGTAAAATGAGATGAAATCCATTATAAAGAAGGTATCCTTAAATTAAGGATAAATAAATCTCATAATTATGTGTGACAAATATAAATACACCCAATATAAATGGATATTAAGTGTAAAACAATCAAATGTTATTCACACATATTCAACGTATGACATATTCAATGGATGACATATTCAATAACTACATGTTGATCCCAAAGAAATTGAAATTGGGTTAAGAAGTTCCCTTGTTAAAATTCGACAGCCTAATGGCGTCACTACAAAATTAAGAAAATGAGTTGATGAGAGATAAAAAGGGTATCTCATCAAATGGAAATAAAATTTAAATCAATAACGATATATAATAACATATCCCAACATAATAGTATGTGAATTAAAAGTCATAACAAAAGAAGTCTTTCAAAAAGAGGGGGTGAAAGGTTCCCTTACCGACATGGGTATCATTCGAAACATATACCGCGTGAAAGAAGGACAATAAAAAATTGATGTAAATACTCATAAATTAATGTATATTACACAATGAGTAGAATAATGGGCAGTACATACACCACTCAACGGAAATTGTGGCAAATGTAGCAAAAATCCCTCGAGAATAAAAGTGAGATGAAAAATCCCTTATGAAAACTCGGCAGCCTAATGGCGCCACATAAAACTTTCAAAAATGGATTGATGAGATCTAATAGGGTATCTAATCATATTAAAATAAAGTTTATATAAATAAGAATATAAAATAACATCCCCCAACATAACAAATAGGAGATTAAAAGATGTGACATAAATGAGAGTACTTAAAAAGAAAGAGAGAGGTTAGATTTCTTACGAAAATTCGGCAGCCTAACAGTGCCACTCAAAACTTCCAAAATGGATTGATGAGAGAGAATAGGGTCTCTCATCATATGAACATAAAAATTACAGTATGATTAATATAAAATAACATCCCAATAACAAGAAAGATGATCTTTAAAAGGAATGACATAAAAGAGAGTACTTAAAAAGAACGAGAGGAGTAGGATCCCTTAGCTCGGGTCCGACTTGACTCGATCGTTCTTTAATCTCCTGAATAATAAACTTGAGTTAATTTCTACTTTATTAAGAACCATTTTCAAGTTCATTCTTCCTTTTATATAAATTATTTACATGTTATAAACATAATGTAATCATTTAAGTTAATAATGTTTGTTTTGTCGATATTTGGTTCTTAAGTCAAAAGTGGACTTCTCACAATTTCATGTTGTCTGTGTGGTCAAAGGTTCATTATATCCAGAATGAAATTACTGATTTGGATATCATATATATCATATATATCCAGCATATACATTTATATATAATATTACATAATCATTTAGAGGTAAGAAATTAAATGCACCGTTCATGGAGACGGTAAGCCGTACGTACGCATGAACGCTACTTTCATTTCTATATCATATTAATGGAATTAAAAATAAATGAGAGATATGTGTATTTTTAATTCCAGAATTATATTCATCCTTTAGATGTATCATACATCATATATATCCATTATATGAACTTATAATCATACATTACATTTGAGGATAAGAAATGAAATGCACCGTTCATGGAGACGGTAAGCCGTCCGTACGCATGAATGCTACTTTCATTTCTATCTCATACTTTAATGGAAAGAAAACAATAATGATATAAAGGTATCTTATAATTCCAGTATAACATAATATATAATAACTTTAAATCCATCCTTTATACATCCCACATATTGCATTAACGAATCAAATCACTTTGAGGGGGCGGTAGTCCGCACTTCCTAAAATGAAGATATCGCGTATACCCATAATGGAATCCATAAAGGTATGCCACAAATGAAAAATAAAGAAGCTTAAGTAAAACATAAAAATATTATATATCATATATAAACATATTGACATATTAATGGCCACCTTTGAAGGTGTTATATGAGTGTTGAACAATCATCGTTTTGTGAGGCATAAATTTGCCATCCACAGAAACAGTATGCTCATTCACCATTAGATGAAGGTGTGTGTAAGTGTAGATCGAATCCTTATTATAAAAACATCCAAGTGTATTGAATATACTGGATTTGTTACAATAGAAATGAATAAAATGAGTTTAGGGGGTTGGAGAAGCAAAATAAAACAAAAGAGCACAAGTGAAGACGTTACCTTAAAACTGGGTAACTCTCTTTGGTTTGAACCAAAAGGGTTTCTTGAAGAGAATCATGCCTATGTTAAGGCTTCTAGGATGAGGAGAGGGATGTGGAGTGGCAAAATGATCAGATAATGGCCGAACCAAAAGTTTTACAGGTGTGGGTAAGGTGTTAGAGGTGGGGGCCTTTTATAAGAGGAGAGGAGGGGCACTCTTGGTAAATTATAAATTGATACTTTATTTTCAAATGGTATCCGGATTTTAATGGTCCCAAATTGATGTGTTTATAGGATAAGGTGATAAGGGTTCTAAATACACCCATCGAACAGGTTTTTGACATGTTTAGGTCATAGATTTTGCATTATCTTACCATTTTATTTAAATCGTTAAATAATGAGGTCATCGTTGCATCATCATGATGTCATAATGAATTTAATTTATTTAATGTCTAAAAATTATAAAAAAAATTAATATGATGTAGGAAATATTTTTATCTTTCCAATTACTATTTATAGTCAGAATTCTGACTTGTATAACCACATGTAAAAATTGTTTTAGTAAAACAAATCATGTTTGTGACATTTTTATTTTAACATTAAATAAAAGGCATAAATGTCATTATCAAACCCATGTGGCTCCATGGGGTACCAAAAATCGTCCCATGGGTTGTCTTGGTCGGCCATAACTCATTGAAAGGGGTTAGGACAAGTGTCAATATATTTTCATTTTATTATAATATCATTTTTACCTTAAATCACACTAATTACCTTTAATCGCGATTAATAAAACTTAAATGTTACTTTCCATTAAAAAATTACTTTCATCCCATTGAACCATATTTTACTTAACAATTAAAATCATTTAAATTTTATTTTTGAAATTCAAATCACAGAAGTGGTAAAGTTCCATTTAAATGAAAAATCAAATTCTGTAACCACCACATTGTGGTTTCACTATTCATAAAAAATTGGAGATTTTTAGAAAAATACCACAAATTTACCCTAAGATATATTTGATATTCCGAATTAAAAAATTATGTCTATTTTACCAAATTCAAAACATAGATGTTTCATTAATTAATTTTATAATTAATTCCCGCAGTCATTGCAAATAGCGTGTTTTTATGAAACAATAAGTATCAAAAGATTGACAGTAGTTTAAGCCCAATTTCAAAGTGAAATTAATTCCAATGACCACTATTGGATTAAATGGTAAAAATATATTATATTTACACTTTAAATTCAATTAAAAAGATAATATAATCATATAAATAAATTATATTAAAAAGAGGATTTGAATTAAAATACAACATTTTTCACTAATCATTAAAATTTGATCTTTTTCGGAAAAATACCAAAAATTTAAAGAAAGTAAATTTTGATGTCCAGATTCTAAATAAGAATTTTATTTTGTCAAATATAACACATAAAATTGTCAAAAAGTAGATTTAAAAGTGGTTCTCCATCAAAAGGCGGTTAATCGACTTTTTAAAGAATATTAGACTGTTTACACTTAAAATTGGTTTCATTCGCATTTTTAATCCTCTATAATTTATTGTAAAGAGTAAAAATATTTGACAAACATATATAATAATTTTGTAGTTAGTTAAATTCATTCCCTCCATCACAACATCTAGGCGTTAACTACCATTTAAAATAATATTATTTTATTATTAGAGTGCAACGTAAGATTCCCAAGAAACTCGTGGTTTCGTGTTTGGTACGCCATCGAGCATAACGTCCCCTTTAAAGTTATATTAATATTTTATTCAAAAATATGGATAAATATAAAAATTTCATATTCTTTATTTACTTGGGGTGTTACACCAAATTCCATTTTGGGTTCTCTCGAGGAAGAAGGAAACATAGGTAGTCGCTATTGGTTTTTTAGGAACCAAAATGGAAGGTTTGAGAATTTTAAAAAATAAATATAGATTAATAAATATTCATTCCTAGTTTGATAGTTAGATTTGCATAGATTAGATAAATGGTGTGCCCTATCCATGTGCACAATTTTCTCTTGGTGCACAGTTTCTCTATGGTGGTACATGGTTTATCAAATCTTTTTCTTCCAATGCAGAACCCAAATATCTAGGTTTTCATGGTTTCTATTGAGATAGTTCCCGATTTGGGAAAATAATGTCCCAAACATGCACTATCAAAAAAACATCAAAATATTTTAAAAATTCACTTGAGTCACCAATAAATAAAAACCATAACAAAGAATGAACAAAATTGGGGTTTAAGAATAACTGAATATATTAATAAGATGTTACTACCTCCCCAATAGAGAAACCTTCTATCCCCTAAAATATTATTGATATTCTTCTTTATCAAAATGATGATTCCATAACTCTCTCATCTGTTCCACCCCATACAATGAATTATGTCTATCAAAATTGTGCCTCTATAGAAAATAATAAAAATGTATCATTATACCATTCAAGTACATTAGATTCCAAATCCACTATATTGATTTGATGTTTAGTCACATATTTATATTGTTCAACCTCTAGGTCACACCATCAATGAATCCTGAAAGAGATATGATAGATAAGTTCTTATTTGTGATACATGGAACATGTTATACATTGATGCCAGCTATGGTGGAAATGCTAAATGAAAAAAAACTTTCCCACCTGTTTGATTACCACAAAAGGATCCAAAAAACAAGGGTGATGTTTCTATTTCTTCCCATGTCAATGATGACCTTACCAGGGTAATACATTGAAGAACACTATCGCACCAACTAATAATTCCAATGGTTTACTTCTTCAATCAGCATAATTCTAATACCCAATCCATTTTTTCGACATTATCTACGAAATCAACTGAATCAAATAAATTGTACATTGAACCATGTTCATCCCAACCAAGGATCTTTAACAAACCTCTGAACCACACTAGGGAGATATGTATGGTCGGCCAAGAAAGGCCTGAAAAAAATATATTCTGTTCACATACTATCACCTATTGTTATATGAAAACTCAACCAGACTAAAATTATCATCCTAATAACCACTAAATATAATAACCCAATATAAGAAAGTGTCCTCATGAATATGTGTAGCTCTTTATATCTATCAATCAGATCATAGATGGAATGTCTTTCTGAAATGGACTTGATCTACCAGTGCCTTCTAATGGCTATCCAAAAGTTAAAAGTGAACCAAGAATCTCTATCAAAAAACAATAGATTAAAAGATAAAAATATCATTAAAATAGACATTTCCCAACATTTAAATTTTTTTGAAACATGAATGGGTATAATATGAGATGATCTTTTCAGCCGATCAATAAAAAATAATATCACATTGTACTTTCTATGGGAATGTAGAAACCCAACTGAAAATTCCATTGAGATATCATCACACTTCCACAATGGAAGTGGAAGTGGCTTAAGAAAACACAAAGGATTTTTTTTCTCATCCTTAACCTATTGGCATGTATAAAAATTATAGATAAACTCAGTAGTGCCACATCTCATGGTATTCCATATATATTATATTTACATTCCATCAAACATATTCATAGTTCTTGACTGTAATGCCTAGTTGTAATTATTAAAATCCCCAATCACAAACATCCTTACCAGTAACATAACATGAATGTGATTTAGTTAGGATAAAATGATCTGGGAGGAGAAAAACCAGTTAGCCAGAGTCTCCCCAGAAAAAAAATGTTCTGTAATGGAAAATAACTCATCATCAATATCTTTTCATGAAGAATAATTTTTAGTTGAGTAGATGTGTAATGAAAACTTCTTAAAGAAACCACATCCCTTGATTCATGGACAATAATCGGTAACTGTACGAAGAGTTGCATAATGTATCACCCTTATAAAGATTCTTTCCAGGTATGAGTCAGATGACTCATTATTAAAGTATCTTTGTTGAAATTACCTTATCTCATGGTATAGGCGATGTCAGTGTAAAATGATTTCATGTATTTCTCCAAATACATATAGTGTATATTTAAATCTATTTGACATAAAATATAAATCAATAAGAAGTGGACATGAAACAAGGTAATACTTTTTCTAAAATGGTAACACCACCAACTCTTAAGAAACTGAATTATATCTTTATGTTCAATATTATTGGATGGTTAAGTTTTCTTAGGTGTCAAAATATGATGAGAGATATAGGAAACAACACGATAATCTTGTAAAAGAACACATTCCACACCTAAAACGAATGATTAACAAAAGACCACACTACCCAACTATTCCTCTGGAATAGTTAGCACTTGTATAGTTGTCAAAATAGGTTTCAACTCAATAGATGAATAATGAAATCTCTCATCCCAATAAATTTTTACTCACATCAAATTTATTGAATTCATATTAAAATCCAAAAATGATATTTTCTTAACTAACTATGAAAAATAACTATCCAGACCAAAGAAACATTGAATCTAAAAACATTTCACCGGTTATCCCATTCCATAAACACCTCACCATCTCACGAACAACAATTATTCCATATTATAAAACAACAAATCCCAATAACATCAATTACCATATCTAAAAATAAAATTTCAAAATCTATGTCTAATGTTAGGGATTTTCCAACAACTCTAGAACTACTCTTGGATAACACACCTGATCATCCTCAAAATTAGTGTAAACCAATATATACTCAAAAAATTCAACCATGATGGTGTCATGATGCTCAGGTAAAATAAATTTAATAAAAGCACTAATGACTTATGGATTATTGTTTTAACCAAATAGAATGAAAATGTACTCATAATAGATATACTAGTTTTGAATGAATTTTCTAAATGGAAAATCTTTTTATTCTCAACTAATGGTAACCAGATCGATGATCAATCTTCAAGAATCAAATTTCTGCATTCAAATGATCAAAAAAATCCTTAAAATGTGGAAATAGATTGTTTTTGTTTACTATAAATCAATTTATCTTTTTGTAATCAATAGAAAGTTATATTGAACAATAATATTTCAAATCAAAAAATATAGCACCAAGAAAGGTGACACAATCATGATTATAATGCATTTTTCATGAAGATCATCTTACTGAAACATCAAATCTTTAATTTCCATTATAGACATTAGGTAAGATGGAATTGAAATTTGTTGAGTACTAGGAAGTACTTCAATAAAGAAATCTACCTCTCTTGCTGGTGAGAAACCAAGGAAGTCAGAAGGAAACTTGTTAGGAAACATGACGATAACTAGATGGAGATCAGTGCACAATGATATCCAACCAGATTAGAAGTAAAAAATATTATCACATTACCCAACTAAGGATAAGAAGTTCATTCACTACTAGACCTTGGGTTATATTCTCCTTGGATGAAAATGCACACACCATCTGGTGTTGGGAAGGTGACACTTCGACGATAAAAATCAATCATGGATTTATTAGAAATTATCCCATACATCCAGAATATGAAGTTAGGTGACTTTATTTAATGAAAGAAAAATCAAGAAAAGTATCAAAAACATATTAGAGAGAAAAAAAGTTGTAGTAAGTAGGCCCTACTCTCTATTTATACCAAGGGGTGTAGTAATATCCATTATATTAGACAAAATATCTATAAGAATATTTAGACATCTAATATTAAAGGTTGAAATAAATGAATGATATGCACCAATATAAAATATATAAATCTCTGATGATGATGCTTGAGTAATGGTTCCTCTCATGGTCGTAGGAATCTAATACACTTCATTTGTAGACTCTTCCAATGTGTGGAGATGTTTTGTTTCAGTTTCTATTTTCAAGGAACCATTTTATAGTTGAAGAATCTAATTCCACTACAAATTTTCATTGTTCAAATGATATCATACCATTATGTGCAGTAGAATAAATATTTATGAATTTCATCAGTAACCAGAACATCCACTAGAAAAACATACCTTGGGTGCTTCAATGAATAACCTCTTATAATTCCCTAACATTCCACACTATTAAAATATTAAAGGGTCTCTTCCATGAACTATAGGAGATTTAGTATAAAACTGATATTGAGAACTACCATGAGAATGATTAGGATTATTTTTTCTTATAAATAGAATTGCACCGCCACTCGGATAGAAAAAGACTCTAAAAAACCCTTCCATTCTTATTAGGTCCATTTTGACCATCAGTGATCTGTCAAGTACACCACAATTAGATGAGATATTTAGTATGAAAAATTGGGAATCAATGTCTTATTTAATTCGCAACGGAAAACATCATTCCTTTAGATATTCATTTAATAATATATTTGGTGAAAACATCACAAGCTCAATAACGTGATTTTAGTATTCTTTCATCGTCTGGTTAGCCATCTAAGAAATGAAAATCTACATATCCTTAGACCAGGCCATCAAATATAGTTATAACAAGTCAATTAAAATAAAATTGATGAATTTACACTATATTCCTTCATTCTTCTTCAGTGTCACCATTGTGTCCACAATGTCCTCTATAGTACTTCCAATATGAAGGTTTCACACTTCACCATTATTTCTTTAGGTGTCTTAAACAATATAAATAAGAAATGCATCATATTCAAACATTAATCATCCTATTGAGGATCATTATATCCTTTAAATGGTGGTTTATTATAGAGAAGACATTTGAAATAATGATTCTGGAGATCATCCCTTTGATGTTCCTCATCTGGAGCCAGAATGAGAGATGTTGGTGGAGCCTATCCCATATCATGGACAACAAACAGAATAACCTCAACCTAATTTGGGTCCACAACAAGACATTGTCCCTGTGTTTAAGCATCAACATCCTCCTAGATCATATTTTAACATCTTCTAGGATGCATTATGATACACTACAACAATAGACAACATGTAAGACATTTGATTCACACAAAAATAGAGAAATGTTGGAAATTAATCCCAGCATATGGAAAAAATGATTTTTTATTTCAATCTATCCAATTTAAAATTATGTAAAATACTATAACTATTCATCGATATTCCATTATCAAAAGACCCCTATTGACTTATGGTTCGTTAGGGTTAAATTAAGAAGGAAACTCAATCTTAACTACCTCATATGTCTCGATAGTATTACACAATGCATACTTACTTCAAGAGATGAATATCAACCTATCACCATGATACCACCCTATCATGAACCATTTTAGAATCCATGGTAACCCAATAACCGATAAAACACTAAAATAGCCAGAAGAGAATTCCTAATCACCACATGTTGAAGACTATCACCATGAATCATGAAAACTGGAAGTGGTAAATATTTTTTCAAAACAAATTATGAAATAAAGATAATCAATTCAATATATATACAATACAAACTTCATATGGACTATTGTACTAGAAGATAAACATGTATAAACAACCAAAAAACAACATCAATGTAACATAAAATAGAAAAAACGTCCCATGTACTAATGGACATAGCTCTGCAAGTTCTGTTATCAATAGATCGAACTACCTCCTACTGGATCATTACCCCTAGTCAAACCAGGAAAGATGAATGCCACAAACACCCAAAGGCAGAGGTATGGTGTGATCTAGAAATCCAAGTAGGGTCTCACCATTTATTCAATAATAGGATTCCATCATTATATTAACTATGCATAGAGATTTATATATTAAATTAGATATATTTTTTTATTTCAAACAAATATTTAAAAAATTCATGATTTTCATTTCATGTGATGTAAATAATTCAAACGAATAGACCAATAAAAAAATTTATTAAATATTTATGTAAATAATAAGGTATTTAAATGAATTTCCAATAATGGAAATATTAATCTAAATAAAAGCATTTGTGAAACTTGTTCATATTCCAAAAAAAAGATATAAAAATTCCATGCTATAAGGATATACAAACTCAATATGACATGAAAATATGTTTATAAACAAATAAATTTCATACAAAAAAGATTATTGTAGAGCCCTTCGATGCCCTGAGAGGAGAGGGGTTAATTAGGGTGTTAAGTTTTTTGATGTATCTGATATTAGTCCCATATTGGTAGGAACATGATAAGCCTGCATGATCGATATGAACAACAATTAAACAGTCACATAAAAATATTCCACCCAACACTTTTACTTGGTTTACCAGAAAGGGCTATGTCTAAGGATTATATACCGACAGTTTGTCGGTTGTAACAAAATACACTAATCTTTATTAGTTGTGGAGTAAAATAGTTTATTCAAATTCAATATGTGATCAGAAAAATAACATTAAAACAATTCAAGGATATCTCACTATGTCCCTCAAAATACTTTCATCGACCCCCCTTGTCACTACCATTGGAGAGGCCTTACTCAGTTTATTTACATGAGGTTATCTTTAATAGATTTGAATTTAAGCATTTTTCTTAGTCTAGCATGAGACACTATGTGCATCGATGTCATGAATTGATGCAGTTGACAGAACATATCAAACAAACCATACATTCAAAAGCCTATCATAAGCTTAAAATAACTCTTGTGAGCAATACCTTATCATGTGTGCAAGATTATGGATTTGACACACAAGAGAACATTCACACAACCCCTAATTTTTATACAAACCTTATATTTAGTACAAATACACAGAGGGGTACACTTGATCTTTTCAGACTAAAGGAACTCCTTGCACATAATATTTACTATCTATAATTCATCCACTTATATAAAATTCATACAACAGAGCTATTAGATTTTCATTGGAAAAATTTTCTTCTTTCTGCATGGTGTATCCGCCTTTTTATAGGCCATAATGACCCGGAGAAAAATTTTATAACTTGTCTTTGTTGGTGAGTGCAAGATTATTTATGAGAGTGCAAAACCCTTTTTGACATCGCATTGGGCGCATAAGCTTCATCAGCAGAACCTCATTCTTTTTTTTACAATTTATGTCTTGTGCATAGTTTTTTACATTTCTGTATTATGTTTCCCAGAAAATAAACAAAAACCATTACCTATTTATAGCATAAAATAGCCATTTTTCCAAAAATGTCATTATCACCATCCCATTGGGGATGTGACATGCTAAATTATTATTTTAGAATGTCGTAAATCATAGAGTTTAATCCAAATAAGTCACAAACTATAGAAGAATTTAATGTTTTTAGCAATAAATCAATGATATGAAATTAACTTAAATATTGAATAAAATAAAATTCACCACATTATCCATTTTAAATATTAGAATTTCCATTTAAAAACTAACAAACATGTATCCAATCCAAAGCATAACTTTTTACCAGATAAACCCAAAATATTTCTATCAAAAAAAATTAATCTATTTTTCACAAATACCAATTTCAAATAAATTTCACCAAATCAATTCTAAAATTCAAATTAAGTAATTAAATTAAAAAAATTTATTTTAAAAAAATTTCAAACAATTTATCAAATTTAATTATTTTTTTTAAAATCTACTAAATTTAAATAATTTCATAATTACACACAAATTCAATGTAATTGGAAATTTTCACAATTTCATGTTAAAAATCCAATTTACAAAACCAAATCCCAAAATTCAATGGAATAGGGTTTTTAAAAATTTGATTCCACAAGAATAAAACTCCACTTGATTAATTGAATTACTCTTAATCAAATCATGAATTTTAATGTCAATTAAATTGGACAATCAAAATTCAACCACCTACCTCAGGATCGACAAATCTGAAACACATCAAACGCTAGATGGGATTCACTACCATTGAATGACAATGATGGAATCCAGAAATCTGATATATGTTTGCGATCCAAAAAATAAGTGTATTGGATCCAAAAATCAATATGGGGATCCCCAAAATTCTATGAAATAGAATAATTCTAGCTGAATACTGATAATGGGAAAAAGAATCCTATTGGGTAGAGTTCAAACATTTTTTGCAATGATTCAATCAGCATATAGGAGGGTTCAATGGGGCCAGAATACCCTCTTCGGTTCTCCAGATGAAAAAGAAACTATTGGTGGTTATGTTATGTCCATAAATAATCTAAATGGAAGGATTCAAGAGTTTAAAAAATGAATTCACATTTGATTAAAATATTCCATGGTTTACTAGGAAAAAGTCACATTATTTAGAAATACCATTCTCCCTAGTCGTGCACCCATTTTCTTATGTGGTTTCTCTTTAGGGGTGCATGAATTTTAAAACCAAGTGATATCCATGAAAATTTCCACTATCAAGATTTATAGGGATTCAAATAAGAGGGTGCACGATTTGGTCGAACTGCAGTCTATCCATTAACTATACTAGATAATTCCAAAACATTTAAAAATACAACTGAATAACCATTAATTGAAAAAAAATCCAAAGCATAATCAAGAGCTACGATTTAGAATACATGAAAATAGAAATATGATGATCCAAAAATGATCAAGTAACCACATATGATTCCAACGAATAGAAAAACACTACGAATAATTATCCTATACATGATGTTAATATTTGAGTTGTGGTTATATATTTAAAAATTTAGGGGTATATGTTATAATGGGTAAAATTTGAAAAAATATATTAAATTTAAATTAACATATTAAATATTCACCTTTAAAGAATTGGTTTTGAGGATGTGATGATGGTCGAAGCTGATAAAATACAATAATTTGAATAATCAATATCATCCAGTTATGTGGAAATTTATGTTAATTCCATTAGATCCATGGATATGAGAGAATTATTTATTCTATTTTTAAAAATTTACCAATTTTATATGATGTTAATAATTCTTTTTAAATTAATGGTATATAAAGGAACTCCAACTCTTTTGGTTCATGTGTTTTTGAAACCTCCGTTATGATAATAAAATTATACAATATCCATAGAATGATTGTGGTTCTCAATAATGTTTAGATCTTCATATAAAGTGTATGTTTCAATAATTTATATTTTTTTAAATAATTCATTTATAGATGTACGTAGAGAAAAATTTGCCTAAATGATCTCCAATTGAAGAATAAATGATTTGAAAACCCATATAGGTATCCCTTTTTGTTCAATGTATGAGGAATATAATTTATAGATATAATGGTTAAAATTACTATTTCAAGTTAATTACAAATTATATTCTTTATTTTTCCATGACATCTGTTTTTTAAATATGTTTATGGTGAGAGAAAATTAATGAAGTCGATACATGAATAATTACACATTCCTAAATTGAAATGGAAAGATATATCCATGGATTTTATTATTGTATTTCCAAATATATATTAATGTAGTGATTTTGTTTGGGTTATTTTTATCAAATTGAATAAACTTATGGATATTATTCATGTCTGAGTTGATATGTGTTTGATTATATTTTCTAACATAAAAGTAGGGAGACTATCTTGTTATATTGAGTATCTCATTCTATTATATATAATTGTGATCCTAGATTTACATCTAATTTTTTGAATGGAAAATGAAATTCATTAAGTTTGGAATTACATTTCATAAAAAAATTATATCTATAAAGATATAAATAAGTAGAGAACATGATTCAAATAATAGAAGATACTCTTCGAGCATGTTCGTATGATTACAAATGTTGTTGAGAGTGATATAACTCATTACATAAATTATTATATAATAAAATTATTCCATAGAATATATAGATGAAACCATTCTATATATTATATGGGATGAATTTTAGAACCACGTTTTTTTGGATGATGATTGATAGAGGGTGTTATTGTTATCATAGTTAGTAGATTATATAGATTACAATGTATTGTTGATTCCAAATAACTCAAGGGTAGCTAAAAGTATAATTAAGTGTTATGTAAATAATATGATTAATATTAATTCACTTAAGGTAGGATATAATGTATTTACTAAAATTACTCCATGAAAATGCATTATAAATTTTCATAAAAATTGAATTGTATTCCCATGGTTTACTTTTTCATATGAAATTATTGAAATGGAAGAATCATTTACATGTTGTGTATCTTTTCCACCTTTTTTATATTTTATACATGACATGTTTATTATTATTTAAATTAATCAAATACATAATTTATGGGACTAATTTATTGATCTGTAATATGTAAAAGAATGAAGAAAATATTTCTGTTATAGAACAACCTATAAAGATATTTCTTATACGAGGGCGACTGTTGAAGAATAATGTAACTCACTTGGTTAATGTTTTTTTCTAGAATCACAAGATTGATAAAAAACCTGGGATCATGATAATAATTTTATGGAATTACATTCCAACATTATTATGTGATAAATATTATTTTGAGGAAGAAGATTCATTTAGGTGGGATGAATGTGATGACCAACATACCGACAATAATAAATATGTTTCTTCTATTTTTGAAAAACATGATTATATTTTAGGGAGTAAAATTTATTAAATTTATAATATAAGATATTTCAATAAATGAATTTAATAATTTTAATTTACTTAATTATTATTTCATGTAATATAAAATTATATATATGTGTTAAATTTATAATATTTTTGAATTTCAATTTGATAAATTTTAATTAATTTTTGATATCATAATATAATATATATCTTATCAAAATGTTTTATGATTCTTCTAAAAATCAAGATTTTGGGGTGAATATAGGAAAATATTTATTTATAAAGACCATAAATTCATTTCATGTAGTTATAAAGTCATATTATGTGGTTTTACTGAAGCATTAGTTATCATCAATTAACCATAACTACATATAAATAAACACTATTCTAGATTTTAGTATAAATAATGTTTTAACATAAATATACATTTTTCAAAAAAGAACATTTTTCATAATATTTTTGAATGATAAATTAAAATTAATGTATTACACCATGATAAATAGAATCATGAAAATGAAATTCAATTTTGTAATCTAATTTTTAAAATTTAGTAATTATGTTAATTCATTTTTCACATAATCATTAGAACTGATGCTAATTAAATTTTACTATTATAGGGGGTTGAATATATATTATTGTTCTCAATGTTTAATCTTGAAAATTTTATTAATATTATTAATTATTATGTTAAAATATGGAAATGACTGAAATTTATATTATTTTTCATAATAAATAGTATACATTGTAAAACAATTAACCCCTTTAATGGGTTTAAAAAAATAAATATGGTTAAACATTCATGATAAAGACACCAAATATCATACTAAATCATATAAAACTAATGTATTGAGACCCTTATCGTCATATTATTTAAATGGATAATATTTGGGGTTATATTATAATAAATTAGAACTTATAATATTCTAATATTAATAAAAAATTTAAAAAGTACCACTCCTCATAATTATAAAATGTCACCCACTGTTAAATCATACATAGTAACATTGTGAAATATAGATACACTAATCCTTACCCAATGAAATTTCCCTCATCTCTCATGATTTCCAAGAGTTATCGGATTTTACTAAAATACCAAAATAGAGTGCTAAAAGGGTAATTCAATGAAGGATTTCCATTAAAGAGGTATAACAACTAACTGAGTATTTTTATGTTTATTTATTCTAGAAAACCCATCATATATTTAATAAAAATAATGATATTATCATATTGATATCTTACATATAATGAAATTTCATTATGTTATTATTAAACAAACATTCATCTCATTTTCAAACATATGGGGATGAAATCATTGATTGTGAATACCTATGAATTACTACATTTGTGAAGTGCTGTTATGAGTCATATTAACTTTATATAATATATATTTATTGTGATAATTTATTTTATTAAATAATATAATAAATAAATTATTATGATTCTGAAATGATTAGATATTTCAATCCAAATTTCCCTATAATCACATAGAAAACGAGAACGTCGCTGAGGCATATGAGTGGAATACAAAGTCCATGAATTGATGTGTTTATTTTCATACAATGAATTGATGTATTGTTCTAAAATTTTATTCAATAATTAAAAAATAAATTTATTTCATGATTAATATTATTTATATGATGGAACAATTTCCCCTTTACCATAGTCATCATACTCAAGTTGTTTTTAATTACAAACTGAATGTATTGAAAAGGATTAATAAAAACCAAAACATTTTTGTAACTATGAAATTCATGGATATAAAAAAGAGATTGTGATATGAATATTAAAATGAACATTGGACTTATGAATGTAAATAATCAATAACTTTTTATTATATAGTTGTTATGTGGTGTATGAGGTGAGTAAGACTTGAGGTAATGAATTCTTAGTTAAAATGATGTTTATAATGTTTTGAAAACTTTACCCTTTTATAAAGGTTATTAATTTTTTTAATTATGATATTACGTTAAATTAATACGTTTTTAATTTCATTATGTATTTTACCTAACATTTTAATTGTTTTTATAACTATTATATATATAATATTTTTCGTACAGTTCTGTTTTTAGTATTTTTACCCAGTATGAAAACAAATATTTTTTAATGATTTTCAAATGAAATCTATTTTATAAAACCATAGATTTTTTTTCAATTTTAATCAATACTTATTCACATTTTCCAATTCATTTCATTTTTACCATTCATTGACGTAATTTTCATAATAATTATTTCCAATATAAATGGTTTTTTTTATATTTCAACATAACACCTAATTATGATTCACTTCATTAACTAAACTAAATAGTTTTTTTTGAATTTCATAACAGATGCTATATATTATTTTTTATTTAATTATGTTATTTTCATTGGACATTATTTATAATTATGGGTGAGACCGATATTTCTCTTTAGTGGACTAGTTAATGGTTTTCTTCTGCTGAAAATAATGATCGAATTCAAAAATATAAGTTATCCCACATATAAGGCATCATTTAATTAATATTTTAATGTTTATATGATGATGATGTCTCAAAGAACATATTTTAATACCCAATACATGAAAAGTATTTTTATGTAATTATTTGTATTTCACAATTTAATGAATCACACATATATTTTAGTGATGTTTATAGACAATTTATATTAGAAAATAAGGTGTTGAATAAAAGGTTTTGGAATTGTTTTATTTATTTATATGAAACCATAACTATTATTATTTCCCCTTAATTGTAGAAAAAAAATATTTTATTTGAAAATTATTGAAATTGAGTGTTTAATTTATTAGTAATTAAATTAATATTTGGGCACAATGTACATTATTCAAAATGGATGATTTATTTATATAATCTATAGTTTTTCCATTAGTCTAATGTTTGGAATTAAATTTTCTATTTCGTACTCATTTTTATCTCATATCAATATATCATATTTATTTCACTACACCAAATGGTGATTATGAGTCTATAATAAAATCTACATTAATTATATGTTATTAATATTAAAATTTGAAATCGGCTTGTGAATAGTACTAGAGTTTAAATATATGAATCTTGTTTCTACAGTTAAATATATATTTTTTTGAGTATACATTATAAGGTCTGGATTTTATATTGATAAATTATAAAAATTTAAGAAAACATTAAACATATAATATCATGAGAATGTATGAAAATTTAACCATCTCTATTTAACTCATTGTTATGGGATGATTACAAAATGAGTTATTCTATATGGTTTCAAATTAATTTGAATATTAACCATAAATTATAAAATATAATAAAATGGAATGATCACCTAATATATTAATAGGGATATGTGAAATGTATATAAATACACAATTAGTAAAATCAATACTAAAAAAATAAAATGTATAATTTTATTACAGTATATTTTCCTGTAATGCGAATAACAAAAATTTAATCACTAGAATCCCATTTTTTTTATACTGTATGTTTCAAATTTTATATTTTCAATATAAATTTCATTATTTTTTCATCAATTGTTATATTTATGTAATATATATAATTTTTCAATCATTTTTATACATTTTTAACTCAAAATATATTTCTATTCTAAATTAAATAATTATTATATTAATTTTAAATAATTAATTTTGGATTACTATAAAAAATAGAATCTAATGTGTCCTAAAATCCTCCCTACAATGGTACCCCTCTTAGGTCATGAGAGAATAAAATGAGATAATTTCTCTTCATTCTCTCATCTAGAATGACTACGGTTAGTGATTGACACTATGGGTACATAAAAATTCCCACATTTAAGAGGAATTACACATAAAAGAATGGTATAATTTTAATATATTAAATAAACATCCAAAACGAGAAATCAATTAATAAAAATTTAAAAAAATCATCCAATAATATATGATAATCAATATAAAGAAATTAATTTTATCTTTGTAAATATCAGTGAAAATCCATTGATAACTACTAAACCACCACACCAAAACCCGAGATATTAATGTATATCATTGACCCTGAATTCCTTTTATAATAAGGATATATTATATATACATTGGGAAATCATTAAAAAATTTACTATCCTAGATGATACCAAATTTATATCTATAATATAGGAAAATAGATTATGAATTCCCTAGTTAATAATAAGTAAAACAAAAAATAACATAAAATTTTTATCTATACATCCCATCCTAACTATGATACTCTCATTAAATTTTGATTCCATATATTGTATCATTTCATCTAAAAAATGTAATCAATGAAATCCAATAATGAGTTCTACATTGGTTTTATACCCTCACACCATAATTTTATAGGTAATGTGTTCTCATTCCTCCCATATCAACATGTCACATATTCTTGTATTATTGAAGTGGGTTGCGAGGAGTTCTTATATACCATTTATTTGTAGGGTCTAGATTCACTTTCAGGCATCAATTAATATCCACATTAATACATAAATGTGTAACTATATTTATATGGTATCATGATCATCAATTGAATCAAAATAATTTCCTTATCCTACAATGCATTTCCCATAACATATCAAATCCTCATCATCATGGAGTACTTCCAACAACATCTGGAAAATTCACTTGTAATATACATAAATATTCAACATCATCTCCAATATTGACAAATGATAAGGGATGAGGGGGCCTCCAACTATCCATTTTAGCACTATCTTAGATGCTATGGAAAATACATGGGGCTAAATGTTTTTTACATATGTATGGTTCCCATCTCATGTGGGGTGAATATATAAATAAAATTAAAATAACATTTATAAAATATCACACAATGTTTTTAATGTGTCAATATTAATCACCACCAATGTATCTCATAATACCATCAAAATTCAGGAAAACATCAACAATAAACTATTGAATCCCTTGAATGCAAAACCCCTCCAAAAAAATGAAAACTATGACACAAATCATAGAAGCTATTAAAAGTAACCATTTTAATTACATAAACAGTTTTCATGTAACATAAAATTATTAAAAAATGGAATTAAAAATATAAGACTATATTTGATGTTTTCATTTAATTATAATTAAAATTATACAATACTATTTTTAACCCATTCATCATAAATTACCAACAATGATAACTACAATTCAATTGTTACATGTTCATTCGATCACTACCATGAAAATCAATGAAACATACAACATAACTACCTATTGAAATATCAATAAAAAATAATTCACCACAATTCATCTCTATACACAATACAACTATATCACTATAATTAAAATCAACAAAACACAACAAATTAGCCTACAAAAATGCCATACTCTATCCAGAAAAAAATCATTATACCATCCCCTATAAGGTTCACATTAACACCATATCATCATAGAATGTGGATAAACACAAAACAAAACACATTACATCAATAAAATCATAAATAATTTCAATTTAATAATGGCATTCCATCAGATTACATAATCTCATTGTTGGTTATTATCAAGAAATACAATATTTACATGTGAAAATGATCATTAGTCATATTTCTTTTCATATAGTCTTATTCAAGGTGTGTCATACTAATGTTTCAAAATAAAGTCTACTAAAAAAACTTCTAAAATGGCTCTTAAAATAACGACAACAATTTTTTTTGTATGCATTTAAATTTGAATTTTTAAATTAATAAGTGTAAAATATATTTGATTACTCTAACCCCCTACATTTTTTTTCAATAAATTTAATTTTATTACTATGTTAACCGATGATATCCTACAATGGGAAGAAAAATTAATTCTATTTCTACAAATTTTCATAATAAATAGGGATGATCTGGATCCACTAAGTCAATAATAATTTCAAATATCAATTATCAATCATAGATGATAAATAATAAACCACCATAAAATGGTGAAACAAAATAACCTAAGAAAAAAAATGTACAGTCATGACATGCTCTATTTATAACCCAATGTTTTTTAAATATTCTAAAATTGCCACTTAAGGGGAAGAAATTTAAGAATAATATTGAAGAGAGGATAATGGGAGTGACTATATTTGTCAAAACATGATAGTGATAAACCACTATGGACAATGTCTCATGATAACCAGATAAATGTTGATCATAGAACAATGTGACACTCATAGCCCAATATATTATGGAAATATTAAGTAAATAATTAATGAGATCCTATATATAGATGATTCTTTGTATTCCTTAACTATTGTGTAGATTTTTTCAATACACCAAGGCTTAGTATGGTTAAATATTTGATCCATAAATCAATCCCTTAACCCCCAGATTTCAATTTTTTTCAAAAATAATCTCGAATACCTTTAACTTTTTCAAAATATATATTCCAAGGGAAGGTCAAGGAAATATTTTCTCTAAATACACACCATGGCTAGCCACTACAATGAAACTATAAATACTCGATTATATTCTACTCAAAATTTTCATACCCATATCATGTTTCTCTCAATAATACCTATTTCTCATAAGGATCATTGTGGTGTTTCATTTGTCTGCATTTACCATAATTGGATCATCTATGAAAAAATCCCATTGAAATGGCCATATGGTTTAATTCCCATATTTTTGGAAATTACATAACAAAACAAAAATCGTCCAAAATTTCAAGGATAAAATTGATTATAGAATTGTTGGTCATTAATTAAATATTAAAAATCATATAACCACAACATTTAAATGTAATGGTTACCTACTAGTGGATTTATACTCTCTTATAGATTTTGGAAAATGTTTAAATTCAATATCATCAATTCAATGCCCAAAATAATTTAATGGTAGTGTTATTGAAATTAAGGAACTAACATTTGATAAATCTCAAACAATTCAAAATCTTGAGAAAAATATATCATGATAAAATATTGAATGTAATGATGAAAACAAAAAATTCAACGAAATACCTTTTAGTGATCACATTACCACCTAAACACAAACACCATTTAAATAAAACTCTGATGAAAAAAATCGTAAGTTTCAATAAATAAAATAATGTATTTTATTATATAAAACAATAAAAAAGCATAAAAAATTATATGAAAATAACTAGTTACTGATAGTTAATCGATGTCTCATGGTCATAGGTATAGTCATCAAATCCCCAACCACACCACGAAAAACAAACAAAAGGGATAACTCACAAATTAATAACATTCTCTCAATGACCTGAGATAAAAAATGGTCAATCTGTTAATCTATGTTTATATTTTTTGTATTAATATCTATATACTGTTGAATGTATATAATAATGAGTATTTAAAAAAAATTAAATACACATAAAATACATCTTCTATCATGTGTTTGAGTTTTGAGAGTTTTAAAAAATACACCACCTCACCAATGTTATCTAAAAACCTTAAAGTCATAACGAATATAGAGGACATATACTAACCTAACTAAAAATACCCTAACTAATATTAAGTTAATCTAAGAATAACTCAATCTATATGGAGTTAAACTGTAGATTCCTCTACATATAATCAACAAAGGAATTATATGAGTTCTATGATTTCAACATTAAGTACCAATTAATTTATATATATATATATATATATTTGATCTCTACACCTCATATGGACAAAAGTTTTATTAATCCATAAAAAGAGTCCAAAAAAATTAAATTAAACCATGACACTAATAAAATTTATAAATTTTTTTTTTGATGAGTGATAATAATTATTATATTAAAAAACATTCTTCGAAATGTGCATCAGCCCAAATTCCAAAATAATTGAAAATAATTGACATAAACTCATAATATATCCCCTAAGGATTAGATGGTCCTATATTATTTATAATATATATGTGGAAAACATGAACTACTAATTACGAATTGAAAGATAATATCATAATGCAGTCACATACAGACTCATGAGTAATTGTGAGTATCAGGATAAGAAGTGAATTTCTTCAGTACCCCTGAAATCCACACATCCTAATCCACATAACACCTCACAATAACATCAAAAGAACTCATAATTATAATGTCTAGTTCATGGGTGAACTGTATCAGATAGTCAATGATCACTCCAATAGCTTGATATACTCCCTAAAATTCAGCTTATTAAGTGATGAAATCCATCTAAATGTTCTCCCACATCACCAGAGTAATGTATAAAAGCTGAATCAATAATATAGTTACATGTTTCAAGTACCTCACATTCTAATAGGGTGAAAGAAAAGATTAAAAATCATCTATCAATGACTGGAGACTAGTCTACCAATGTAGTTCATTCATGAAACGGCACATCACAGACACAGTTAAATTCATCACTAATGGGGATATTTGAATCTCATATAGAAATCCCTCATGAATATCCAAAATATAAAATAACATTATTTGATACCTAATATTATTATTACATCCACCCAACCACCCATCTTGAGAATCACCAAGAATGAAATAGTCTTACATCACCTATTCAACATATTCTCTCCCTGGAGACTCCTCCAACTACAACATAAATTATTATTCCAGAAACATCTAGTAAAATAAAATTATTCCTCTCACCAATAGTGCTTTATTATTCATCATTGAATGATATTCCATCAAATTATGTGCATTTCCATACTCCCAAATAATATCCCAATTCCAAATTTTACTCATAGAATCTGAATAAAATCATACATTCCCTAGGGAAGAAGAGATTCTGAAATAAGAATCTTAGATAAACACCATTAAACTAATATAATTTATATTCATACCATTTCAAGTAAATAAATTCCTTAGAATGTTTTGGAATATTCATACCGTATTGTTTCTTTAGATATGAAATATTTCTACACCTTTAGGGGAAAACAATTACAACAAACTATTTGGTGGTTGTGGAATAGTTATATCATTAAGGATTTGAAACATAAAACACGCATAAGACATAAAGAACCTAGTATACATTAGGATTCTTCCAAAACCCTATAAGAATGAATCAAAAAATGACCTAATGCTTCACCCCCTATTCTAAAAACCAATGCAGTGGTTAACACATCATCCTCTGCCTCATTAATTAAAAGATTTATGAAAATGACCAGCTATGGGGATTGAATTCTACTTTATGGTAATTATGTTTATCATTTCTATAATATTATGTAAATTATTAATAATCCATTGTTAAATCATATAATACCATTGAAGATACATACTGATCCCCTATTTATGTATTCTTAGAATTAAATGACTACCATTATATTTTAAAATTCCTCAATAACACCATGATAAGATATGACATTCCAATGGATATAATTATCATGTAAAAAAATTGAAACAAATAGATTTCTATAGAGTATTTTTAAATCAAATAAAATAACCTACAACACTATGATCCTTAGTATTCACTTCAACTAATAGGAATAATATAATGATGTTGTTGAATAAAATTACTATATTGTAGTCTATGGAAATATTGAAAATGGATATCATGAACCCCATGAACATGGATTCCATGTTTATGACACCAAAATATATAACCATGGAGTCAAATTTATGATAACTATATCCAAAGGATTCCCTTGCGATATCCTTAGATTATACCCTAATCCCATGATATTAGAACTATAGATTGATAATTTAAAATAGAACGGATCCCTTTTGAATGAGGAATGGTTCTTATATAATTAAATTATTGTATTGGTTCATTACTCTTACCTTATTCATCCTATAATACACTTTTAAAAACCACATGAAATTTAATTCCTTATTAGTGCATATAAACAGAGCACCCCGAGGGGAGGACATGGCCCAACTAAAACCTTATATAGAAAATAATAAATCTGAATTATCAAATAAATTAACATTATAGGTGTTATTTGAGAAAGATCCTTCATATTAATGACTTCCGAAATTGTAAAAATACATCAATCATGACATCACAGTAAGTGTTTTATGATTAAATACTTACCTATTAAGAAATTCACAAAATCGATCATAACCATGGTAAAATTCAACACCCAGGAATCCATTAAAAAATCTTATTGTATATGACCTTTATATTTCTCAAATATACAATGATCAACACATAGTAGAATCAAATTTATGAAAATTATGCTCACATTATTATAAAATTGATGAATTCACATATTTATTATATCCATTCCATTCAAAGGGTAAAATTATATGGTTGTATTATAAATTAATAGAAATAATCAGGTAACATCTGGTTCCCCATCATAATTTTACATCCCCATCAATAGTCAAAAAACTCATTTTGAACTCCAAATGGTGTGAATAAAACATGGGGGATTGTTATAATCTCAAAATCATGTAATAAATCACAATATTATAAATGATAAAATGATGGAGATGATCATGAATCAAAGAAGTAAGAATCTATGATATACGACAAACTGGATATAACTCAAAAAACCACATCCCCTTATACTGATGTAACTTTTAATCCTTAAATCTACAGGATCCCCTATCCTCTTATTTTTTCTAATATCATCAATGACCATGATGTAATCATGGTCCCTTAGTATGTGGAATATCATAGGATTGAAACCTAATAGATATATCTGACTTCAACATATCATAATCTAACTAACCTACAAATTGAAAAAGCATGTGCATCGGCTAGTGATGATGCATCCCTAGACTAAAATATTATTGTCACTAAAATTTATTCTAGCATCCCTCAACATACACAACTTCACAAGTATTCATGCAATGTGGCTGATATTTTCATTTTCTAGTACACATAAATAATATAGTATAAATGCACAAATTAAAGACCCCATTATTGTATATGATAGACTAATATGTTTGAATCCATAATATTTGACACCTCAATTGTCACAATATACGTGATTTAATAATTGAATAATTATTCCCCAAATTGTTTTTCTCCCACATCTTGGATCTCCACTAAGAAAACAATTAATTTATAATGTATCTTTTTTGGTGAAATCTATGATCATAAAATTTATATACAGTGTGAAAGAAAAATTGATGAGAGGATGTTCTTATTATTATAGATCTAATTCTATAGACAACCCATAAGGAATAAAGTCATAGGTAAACATAAAATCAACATAAACATAATCATTATCTCTTCCATTAATATGATCTATTTTTTACATGGATGAAGATCATGCCTATTTGATGTCATCAGCATCAACGATATAACATCCTGTTTTTTTAAAGTCATCCCTAGAAACACCAACCAAATATATTTTTTGGATATATAGAATCCAAAACTAATAGGATTATCTCCTCTTACCAATAACATCTAATAGAACAATAAAATAAAACCATTGATGAATAAAAAAATATTCAACTCCTATAAAAATATCACTACCTATAGATCAGAGATACCCCATTAATACATATAGGATTTATTGGTGAATAGAATGAAGCACAATTTTCCATTCCTGATTCTCTATATTTTCACTCACAATCTAGTGATCAGCATTATTGGACTA
The DNA here is from genome assembly GCA_963277665.1 of Viscum album. Classification (NCBI taxonomy): domain Eukaryota; kingdom Viridiplantae; phylum Streptophyta; class Magnoliopsida; order Santalales; family Viscaceae; genus Viscum; species Viscum album. Next base: position 1,196,065,975 of record OY728155.1, on the reverse strand, counting down.
TCAAATACCAAATATATGAACCTCCCACAAATTATATCAAGGGTCAAATTTTGAAATCACATGAGAATTCACTGTCTTAATTCTCATTTTTATAACATTTAAGGATAAAAGATAATCTATAATGTGTCAAATTTTTTATTTTTTTGGATGGTATTTAGAATCTAAATTAAATAAAGATTGAATATGGTATGAAAATTAAAATATCCATGATTAAATATTGATGGACTAAGTGAAATGATGGATTTATTTCCTAGATATTTTGAATGGAAAAAAGTAATATTGTTTTCTAAAGTGATGTTCAACAACTAATAGTAATCACTATATAGATATTGGAGAGACACCCACTGATCATTGGTGAATAAAATATCTTCCCCATGAAGTAGCACTAACCATGCAATGGAATATAACCAAACCTATAATGTTATTTCTTCATAAAATCTTATATGGATTACATATTTTCTAGTGTTTTTACTCTTATATTTCTTTGTTAATCATTCAGGAGTTTTGTTTTATTTTATTACTCGAACAAATAAGATCCCTTATTCCTGTAGGGTTTGGTATTCAAAGGTGTTATGAAGATAAAATATATTGGTGGTGTTTTTAGATATATGAAAGATTCACAACATGAGTTTTTATTTCATGACATAAATTTATTTTATGGCAGATCCCATCAAATTCATGCATGGATTAATTTTATCATGTAAGAAAACATTAAATTCAAGAAATTCTTAAGATTTACCTCAAAACATTAATTTATATTACTTTAATTTCAAATATAAGACACAATTTTTTAGAGTATATGGAAAACTACGGAAATTGCAATTATAATTTGTAAATTTGGCCTCTCTGTCATTTTTTAACCTCATCAACAATAAATTCATATATCTATAACTAAAAATTTTTATAATAAATTATAGAAATATTATATATGAATTTGGGTTATATCTTTGATGACCAATTATTATTATAAGAATGATATTTTTATATACCAAGGGATTAAAGGTATTTGTCCTGGTACATATTCTCAAAATTTATCGGTTAGTTTTTACTGGAGAAGGACCCTTGTTTGGAGCATCCAAAACTATACCATGATCTATTTTTTTTATCACATAGTTACATTGTATTCATTTCAATTGAATTATAAAAAATATATTTTACATTCACCGTTGATGAATTTATTCTTCTACTTTTCTATTATTGTGGGTGCTCTAAAAAATCTCAAATATCTTCCACATTTTCTAGTATATGAAATTACTACAATCAGACAAGAAATTTCTTTCTATGACCTATGAAAATTATTAACCATTATATTAATGAAATTCATATATTAAAAAACTCATGAATCTTGAAGGGTACTAAATAGTCGATACCAGAACACGAAACAACTAGAGAGGTGGGAAACACTTTGATCATAAGAATGAACATGTGCCCAAAGATATTTTTGTAAGTCATTGTATTTTGGAATACCTTTGTGAATTGGAATTAAAATGTGTAATGTGATAATTGGTAACATATATTTACAAAATTATATGATTATTAATTATTAATTTGACAAATAGACTGATATTATGCATAATTACATGTTTGAAAAAATTGATTCTTATTATGATATTGAATATATTGTACTCAATGTTTGGTTAAATGATTACCAAAGGAATGATAAAAATATCAATTATTCTTCACATACATTTTTCAACATTTCAGGAAGGAATTCAACAATTGAAATAGAAAATTTTCCCAATGCATGGTTTTAAACTAGAGGAATGTGTAGGAGGATATATCATGGGAATTAATATGTAGCCTGCTAGGATATGTAAACTCTTTCCTATATAATGGCCATGATACTTTAGAACATATAGGTTTTTCTATCATGGGAATTAAAATAAAATATAGTATTATATAGTCTCTTTTCCCCTTGGTGTTGTTTGTACCCTAGGAACACATTAGTGGATCTATAATATGAATTTCCATAGGTCCAAATATTATATGGACACTTGATGAATAAGGGAGAGAAAAGAGGTTACTTGATAAAATAAATGTGTTATTATTTATGGACTGTAAAATTATCTAATTATATAGGTTGTACATTCTATAAAAGAGTATCCACCACTTGAAAAATATATTCATCATCTTACTAACTAATGTTTGGTTGACATCAGGTGTCATCCCAGGGCTATAGGGTTAGCATGTTATTTAAAATTATATATTAATTTATAAATTATTAAATGTATATATGACACTATTGAATCCACTATATATTAATACTATATTATTTAGACATCATTGTTGTCAGACTACTAATTTTTAATCACACCAAATTCATGTTTAGTTTTATACAAAAGAAGATAGAATGCATGCATGTGTGAAAAAAATTCAAGGGTATCTATAATTGATTGCTTCCTAGTAGGATATGATAGACCATAAAGACATGACTGACATGGGGGTTGGAAAAAAATGACTCATATTTATCGTATTTGTTTAGTCTTATACGTGTGTAACATTCATAATGACATTTATTCACATTTATCATATCATTATTTGGTTTTTATCATTATCTATACTATTGGGTTTTTATATTTGTACATATTAATTTCATTATTGATTATTTAAATAATTTATATTTTCATAATATTGGTGATGGATGGTATTTTTTCCCCACCATAGTTGTTACACCCTTGCTACAAGTTGATAGCCTCTGGCATAACATCAATAATTTTTTTGGACTTTTAAACATCAGATTTAGTATCGTTATGGAGTATCGGGCGAGAGACATTACAAATATCTATAAGAGGTTCTATATCCTATTATATTAATTTTTGTAAAGGTGGAAATGATAATATGGAATTTCATTTATGGTAATGACAATGTGAAGGGAAGTATCATACATTAATAAAGGGGATAACACATGTACTATATTTGTTATTGTTGTTCATATTATTCTCTATTAATATTTTTTATTTTAATTAAGCTTATGTGATTAACTTTTTGTGAGATATTACTGTTTATTGAGATTATACGCATGGGTTTTATGGAATGAGGTGAGTATTCAACCATCTTGATAAGAATTTGGGGGTTTAAATGTATATAGATATTTCTTGCTAGGACCTATTTATTCAATGAGATAAATAATTTAGTAAATTATTTTAAAATAATCCCCTTTTACTTATATGATAAATACACTAAAAACTATTATGATATTCTAATTATATGGTTAATCCAAGCTAAATTGAACCTTGGGGTTGTGGTTATTTGATATTGTTCTCACCATTTGTGGATGATCTTGATTTCATTGAAGTTAGAAGAGTTTTTTACACTATCAGAATATATTCATCGATGGAATCCTTGATATTAATAATAATAGAGTGGAAAAAATCATAAATATAAATTAGTTGAAATTGAACATCATACAACTCAATTGAACTGGAAATATTATCTTCTTAATTAATGTATTATTTGAGTCATAAAATCCCTAGAGATCAAAACTTATCACACTATATCATCGATGAATTATCTAAAAAGGGATTTCTAGTATCATTATATTACTACATTCACTATGAATTGAGGTCCTCTAAAATCTGTGATCTGGTTTGAGTTATTCACGAAAATCATTAGTCGACTAAGGAGACCTACAGAAAATATGGTTTTTTATAATGATTACTTCTTATAAGATCTATAGAAGGACTAGTGGGATTTATTAATAAATTATTTAAATAATATAAGCTAACCTATAAGGACATTGGACTACATTTTTATGAAAGTTCAATCAATTCTAATTATGGATTGATAAAACTAGTGATATTATAAACCTGATTCAAGGGAGACTTTATTTTATTTAAATCCCTAGAATTATATTTAAAATAAAACAATTTTATTTGTATTTTGAATAAGGTGTGTTATATATGTAAATAAATTTTCATATATGGGTGCTTCTAGGTGATAAATCCACATTTGAATTTATTTCACATAAAAAACATAGCAAATGAGACGAATCATCATCTTATAATAGAATAGATGATGAAAAATCCCTTGAGTTGCATACATGTAGTTGACGAAGGATTATTAGAGAGGTATTCTTCTAGTAGTAAGAGGAACATCTATGATAGTTATTGAAAGGTAAATAGTTGGTATAGATTCTTTTTATGTCAACAAAACTCTAATCTTCACATCCAGATAAAGTGTTCAGTGTGGTTGGAATAGCCACAGAAGAATCATACATCGTTCTCCTATAGTGAAGTACCCAAAATTCTTGTGATATTTTCCAATATAATAGTTTTTAGGACCATTATTATTTTATTGGTGGATGAGGATTATTGTGGGAACGGTAATATTTGAATGACTCTACTGCTCTTAAGTGTTGAAGTAGATAGAGTTCCAAAAGATTCTCAAACCATGGTTGGGGACAAGGTAAACATATATAGGAGTAATTGTTTTATCCTTTGGGTACACCGTAATTGATTAATATCGGCTCTAATTTAAAATGTTAATGTCATCTAATTGATATAGATTATACCTTAACTGAATTGGATATTGGTCCATCTGTTTGGGCCAAAATTTGGAATGAAGAGAAAGCCCCAAGACGGCCACATAGACTACCTCGTGAATCCCATTCGCAGAGTACCCCCCCAGCATCGTGACCATAACAAGGAAAGAAGGTGGGATGCTCTGCGAACGCACTTGATGTTAGTGAGCCGGCCTTGAAGCAAGAGAGGTGGGATGCTCCACAAACAGATTTTACATTCGCACTGCTGCCATGAAGATCCCCAAGCGGGACGCTCCGCGACCCCAGCTGATGTTCGTGAGCCCACCACGAAGCCACCCAACCCCTCTTCGCGCCGCTTGAGCTCCGCTCTACGGCGCCTCTTGCCTATAAATACTGGACTTCCCTATGCCCATGGATGGACAATCTGACCCTTGACTTCTCTTCTCCCGAATCGTGAAGCACTCTTCTGCTTGGGGAACCATGAGAGGTGCGAGGTACTTATACTTTGAGAAGTGCCTCTCCATTGTCTTGTTTTGATCCCCTCTTTCGAGAGGGATGCCTTTCACGAAGCCTAAGTTCTTTCTCAAATAAAGGGGATCCCCAAGGGGACCTGAGTCATCGCGTAGAATTTATACATCGTGAATCACCCTTCATGTACACATGGTCCAAATGCTAAGGCATGGTCACTATACTTTGCGAATCACATTTCTTACCGACACGTTGCTTCACGAGGCACCTTTGCTACATGAGGTTGTGCTCCGTGAATTCCCTTCCACTTCGCGAAGCACATCCCATTTTCACCTCTGCTCCATACTAATGATAACGCACCCCACTTCATGAAGCACAACCTTTCACAAGATCCCTCCGCCACGTGGATAAATGGAGTTCGACAAGGTTGCTGCCTATGGACCCCTATGCTTGGAAAATCCTTTTCTTGTGTGACCCTCTAGGATTACATGATTTGAATTCGAAGTCCCTTGGACGATACCACCCACTATGTTTCTTCGCCTAATTCTTCTTTGCATATACACGCTAATGGCTATTGTTTCATCACATAACCATGCTAAAGTAGACCTCATGATGGTTCTCTCTACAACATCCCCTCAGTACGGCTTTTCCGGTTCCTTGCCTCGCACAAGGAGCAGAGGGTACTAGTTATGTATGTCTTAGGGGTTCGGAGCAGACCCACCTCTTCCGAGCTGCAGGATGTTCAACTCCCAAACACTATCATCCTCATCATATGACGTTACACTATGACCTGGCCCCATGCCTCGCACGTTGGGAACCCCAGCCATGGGAATTCTCCATGGACCTAGTCTCCATAGGGGATGATATCCTCTTTCAGGTAGTGGATTTTTTTTGCGGGGAAGGGCAACCTCCTTGGTTTATGCCCCTGGCTTTTCTTGCTGGAGGCAGCACTCCTACTCATCCTCAAATCCTCTGTGCCAAGGCCAGCGGAGGGTGTGATAGAGAATTGGACTCCTCCTTTCTTTAGTCCCAAACCCCTCTCCTGATGTGCTTTGTCAACATCAGGCCTCCATATCAGAGTAACTCAAAATATATCTCACCTAAGGCCGCTCCACTCATAAGACCCACTCCACATCCCACGGACGCATGTTTCACGACATGATGGCCAGGTCTCTACTGCCTCCTATTTATCACACCCAACTTGACTCACGTAGGCATAGATTAAGCATTGACTATGATACCACCCCATCCTGCATGACGTTAAACTATATCTCTCCCCGTCTCGCATAACGTTAAACTGTATGCCCGAACTATGTGGACTTCGATCCATGTCATGGAATGGTACATTGGAAGCCTCCACGAGGTTCAACCCCAGCAACCATTAGCCCCGTCCATCTCCGTGTCGCTGCGCCATTCCCCATAAATACCCTCGGGCAGCCTAGAGAGTAAGCCCCACACCATCCCGAACTACGTGGTCTTTGATCCATGTCAATGCATGGTATGTAAGAAGTCTCCACAAGGTTCAAGCCCATCATCCACCTAGACCAAGGTCCTTATTCACATCAGTTCGCCAACACACACCATCCTGAACTTTGTGGACTTTAATGCATGTCAAGGCATAGTATGTAGGAATCATTCACCAGGTTCAAGACCATCACCCATCAGACCAAGGTCCTTATTCACATCAGTTCACCGACACACACCATCCTGAACTATGTGGTCATTGATCCATGTCAAGGAATAGTACATAATAATCCTCCCTATGGTTCCAGCCCATCATCCACCTAGACCAAGGTTCTTATTCATGTCGATTCACCGACACATCCCATCCCGAACTATGAGGACTTTGATCCATGTCATGTCATGGAACGTAGGAAGCCTCCATGAATTTCATGCCCATCACCCATCAGACCCCTGTTCCATCTTCACATCGGTTCAACAACACACGCCATCCCAAACTACAAGGACTTTGATCCATGTGAAGGCATGGTATGTAGGAAGCCTCCACGAGGTTCAAGACCACCACCACCCAGTCGTTCTGACCTCCTTCCCGTCGGTTCACCAAAAAACCCTGGGCATGCTAGAGTGTAAGCCCCAAGTTCCATACTGAACAATAGGGATTTTGATCCATATCCTTGAATGGTATGTAGGAATCCTCTATGAGGTTCAATCCCACCACCACTCAGTTGTTCCCACCCCCTTCATGTCGGTTCGACCGCATCCAATGGTAAGCCGTTGTAACCCCCTTTAGTCATAAGCCATTGTCAACATCATTTGATGGTAAGCCGTCACTAGATGATCTATGAGGACTTTGAATCCATGGCACGGGGATACGTTGGAAGTCTCTTCGAGGCACAAGCCCAACCCATCATCCATTCTGATTCTTACCCGGGCCTCCACATCCCGATGAGATCATGCCACCTCGTTCCCTCCCGCAACATTTGGGAAGCCACCCACGTGTTGGCCCCGATAATGATTTTCCCTCTAAGGGGGGTTCCTCCGTCTGATCCACTATAATCATTGTTCAAATCAGTCTGATCTATCCCTGCTGGATGTTATACTCAAGGCATACCCTGTGATAAACATGGGAAGCTGTGGAAAAACTCAGATACATGCCTATGGCATATGATTCCCCACATTTGTTGTGGGACTCCTTGTGCTTCTTCACCCTCAGGAAGCCCTATAATATGGGATACAAGAAAGAAACACCAATCCCCAGTGTCTAGACATGCCAGTGATTCCCAACATGACTACTACCTTAACCAAAGGTTTCTACCCTGACCGGACCCCTTGGAATGTCCTGACAGAAGCAGCGTAATTAACTGGTGTCCATGATGATATGGAAGTGGGAACAATTTCATGAACAACGTATTAAATCTATGAGGGAGACCCAGACAAGGTGACGAGTTCCAAGGAGGAATCTATGGAAGGAAAAACCAACATCCCATCATCCTGTTTCGATCAAGGAGAAAATTTCCCTAAACAAGGAACAGATGCTGCCCACCTTTGGAAAGCGGGAATGAGTGGTAACAAAAACTGTGCCTATCGCACTCAAGCAGACACACATGTGTGCCCCTATGAAAGAATCAGAAATAGAAAATGGTGAACCAAATGTGATGTTCTTCTCCTCAATACGGGGATTAGCAACACTCTGGTAATCCATGGATTGATGTTTCAACGTATCCAGCCATCCGGTGTCAGGTCCCACCAGGAAAATAGCGGGCCTTGCGTGAAACTCACCAGTAGATGGGGCAGTATAACTTTGGGCATCCCGTTCAGTGACGTTGACAGTATGGATCCCTCTTACCGACCACGGATGAGGGAATGGCGCTGGGGCACAGGTTGTTGATTTCTTTTTCTTTCAGCACTGATTGGTCCACATCCTTGCTTCTCAGGAATAAGTTTGCTTCCATGGGAATGTGATCACTGCCCTACTGCCTACGGAATTGTATGGGAAACACTAGCATAGCCACTTTGTGTAGATCCACTACTTCCGCAACAACATCTGCGTCCACAACCGTGGGTTGCCCACGCCCCATCTCCCCATCGAACATTGACCAACGAAGGGTAATTGATGTCCTCATGCATCTCTACGAGGAGGAGGGAATAATCCCAACCTAGGATATGGCCCACCTAGATTTGGAGGCATCCAGGCCCCGCCGTCAACGTATCCCCCTAGGGCCATATAGGGAGCCACTACTCCCTACCCCACCATTCAATCGTTTTGAGAGCCTATCCCCGGAGCGCTTTGACGAATCCATGCCTTATGCTGAGGAGGTGGGTGATGTCCGTCCCATATCGGTTAGAGTCTCAGTCTAGGGGATCCCAACGAGGGCCTCCACACAGACACATCAATATTGTCGCCCGACCTTGCCGGAGGAGTAGGAAATCTATACACCTACACCACCAGCATCGGCTCACTAGACTCGACACCATTTTCGAGAATGAGATGAGGATTCCTGCCAAGGGGGGTCAACATCGACGACTACTGTGGCCTGAGCCACCATCAACACATAATATCATGTCCCTGCACACACTAAGCATGGGCACTCTTATGACCAACTAGGATCGAGGCCCCAACCGCCCACAGGCATGCTGGGTTATCTCTCCTGGTCACGGGCATGAGCATGGGTCATTGTGAATTAACACAAAATGATGAAACCACGTACGGAGGTCCTCCCCGTACTACCACTACTGAGAGCATGGGTATTCCCCACATCGAGGCTTGGCATGGACGTCTGCCCTGTGCCACCCCCAATCTGAATGATGGTCTGCACCACTATAGTGACGTTTGGAATAGAAGCTTCTCCCGTGCCCATCACACCAGGTATGGAGCCCATCCTCCTACCCCCGACCATCGACATGGATACGTTACCCATCTAGTCTCTCTCTAATGTGGGGATCCTCCCATAATTCTCTCTGTAGATGGTGAAGGTCCTCCTCTCCTAGAAAACTAGAGGGGTGAAGGCCAGCTTCGCTCCACCTGCCCCAACCATGGAGGTCCTCCCCATGATCCCTCATGTTCCTGTGGAGGTCTTTCCCACTAAGGTGACGTTCATGGAGGTCCTCCCCATGTCCCATTCGTCATTTTTTCATGGTGCTCCTCACACCCCAGTTGTCTCAAGTGGATACCCTCTCTGCCTTAACACCAGCGCAGTTGAAGGAAAACATGTCAAGAATCGGCCCTATCCTGAAGAGCCAACCATAGGCCAGAAGGAGGGTCATCTCCACCACAAGAAAAATTCTGGGAAGGCTCGGACATAGGTCAAACTGGTCCGCTTCTTAGACTCTAAAGTGGAGTGTGACTCAGATCAAGAACCCTCCCCTCGCTTATCTGAGTCAAGGGTCATTGTAGGGCTGAGGCACATCAGCCTGGTAGTTATAGAATGAGAGGTCCACAGGATTCCCTTCTCCCTCTACAGGGTTTTCTAGGAGGATTAAAATCTGGAAACCCCATAGGTTATGGTCATGCAGTCACCACCATCATAAGTAGATGCACTTTCTACCTCCACAAGAGATCACAGAGAGCTATTATAGGGACCAATGGCAGGCGAGCAGTATTGAGACCCACCACCAGTATCCCTGGCCCCTAATCCAGGAATGTTGGCAATTAGCCCATCCTATCTCGACATAATGGCCAGGTTTCTACACTCATCAGAGGAAAACCCAAGAATCGGTGGCCAGTCAGCTCGTTGACTGTATTCTCCATCGACCAACCTGTCATCCTAGTAGTCTGCCTCAGTACCGCTGCCAGTTTCTCAGCCACCCCATGTTGGAAAGTGGGGAAATCAAGGGCTATGCCCTGAATTTGAGTCGAGGAGCTTCGGGAGCATCCTATGCAGTGGACCACTTCCCCGAGGAGTTCTGGCATGTAGCAGCACCCGATTTCTGCATACCCGAGTCCTTCACCCCAGAAGAAGTTGAGTGTCTTCGCAACAGCCTATGGGTGATGACTTTTAGTCTTTGTAATCATCACACAGTATATCAAAGGATCCAAGCGCATTTTGAGGACATCAGCGAGCAGTGTTGTCTTGTCAGTCAGTGATGACTGGCGTGAAATCCTCCCAAGCATGACCATCGGGCACCCCGAACCATCGGTGCTGACACGAAATACTCCAGAACCAGTAAGCTAGCTCATCCATACCTACTACAGTGATGAAGACATTATCCCTCAGCTGGAAGTCATATAGAGGAAACCTCCTACACAACAGATAGTTCTTCGGGCTCTCCAAAAGATGATCCACCAAAGAACTATTGTCCGAGGGGCTCCGAATTAGCTCTCCTAGCCCCAGGCTGTTCGGAATTTTATCCCTCCAGGAGGCATTCGGAAGGAACCCCTAGGCAGCTTCATGATGGGCCATTCGGTTTTAGAACATGGATATTTGGTTGGGTGATTCGCAAACGTCATTCTCAAAGCGCGTTTACAAATGTCGCTCACGAAGACTGTTCATGGTGCACTGCCTTGGCATTCAATGATGGATCGCAGAGCGCAAACACAAATTCGATGACTCGTAGTGCACTGCGAAGACCCAATTCGTAGAGATCACCAATGGATTATATAGAGCTTCGTGAATCGAGATCACAAGAAGACAATATCATAGAGAAAGGAAAGGAAAAAAAGAGATGGAAGACTGCCTATTTATAGGTGACAACCCTTGGAGCTTCGCGGCGTGTCCAGTCCATGCGCAACTTCACAGCACACCCGACCCGTGTTTCCCATTTCTGCCTCATGATCTCGCCTCACGAATCCACACCGCGAATGACTGAGGATTTTGGAGATTTCTCTCAGACTTCGACCCTTGATCTCTCTACAGCTCGATGTCTGACAGGGGGAATTTGTTGGTGCCAAAATTTGGAATGTAGTGAAGGCCCCAAGATGGCTCCATTGACTACCTCGTGAAGCCCCTTCGTAGAGTCCCCCAAGAACTGCGACCATCATGAAGCAATGAAGGCAGGACACTCTACGAACACACTTAATGTTTGTAAGCCCTCCACGAAGCATTTGAGGTGGGATGCTCTGTGAATGGATTTTACATTCTTGACGCTACCACAAAGCACCCCAGGCGGGATTCTCCGCGACCCCAGCTGACATTTGCGAGCCCGCAATGAAGCCACCCAACCCCTCTTCGCACTGCTTGAGCTCCGCTCCGCTGTGCCTCTTGCCTATAAATACCGGGATCCCCCTGAGTCCAAAGGATGTAAAATCTGGCCTTTCTCTTTCTCATCTCTTGAATCGAGAATCACTCTTCAGATCAGTGAACCATGAGTTGTATGAGGTACTTCTTCATCATGAAGTTCCTCCCCATTATATCATTTTGATCCCCTCTTATGAGAGGTATTCCTTTCAAAAAGCCTAATTGCTTTCGTGAAGGAATGTAATCCCCAAGGGGACCCGGGTCGTTGCGGAGCGTATATTCTTCACGAAACACCTTTCATGTACACATGGTCCACATGTTATGGTAGAATCATTGTATTTAGCAAAGCACATTGCTTCCTGACACCATGCTTTGTGAGACTCCTTTGATCCGAGAGGCTATGCTCTGCAAATGCCCTTCCACTTTGCGAATCACATCCCATTTCCACATCCACCCCATGCTATGGCTATGGAACCCTACTTCGCGAAGCACACCATTTTGCAGGTGCCCTCCACCACATAGAGCGATAGAGTTCAACAAGGTCCCTGTCTATAGACCCCTATGCTTGGCGAAGCCTTTCCTCGTGCGACCCTCTAGGTTTCCACGGTGTTACATCAAACTCCCCTGGAAGATACCACATGTGGCATTGCTTCGCCTAATGCTTCTTCACATAGGCATTCTAATGGCTATTACTTCTTTGCATTACCATTCTAATGAGGACTCGTCGATGGTTCCCTCCGTGACACCCCCTCAGTATGGCGTTGCCGGTGCCTTCCCTCCCATAAGGAGCAGAGGGTACCAGTTTTTTATGTCCAAGGGGTGTGGAGAAAACCCACCTTTTCTGACCTGAAGGACGTTAAATTGTCAAGCACCATCATCCTAAACAGATGATGTTAAACTGCAACCTGGCCCCACGCCTCGAACGCAGGGACCCCCTACCTTGGGAATTCTCCACTCCTCAAAGTCTCCATAGTGGATGATATCCTCCTTCTTGGAGTGGAATTTTTCCGCGTGGAAGGGCATCCTCCTTGGTGTAAGCCCACATATTTTCTTGAAGGAGGTAGCACCCCTGCTCCTCCTCACATCATTTATGCCAAGGCCAGTGAAGGGCATGATAAGGAACAAGAATCCTCCTTTATTCAGTCCCAAACCCCTCTCCCACTGCGCTTTGTCACCATCGGGACTCCATCTTAGAGTAAGTACCAATATCTCTCTCACAGGGACACTCCACGCTTAATCCCCACTCCACATCCCATGGATGCACCTTTCAAGACGTGATTGTCATGTCATTGATTCCTCTTATTTCAAACACCGAGAATGACTCCAATGGGCTTAGAGTAAACATTGACCATGACACTACCCCTGTCATGCATGGCGTTAAACCTTATCTCTCCATGTCATGCGTGACATTAAACTATATGCCCGAACTAGGTGGACTTTGATCCATGTCGAGGCATGGTACATAGGAAGCCTCCACGAGGTTCAAGCCCAGCAACCATTGCCCCCGACCATCTCTGTTTTGGTGCGCCAATCCCCATAAACATCCTCGGGTAGCCTAGAGTGTAAGCCCTGCACCATCCCGAAATAAGTGTTCTTTGATCCATGTCAAGGCTTGTTACGTAGGAAGCCTCCATGAGGTTCAAGCCCATCATCCACCCGGACCAACGTCCTTATTAACGTCGGTTCGCCGACACACAACATCCTGAACTACGTGGACATTGATTCGTGTCAAGGCATGATATGTAGGAAGCCTCCATGAGGTTCAAGCCCATCACTCATCAGACAGAGGCCCTTATTCACGTCGGTTCGCTGACACACACCATCCTGAACTACGTGGTCTTTGATCCATGTCACGGAATAGTACATAGGAAGCCTCCCTACGGTTCAATCCCATCATCCACCTGGACCAAGGTCCTTGTTCACATCGGTTTGCCGAAACATCCCATCCCGAACTATGAGTACATTGATCCATGTCAATGAAAGGTATGTTGGAAGCCTCCACGAGGTTCAATCCCATCACCCATCGAACCCCTGGTCCATATTCATGACAGTTCACCGACACACCCCTTTCTGAACTATGAGGACTCGGATCCATGTCAAGGCATGGTACGTAGGAAGGCTCCATGAGGTTCAATCCCACCATGAGTCATTTATTCCGACCTCCTTCACGTTGGTTCACCAAACACCCTAGGCAACCTAGATTGTAAGCCCCAAATTCCATCCCGAACTATGAGGACTTTGATCCATGTCAAGGCATGGTACGTATGAATCCTCCATGTGGTTCAAGCCTACCACCACCCGGTCATTCCAACCCCCTTCACATCGGTTCGACCTCATCCGACGGTAAGCCTTTGCAACCCCCTTCAGTGGTAAGCCATTGACAACCTCATTCGATGGTAAAACGTCACTAGATGAACTATGCAAACATTGATTCCCTACCGTGGGGATATGTAAGAAGTATTTTCACGGCTCAAGCGCAAAACAATCGTCCATCCTGATTCTTACCCGGGCCGCCACATCCTAGTGAGATCATGCCACCTCATTCCCTCCCATAGAATTTGGGAAGCCACCCATGTCTTGGCCCTAATATCAGGGTTCCCTCCATGGGGGGTTCCTCCATCTAATCCACTCTGATCAGTGTTCTGATTAGTCCGATCAGTCCCTGCTAGACATTAAACTCGTTGCATACCCTGTGTTAAATATGTGAAGCTGATGAGAACCTCAGATATATGCCTATGGAATATGATTCCCCGTATTTGATGTGGGATTCCGCAAGCTTCCGTTTCCTCGAGAAGCCCTATAATAATGGACAGAAGAAATACAAATCAATCCCTAGTGTCTAGACATGCCGATGATTCCTAGTGTGACTACTCCCCTAACCGAAGGTTGCTGCCCGGATCAGACCACTTGGAATGTCCTGACAGAATGAGCATAATTAACTTGCATCCATGAAGATATGGCACCGAGAAGAGTCTCACAAACAACTTATTAAATCTATGAGGGAGACACGAACTAGGTGACAAGTTCCAGGGAGGAATCCACGGAAGGAAGAACTGACATGCTGTCGACTCGTTTCGATCAAGGAGAAAACATTCCGGAACAAGGAAGAGATTTCACCCAGCTTTGTAAAGTGGGAATATGGGGTAACAAAAACCATTCCTTTCACACTCAAGAAGGTGAACGTGTGCTCCCCGTCGAAAGCGTCGGAAATACCATCAAACATCATAGTTACCCTTCATTTTTTATCTACTATATCATATATATAATTTATATATGAGAATCACATTGTTTTTTATCTACTAATTTTGAAAATTTATTGGGTTTGTCTTTATTGATATTGAATGAGGCTATTTCATTAACCTCATGTTTTGAGTTCTATTATAGTCTATCAAATTCTGGAAAGATGATTTCTGTTAAATTAGTTTTTACCATTTTAGTTGGGAATTTTTTTTATATAAATTTATGTATTATATTTGATTATAGGTATTGAATGAATATTAAATTACCATGATAATATAAAATATTATCAAATGATGGTTACTATTATGTATTGATAAGGAAGATTCTACACCATAATGGTTCAACAAGATTATCAGGATTGATATTCATGATTAATTTAATGATGATTGGATTTGCATAAACCTAAAATAGTAGGCCTTTCACTGAAAAAAGATAGAGGTAGTGTAGTGATATACTATAGTGTTTCAAATATTCTTGATGTGTTTCCAAAAGGGTACATAATAATACAAAATATGTTTAAGATCATGTGGATAATTTTTTTGGTTCTATGAACTGTGTCGTTTTATAACATTCATATAAAAAAGAACTATTTGAAACTCATGAGTGGATGGTTTAGTTGAATGATATTGATGATAATGTTTTTATATAACCTATTCTTTCCCCATGTGATTCATTCAACAATTTAACTATGAATGTAGAGGATGAACATAATTTTGTCTAGGAATGATTATCTCACCCAATGAATCAATGATCTCATTTATCATATAATCAGATCTCAAATCATCTCCATGATATACCTGAGGACATTTTACTATCATATTAGGGTGAGATCATCTAACATACTTCATACTACTCTCAGTCATACAAAACTATCCGTAGAAGTATTGTTAATTATCAATAGTATAGAATGTGTAGATAAATTAAAAATTCTATTAGTGCATTTATTTTAGTGCTGAAAAATTAAACTTTTAGCATTGCTTTAATTTTAGCATCAATTAATGTTATTCATTATCAGTAATTTATTTAGCACAGTTAAATAGTATCCAGTGTTTGTGATTTATTTTATATGCTAATAAAGGGTACACATTATCGGCACTTTATGTTCAGCATTGAAAATGATTTCATTCATCAACACATTTTTTGTGCTGAAAAAATAAATAATTAAAAAAAATTAAAATAATTTTTCTATTAAATAATATTACAAATTTTTTACTTAATTTTTTTTTATAAAAATATATTTATTTATAATACGTTTTTAAATATTATATCTTTTATTGATTTGATAATTATTATAATAAATGTTATATAATTATATATATTAAATATATAGATATATATAAATGTGTATAAATAAGATTATATATAAAAAAATAATTAAGAACTTTACATTAAATTGTAATATATTTATTGAATAATTATATATAATTAAAAATTAATATGATTTAAAAATATTTACTAATGGCATTGTACATATCATATAATTGAATGTTTTTTTATTAAATTGAATATATGTCAAATGTGTGTTATATTAATTTCACATATACGTATAATTAAAGAATTTTCATATAAAATAAGTTCACAGAAAAAACATAACCATTTTTTCAATATTATTATGGTGTACCTATATTCTCTATTTATTTAATTCCATTCATTTTGTATATATATGCATGAAATGAAAATTAAAAATTCATAAATAATGTTAAAAAAATATTTTCAAAAAAATATTTATAAATAAATAAATATTTATATAAATATTTATAAATAAACATGAGCTATATTTATAAAATTATAAAATTATAACTATATATAAATGTATATTTTTTAAAAGTATTTATTTAATTGTAAATAAATTATTATGAATGCTTAAATAATTATGATATTTATAATAAATTTACATAATTAACAAATATATTTACTATATTTATATATTTATATATTTATTAGATATATATATATCTAATTATATAATTATATATGATAATATAAATAATATTTGTTAAAAATATTTCTATAATTAAAAATAAAGAAATATAAAATTATAATAAATTTATTTAAAAAGGAACATAGTTACTATATTTATATTTATAAATATTTATTTTTTATTAATAAATATTTAAATTCTTTATTTATAAAATTAAAAATAAACCATTTTACAACACTTTAGTAATAATCAATGATAAAAGAGTCTTTATCAACACTAATTTCACATAAATAAAGAAAATTATTTATCAGGGCTATTTATTTAGCTCAGATAATGATTGGTTTTCTTAGTATTAAATAATCACTAATAAAAGGGCTCTATATCAGAGATTAGTAGTAATCACTATTAAAAGTGTGCCAATATATTTTAAACCCTAACCATTGGTGAACCAATCATAATATACAAGCTTTCTTCGGATTCCACCCAATGCTGGTACTCCTCCCCAGTGAATAAAAGGAAAAATCACTAGACCTACATGCCATCAAACATCTCATTTGACATCTGAAGTGTGTCCCGTATTTTCATCATCCTAGCCAGGTTGCCTTCCGATTTTCTTTGGGTAATTTTTGTTTTGTTTTTTGATTTTTTTTCTTTGACTGTTTGTCTATGATCTGTTGTTTATGATCCCTTTTTATGATTTATTTGTTATCCATTATCTAGGGAATGGTTTTTTGTCGCTAGTTTGTATAGAATACTAATATATGATACATTGTATATATATAACATTGAACCCTTGATTTTTTTACTACTATGTTTTAAATCATCTTATAAAATAATGTTTTTCACATATGTTTATAAATATGTATACCTTTTTAATGTATATTCCTGTTTGTTGACTGTTGATTTTAGGCACATTGGTATTTATTTAGTGATTTTATATATACTGACACATTTATTAGACACCTTAGTGGATATGCATCTTCATAAGCTATTTTTCAGGAACGAAATTACTATAGTGAGATATTTTTCTCCATTGGATATATTTATCATAGGATCTAGTTCCCCTTTGAATTCTATACGGTCCTTAGTTTTCTTATGGAGTATAATAAATGGGGTCATCCCACGATAAGAACACAAGGTTTAATCACAGAAATCCTTCAATTTTGGAGTCATTATGTTTCCTTTAGTTCATGTTATGTTTGAATTTCTTGTTTTTATCAATTTTATATTTCATATAGACTCTATGTGAGGGAGTTTCTATACTATCATGACATGTATGTGTGTCCAGATAACTGTTGGATCATTTATTTACATTTTTGTTTGTCTAACAGGTATTCCAATATTGGGTAATAATGATTTTGGGTTTTTATGTCCATTAACAACATGGGTTATGATAGAGTTTTGTTCGATCTATGGTACTAATTGTTTCAATTTTGGGGGACAACCTCCCATTCATGGGTTTTTACGCCCAAGGTTAAACCATCATTTAGTGAAAATTGAGGTTTTTAGAGGTCTTAATAGGATCTAACATGGGGTTGTTAGGGTAATTTAGCAAAGGTTCATTAAACTATATAGCTTCTGATATACACCTATAACATTTATTGATAATACAATTTTTTATATCCCTTTATCTCCCTCTATTTTAAAAAATTTCAATTGACCTTATTATTGGAGTTGGAAAATCTAGGCACTCTGATATTTGAGTAGAAATGATCTATATTTAGTTCATTATAATTTTCTATAATTTTAACTTTTTCATAATTAATATCATCTTTGTTTTTATTTATATATTGTATAAAATTAATATTTTATGAACCTAATAGGATGTATATAAACTAAAATTGGGTTCACACTAATTTTTTGAAAAAAATATAATAAGATATAGTTAAAATTTTCATCATGTTTGAAAGAGATCATGTAGATGACAATTTTAAAATCCCATATCCATGTTTAAATTTTTTTTATTCAAGAAGAATTAGTCTAGAAGAGCTGGAAGAACATTTAATTTGTTACTTAATAGATCAAAGCTATAAATCTTGTACTAAACACATGGAAAAACCGAATGTGGTCTTGAATTGAGAGGGTAATATGGGTTTTGAATCATTTGATAAGAATTAAATTGTAATAGATGATGGAGATATAAAGGATGAAATGAAAATGGAAATGGAATTTGAAATTAATTATTTTACCAAGTTGTTTTGAGGAGTTAAACAGTTGTTCCATGAAACCATTATATATCAGTTGTACTAAATACCCAAAATTTGTCAACTATATTTATGTTATATAATCTGAATGATGGTAACGAATTGAGTGGAACTAGCATTACAGAACTTGTTGGTCTTCTGATATATATACTACTAGAAGAAAACAAACATCAAGGACAAAAATTTGATTCTAAATGGATAATATGTTCCATGGGAATGATCTCTAAAAAATACATGATTGTCCAACTGATTTTGTATTGTTTCCCAATGACCATGAATCACCCATAAAATGCCTCAAGTGTGTAAAAAATCTATACATGAAAAATAAATCATGTCTTATGAAATAAATATGAGAAACTGCTATAATTCCAATGCATACAAGACTATATAGAAGTCATGAAAATACAAGACAATTAACATGGTAGACATATAAATTTATTAATGATTAGAACCTACATCATCCAGTAGATTCTCATCAGTGGAATAAATTTGATTACAAGTTTATATAATTTGTTTATGATCCAAGAAACATTATCCAGGTATTGTCTATATAAGGAATAAATCCATTTGGTGTACAGAGTAGTACTCTTCGTATATGTCTCTCCATTTTGGTAAATTATAAAATCCCGCCATGTTTATTAATGAAACGAAAATAAATTATATTAAATTTTCATATATATATACAAATGAAACCTGGTAATGTTATTGATGTATATTTGGATCCATTTATTGAAGATTTTAAATTGATGTCATATACTGGTATTACAAAGTATGATGCTCATTAAAGTGTAAAATTCAAAGTGAGGGTCATGTTGTATGAGGTGATATACGACTTCCCCTTTTTTGTAAACTTATCATGATATTGCATTACTGGCATGTCGTGGTATCCTATTTGTGAAAAATGCAGACATTGAGTTCATTTAAAACATTTTTCTATGGCCATGATTTAGGACCTCGAAATTTTTTCCCCGAAGACATAATTACCAATTTGGGACAATATGATTCGATGGGAATATTGAACAATGAACAAAACTATCTCCAGTAAAAAGTGGTCAACTATACCGAAAAGTTAATACGTTTAACACTTTTTTTGGTATATCATTTTCTAAAACCCTAATAAAATCAGTTTGGAAGAAGAGATCAATTTTCCTTCAATTATTATATTTGAATTTTTATTACATGAGACATTTTTGTGATTTTAATAATGTAGAAAAGAAATATATTTGATAGTGTTATTGGGACATTACTAAATGTTACTAAAAAATAGATGGGAGCATGGAATGGATGGACATGAGTGAAATGTGGATAAGGAAGTGCTGGTAATGGTGAAGGGAAAACAATGGAATTTTCATCCTTTAATAGATTAAACTCTATCCATATTGGAATAATTACAATTACTCCTTTTCATTACTAGTGTAAAATATCCGCAAGGGTATTCATAGAATATCAAGAATGTTGGGTAATGAAATAATTTTATATTATAAAGAAAAAAAATAACACTACTATCATGTTTTGATGCATGCTTCTTTTCGATTAATTCTACCACAAAATTTATGACATACATTAACCAGATGCCCCAAATTTTTTAAGCTGTTTACAGTAAATTGGTAGACCAGGTAATGTTCCCCATCATTAATAATGAAATTTAAATCATATTATGTTAAGTATAAATGATATTCACATCCTTATTCAATGATTTAATAGGAAACCTTATAGTTCACTTGGATAGAGAGGGTCAAATATGTGGTCATATCCATTATAGATGGATATACCCCATTGAACATTATATTATGATTTTTATTGGGTATGTCAAGAATCGAAGTCGGCCAGAAGGTTGTATTGAGGAATGATAAAGTTTTGAGTATGTAATTTAATTCTTCACTAATTACCTATCACATGTTGAATGAATCGGCCTCACAACGTCTTTTCATAGAAAACACCCTTTGGGAAAAGGGATTTCTAGAAGAGATGTTTTCTAAATTACCTAGATATAGTGGGAGGAAGCACATCATTAAATATTACATAATAGTTATGATGTTGATCCATATATTGAATCCTGCAAATAAATTCATATATATTTAAATATATCATGTTCTTAATGATGGATATCATATGGACAAAATCAACATTTTATATTATGGATTATAGAAAAAACAATTATAAGGTGTTATATGAAAATATAAATTCAATTTTCAAACAACTTCAATGGATATCCAGAGTTCCAAATGGAAATTCTATATCTCAAACTAGGTTTTAAATGAATATTTATGAATTCTATACAATAAAACATGATCCCTTCAGTACGATGAAAAATAGTGGTGTTTCGCTTGTGGCTGAAGCATTGCAAATATCTAGTTCCTAGGATATAAATATAATTTATGAAAACATGTCATATATTGGAATTATCAAATAGATACATGTGTTTAATTATACAATATCTCAAGAGCGTATTTTCTATTCCAAATCAGTTGAAAATATAAATTGAGTGATTGATGATGAAATATTTTTTTTGAATGTGAATTTCAGTGTATATTGGGAAAAGGATGATACATTCATAATGTAATATCATGTACTGCACATATTTTATGTATTTGATCCAAAAATAATAATTTTCTGATTTTCCTGATGGATACTAAAATAATTGTGGGGTCGGATGAAATTTATACAAAGGATGACACTTTCATTGGGGCATCTCAATCAGTTTATGTTTGTCCCGCTATAGAAAATGTCTTCTATGATAGAGGGGACCACAATGAGGGGGCTTGGATTCTTAAAAGGGGAGCCAAATCCTTGAAAACCTTAAGAAAATAAAGAGTTTCCAAGGAGAAGGTAATTTTATATTATATTATATTTTCCTTAGAATATGATATGTTCTCCACTGAATTAACATAATCTAAATTAATGTTTTGAATACTCATGAAGACATACTCAACTACCGATAATGATATTATAAATCTCTAGGAAGAACAAACTATAATGAATGAAATGCTTTTGATTTATTCCCATGTAATTTAATGATATACTTTCTCTACTTTACCCAAAAATTATATATTGGAAGGTTGATTTAATTTTCATTATTCCTTATAGAGTTCAATTAGATTAAAAGATTTATGTCTATGTGTCCTTCCTTTTCATGAAATGAAATGATTTTTTGTTTTCTCAATCACATAGGAATTCTTGACGCTTTCAAAATAAATCAATTTCTATATAATTAATTTATAATTTCATATTTTTCATTAATATATGTATTTTCAGTATTACTCACATAGTAATTTTTTCTTATGCATGTGGATTATTTTGTTCATGATGGATGTGATCTATCTTAATATCTTCCCCTTTCTCCCTTAAAACCATTTCACCCCTGTAGTGATGCATTTACCACTTTATTTCATGTTACTTCCACTGTATTTGTATGGAGAGCCAAAAAGCTACCTCTACACAATTATAGAGGTAATCATTATGTTCATATAGAAAAATAATTCAACATATAATTAATATTTTTTTCATATATATGATTAATTTATTTGTTTGTAGTATTAGACACATAATTATTGTTTTCATTAAAGGTGGATTATTTTTTTCAGGTTTGTGTCTCTATCCATCTTTCATCCCTTTCTACACCAAAAAATATAGTAAATTCTTCTATCACAAAACATGTCACTACTATAGTGTTAAAATTTATCATATCTTCTCGTGTCCCATAAACAACTCAATTAAAGTGGTAATCTAGATATTTACATAGTAAAATCATTTTTCATATAATTAATGTTGTATCTAAAATTTAGGGTTAATTTATTTCCCTTTCGTATTAATCATAATTTTTTTCATTTACAGGAGGATTCTATTTTTTAAGTTCAGGTGATTTTTTTTGGAAAATAGTCATGAAATGTTGGGAGTTAGACAAATAAATTCAATGGAAACTATGTTAAAATTGTCATTTAATTTTTTTTGAATGTATCTAATATTTTTTACTAAATGAATTGTATTAACCAATGTTTAAAATTTCTATGATATAGTATTTTTTATGGTATTGGTGTTGTAAATTTCATTTTATTTAAATTATGTATTGGGAATTGTTTTTGATGTTATCTGATATGTTTTTTTGAGTTTTTGGTTCTCCAGTGTGCTGTTGCAGTACACTATAATTGTTCTGTAGTTTTACCTAATAACATAATTCATTACGACCTTTTATATGTTCTTTTAAATGTTATGATAAGTAGGTCTATTATAAGTAATATTAAACACACTGATAAAAAAATATTTATTAGCACTTTTATAATCATAGATAAAGGGTTTTTATAGTGGGGATAAATTAAAGCATTGAAAAATAGTTCTATTAGTAGTGATTTTTTATCACTAAAAAATAACCTAATTATCCTCAGTTTTTCAGCATTGATAAATGTCCTGGTATTTTAATGTCTCTCAAATGGTCAGCTCTTTTCTAGCACTAATAAAATAAATTTCTATCATTGTTAAATGATGGATTTTTAGTAGTTTATCAATACAAGACATGGATTTTATAAACTCATTTTAATGAAATTTAGTCAGAAGACATATCCAATGAAGATTATGGCTCTGAAGAATCGGATCATTCATCATTTTCATGATATTTGTCTTTGTTGTTTTCATCAATTAAATCATATTTTTCAAGTAGTCTTTATAAACTCATGACCAATATCATGAAATCAACCACTATACACTATGAGATAATTAATATTCATAAACATTTTCAATATTATATTTCATGATTGTTTGATTGAAGTTCATATTCCATGTTATCTCATTTTAATTATTGACAATAGACCCCATTATTATTATAAGTGTGGAATCATAGGAGAATACCATGAATTAATTTGATATTTTGAGCATTATTGGTATATGAATATATTATTGGTATATTATCGTTGACTAATATAATTTGTTAGCACATAGGTTCGAGATAACGATGAATGTGGTAGTGATTTGTTGGTTAAATTATTTATTGAGGGATTTCCATGATATTAAAAGAATGATAACTTTAGTATTCATCCTTACTTTTCCTATGTTATGTAAGGAACAAACTATGTACTGTGACACATTTGGGTTTTAACGTGAAGCAGTTTTGAAGCTGGAGGATTAAGTGGTTTCATACATCTCTAGGTAGTTGGGAACACATGAGATGATTTACCCTATTCATGATATTTATATGGATTCAAAGGTACACACCCTAATATAATGGGAACATTATCAATGAGTACTTTTTTTTAGTATAAAAATACTACAAGAGCCTTAGGTAACTCATTTCCTATTTAGGATTGAATATATAGAAATGAGGTGGGTTGACTATCGATTTCCCTTTAACATCATTCTACCTTATAGGTATGGGAATGGAAACATTGTTCCTGATTCCATGAGCCAACAATATTAGACATGGCTACTATGGTATATGATTGATGGGAGGTGAATGATGTATCTCTTTCTAGATATGCATTTGGATGTTCAATAATGCTATGGATGATAATATATAACATAAAAATTTGATATATCGATGATAATTGATCAGATGAAGAGGGATCAATAATTTGAAAATGAGAAATTAGATTTTAGGAATACGAAATATGATGAGGAGTGATAAAATCAAAGATAACTTTGTAGTGAAAACTTCTTTGTGGCCCATGTCAATCCATCTATTAAAATATTTTATATACAATGTAGTAATGAGGGAGTTTCATTAGTCTAAATAGTTGGTACAAATGGGTATGAAATATATGTATCCTAATCTCTATAAGAGTATTGTTCAGTAGGTATAAACAATGAGATATTGGGATTCATGGTGAGATGGTTCACTTGTATATAGGTGAATAATAATAAATATAGAACTATTGTTTTGTTATTGATGATCCCAATTGAATGATGGATGTGGGATAATGTCACTATTCATTCCCTAATAGGATTAACAAGGATAACACCCAATAATAATGATGTATGTGTGATTGTGAATTTCCAGATAAAGTTATCTAAATTCATTCAAATTATATTTTCTTTCACCCATAATGGTATAATTATTATCTACATGTGGTTTGTTGTTTGATTCCGTGGTATTTTGAGTATTATCATTTTTTATCAATATACCAATTCGATTTAATTATTCTAGTAGGGCCTTCAGAACAACGATGGACCATAGTTCCCCCTGAGTATAAAATATCATCAAAAAATTAATGAACACTTTGAATGGTTGAGTTCTATTCTACAGAACATGTTTTTAGAGAGTGTTATGGTAATCAATGTATATAAGGAAAAAATATACAACTCACGATGTTCACTTATAATAAAAATTTCTAGGAATTGTTCTAAATGTGTCTTATCATAGACATATATGGATGGTCAATCCATTATCTTATTTTTTTGGTTACTTTCAAGTCATTCCACACTCAATCAATCATGTTTCATGATAGATAAATCCGATCAATTTTTTAAAATATAATGTTTTTTATAACTATGTTGTGATTGATGAAATCAGGATATCAATTAGAGACAACCTCTATATTTTATGCTTGGTAATAATGATTTTATTTGGGTGTTTCATAGGTTGGGGTAACACCATATTATGATGTAATAAAATAGACCCCCTTGATTTTTCAATAATTCTAATATAGCGATTACAAACATTGTATTGGAATACAATTTTTCTATTCCAATGTTATAAATATCCATGTACGACCTATCCCATGGGTAAAACCTTCAAGGAAATCATAATGAACCTCACACAATATGGACATTGATGAAATGGATCTTCATGAGGTTGTATCTTTTTAATAGAATTATAACCACATAAAATTAAAAATAGTTTCTATATGTTTGATAATGTTAAATATGCTGAAAAAATAAATTAAATCCTAAGGTCACATAGAATCTGGATGTAGGTGAACTTATTGAGACATTATTGAATATAAATAACAAATTTTTAAACTTTTTAACTTTATAAATTTTTACATATTAATAAAAAAATTTATTTTAAAATTGTAAAATTATAAACATCTATATTCTCAATAATTTAGAATTTTAATTTCTTAATAATTTATTATTACACTATTATAAGCGTATATAGTATTATATTTTCACTTTTATATTTTTCTATTTATTTTTAATATGATATTTAAAAATATAAAAATGTTTTATTTATCATTATTTTTTAAAGAAGAGGATTTCTTTATTTCTTTTCATTAATGGTTTTTTTAAAAAGGTTATTCAACCACCCATATCTCCATGTTACCTTATTCATACATACATATGTTATCAAAAAATTAATTTATTAATTAATTAATTTATTTTATTATTTTAGTGATTATTTCATTGAAATCCTAAACCATCATTTGTTGAAACTGATTTTTTCTAAATTATTATTTTACACACACATGGTTCTATCAATGGAAACACTATAAGACATGAAACATTTTTATGGTAATAATTATTATTTTTAGAAAACACAAATTTCTAGGCTTATAGATAAAATTATATCTTTTATGGAAGATATTTGTGAATTTTTATACTCATACAACACAAAAAATGGATTGTTGGTGTTTTTTACACATTGGAATTCGATGGAAATGAAATGAATTCTTTTTTATAAAATAAAAAAATTGAATTTCAAATATTTCAACATGACAGATATATCATAAATTATTTAAACTCATAGATGTAACTCATAAAGTAGCAAATAATGTCACTGTGACTATATTTTATATGTTTAGACATGAAATCGATTTTTTTCTTTACATACTATAAATTCATTCAAAAAAATAATTACTACATTCCATGATATTTTAATATCTAAACTAATATATGTATTTTTTGATTTTTAGAAAAGAATTCAGTAAAATCTATTTGAGGTTTCTAGGAATTTTTTTTAAAAAATACCACCACTTTCAATGAAAATAAAGGCAAAAATAAAGAGTTAATAATATAATTCATTATATGTGTGATAAAATTAAAATAAAAACATAATAAGAAGGACTGAATGTTAAAAAGTATAATATATTTAAATGAAATCATCATGAACCTATTTGAAAGGGAAACTAATATTTCTCAACTTTCCAAGAAGGTAATCATGTACATGAAAAAGAAAAATATATACTCAGTTTAAAAAATGTGTAAACCATAGAATAAATTATTATTGATTCAATTTCAACTATAATGTTACAATAATGTGAAATTATAACTTGAATTATAAGATATATAGAGTTATGAAGAAAATTAAGAGAACATTAAATTATCCATCATGTGTAGTTAGTGAAGACTCAAATCGAAAATATAAATCATGTGAAAATATACATTGTTCCTCACAGAAAACATAGATTTGTGAATTGAAGTAAAATTTATATATTATTATTTACAATTATATATCATTAAAAACTTAATTGTTATATTAATATCATCTTTTTAAAACAGATCATCTTAAAATAATTTTTAGGATATTTTTTAAGAAATTAATGTTCAAAATAAATCAAATTATATATTTTTTAGAATGATCAAATTTTAAAGGAAAATTGATTTTATAAGATGAAATTAACAACCGAATAATTAGGAATTAAATTTTAATATTATATATATTGATAATACACTTTTTATTTTATGTTGTGGTGATAAAAAATTAATATATTTATTTGTTTCCCAATTATTATGTAAATTAATAATGGTTTCGGTTTATAAAAAATATATCGTTTAAAAAATGATCACATTTTTAAGGGAAGTAACCAACAATAATTTTTTTATTATTAAAAAAAATTATTTCTTATGAATGAAATTATAAAATTTACTGACATAGTAATGAAAATATAATTAGTTTCTTATCTCATCTTCTTAATTTCAAAACATGATAAAAAAATTATGGATTCCAAAGCATTAATGGGATAACATAAATGTACCCCTGATACGGGTACTAAAAAAATACCTATAAATCAGTTATAGAAAAATTATCATGAGGGTATAACCAAAGAAATAACATGTCATATGGATTGCGAGTTCTTGAGATACATGTGTGGTGACCCTTATTAATTCGATCATCTTGATATCATTGATGGATATCATGTCCCATTTACAAGTGATTTTAAAGGAAACATAATAGGAAATGTTTCACTAGGACTCCCCAACACTATTATAATAAAATAAAATTTATGTGTCAGTGGATTGAATCATAATTTAAATATAATTATTACATTATGTGATAGTGGTTTGAAAAATATTTTCAAAAATAATTTTTTTTAATTTCAAAATTTTATTGGAAAATATTATTTTCATCATCTTATTTAAAAAATGAATATATGTCTCATTCAAAATATATTTTATGTTAAAATATTATTTTTTAATGTGTGTACGATAAATAATCATGTATTTGGAATAAGAAACTATGATATTATAATATTCAATCTATAGTCATGATTAATTGTATCTAAATAAATTTAAAATTACTACCAATGTTGTATAAATGATAACATTATTTGTCAATCATAACACCTTATAAATAAACATGAATCATCATTCCCTTATAAAAAGGAACTTCCCCATTCGAAATCATTAGAACATGTCTATACTGATATTTTTTTTACCAACTACAGTTTCTTCTATCAATGTTTAATATCACACCTTTATAATTTTGGATGACTATACTAGGTTTATGTGGGGGTATTATCTCATCAAATTAGGTCATTAAAATAATATATATATTTTACTAGAATATATGAAAATTTTAAATTGGTATACAAAATATTTGAATATAAGGGAATGTATTGGATAATTTGATAAAACATTCGTTGAAGTGTATTGATATTTTGAAGGATATTATCATTTGTTCTCTTCTGATAGAAATCCATAAAATGGTTTTGTTGAAAGATTAAATAGAATCCTTTGAAAAATTACTAGAAAACTCTTGAATGATTGTAAACATCATCAATATTTTGGGATTATATTTTTATATCATTATACATGTCGTCATAAGACCCATTTATTGAAGACCTCCTTATGAAATTCGAAAACAAAATTATAAATTTGGATTCATTGAACCTTTAATTGAAAATGATTCATCCTTAATACGAATGTTATTCTATGATTTTTTTAAAATAAATATGACTAAGGTGGCTTATTGGATGGTCAAACTCATGTAAATTATATTTAGTCATCAATAAAAAGACAATTTCAGTTGAATAGCCAATTCATAAAAGTTAATAACAATATTAATATAAATCATCCTCAAATTATTAATGATGATAAGAAATATTTTTTTTCTTACATAATAATTATTCACCTATATTAATTAATGATGTTCAAGAACCTGATTCAATTAAATTTTCTATGGAATTGGAATAATCAAAATATAGTCACATTGAGAACATTATTGGTGAAATACAATCTAAAACTCATACTTGAATACTGGTCTGAAATATGGTTTAATATCATTCATTTAACTATTACTGTGAACCTCACTCTCTTTAGTAATCTAATAAGAATGAAAATTGGTTACAATTTTTTTTTTTGGAGTACCAGTTTCATTAGATATATATTGATATTAACATGGAAGGACACAATAATCATTAAATTGTTGGCACTATGTTATATATTCAATGAATACATGATGAATTGGGAAATATCACTATTAAAAATGATCTAAATTTTACTATGTATACAATAACAATGAAGCTACAGATTATAGGGAATAATTTTCACAATTTTCAAATATAAAATCCATTATAATCTAGTTCAATTTCCCAAAACATTATCATATTAAACAATGTTTAAAGGGTTTCCCAATTGAAATTATAAATGGGTATTCATTGTAATTTTTTTATTCCGGATCAACCATCTAGTTCTAAAAATCCATAATTTTGAAATCATTATATAATCCTAGTCATGAATATTTCTGATTTAATTATATCACCTTTGGATTGGAATGATAGGTTATCTAAATTACTTTATCTAAATGATTTTTATTTGATAAAATGTATCGTAAATATTTCTTGAATCATTTTTAAATTATATATTAATTATTTATATTTATATTAAATATTTCATTCTAAGATAATGTACATGAACTTTTTGAAATGAATTTTACATTTAATGAATTATGAATCATAAATGAGTGTTATTGGGGAACACCAAGTATTCCATATTTTTAAAATTTAAAAAATGTATATTGGAACATTTAGAAATAAAATTAAATACACCAATCAACATCTAAAAAAGTTTCCCATGAGTCATTATATGGAAATTAGAACAACCTTGAGAATAAATGGATATCTAATGTTTGATGAATAAAATCAATAAATTGAAAATATTATTTATAAAATAATTATTTTAGTCTACATTACCATACTAAGACACTTCCAAAAATCAATGTTATGGTATCTTTTATGCTCATTTGTAGTCAAATCAAATAGAATATCATTTAAAAGAACCCAAAATAATTTATTTATATTTTATTAGAAATAAATACATTCTATTACATTATACCGTTAAATAATATATTAGACATATAGTTGTAAATGAGGATGATTCGTGAGGATATCAACTACATAGGAAAAGAAGTTTTTTGTAATTTTATCCCAAAATGAAAATCCAATATATAATGAATTATAATGAAAGATAAATCCACTTTTGTTTATTTATATGAATTAGAATTCATAGTAGGTTGGTATTTATGACCTCAAATGATACTGATACAACATAAAATATATGAATATGTTAATAAATATTGTTGATGTTGAATTTCTAATAGTTCTATGAGTGGGATCTTTTAATGAAACCATATACATTTTTGGAATGAATGGATTATTTCACAACATGAGAGGGTGATTCATGAAAGAATGATTGGGTGTACACAAGATTCACCTTAGTGAGAAAACCCTTTCCTTCCCAATGCGACATCAAATGAAGGTTTCCGTGGTGACTCGCCACAAAATACGCAAAGGCAGTGACACACTAGAGTCCAGGTGTGCACCCATGATTTTATATAGTGCACAAAATCATGCACTCCCAATGGAACGTCAAAGGGACCCTTTGGCGGAGACTATCTTATAACCAGCCAAAGAAATGGGGAAAAAGAAGAGTGTGTGGCACGCAATATTCCCATGGTGTGCAAACATTTTCGCTCCCAAAACAGCGTCAAATGGACCCTTCCTCATAGCTCCTCTAGAGTGTTGTCTACAAGGTTTTTGTCAATAAATATATGTCTAACCCATCATTTTAGGGACAATTATAGAAGATGAAATGAAGTTCTACTGCATGAAAGACACCTCTTATGCGACGACATGAAAAATGCTATGACCTCAAGGTATTGGATCTTGTGCGATGGGTCCCCAATGGTTCCTCCTCCAAACGGTCCCTGTTGGACTTCATCCTTGTCCATTTTCTTTTACCCTAAATAATTTCACACAAAATATCCCCCTTTTATGCATGTTCCCCCGACATCAAACCTATTTTTCATGTATCCACCCTGTTTGCACGGAGATGTTCCATCTTGCGTGTAACCTCTCTTATTGAATGTGTCCCTCCTTTTTCACTCCATGTGCCATACTTACCTTAAGGAACCATGTCTGAGACCCTATTATGATGAAAATTTCTGTGTCGTGCACCTTTCTACCATATGAACCAATAGGTTTGTATGAAGTGATTTCAAGGTCCTTATGGTGGTACTTCACATAGCATTGGTTAGTATCATTATTCTTCTCAAAGGCACCCTAATGGAAATTTCATCTTCACATAGCCACACTATCATGGGACCCTCAGTGGATCACTCCACAACACCCCATCATCCTAGCATGGATGATTATTTCCCTTCCCCAAGGGTGGGTGGGTATCAGTTATGTAATTCATTGTGGTGGAGAGTGAATATACCACATGCAATTTGCGGTATTTTAAACTTCCAATAACATTCATCCTCATCACATGACGTTAAAATTTGGCCTCAGCCCGTGTATGAAACATGGGGTGCCCCATCTTGGACATTCTCAATGACTGATTATCTCCATGGGGGTGTGATCTTCCTCACATGGAATAAGACCCTCATTGCTGGAGTAGTGTCTATCTGTGGGGAATGGAAACCATCTTAGTGTAAGCCCCTTGACATTAATGTGGGAGGTAGCATTCCCACTACTATTTTCCTCATCGATGCTAAAGTCTTGTTAAGATATTGGCACATGGACCTTCATTAACATGTCCCTCTTCCTCCAGCATTTTTCACAGTCGGACCTCCATACTAGAGTAAGTCCTAATCTTCTTATCTCATGTCCACTAATCACACAAAAGTCCCTTTTTCTACTTTAGGCCTCTAACCACATGTAATCAACCCTCCTCATACAGTGGATGCACCGTTTTCGATGTGACCATTAGGTATTTGATGCCTCTTGTTTCTCACACCGAGCATGACTAATGTGGCCTTAGAGTAAACATTAACCTTGGAATCCTTCCTGGGACAACAAAGCATGTAAGACATGAACCATTATGAACTACATGGACATTTATCCTTGTATCCATGTAAATCTATGTTAGTAGCCTCCCTAATGATCATGCCCATCACCTACTTCTCATGACCCCTTCACATCAGTTCACCTTCACCCCTCATGACGTTAAACTGTATCATTCTTCCCCAACTATATGGAATATGATCATTGTATCATCATCAAGGTACAAAGGAATCATCCATGAGGATCAAGCCCAACAACCATCATTCTCGACTACACTACATAGGTCCACCCTTGTCCTTAAAAACATTAAACTATATGCCCCCTTTTATCCTGCATGACGTTAAATTTCATGATCCTGAACAATGTGTACTTTGATCCTTGTCTCCTAGGCATGGTACGTTGGAAGCCACCTTGAGGATCAATCCCAACACCCATCCATCCTCACCACTTCATGTCAGATCAAACATCCTCCCATATGATGTAAAATTGTATCCCCATTTGAACTATGTGGTCTTTGATTCTTTTCTCCTAGGAAAGGTACAAAGGAATCCTCCCCGAGGATCAATCCCAATGCCTATTTGTCCTCAACCATTCACGCCGGAACAGCTTCATCACACATTACATTAAATTGTATCCTACATTACAAACTACATGGACTTTCATTCTTGTATCCTATGTGAGATACATAGGAATCCTTTCTGAGGTACATGCCCAACACTATATTTTCCCGACCCCTTCACGTATGTTAACCTTCATCCCGTGTGACATTAAATTGTATCCCTAATCCCAAACTACATGGGGTTTGATCCTTGTCCCTTAGACAGGGTATGTAGGAATCTTCCTGGAGGTTGAACCCCAACTAGTAGTATTCCACTGAAACC
Organism: Viscum album; assembly: GCA_963277665.1. NCBI lineage: Eukaryota > Viridiplantae > Streptophyta > Magnoliopsida > Santalales > Viscaceae > Viscum > Viscum album. The sequence goes on along the minus strand of OY728155.1, from coordinate 1,196,032,713 downwards.
CCAACTAGTAGTAATCCATTAGAACCCCAACCCGTGGTAACACGTGGGAAATCCCAACCAACAGTATGCTGTTTTATTCCCATTTTTGGGGACCCACATCTCTGGTTCCCCCTGGGGGTCAAACCAACCTAGGCTGCTAACCACGTGTAAGCCCAAGTTTATCATCAGGTCATCTTACTATGTGTAAAACCTAATTATATTCCCCAATCATGATGTACATGTACATTGATTTCCATCCATGTGAATACTTAGGAAGCTTCCCTAGAGTTCAATCCCATCACTCATGTTGTAACGACCCAATGTTTTTCATTGTAAATTACCTTCTCATAAGTATGTCATAAAATCACATGAAAAACAACATAATGAACTTCTAAGTGCTATGCGACCATTAAAGTTATGTTTTGTCACTTCTGTGTTTGGAATTTTTAAAATATGGCATTCATGGTTGTGTCCAATATGTTTTTTGGAGTCTAATAAAACCAAAATAGTTTTTGGTGAATAGTAGACTACCCTTATGAATTGTCACATAGCCTAATGAATAGTGATATACCATAATGAATAGTAACCTCACCTGTGGTGGTAAAAAAATAATATTCAACTTGGAAGTACGATATACCTATATTTTAGATTAAGTTATTGAGTGTTTTAAAACTGGTTTTTGATAATAATTATTGATTTTAATTAAATATTAAAAAAATGATATTTAAAAAATTATTTTTGAAAAATGGACTTCATTTTAGGATTCTACACATCGAAAAATGGTCAGGGTGATATTTTGTGATTTTTCTGAAATACTTGATTTTTTGATGAATAGTAAAATACGGTAATTTACCGTATATATACATTATAGGCTAAATAGACTATTCCTAGAATCATGGATGGTGTCACCACCCATGGTCCAAATTAACATTAATCATTTACTATTCTTGGTCATGGAATACTTACTATTACTTGTCTTGTGAAGAAATAATAAATTAATGATTATAATATTAATAAATCCCTCCTCTCCTCCACTATAACCCCCCCTCACTCCCTCTTCTCTCCACTCCTCTCAAGCCTTGTGCGTTGCCATTATTCTTACCAAATATCTCCCCAAGGTCCTCCCCCACGTCCAAAATCTCTAAATCTCCCAACAATAACAAAACCTCTCCCATTAAGAGGTTCTCAAAGGAGGAAGTCTCAAGAGGTAAATTCCTCTTCCCAATTTCTTCTTTTCTTTTAAGTTATTTTCTTTTTTTTTTCTTTCCTCACCTCCCATCACCATAATATTATTATAATTCCAGTAACATACATGTACTAGAATTTATTCCTGTTTGTGGTATATTTCATTATCTTCTCTCCTTTCCCCACCCTTTTAATTGAATGAAATCAAATGACCATTTGTGATGTGCAAATTTAGCACACTCAAGGACAACAATTTATCAATTTTTATTATTATCTTTAATTCTGGTCATGAAACCATTTGTGTTATGGTTGAACAAGATTATTAAATATTTAATAAATCCTATTTTTTCGTTCTGTAATCCGTTGGTAAAAATGGAAATATGTTATAAAGAAAAACACATTCTTTGTAATCAAATCCACCGATTAACAAAAACAGTTATCACTATGGTTATATATATAATAATTAAACATCACACTAAGTAACCTAATTAAAATTAAATCCATGTATTCTTATGGATATGAAATAAATAATAAAACTTCAAATCGGGACATCCACTTTCATCTTTCATATAATCCAATCTTGAATATAAGTGAACCGATCTTTTAAAGCCAAATAATCAAACGAGCCCAAACAATGAAATTGAACCTTGTAACTAATCATAAAAGGATTTGATTGAACTAAAAAGGAATATAATAAATAAATTTTATATATAATAGGTTATGGATTTATTAATTAATAAGCCTAAATTGTTTATTCATGTCTTTAATAACAAGTGGAGAACACCAACAGATTTAAGCTATGGGATCCTCCCCTTTTCACTCTTAATCAAGATTGTTCTCTATGTTATGCCTTTTTGTTTAATACCAACTGATGGGGTATGCTTATAAACCATTCCCATACTTCCCAAATGTTTTATAAATGATGAGAAACCCCTTATCACTCTAATAATGCCCTCATAGTTACAACCAATACCATGCTAATAAACAATAATGGATTCTATCGTAACTTCCATTATTCCTCCGGGTTACTCTATCATCCTTGTTACCAAAATATAGTTGTATTTTCTATTTATTTATATCTTAAAAATTATATTTATTATTTCAAAACTCATGTTATAAGATCCATCTCTCATTCTCTTTCGGGGATATACATGATTTTAAGCCAATCTCTTCTCAATACTTCCCATTAAGCACACTCATTTTAAAGGAACTTCCTGAACATTTACCCAATTTCAAGTGCACACTATCTTCTATTTTATGAAACCATTGCCTTTGTAAATTCAGTATATTTATTATGAAAACCTTCTTTGTTCCATTCTATTTTGAAATAAAATAATTTCTTCTTTACTATTTTAAAATATCTATAGTATTTTCCTTAAAACCACATAAAAATGTTTTAATGCTAATGTCTCTGAAGTACATTTCATATGTGATGTCCCTTCAATTTGTTACCACATACCATGATTCATGCCTTAATTACCTTATGATCATCCATGTATGTTCTAATCCCTTTCTTTCATGTCAATTTTCATGATACACTCATTGGTTATGCTTTATGTCATTATTGTGGTACCCATTTCTCTCCAGGGGTAACCTTATGTTTATGAACAATTGATTATGTATGATTACTGGTGTGGAAAGAAGATTTATGTGGTAATAATATTTATTTCGAAAGAATATTCATACATTTTTTGAAATGGGTGCATCTAGATTTCACTCCAATGCATTGGGTAAAGATAAGTCTTATGAGATGTGTTTTGAAACGGGATTGGTGGTTAGCCTTGACCCGTACTAAAATGGGAAATGGGATTGGTGGTTAGCCTTGACCCATACTAAAGAAATATTTTATTATTCTTCCATATTTATATGATTCCATGTTTATATGATAACATGATTATATTAAATTATTTTATAAGTTTCATGCTCTGGATATCATTATGTCATGACTCCTATCTCATGTGCTATAGAAGTAATCTTATGTTCATTCCAATATTGGGATTTTAAGCTCATTACTCTATTCATGTGTTCCCTAGGGTACCATATTCAGATGTAAGGGCTCAAAGTATGTTATAATCTATTTATGGAGATTAAATAAAAAAGTTTTTTTAGAACCATGTTTTATGTTATATGTACCTAGACTTCCAAGAAACAAGACATAACGATCCTTGGCTAGTACTCTGATGATTAATTGTGCTTAAATTCATGAATTTTTATATATAAATGGATCGGGACTTTATAGTTGGTATGCGAAGATGGACTTATTATTTTTATAGATTAGTAATAGATCACATTAGTGGGAACCTTAAGGATGAGGCTAAGTATAAGAAAACAATCCTAAATTTTGGTGTGTATTGATCAAGTGGTTTATCGGGAAAATACATCCTCGTCTGGATACGATCTGGTAGATGCGGCTCTGGCATAGATGTATCAAGGGGTAAATCCCGAAAACATGGATTTGAGCTATACTTGAACGGGAATTGGTGCATGATAATGGGACTTTTGCACTCTTGGTTAGGATACTACCGAGGTATTTTTTTCGGTAGATTCATGAGTATAGTACAAATTGTTATTAAGGGACAAAAAGAAGCCCATAAGAATATATGTTAAGAAATAGGCCGAGGATAACCAAGATATAACCTAAGGAATCACAATTCAGGATATACTTCTTCTTTATAAATTCACACTTTTATGTTCAAAGTTTCCTTTTATGATCAATTAATAAGTATTCAAGACCTCTAATTATACGTTATTTTTCTTAGTTAATGGTGGGAAATAGAAGAGCAAGTTCCAACAACCAATGTGATAGGCAATGTGATGATTTCCCTAATAACATGCCTGATGTGACATAAGTGGGTGCTCAAAACATCATGGAAGTACTTTCTCAGCTGGCTTGAGTTGTGAAAAATAACTTGAATCTAGAGGAACATCCCCCTCCTCCATGGAAAGTTCACATTTCCATATAATCCTTCATGCAGCAAAGGCATGCCTTGTTTAGCAGGTTTTCTGATCCCCTCCTTGAAGAACAATGGTTTAACTCCATTGAAAATATTTTCTCTATCCTCCAGTGCTCAGAAGAAGAGAAACTTGTACTAGTGGTCTATCGTTTTTATGGGGAAGGTGATCAGTGGTGGACAGCAATCAGGAATAAAATGTTCCAAGAGTAAATTGATTCCATAGATTAGGAGGAATTCAAGAGGATATTTTCAACAAATATTTTCCTCAAACCCTTTATCTCAATATGGAAAGAGAGTTCATTGGACTCATGTAGAAGGAACTTGAGTCCATTGGGGTTTATGATGACAAATTTACAAGGCTTGCAAGGTATGTCTCTGGAATTGTCATGAACAACAAAAACTAGCTGGATCACTTCTTTAGTAGATTAAATCTCAGTCTATGAAAAGTGTTGGAAATTTGAGACTTCGACAGTTATGAGGAGATTTTATCTTGTGCCCTCAAGGTTGAAATGGAGATTGGAGACTATCAGCAGTCTCATGGTCCTAGTGACAAGAATAGGAAAATGGAGAACAACATGGGTGGTTAATCAAAAAAATCCCACGATGGAAAGAAGCCTCACATTCCCCTTTGAAAAATTTGTGGGAACAAGAATCTTGGTGACAGTATCAAGGGAACCAAGAATTTCTTCAAATGTGAATTTTTTGGTCATCTGGACAAGAACTGCTGAAGGGATATGAAAAATCAAACTAATGTTGAAGAAGAAAATAAGGTTCATATCAACACTTAGCCTACAGTGTAGTGTTATAACTGCATAGAGATTGGGAATTATGCGAACACTTTCCCTAAGCCGATGGTTTTCGGAGGAAATCAACAATAACCTCCAAGTCAAAAATAAAGGTCTTATGTTATCACTACTGCTGAGGTGGAGCTGAAAAAAGATGTAGTTAAAGGTACACTTGTTATTCATTCAAGAATAGAGAACATACTATTTGGTTCTAGATCTACACATTCTTTCATATCATGCAAGTTTATTAGAACTATTCAAACACCACCTCAAAATTTGGAGGAAAAGATATCTGTGAGAATAACCAATGGGGAAATTCTTTCATCCATGGTTTATAACACCTCCCATGTTAATGTTTTTGGACTGAAGCTCCCAAAAAATCTTGTCATACTTACTTTAGTGGAGTTCGACATTATCTTGGGAATGGATTGGCTATCTTTGTACAGGGCCAACATGAATTTTTGGGAAAGGGAGATCATTTTTCACATCACGAAGCATCCTCCGATTCTTTACAAATGTAAGGAGGACGATGAGTCTCCTTTAGAATCTTCATCTCAAGTTTGGATACTGCTTCCTTGTGAGAAAGCATATCTAGCACAAATGACTAGGACAAAGGATATCATCATTCTTGAAGACATGCACAACGAGAGGTATTACCCTGATGTATTCCCTGAAGAGTTTCCTGGTCTTCCTCCCGACTGAGAGATTGAGTTCTCTATTGAACATATCCCTGGATCTCTGCCAATATCAAATACACCTACAGAATGGCCAATGTAGAGATAAAAGATCTGAATAAGAAGTTACAAGAGAATATGGGGAAGGGTTCTATACGCCCGAGTGCATCACCATGGGGTGCTCCAGTCCTCTTCGTCAAGAAGAAGGATGGATCAATGCGCCACTGCATTGATTATCGTGAGATCAATAAAAACAATATAAATAAAAAGTATCCCCTCCCACAGATAGATGAATTGTTAGATCAGCTTCATGGGGCCAGTTATTTCTCTAAGGTGGACCTTCGGTCGGGATATCACCAACTAAAGGTGAGGAAGGAAGATATTCCCTAGGCTACCTTTCAAATAAGGTATGGAAACTATGAGGTCATAGTGATGCCCTTCAAACTCAATAATTCTCCAGAAAGTTTCATCGATTTAATGAATATAGTCTTTAATGATTACATCGACAATTTTGTGGTGGTCTTTATTGATGATATTCTGATATACTCTAAGAGCCAGGAGGAACATGGGGAGTATTTAGAAACTGTATTAAAGACATTGCGAATGGAAAGGATGTTTGAAAAGTACAGTAAATGTGTGTTATGGATGGAAGAAGTATCATTCTTGGGGCATGTTATCACCAGCAAAGGGATATCTGTGGAACCTTCCATGATGAAGGCAATTGAAGAGTGGCCAAGGCCAACTTATGTAACAGAGATCCGTAACATTTTAGGGCTAGCTGGGTATTATCGAAGAATCATGATTTTTTTTCACAATTGTCAAACCCAATGACCAAGCTAACATCGATGGGAGTATAGTTCTTCTGGACACAGGAATGTGAAGACTTTTTCATGGATTGGAAAAAGAGGATTATCACTACGCTAGTACTCACACTCCCTTCAAGTGGAGAAAACATTATGGTGTATAGTGATGCTTCTACAAAAGGCTGAGGTTGTGTGCTAATAAAAAATGATAATGTGATAGCCTATGCTTCAAGGAAGCTGAGAATCCATGAACAAAACTATCCCATGCATGATCTGGAGTTGGTGGCTATGATATTTGCATTGAAAATATGGCAGCATTATCTCTATGGGGAAGATGTGAGATATATACTGACCACAAGTGTGTCAAATATATATTCATACAAAAAGAGATTATATGTGCCCACGAAGGTGGATAGAGCACATCAGGGATTATGACTACACAATCCACTACCATCTCATTATGGAAAAAAAGGTGGAAGATGCTCTATGTAGAAATGATCCTACATCTTTTTTAGTGAAGAGAATTAAAAAGGATCCGATATTCTATGATTCGAAAGGGATGTACATGGGAGTCATTTAGGGAGGAACATCATCAATTATTTCTCAAATTATTGCTCAACCATCCCTCTTGGAGAAAATAAAGGATGCTCAAATAAAGGATGTGGAAATTCAGAAAAGGGTGGAAGCTGTTAAAAATGGGAAATCCATCGACTTAAAAATTGATGGGGAGAGATTTGTGTGATTCGGGACATGATTATGTGTACCATCTGATCCAGAGATAAAGAAGGAGATATTGAATGATGAACATAGCTTGACCTTCTCTATCCATCATGGGAGTACCAAATTGTTCTGTGATCTCTGAGAGCACTTCTAGTGGGATATCATGAAGAAAGAGATTATAGAATATATATCAAGGTGATTGGTATGTCAAAAAGTTAAAGATGAGTGAAAAAAGTCCCAAGGTATGATGAAACCATTACATATACCCATCTTAAAATGGGAAAATGCTACTATGGACTTTGACACGGGTCACCTGAAGACTTCAATGGGAAATAATGCAATATGGATTATGGTTGATCGACTCACCAAGGCATCCCATTTCATTGCTATTCAATAGGATCTCCAACTTGAACAACTTTCAATGATATATGTGAAGGAAGTGGTGATACTACATGGTATTCCACTCTCTATTTTCAATGACCGTGATCCCAGGTTCATATCTAAATTCTGGAGGAGCCTTCAACATTCTTTGTGTACTGAATTAAATTTCAGCATGACCTATCACCCCCAATTGATGGCCAATCAAAAAAACTATTCTGACGCTTGAAGATATTATTAGAGCCTACCATCTAGAAATCAATGGTGTATGGGATCAAAATATCCAATTGGTTGAGTTCTCATACGACAATAGATTCCACTCGAGCATCCGAATGGCACAATATAAATCCCTTTAGGGGAAAAGGTGAAGAACACCGTCATGAAGTCAGTGAGCATAAGTTACTCGGACCTGAAATGGTTGAAGAAATGGTAGAGAAGGTGAAAACCATTCAACAGTATATCAAGGTATCCCAAAGTCAATAGAAGAGATATATAGATAACTGTCGATGAGACCTAGAGATCAATGTTAGAGATATGGTATTTCAACGTATATCCCCATGGAAGATGTTCTTGAGGTTTGGGAAGAAAGGGATGTTAAGTCCTAGGTACATCGACCCCATCGAGATCCTTGATCGAGTCGGAGTGTGGCCTATCGACTGGAACTTCCACCTACCATATAGAAAGTACATGATGTATTTCATGCATCCCTCTTAAGTAAGTACATACTAAACATGTCACATGTACTCTCTTCAGAGGTGGTAGAATTGGAGGATGATCTCTCTTATGAGGAACAACCAGTGAGGATCCTGGATCATAGAGAAAAAGTTCTATGCAATAAGACTACTCATCTAGTCAAGGTATTATTGAGAAACCATAAGTATGAAGAGGGAACATGGGAATCGGAAGATGCAGTGAAGGATAATTACCCACGCCTATTTTTGGATTAGAATGTAAAACTAAATTTCAAGGGCAAAATTTCATAAGGGGGGAGGAATGTAACGACCCAATGTTTTTCAATGGAAATTTCCTTCTCATAATTATGTCATAAAATTACATGAAAACAACATAACTAACTACTAAGTTCTAATTGACCTTTAAAAATAAGTTTTTTCAGTTCTATGTTTGAAATTTTGAAAATCTGACATTCACGGTTTTGTTCAAGACGTTTTTTGAAGTATAATAAAACAAAAATATTTTTTGGTGAATAGTAACCAACCCTTATGAATAGTAACATACCCTTATGAATATTTCTATACCCTAATGAATAGTAACCGCACCTATGGTGGTATTAAAATAATATTCAAGTTGGAAGTATGATATACCTATATTTTATAATAAGTTAACGAGTGTTTTAAAACTAGTTTTTGATAATAAATTATAAATTTAATTAAATATTAAAATAATAACATTTCGAAAATTGTTTTTGAAAAATGGAATTCATTTTTGGATTTTACACTTAGAAATTTATTCAGGGTGAAATTTTGGGATTTTTCTAAAATACATGATTTTTTTATGAAAAGTTGAATACGGTATTTTACCGTATGTATACATTATAAGCTAAATAGACTATTCCTAGCATCATGGATGATGTCACCACCAATGGTTCGAATTCACATGACTCATTTTCTATTCTTGGTCATGGAATACTTACTATTCTTTGTCTTGTGAAGAAATAATAAATTAATGATTATAATATAATGAAATCCATCCTCTCCTCCACTATAAAACCCCCCATTTACTCCCTCTTCTCTTCACTCCTCACAAGCCTTGTGACTTTCCATTATTCTGACGAAATATCTCCCCAACATCCTCCCCCACAACCAAAAGCTCTCATCCTCATTAAAATAACAAAACCTCTGCCTTGAACAAGTTCTCAAATGTGGAAGTCTCAAGAGGAAAATTCCTCTTCCCAATTTGTTCTTTTCTTTTAAGTTCATTTTTTTTTCTTCAGCTCTCTTCACCATAATAGTATGATAAATCCAGTAACATAAATGTACTGACATTTCATCATGAATGTGGTATATTTAGGTATCTTCTATTTTTTCCCCAACCATTTTTGTGAACGAAAACAAAGAACTGTTTGAGATGAGCAAATTTAGCACATTCAAGGACAACAGATTCTGAATTTCTATTATTATCTTTAATTCTGGTCATGAAACCGTTTGTGTTATGGTTGAACTAGATTATTATATATTTAATATATCCTAGTTTTTGGTTCTTTATTCCTTTGGTACAAATGAAATTAATCTATAAAGAAAAACACATTCTTTGCAATCAAATCCACTGATTGACAAAAACAGTTATCACTATGGTTATATATATATATAATAATAATTCGACTTCACTCTAAGTAACCTAATTAAAATTAAAACCATGTAATATCCTGGATATGAAATAATGAATATAACTTCAATTATGGACAACCAATTTCATCTTTCATATAATCTAAGCTTGAATATAAGTGATCTAATCTTTTAATGCCAAGTCAACAAACAAGCCCGAACAATGAAATTAAACCCTATAACTAATCAAAAATGATTTGAATGAACTAAAAAGGGTTATAATAATTATATTGAATATATAATAGGTTATGGAATTATTAATTAATAATCCTAATTTGTTTATTCATGTCTTTAATAACATGTGTAGAACACCAACAGATTTAAGGTAAGAGATCCTCCCCTTTTCACTCTTAATCAAGATTGTTCTCAATGCTATTCCTTTTTGTGTAATACCAATGATGGGGTATGTTTAAAAACCTTAAAAATACTTCCATAATGTTTTATTAGTGATGAGAAACCCCTTATATCTCTCATCATGCCCTCTTAGTTACACCTGATACCATGCCGATAAACCATAATGGATTCTACACGAACATCCGTTATTCCTTCCGGTTTCTCTACCTTCCTTGTTACCAAAATATACTTTTCATTTTGTTATTTAGAACTTCAAAATTATGTTTATATGCTCCAAAATCATGTTATAAGATCCATCTATCATTCTCTTTTGGGGATATAAATGATTTTAATTGAATATCTCCTCAATACTTCCCAATGAGCACACTCGTTTTAAATGAACTTCCCGAACTTTAACCAAATTTCAAGTGCACTATATCTTCTGTTTTAAGACACCATTTTTTTTAAATTCCGTATCTTTATTATGAAAACCTTCTTGGTTCAAGTATGGTTTGATATAAAATAATGTCTTCTTTACTATTTAAAAATCTCTATAGTATTTTCTATAAAACCGCAAAAAAGTGTTTTAATGTTAATGTCTCTCAGATACATTTCTTAGGTGATGTCACTTATATTTGTTACAACCTTACATGATTTATTCCTAAATTAACTTATGAACTTCCTATTTTGTTCTAATACCTTTCTATCATTTACACTTTCATGATAAAATAATTGGTTATGCTTTATGTCATGATTTTCGTACCCAATTATCTCCATGGGTAACCTTATGTTTATGAGCCATTGATTCTATATGATTATTCATATGGAAAGAAGATTTATGTGGTAAGAATATTTATGTGGCAAGAATATTCATGAAAATGTTGATATGGGTGCACCCAGATAATTCTCCAATGCATTGGGTAAGGATATGTCTCATGAGCTGCGATGTGAAACGGGATTGGTAGTTAGGCTTGACCCGTACAGAAATGGGAAACAGGATTGGCAGTTAGCCTTGACCCATACTGAAGAAATGTTTTATGATTCTGACACATTTATATGATTCAATTTTCATAAGATCACATTCTTATATTAAATGATTTTATAAGTTTCATGCATTGGATATCATTACGTCATGCCTCCTAACTCATGTGCTTGAGATGTATCCCTATTTTCATTCTCTTATTGGCCTTTTTAGCTCATCCCTTTGTTCATGTGTTCCCCAGGGTACCCTATGCAGATGTAAGGGATCAAAGGAAGTTATATTCTCTTTTTGGAGATTAAATAAGGAAGTTTTTTTTAGTTCCATGTTTTATGTTTTATGTACCTAGTCTTCCAAGACACAAGACTTAACGGTCCTTGGCTTTTACTATAATGATTAATTTTGCATAACATCATGAAATATTTTATATAAAAGGCTCGGGTCATTATACAGGAACCATCATGGTCTATCCATTGAGCCTACGTGTTTAGGGAAGGTCATTCCCCAAACTAGAGGTTCTTCTACCTCTGGATACCATGCATGTGTCTATTCTCACGAGCTGCCTCCTCAGGTGACATACCGCCCACCAAACTAGATCGTTTTTTATTCCCTATCACGAGGATACGTAGGAGGCCTCTTAAGGGTTCAATCACAATATCATTGTCATTCTTATGATAGTTACATCTCATTATCCATCCAATCAACCATCTATATCCATCTTGATTTTTACCTGGGCAACCACATCTTGGTGAGATCATTTTACCCACATTCTCAATGATCCAAGAAGCAATCGGGTGACTAACCACACGTTACCTCCAACATCAGTGTTCCCTCATGGGTTGAACCCATTTGATCCATTCATATCAATGTTTTGATCAGTATTATCCATCTCTAATTGATGTTAAACTCATGACATACCCTCTGTTAAACATGGGAAGGTGAAAAAGACCCCAGATATATGCATATGGCATAAAATTCCCTACACAAGATGTCTCGTTCCTCAGGCTTCCTATCCATTGAAAATCCATATCATAAGGGGTAGAATCCAAGACATAGCAGTGTTGCAGCATCCAGAGACACATGGGATGTCCAAAGTGACAACTGTCCTGACAAAAGGTTGCTTCTGTGAGGGAACCCCTTGGAATTTTCGTGCAGGAGCAGCATAATTACCAACGTCCAGGAAGACATGTCACTGGGAAGAGTTTCACAAACAAAATCTTATGTTTATGTGGGATACCCAAACAGTGAAATTTGTTTCATGAAAAAATATAATGAAGGTGGAGATGTTATCCCATCATCCCTTTTTAATCCAGGAGTAAGTTTCCCTGAACAACTGACAGATGCCGCCTTCCATTGGAATGTGGGAATGCAGGGCCACAAATTGTGCATCCTCAAAGAGATGGATGCACACACTAGTTAATGATTTGGATTCATAACTGGTGAACCAAATGTGAAATTATTTTCTTTAATGTAGATATTAGTATCAATTGTGATATAAGTGGTTTAGCATGTCACCAAATATAGTTATCATGTACCATGTCCTGCCAAATAAATAGTGGGCCTGGTGTGAAACTCACCAGAAATTTGGGTAGTTGAATGTTGGATATCTCAGTCTGTGGCATTGTTTTCATGAATCCTTTTTACCAACAATGGAAGATGGAATAGAACTAGGGAGATAGATGTCTCAATCATTCATTCAACACTAATGGATAAATATCCCTTGTTTGCAGGACCCATGATGTCATGACAGGAAACCAATCACCACCCACCCACTGATGCTGGGGAAGGGGAAATGTCAACACAACAATCTCGTGTGGCCTGATATATCCCATGGAAGCCTCCACGTCCATGGTTTTTTGGAAACCAAGACCATCTCCCCATCAAAATTAATTCATTGAATTGTATTTAACAACCTCATCCAACAATACAATGAATAGTGTACTCTCCCAACCTAGGATATGGCCCGACAAGTCCTAAAGGAATATGTTCCATGTCACCATCGCCACCCCCAAGGGTCACACCAGGAGACACTACTCCCCAATATGACATATAATTGTTTTGGGAGACTCTGCCTAGGAAGATGCGATGACCTCTCCCCTACGCCATTGAGGTGAGGGATATCTAGGAAATCCCATCAGGCCACATGAGTGCTACCACCTGGCCTCATGGACCGAGGGGTAGGTGAGTTAGGCCCCTGCACCACCGGACCCCGTCCGATTGAACTGATGCTAGTGTCAGGAACATTCTCAGTAGGATTACCACATAGGAGAATCAACATCAATAGCTAAAATGGATCATGCCACCATAAGTGCATATCAACGGTATCCTGTTGATGACAAGCCTGGGCACATAGACTTCGGGCCCGGATCAAAGCCGTAACCACCCCACGGGCCGGTTGGGTCGACTCTCCTAGTCACCAACCCCGATGGTTCCCGACATCGGCTGACCTCTGGAATTTTGGAGCCCATACAGAGGTCCTCTCAATGCTTCCACAAATAAGATCATGGGTCCTCCATGCTCCCAATATTGGCTTGGATGTCCTCCCCATGCCACCATGAATCAAAGATAATGCCCCACCCCATCCATTGACACCCAATACAGATGCCTCTTCTACATCCATGAGCTCAGGTATGTAGATGTTCCCCATATCACAGGCCGCCGATGTGAAGATGATACTGATCTAGTCAACTATCAGCATGGCATTCTTCCACATGTCCTTAAAAAAACTAATGAAGGTCCTCTTCATCCCTAAAATTAGAGAAGGGGAGGATTGCATCACATCATTGGCACCCAAAATGTAGTTCCTACCCATGTTCAGTTTGACCAGTACGAGGTCCCCCATCTCACTAATTCTTCCAAAGTAAATATTATTAGAGGCCCTTCCAATCCACTTTACAGCTCCATTAGTGGTCTTACCCACTCAAGCACTTACTTTGGATATTCCCTCCATGCTCTAGCTAGTGGACACAAAGGTCATCCCCTTGTTCTCTTTTAAAGTTTTCCAAGTTATCCTCACACCCCTTCTCAACCTGGTGTAAGTACTCTCTGCACCAAAATTAGATCAGTTGGGTGTCCAAATGGTGAATACCTACCACATCCCGAAGAGCCACACTTTGGTAGGAGGGCGTGTCACCGATGCCATATGTTGAATATCGAGTTGTTTCAAACTAAGATTAAGCACGTATTCTTTATAGATTCAAAGGTGGAATGTGATTCAGCAATGGAAATATCATTATGATCCTCTATGTCATGGGATGTGGTAGGAAGGAGGCATATCAGACTCCTCCTTTGGTGATGTGAGGTCCACTGGATTCCCAACTTCTTCCGCATATACATCCCAGAAGAGAATTATTTGGCCTCTACCTAGTTCCTAGCCATGAAATCCTCCATTTTGTCAACAGGTTCATTCTCTACCTCAACTATATATCATGGAGAGTTATTATGGAGACATATAGGGGACAAATATCAATATAACCCATCATCAGTAACTACAACTCATGTGCCAGAGGTTTTGGCCACTAGCCCGTCATACTGGGATGTGGTGGCCAAATCGTTGTATTCATCATTGAACAACATAAGATGTGGCATATTTTCAGCTCATTCACCATGTTCTCCACTGGCTATTCTACCATCTCAGAGGTCTACATTAGTGCCCTTTCCTGTCCCGCTTCAACCCCCAGTTGATGAGTGGTGCAACCAAGGGCCAGACCCTGAGTTTGAGTTGAGGAAATTTTTTGAAATCCATGTAGTGGATCATTTCAAAAATATCTTTTGGCTAATAACAACCAAAAAACTTCAGTGTGATGGAATATCATACCCAGGAGGAGGATGCAGTCTTTATCCAAACCCTTTGGGTGACAAAATTTTTCCTCCATTATCATTGAGTGGTTTAGCCCAAGAGTCAGGAACAAAATGAAGATATTGACCAGCAATGACGCATGGTCGACATAAATGTTATCTCTATGTCTCAATTACCTCCATTGGTTTAACACCACCAGAGCCTCCAAAAATGATGATTTCATTGCATTAATGTTCTCCAAAGAATTAATAATGAGGCGTACCCCCACATCTAGGTCCATGGTTGGGGGATGTATGATTCCCTCCATTTCAGTTCTATCTGGCACCAACCTGATTTTTTAGGATATATTGAGTATATGAATCTAGGTATAATCACTGTAAACATGGATCATCTATTAGAGGAAGATACTAGATAGATCTCCTAGAAAAGATCATACCCCTAGATGGAGTTCCACAGCTATTAGATCCACTAGGATGGTTTACTCGCCAGCCGAGAAATCTACTAGTTCTTGTCGTTCCCACTGAGGAATTAATCCTCAGCCTGAATAACAATAAGTTAATAGATAATCATAGAGATGTCAACCCATCTGACCCATCTAGAATAGTGCATAAGGAGTAGGATGATCCAAAAAAATCCGTGTTGTTACAACAGCTCGTAGAGGGGAAGACAAAACTTTCCAGCAGTGAATTGCCTTCGGGTGAACCTGACCATCCTGCACAAAATGAAAGTGTAGAAGCTAGTGATTTTGATAAGAGAGCACGATCTGTGTCGCCAAATCCACATGAGCGAAGTGATAATCCTCAGGACCATGTTCAGGTTCCCCCATATGCTCTTTAAGTCATCCCACCAGCTGATCCACGAGTCACTTGACATCGTTACATGGATGAAGAACCAGCCAATACACTGGTGGATATGGACACCTATCAAGACAAAAATACTCACCTAGATGATCTTATGGAGGCACTCAATGCTCACTTTGTGGAGCTGGAAACTCGATATGTGGCAATCCAGACAGATGGCCAGCTGTATCTAGCTTGGGTGGATGTTATGCCAGTACACTGTGGTTTTGGAAGCCGATCTTTCTACCCGATTAAAGGGATGAGTAAACCATTGCATCACCTGTTCCACTTCATATCAAAGTGTAGACCCATGCATGGAACTCTAGAGGAACAAGAGACAACCAAACTCTAGTGTTTGATACAAGAATTGAAAGCACATGTGTTTGTCCAGTAGAATCAGATACACATTATGTCAGTCACTGATTGGGAAGATCTCTGTAGACAGTTCCATTACTAGTTTAGCTCTACCACCCCGAAGACAATTATTTTATACCTCTTAAAGTGCACTCAGAGTCATGTTGAGCATGTTAGAGACTTTGTCGCCCAGTGGAAAGGCCTCACTTATTACCTAGACAAGTCGTTGACTTAGGAACAAATACCAACAATGTTTGTGGGTAATGTAAAAACTGAACTAATCCCCTCTCCCATTACTCAAAATTATCCTGAGAGATTCTAAAACTTCATTGATAAGGCCCTTCATGTAGAGGAAGTCATGCAATAGGCCAAGAAGGAGTGTCTATAGCATCCTACGATACTCATGAGAAGAGCCACTATGGCTAAGCCCATTGTGGTGGCCCAAATAGATCCCCCATGGAACAGGAGTTATTACCAGTGGAGCCACCTCTATAAAATCTTAGAGTCCTCCCACTTCAAGTGCCAACACTGGCCCAACAATGACCACCCTATAACTAGTAGGAAACCTCGCATAGGGAACCACCACCAACTAGACGAGATAACCATGTTCTACATCCTAGATAGTCACCTTAATCCCCTCTTTTGGTCTATGATCCTAGCCCCCCATTGAGACAGAATTAATCAAATCTAATCATTAAAAGAGACCAAGGACTCCAGTTATTTCCTATGTAAATTGGAATAGGGACTTCTATGGTTACCTGAATATTGGTGTCCTGGGAAGGATAATCTCACTGATCACTCCAATTACTTCCTCTATCACTGGATGTTGGTGCACACCGTGAAATAGTTCTATGTGTTTAAATTCTGGCATCAAGACCATGTTTATAAAAATATAGTCTGGTTGTGCCTAGCTCTGTCATAGGTGGTATGTGTATTCTTGAAGCTGGATAGCCGCAATGATATTGAGGGTTTGTGGGATTAGGTTCCTAAACGTGGGTCTCAAATGTATTATGACTGGAAGGCTTATAAGGAGTTCTCTTGTTCCCATGGTATTATCCATGAATTTCTAAATCTACCAGAGCATTCATTAAATGCTTCATCACTTGCAATCAATACTTCTGCATCAACTAATCAGACTTCCCCTTCCCATAAGACTAGGAATCGACGACATAAAGAAAAAAGTCCCTCACCAATGTCATCATCATCTCACATTCTCGGAAACATAATTTCCCCAAAGACGGGGGATACCCCTAGAATCTATCCAGTGGTGGTAGATTCATTAAGAAAAGATTAAGGGTATGAATTAGTTAATACAATAGAGCTGGTAATCCACTACATGATTCATGATGATGAGGAGCACCAGTAGATCCTCCCACTGTACCCATCCCTCTCCTGCATTGATGAATATGTGGCTATATGGGTCATGAGAGTGACTCGATCAGTACTTAGAGCTAGGCTGTTCGTGCCACCAAAACATGATAGTAGGCCAAGTGTAGCGTTCAAGACACCCAACCTTCTCATCCCGTGTCATCAGGTCTGCCATCCCCATTGTTTGTGTTACTTGATGAGGCATAACCACCTCAACTGTTCCACAATCATCAATGCTCGGTTATAAAATTACCATAGTTATCTAGACCACATCCGGTTGGCTTTACACAGGCATCGATTAGTGAGAAGTGGGACATTCCCAACACCAGTTAGTGTTACGTCTTGCCGAAAGGGCCTGTCATACCTCCTACTGCAGGAAGACATTCTATAAGCAGAATTTCATGCTTGGAATGAATGTATGATATCCTTAAGAATCATGCCAGTATTCATACAGTACTCTCTATCCTTGAGAGTCTATAAATTTCGGAAAATATGTGTGAAGCGCACAACAAAGCATTATGAAACCCCCTCTAGTTTGAGACGGAGGTAGTGGTAGTGGAAGCCTTATATGCAGAGGCAGTCAAGCATGATAAATATCAGTACACTATCTATTTTTCTATAGAAGATGAAGTATCTCCCATATATGGGTACATCCTCCAATTTTATGACATTGGCCACATCAATGGAATGGAAGTTCATTGTTGTCTTGTCGACACAATCTATGGGATCAACCAAGTCCTGAATCAGAACTCAGAAAAACTGGGGCTATCTGAGGATGATATGAGTCTCCATGGTCTGAAAATTCATGGTGATGACTGGACAGATGAAAAGCATATTCGAAAGGTCCACTTGAAGACCGAATTTTGTGGTTTGGTTGCAAGCACCGAGTTTATGTTTATGTCCTAGGACATCACCAACTAAGTGTTGATGGTTAGGCCATGGCTTCACCTACATTTGATAGTAAATTCATCATGTCACTCATGTCTTAATTATTCCATTAACGTTTAAGTGGGCATGATCCATGGTGATGTATTTCCCATTAACTCTTGTGTATCCCGCTACCTGGAAGCCGACAGTTACTAGAGCAAGGAAAAGTAGATCCAGGCTAATGAGGTTAAACACACATAGACTATGACCAACCTGTGGATAGTCCTGGATGATTCCTACATATCTTGGTTTCACTAATTAGAGGCTATAACCCCGGATCTTGGGAAATGTGTGTTGTTTCTATAACAAGGGAGATGTATGTTACCATGTTTAAAGGACGATGGGATATCACATCATCTTCATAAATGAATTAGGATCATGTGAAACTGGAGCCCCCTACTCTTAGAAGGTATCATGATATATGCCCTTTGGCAAATATAATACACCATATATTCTTGTTCCACCATTTTGGGATAGACTAGATAAAGAAGACACACCATTATTATTTTGATATCATCATGTGTCACCCCTTAGGCCGAAGACCAGATGTGATCGGTTCGATAATATTCATTGATTTGGTTTCGACAATGCATGATTCACCTAATGAAATTTCTACTACCGCACAGGCAGGTAGGAGTGTCCCATCTAGATTTGTTGATTCATAGGAAACTCCTCCCACCAAGGATCTGTAGGACCCCAGGACACCATGAGAGGGGAGGGGTGAATCAGGGTGACCAATTGTTTCTTTAATATGATGGATTGTGTCCCCATGTAGGTAGGAACTTGTTAGACCTGTCTTATGATTATGATAAGAAAGTAAACATTCACATGCAGAGAGATGACACAACACTTTTTACATGGTTCACCACTAAGGGCTACATCCAAGGAGCATATGCCGACACGTTGTTGGTCATACCAAATTCCACTAAACATCACTAGCTGTGGATTAAAAAAGTTCGGGCATAGTAACTCTGTACCAGGATCACTACCTTTACATAGGTTCAGGGATAACTCACTACATCCCTCGGGTCAGTCTCGTTGATTGCCCCTGTATCACTACCTTCGTTGAAGTCCCACTCAGATTATAGATGTAAATGTTTATTCAGTATATTATCATTGATGTATTTGTCTCTGCTAAGCATAAGACTCTTATTGCATAGAAATCTAGAAATGATGCACTTGTACACATTGAACCACTAATCTAGATAACCAGAACAAGCAAACAGGTTTCTCTGACAATCGAGCACAACACCAACCCTTTGCGCGAAAGGCATTATAATTGCGCGCAATATTTCTTTTTCGCGCAGAAAATTATTTTGCGCTCCAACACCATTTTCTATGAAACTGAATATTTTACGCGCCTCCTCAATTTTCATGCACAACTCTTCCTTTTTCCAAAGCTCGGAATTTTTTTCATAACCCCTTTACGTGAACTTTTTACGCACACCAGATATCAGATCTTTTCTAAGTCTTCAACAATACCGAATGATGGGGGTCACCTCTAATTTATAGGCATTTGAGACCCCACACACAAAACCCCCTTTGGCATGATAAACTTATCATATACAGCGTAATATTTCATGCCGATATTTGTTTCGTGCACATTATCAGATTTTTAATGTAGCCCATGCCTTTTCCATTTTTCAACATTCTGATTCTGAAACACTATTTGCGTGGAAAACCTTAATCCACTATTTCGGGAACCACACTATTTTTTTCACCCAACTCAAATATTTCGTGCAAAGACTTTACTTTTTGTGCACCACTTCCTTTTTGCACACACCTACCTTTACCAACAATCCATGTCTTCAATTTCCAATTTTGAGGCCCAAAAATTTGCCTAACACGGGGAAGCATCGCCGCCTTCAAAACTGTTGTCTGCATGAACTGTATGATCACATTGCTGACACACATTTTGAAATTCCACTGAGGATTGACAACAAACACAATCCATACTATAATTCATGAAATGAATAGCCATGGTTCCAACAATCTTCCACTTTGGGTTTGTTGGCAATCACCAAATAAATTCAATAGATCACCATCCACATGAAATCCAAAAATGCAAGAATCAACTCAGCCAACAATCAATGTCTACATGAGAAACACTCGGTGTAGAAAACAAGAGATGAAGCTTGAATTTGGTTCCTGTGTTTTGGAATTCTCAATGACGCCCAAGTAATTTTCTTTCAGTGTCACAGAAGCATTACAAGTCCAATAAATTCCTTCTTTTCCTATCACCGACGCTGAATAATCATCATGTCATAGAAGCATTACATGCCCAATGAATTTCGGAATTTATTTATTTCTCCCGCATTGGAAATAAACCCAAAGTCCAGTAATTGTTCATTTTTCAGCTCAAAAAATCACCCCTAGATAGTATCTCCCCCACAAACCTGCATCACATCCATAAACAGATAAAAATCAGTTAACATAACTGGGGAGAGGGGATATCCGTAACCTCCTTATGCACTGGGAGGAAGCTGAACACCGAGGTTCAACCAATGCTTCAGAAAAATAGCTGTTGATAGTGGCTAGGTCAGGATATCAGCCACTTTCTCATTAGTTCCCACATGATCCATTCTAATCATGCCTTGTTCAACATTATCTTTGATAAAATGATACCTAATTTTAATATGTTTTGTTCGAGAATGATGAACCAGATTCTTTGTAAGATCAATTTCACTCTTGTTATCACAGTAAATCACCATTGGTTTCTTCACCTCATCCCCAATATCTATTAATTGATTTTTCATCCATAGCAGTTGAGTGCATTCTATTGTGACTTAGATATAATCAGCTTCAGTAGTACTGATAGATGTACTTTCTTGTTTCTTGCTCAACCAACCAACACATTTATTTCCAATAAAGAAAGCTCCACCACTGGTGGACTTTCTCTCCACAACATCACCAGTCCAGTTAGCATCAAAAAATGATGATAATTCGTGTTCCTTCCTCTATCAATGTATAATCCATAATTGTGAGTGCCTTGAATATACCTCATGATTCTCTTTACTGCTGCCATATGTTCCTCTTTTGGATTTCTTTGAATGCGGGCTGTAAGACATTTGGAAAAGACAATATCTGGCCTTGTCACTGTTAGGTATAGTAAGCTTCCAATGATCTTCCTGTACATGTCGGGATCTACAGAGGTCTCATCCTCATGATTTCCATGTTTAGTTCCAAATTCAATCAGATTTGACATTGGTTTGGAGTCTTTCATATTAAAAATCTTCAACAGCTCTCTTGGAAACTTTTCCTAAGAAATGAATGTCTAATCCTTCTTTTGAATCACCTTCAGCACCAAGAAATATGTGAGCTCACCAATCATAGAAATTTCAAATTCTGATTTCATGTGATTGGAAAATTCATCCACTAATTTCTACATGCTTCCACCAAATATGACATCCTCAATATATATAAGAACCATGAATTGATCTTTTAGAGAATTATTCACCTATAGATTGTGATCTACTCCTCCTCTTTTTAATTCCAGCTTCTTAAGATAAGAATCTAGCTTGGAGTACCACACTCGTGGTGACTACTTTAAACTACATTGAGCTTTCTTCAGTTTGTAGACCATTGTTTCATCAGTACCAAGAACAAATCCCCCTGGTTGTTAAATATAGAATTATTCTTTGAGTACACAATTTAGTAATGTTGTCTTGACATCCATTTGATATAATTTATATCATATTTGGAGTTCCATGGAATTGAACAACTTGATTGACTCCAGTATAGCTACTGGAGAAAAGGTTTCTTCAACATCAACACCTTCATTCTGGGAATATCCCTTACAAACCAGTTGTGCCTTGTTTCTGATAGCACTTCGATGCTCATAAAACTTGTTCTTGAAGATCCATTTTGTACCAATCACATTGTGACCTTAGGGTCTTTGGACACGATCCCATGTATGATTCTTTCCAATCTGATCTAACTCTTCATTCATGGATTTCACCCATGATTCATCCTTTGTAGCTTCTTCAAATGAGGATGGCTCCACAACTGACAGAAATGTAGATTGCATGTTATTTCTCATCCTCCTGGTTTGAGTGAGTGCATTCATGTCCCCAATTATGATAGATAGATCAATCTTAGCTCTACGATTTCTCTTGTGCGGTTCAGTTTCATTCCCTCCAGCCGCAGATTCATAATCAAATTATTCTTCTGAGTCAACATCATGATGTGAATGATGAGTGGTTCATACATCTTCCTTTATTTCTATAGTTGTATTTTTTCCACATTCACTTTCATCCTCACTTTCTATTACATTAGAATATGATATAATTGAAGCGTTTTTGGTTTTCTTTTAAATTATCTTAACATCACTGCTTACCACAATCCTTCCCAATCGCTTGTTGAATCACCAGTATGCTTTTCTATTCATTGGATACCCAAGAAAAATTCCTTCATCTGCATTATCACCAATCTTCTCTTGATTTCCTTCTTTCTTATGGATGAAACATTTTCTTCTGAAAACACAAAATTACTTCATCGAAGGCTTCCTTCCATGCCACAATTCATATGGTGTCTTCTTTTCTCCAATATAAAGCCCTTTTCGATTCTGATTGTGCACTTCACCTTCAACAGCTTCCTTCTAGTAATGAAGAGAGGTATCAATCACAATCAGTATAGTCCTAGCCGTATTGTTAACCTATCAGTTTATGCGCTCAACAACTCAATTTTTCTGTGGAGTTCTCACGAAAGCTACCTCAAGTTGTATCCCATTCTTCTCTAAGTAGTTTTAAAATTCAATGGATGTATATTTTCCTCCATTTTCTAATCGCAACTCTTTGATTGTTTGTCCAGTATCATTCTCGGTAATTCGAAGATACATTTTCATGTAGTCATGAACTTGGATTTTCCTATGTATAACCATTAGACATGCCATTATGATTTAATAATCTACGAAAAGGACGAAGTTCCTTTCTACATGAGTTCTAGAATCATTTACCGGGACACATACGTCTGTATGAATGAGATCATGAAGATGTGATTCCCTTTTCTTCTATGGCCGATATGAACTACAGACCAGCATCCCTTGAATGCAAGAATCACAAGATTTTTCCAGTTCACATTTCAGAATGGGGATACCCATGACTATCTTCAGCTTAGATATATATTCAATGTCTTGTTGGTTAATGTACCCCATCCTTCAATTCTAGAACAGAAAAGGAGCATGAGTTCACTTTGTTGTCATCCTAGTATAAGTTTCTATTTGTTCTACGACATTTCATAAGAGAATTCCCTATTTTTCCTTTATAGTGCAGCCTTTTTGATTGAATATTACTATGATCCCTGAGTCATAGAGTTGACTCACACTAAGGAGATTGTGAAAAAGACCGTCCAAATAAATAAGTTCAATCTTCTTTAGCTCTCCATTGGCTAGAGCCGTATTCACACTTCCTTCATTCTTCAAAAAACCATCATTAACAATCCTCACTATTCCATCAACCTTCTTTTTAATTCTATTCAAAAGGTCAGCATTTCCCATCATATCCTAAGAGCATCCACTATCAAGAATCTAGGTGCTTCTACTCTTTGTAGCTTTTAGGGATACTTCTGCAAGATTGGATTTCTCGATCTTCTTATTTTCTTTCCATGAAATGCTGGATCGAGTAAAGGATGCTGATGGACTTCTAAAAATTTCCTCCAAAAATTCTGATTCTTCACTCCCATAATCTTACTCCAAAGGAGAGAAACTGTTTTTGAGAACAACACCATCAGGAGGGTGGATATTGACCTGTTTCTGAGAGTTGTATGAATCTCTCCTATCGAATCTCTGCAAGCAATTCATAGCTTTATGGCCAAAGTTAGAAGAAGGGAATAAGTATCCGTAGAAAATATTTCATCTATAAGATGGATGATTTGAATT
Organism: Viscum album; assembly: GCA_963277665.1. NCBI lineage: Eukaryota > Viridiplantae > Streptophyta > Magnoliopsida > Santalales > Viscaceae > Viscum > Viscum album. The sequence continues at coordinate 1,196,008,419 of OY728155.1, read as the reverse complement.
GGGTCTCCCTTGTTGATGTCGCAGATATTCCCCATTCAAGTTTCTATGTGCCTCTTCGCAATATGTCATGTTATGGCCTATATAGCCACAGAACAGACACTTCATGAGAGGAAATGTCTTCTCACTTGATTTTCTCCTCATGCCTTCTACCTTGGTAGAATAGTTGGACTTCCTATCATTTCTGAATGTTTGACAATAATTTTCATTTTTTCTTTTAGTCTGGATTGAGGATTTTATTCCAGCTCATCAGCCAACATTTCAGCATGTCTGGCATTTATCTTTTCTTTCATTTGGATCTCTCCACTTCCAGTTGTTGAAGTCTCAACTTCACATCAAATTGCACTCATTCCCATGATAGAGGGTCTTTGATCACCCAAGATTTTTCCAACCCCATATGAACCACTCCTGTCTCTTTCTAGTAACTCCTCATATGAGAATCTTCCAAAATGAATTTTCTTCTTACCCTCATATGGGGTTGATCGGCACCCCAGTTTTCTTCTAAGAATAAAAATTTCTTCCTCAAGACCCTCAAAAGTCTTTCACTTCTCTTCCAGTCTAGATGTATGGTCATTTATGACCTTTGCTTGTTCTTAAATTCTATGCATCAAATCTGCAATGTCGTCTGTGATTTCAAGAATTGATGATTGAACTCTCACTAGTTTATCTAGTTGTTCAATTTCAGCTTCATGCTCATCCACATATTCTAATGATTCATTCACCATTTCTTTCCACTTAATACATTTCTTTCATATTTTCTCAAGCTTTGAAATGTCATCCTTAATTTTCAACTTGGGATCACAATTATGAGCCATTTTACTATCTCTTTATTTATCGATATAGGGTTCTAACTTTTCAACAATATCCATCATGCAAGCATGGATTCCATTTTTAAATTCAGGTTCTTCTTCTTCAAATAATTCAATATCATCTTCTTCATCTTCATAGAAAAAACTCTTCCTCTATATCTTCTTTCTAGATTTGAAGTCACCCTTTTTGAAAAACCTTTTCTGAGGCTTCTCAATGTCTTCTGCTTCACATTCATCATCATTGAACTTTCTTTGGAATTGAGAGGCAATGTGCCCAACTTTTACACACTGAAAGCATGACATAGGTAACATAACAGTAAATTTACTTTTTCCCTTATTCAGCCTCTTGGAAATAAGATAAAGAACTTATTTTTTCTCGTCATCTTCATCACCACTATTTTCTAAAATCTTTAGTTTGTTCATGGATTTGAATGACATTTCCTTGATAAAACAAGTAGTAACTTATTCATGTTTGACTCTCATTTTATATGCCACTAGACTACTTATCTGATCATCTAGAGATAGCTTAGATAGGTATCTTTCTTCAAGGGGTGATAAAATTGAATTGTATATAGGAGGAAGTCTTTGAATTATTTTATTTACAATATCATTGTCTTTGATTTCCTCTATATTCCCTATAATTATTCCCACTACTTTAGTGATTTGTTTAGAGAATGAATCTCCATTCTCATCAGGATGCGTCTTTAGATCATCAAACTTGTTGTGCAGAACATAAAGTTTGCCTCATTCCCTTTGTTGCCTCCTTCATAGTTGTTTTCTTGTTTATCCCACATAGAATTTTCTGAGGTGTAACTCATCACCTTGAGATAAATTTGATCAGAAAGGGTTGCAGTGATAGCATTCTGAGCTTTAGCATCTGCATCAAGAAATTTCCTGTCTATATCAGTCATATCCAGACCTGTTGTATCTGTAATATGTATTCCTTTCATAGTAGAAAAGAGGTCTTCCATTCCTAGAGATCATAAATGAGATCTCATTCTGTTCTTACAGATCTAGAAATTACTTCCATCTAAGAGAGGAACTCATCTGACATTGATATCATTCTCCATGACGTCAAAGGACAGAATCAACACCAGGAACATGGGACCTGATACATCTTTTAGGACTCTGGGACACCCTGAGAGTGGAGGGATGAATCAGGGTGACCACTTTTTCATTTAATCTGATGGATCTTGTTCCCACATTGGTAGGAACTGGTTAAACCTGTATGTTAACTATGATCAAAAAGTAAAAATTCACATGTAGAGAGATGACACAACATTTTTGAATTGGTTCACCACTAAGGGCTACCTCCAAGGATCATACACTGATAGGTTTTAAGCCATACAAAATCCCACTAAACATCACTAGTTGAGGATTACAAAGGTTTGGGCACATTAACTCTGTCCTAGGATCACTACCTTTATAATGTTTTAGGGATAGCTCACCGCGTCCCTCGGGTCATTTGGGTTGACTCCCCATGGCTCACTACCTTGGATGAAGTCCCACTCCATTTATTGACGTGAAGGTCACTTCAGTAGGTTTGCATTGAAGTTTTTGTCTCTTATCAGCACGAGACTCTGCTTGAATCGAAATCTGGAAATGATGCAGTTGTACGCACTAAACCACTAAACCAGATAACCAGAACGAGCAAACAAGGTTCTCTGACAATTGTGCAAAACACCAACCCTTTGCACGCAAGACCTTAAAATTACGTGAAATATTTCTTTTTCTCGCGGAAAAATATTTTGTGCACCAACAGCCTTTCTCGCACAATTGAATATTTTTCGCACCACCTCAATTTTTACACGCAGCTCTGCCTTTTTATGAAGCTCATAATTTTTCGTGAAAGCCCATTCACGTGATCTTCTTACGCACACCAGACCTCATATTTTCTCTAAGTATTCAACTGTACTGAATTTGGGGGTCACCTCTTATTTATAGGAGTCTAAGACCCCTGTGCACAAAACCCCATATGGCATGAAAAACGTCTCATCTAGTGCGTAATATTTCATTCCAGTATTGTTTTTCCCACACATCATCAGATTTTTCGCACAGCCCATGCCATTTCCATTTTTCAACATTCTGATTCTGAAGCAATATTTGTGCGAAAAACCTCGATCCACTATTTCACGCACCATGCTAGTTTTTGCTGGCACACATTCTGAACATCCACTGAGGATTGACAACAAACACAAATCATACTCCAATTCATACAATTAATAGCCATGGTTCGAATAGGATCCCTCCACCATGAGTGAAAAAGTGTATTGGGAATATTCTCTTCCCACTTTTGAAGAGGGTGTCTCTACCACAGTTTATTAATTGGTACAAGTGAACCTTGGTAGAGAGACATATATAAATCCCACATTGATGAGTTTTTCTATGTGTGTCAAGGAGAAACATCAGTATATGGTTTTTCTGAAGCAACACCTAATTTTTTTCCCTTGAGTTGTAATGAGATATTAGTACTAGATCCTTAGGTCGTCATCCACCACCTTGGTCTCCCAGAAAATCATCATGGTTTTTAACAACCTCCCAGAAAGATGCATCCTTCTTAGAGTTACATGGTAGAAGACAAGGATGATAAGATAATCAGATCCAATTTCATCAAGTAGGTACATTACCCAATGTAATTATCCCACATTGTGCCCGTTAAGATGTATACAGACAAATTATAGTCTACATCGACTTTTGAGATCATAATCATCAATGTCTAAAGGGTGATATTCCCCTTCCCATTATGGGGATATTGATTGAAACTTTTGCAGGATTTCAAGCTCTTTCCATCATGGATGGGTATTAAAGGTACATAAAAATTTGAATGGCACCTAAGGATGATGAGTCTATAGCCTTCAGAGCATCACAATGTAATTTCTAAAACCTGGAAATGCCCTTCAGTCTATAGAATACAGGTTCCACCAATTAGAGTTCGATGAATCATATATTTTAGATGATCTTCTGGACATGGGTGTAATGCTGCATGGATGTCCTAGTGTTGAAATATCGCAAGTGTTAGGACCATCTCAAAGACCTTAATAAAGTTTTCAACTTCCTCTGTTCTCATCGTCTATTGAAAAACCAATTTAAGGGTGCCTTAAAGGTCACCTCCATTAATTTTCACATATTTTTTTGTCAGATATAGAGGCATTGATATCAATCTAGAGATGATTGTGGAAAACATTCAGATGTCTTCACTGAATAATATATGGGAGCTGTGAGGATTTCAAGGCTACATGGACTACATATATCGATTCATCGCGAATTTGGCCAGCATGTAAGATTTTTTCTCAGCTCATGATGAAAGGTTATGTCAATTAGTGGGATTAGGAATGTAAAAATACTTTATAAAAAATTAATAAGTATCTATTACATCCTTCAGTCCTAATGACACCCATTTCTGGAAAGCTGCTTGTCTATTCTCTGATCACCCTAGAATGATCTCTCAAGTCCATCCTTGAAAAGAAGAACAATGAGGGAATGGATAATAGTTTATACTATCTCTGATACAAGCTCGTCGATACAGAGAACTGATTCTTCCCTATGAAGGAAATATGCCCCACACTAGTATTCACAGTGTATAAATTGAGATATTACTTGTAGCACCATGATATACAACAACTATTATGAGTGGATCCATTTAAAAAAATCCTAAACCGCCCCATGTTTACAGGCCATCTAGATTGGTAGGAAGTAATCCTCCAACAGTTCGACATCAAGTTTTTCCCGTAGAAGGCTATTATAGGGAAAGAATTAGCAAACTTCATAATTTCACATCTAGATCTGGCAGACTAGTCCTTGGATCTTGATTTTCTCAGTGAGGCAATCCACTTGGTAAACCAAGATGTTTCATGTAAGAAAATTGACATTGATAGCCCTTCATAATTCCATATCATGAAAAGTCTCAATGTCCCCAGAATCAACAGAGTGGGTCTACGTATCATCTTCATCACATTAGAATAATCTATTTTGATGTATTCATTTCTGTTGTTAGAAAGGGGTACCAACAATGAGGAAGACTATAAAGCTCCCATTACTGGTCTAGAGTTGTATCTCAAGATTTATGTTCCCCACTTTCATGTTAATGGGGAATCCGAATTAGACATATACTATATCATGGGTGACTATGTCATCAGGAATCCATAACTCGTACCACTGTTGGAATGTACCCACTAGCTGAAGGCCCGGTTCCTATCTCATCCAGACGTTGCCCATGTCCCTCAACCCTAGAATGGTCGATCCGGTGATTTTTTCAGCCTAGATGAATCTCATGAAAAACCTAATCAAGATGATTTGATAATTCACATGGTACACTACTGACATATCGCCCCCGTCACTCCTGACGATGATGATAGCATGCAGGTAAGTCACCTTACCATCGGTGCCTCCATGTTAGGACCCTAGCACCCCCTGATACAACTCCTAAATATAATCCCAACTAGAGTACCCCATTTATTGAGTAATTAAATACATTAATATCATAACAGATTGAGCTGACTGTGAGAAAATCTGAAATCACACATTATAGTTTACCCTCCAGAGTGGTCCTTGTATTTAACATATTCTATACAAGTGTGGGTTTGATGGATTCATCCTATGTTATTGTCAACGAATTGTGATTTCTTAGGTCATATATGAGTTTCATTCTAGTTCCCATGTGGCTCATCAGATTGGGTGGAAACTATCTCACCAAATCTATAGACTGGGGTATTTTTGGCCCACCATGATATGTGACTGCATTGAGTTTTCCAAGAGGTTCCATGCATTCCTTGTCCTTGCTAACTTATTTCATCGATCGCGAGGGCCTGTCCAAACCACCAAGTACCATTGGCCCTTCTGGTCTAGGGACTTGACGGTGTGGGACTATATCCACCCACGCCAACTCACTTGTGCAGGATCATCCTAATGACTATATATTTCTCTTCCATGTGGGCAGTGGCAGTTCCACTCAAGGAGGTCAATTCCTATTATAATGCTGAATTTTCGAGCTCCAATATCATCTATTGACTTTGAGTGACTCTTTTCATCCTCACTAATAATGACACCAACTTCCATGTAGCTGAATGAATTAAAATGAATTCCATGTACAACATTTATTCTAACCATACACCCCACTATCATGCGCAATGAAATGGGAAGATGAAGGTGATCCACAAGATCCTCTCTATCATTCTGCAAAAAATGGTTGGCCAAAACAGGAAAAGTTGCCCGAGAAAACTCCATAATTCCCTATTGGCTTATATGACGATGACTCACAATTACACCCAGGTGACCCCATACATTCTAGTGTACAGAAGGGAGGCCATCCTGACCATTGATATTAAATTTCCTTCATTACACACACCTGTCTATGATCAGCAGACAATAGATAAGATAGATGAAATCTATCTGGATGAATTGGAAGTGCTCAAAGGAAACATGCTTCATGCCCAACACAATTGGGAAAGGCATCAGAACAAGATTTCTAGAGCTTTCAACAAGAGAGTTCACCTTCGCTCTTTTTTGCAAGGTGACGTAGTGTTGGCCCTGAGAAAACCAATGATACCTTGTAGAAAACCACCCAATATGGAGCCTATATGAGAATTACCATTCATCATTCAAATGGTTTACCACAATGGCACTAGTCCCTTGTTACCATCGATAGTGAGCATATAACTCCTCCCACCAAATCCAAATTCTTCAAGAAATACTATTCCTAATTAAGATACGATCCTACATGACCTTAAATTTTTATGTCATGTAAGACATTAAACTGCTTGGTCATCTGACATGATGATGAACTACAAAATAGTCTGAGCATTATGAACATAAACTATAATATATATGGTCCCACAAGACATTACACTATTTCCACTTCTCCACATGACATAAAATGTATTATTCATCCAAACTGTAAGATGTAAAACTATCCAACATTCATCCTACATCGAGTTAAACTATGAGAATTAGATATTACATTATGATTCAAGCTCTATGACCATATACTAAGATATTTCCATATCCTCTTTCTCACCGCACGATGTTAAACTACAGGGAACCTTAAAGAACTATGTATGGATTGATTCCCATCCTATTGGGAAATGTAGTAATGCTCAGATGCCCCGTCATAGAGTCCATACCCATAGACATCTCTTTAACTACCCCCCACCCATGGTGCAGTTCTCTTTGAGGAACCTGCATGGTGTCATGTAGGTTTCTTTGGCCCCCACCCATGATATGATAATGATGATCACACCATATTCCCCTCATCATTATTCAATCCTCCCATTTCATTACTGTGTGATGTAAAACATCGTGGCTCTTTCAGAACTACTGTGGATTGAATCCTATCCTCATGGGATATGTAGGATCTCCTAGACATTTCATTCGTAGGCCCAGTGAAAAACATCAGGATCTCCCCTCAGGTCGAAACACATGGTGCAGTGCAGTATTTTTTCCTCATTCACGTTGAGTTCATCAAGACCGAACCATGTTTCCATCTCCCTGAATATCTACACCTATTTCCTTGTCTTGTATGAAATTAAAAAACACATGCACATTTATACTTCACAGATTCCATTAATTTGAGTCTCCATTATCTCCACATCCCAAAGGACCCCCGAATGGCATGGATTCTTGGACCTAGGGATCTAATAACATTTTGGGCCAACGTATTCAAGGATTTTGTAGGATAATATGATCCATATACCAAATTTTGAATATTGTCCATGGTAGATGCTCATTTTTCTTTCCCATTCTGGGTCACAGGATGTGGATGCTGTGTTTCGAATGCAGTTAGTAGGCATACTCCTTCTTTGTGAGCACCACTATATGTCCAATATATTGGGTGCAATGATTCCTTTTTTTATACTATCCCTTCTAACATAATTCTGCCTCGGGAAGGAGTGTTAGTCTTCATAGGGTTAATCCTCCCTCATATCATTCCTTCATTATCATACCGTTATATGATAGGGAGAGCCTGATCCTATTCCTTTTTTCACAAACCAATCATTTCTCAGTGGGGATTAGGTGCATTGGTAAGGAAATACCTACATAAAGGGTCATGTATCTATAGTCCATCACCTATGACCATCAACTAATATGGCTATCATCCTTATATCAAGACTTTAAACTGCAAACTGGTAGAAATTTCCCATCTTAGATCCCTCAAAATTTTCATCCCCCTTGCCCATGTTATCATTTACTATTGTACGGTGTCATATAGGTTTATGTATTCATTATCATCATGTTACTCTCCATTTCGTACACGTTCCACATTGAGAAATCTTTCCCCTATCTACATCCTAGATTAATGTTGTATAGCACCACAACATTTTCATGAATTATGCATGCCTTGATTCACATCATCCTGAGATATTTTGGAATGCCTAGACATTTTATCTTGGGGTCCAGCACTATTTCTTAGAAAACTCAATGACCTCTTAGACCCATGTCCTATGTTCTTCCAAGAGAGGGGTATGTGGTGTGGTATGGGCTTATTTCCTCATTCTCGTGGTGGTTTGTAACATCCAAACCACATACATCATTCTCCTGGGAGCTATGTGAGCCCCCATTCTATAATAATCTTAGAAAACTCATCATTTTGAGTCATTTTCTCTTGGAATTGATCCCTCATCATTCATTGGTGGTTTAACAATGTTCCAAAGGGAACTACAGTCCTATAAATAGAGTGTAGGATTATACATAGACAATTTATCCCCCATTTTTAGGCTTCATGTTCCACTTAATTTGGTTCTTCATAATATTTCACATCCAAAAGGACCCCCGAACGGTACATATGATTGATAGAATGGATACCCTATCATTTTAGGCCAATGTATTTGAGGATCTCGAATGAAAAATTGATACAAGTACCGCATGTTGAATATGGTCAGTGGTCGACACTCATTTCTGTTCCCATTTCAGGTCACATGATATGGATGAAATGTTTCAAATATGGTCAATATTTATTGTCCATCATCCCACAAACCCCATAAATCCTCAAATGTTTGTTTCATGATTAAGATCATTTTCCACTCCATCTTGTCTAAATGTAATTTTGATACTCTTGGTGATATCCTTCAGTGTGCATTTGTGCATTAGGAGAACAAATCCATAGTGATGAGCCATTTGGGGATCCACACCATTTTTCATTTTCCATGGATTCCATGTGCTGTGATGACCTTATATTCCCTTGTTTCTCACATCGAGCATAGCTCTTGTGGGATTAGGGATTTGTTCAAGGTGTGTGCCCATTTGGAAGATTCTTTCTTCTCCATGGTCCACACTCTAAGACCTTAAACTAACATCTTTCTATATCTTTTCCGCATAGCGTAATAAGTGGATCTCCTAGAACTATATAGAGCTTCATTCCCATCCTCATGGGATACGTAGGAATGAATGGGCATCACATCTTTCGTTCCAGCTCAGGTTCCACTAATTTCATCTTTTGTTCGGCTTTTTGGCCCGGACTTCCATTGGATTCTTGTGGTGTGTAGTGTTAAATCTTATATCCTAATTCACATGTTGTTTTCCATAGCTTCAACACATACTATACTTTTAGGATCTAGTCTCTCCTACCTCTTGTACCACATTACATTAAATTTAACTCTTATAACTACATATGGCTTGACTCCCATCCTTATGGGATATGTAGTAACACCTATACATTTTGTCCATAGGTCCATGCCCATATTCTCTGACCTATTCTTACTCCTCAGCTTAAGATTTCTTCCTAGAAAACATGTGTGGTGTGGTGTGGGCATGCATACTCATTCAAGTTAGTTATGTCTTATCACACCATGTGCATTCATCCCAAAACATCAATTATTCTATATGTGTCAAAGACATATAACTTTAAACTAAACATCCTAGTCTCACATGACTTGAAATAGTTACACAATTAAAGCATTACATTAAAATTCATGGGATTTTCTTATCATAAAAACCAGAAATATGACATTATCTTCGTATCTAGATGATAAAAAAAATCACTGGATTGTGATCACCTCACTTGAGAGGACATCATGTTTGGTAGTGGTAATCCACCATACAATTTTTCAATGCCAATATATTTCATAAATAATGTAGCGATGCCTAGATTATCTATCCTAGTTTTATTTCTTCACAAAAAAAACAAACACATCCATTTTAGAGAAAAATCATGGTGTATTATGTTCCACTTCACTAGGATTGTCGACTAGACTTTCATGACAGTACTTTCTCTGGAATTGGTACTCTAACATTCCTCTTATACAACTACGTATTGCATAATCCCCATCACCATGGGGTATGTAATAATTCCATTTTACTTTTACTTTTGCCAAAACCAACTTCCTTTTTCGTTACCTATACCTAAAACCACCCTAGGGGCACATGCTGTGATATAGACTCCATCTATCCTCAATCACATCAGGTTTTTTGATTACTACACCAAATGTATCCCTACCACTTTTCTATTTATTTTATGAGCTATATGACCTTTAAACTATGATTTGATCATCCATTTTATTAGGAAACCAAACTGCATGACATTTTCTAGATCTACGTGTGGTTTGATTCCCATCTTCAAGGGATACGTAGTAATGCCAAAGAATTTTGTCTGCAGGTCCATCCACATAAATCTTAAATCCTTCCCCCTTTGTTCGGCACCATGGCCTGAAATTTTTCGGGAAAATGTGTTGTGGTGAGTACCACTTGGAATCTCATTCACATCAGGATATGTTCCACACCATACATTTCATTCTAGGAAACAATGTCATCAACATATAACATTATAATGTGGTTCTTCCTTGAACTAGTTCAGGATTCCCCATGATAACTTGGAGTATCATGAGATTACTCACCAGAGAGGATTTCCCATTCCAGAATCGTATTACAACCACTCTGTTCTCAAGAACTACGTTTGGATTGATTATCATTCTTATGGGATACGTAGCGATTGCCAAATATTTCTCCTTGGGTCCAGGCTTAGGATCATTAAACCTTTTGTCCCCTTAGTCCAATCACCATCCAAATAATATGGTCTTAAAACTATGGGAACTGTACAAATTATATGACATTAAACTATGAACCTATAGTGTTTATTGGTGTGAAATAAAACTACAATTCATTAGTGTTCTTCTCCAGATAAGTCCTACCAGGAAATAGATGTGATCCCTGATCAAACCAATGCACTCACCTAATGTGTTTCCACCATGTTGAAATAATTTTAGAAGTGTTAGACTCCATTTGATCAACCTTTGACTCCACTATCCATGATTTGTGTGTCCTTTATTTGTATCTTCATCCTCTCTCATGCCTGAAGAAACCCCCTAACAGTAAGGATACTCGTCCTATGGTTCTCCTTCCATCCTGGGATAACATTTTGAAAGGCTAATCGATGGAACTGTGAGTCAACCCTCATGTTTTAATCATGGTCAGTGGTCAACCATTATTTTTTATCCTTATTCAATGAAAACACAATAGGGATTCTATGTTTATAACATGGTAATCAATTATCCTCAATTTTCATTCCATTCCACCAGTGTTTTGAATTTTGGGTATCATGATTCACACTTTATAGTCCCTTATATTTGGATTGATTATAACATCCCTTTTGTTACCCCCCTCTTGAACTAGAGCACATTTTGAAAATAGAAATTAGACTATCATGAGAATCTCCTTATATATTTAGGATTATCTCATTATTCCTTAAATCTTGGATGGTTCATTAACAACCTTGATGGACAAATATTGGTTGAAACTCCCACATTCAAATAATGAAATGATACATCCATACTTTATTTATAACATCAGATGCAACCCACATGATCTTAGGGGTTCATTATTAATCACTTCACGATTGTGGTCAAAATATCATGGAATAATTGAGAAAACAAATGATCTGTCCATGAAGGCATTTCAAAATAAAAATTATAAAAGGATTAGTTTATGAGTTTATCCAAATCAGTTCCCTTAATGATCATCGCCATTGAAAAATTTCTACAGTGTTTCCACCTTCTAGATTGGGGCCTCTAGGACTACCTCCCTCCCCCTAAGATCCCTCTCTTCATCAGTAGCTATAGAGAATAACTCATTATCCCTAACTAGATCTCACTCTCGTTCATCTTGGAGCTCAATAATTTGGTGAATCTCTCGCATTGACTGCTCTTAGGAATCTTCTATATGGGACACAAAGAGTCCAATGATCTCATAGTGGGTTTCAATAAATGCCTTCATTTATTGTTTATTTCTCTTCAAGGCTTTGGACTTCATTCTCATCCTTAAGGAATTATGGGGTATTATATGATTCCATTTTGAATAGAGAGATGTCATAGAATTGTCTATTATTCCATATTTTCCCAGCCTTGTAATCATAGATCATTATATGAAGACGGTGAGAATCAACACCTCCAGCTCAATGTATGTGTAGCCAGGTGAGAAGTGACCCCATCAGGTTTATCCATTCTTATTATGGATAACTGATAAAGTGTTTGATGAACATCTACACTGTGCACTGTGTCATGTGGCTCTCCTCATCCTTTTCTGGTTTAGAATTGTGTATTTACGTATGATCTGTAGACTTGTACTCAGGAATAGTATCCAAGAGTTCGGTGGTATGGTCTTCTTTAGGAATTCATTCTTCTTCAGTGGCTTCACCCTCATCATACTGGAGTTACAACCTAATAGCATTATTTCCTTGTATTAAAACATCTGGCTCACCAAGTACTAGGGCGGGGCTAACATGAATAGTTGGCTCTACATGTGTTGATGTGATACTAGAATGGTTCCTTGTTATATTCCAGACTCGATGGACATTTGAGCCTATAACCTTGTGATCATTTAATTGGGAATTAATTTCTTGGTTAGCTGATGTTCCTAATAAATATTGAGGGCTAGTGATGAAAAAAATGTATAGGGGCCTAGAATAGCAGTATCCAATGCCTGGGTAGGGGGGGGGTTAACCTCCACTACATGAGACCCTTAGATACTTGTTTACCTGATCACTAGAATGGTCTCCTCTTGAATCAAAGGAATGATGGGAAACTCAGAGGCCACCTCTTCATATCTTCCTTACAGCTCATCACTGCCAACTCCATCCATAGATGGTTCCCCACATTTCTTGGTTCCTATGATAAGTTCATGAGGATGTTCTCTTCACTACATGGGTACATCTTCAACCCCTGTGGGGAATGCTTCCATGGAACCATCATCCATGTGTTCCCAAACAGGATATAATTTGGCCAATCAGTTGGGATTTTGAAACGATAAAGGCCAACGGAGACAAGAGTTAAACTCCTCTTGAGCTACTCATCCAGTTTTGCATCGGTGCCCGCAATCTCTCCACTCTCACAGGGGTTCACTGACAAGCTTTTTTTTGAAGGACCTTCTCCACTGAGACCTTCATCCTTTTCCTCCACTTCTTCTAATTTATCTATGTATTCTTCATCTTCTTCCTCCTCTTACTATTATTCTTCCTCCCATACATCTTCATCATCAGATGGTAGCTTTTATGAGTAATGTTCCTGGCTGAGAATTAGATTCACTGGGATATGCGGCTCTTCTTACCAACCTCACTAGATTGCATACCTTGCCATGACAATCTAGTAATCATGTCAGTCAAGAAAGTTCACCCTATCACCACCTAGATGCGCCTTATGTCTAGAAAGTCAAGCCCTATACACACCAATCACAGTGAAAGATAATCAGTATACATGGATTGTTGTATCATCCTCCATGTAGACCGGAGAGACAAGAAGATATAATTGGTAGTTAGATTCAGGAGGTTCCTAAGCTGCTTCGAAGGATGTTCCCTAGCAGGCCCATGAGGCTGCCCATGGGACCACCCCTCCTTAGAAGGTATAGGAACGTTCTCACCTTGCATTGATCCAATGGAGGAAATTATATCTCATTCTATGCAAACCACATGGAATGTTCTTCAATTCACCTCTCCCTTATCACTTCATCTCCCTCCATGTTGTTCATGCAGCACACTAGTATCTTTGATTTTTTGGATTCATTTCTATAGAATTTCCTCAGGTACATTTTTTGCAGTGTTCAATATACTTTTTTGAAATTCCAACACTGACATATGTAGGGGGAGTGTGATGTTTTCTCCCAAACTTGTAGTCATGAACATGAGCCACAACTATCAGGGAATACAAGGATGTATCTCTTTTTAAACGTCTTTGTATACTTTCATTGGCATCTGATGCATGCAACAAAACTTCATGATGAACTTGGTCGGCACGTATAGTTCACAATAGATTTATTCCATTGATCAAGGCTAACAGCTCACCACACCTGGTTCTCTGTAAGTATTTCCTTTATTCCAATGGGCTTCAACCATCATCTATCATCTGAAGAAATGTGGTCCGGAAAGTGTGAAAGTGAAAATGGTTATGGTTTCAATCATTAGTTTGATCCCTAATTTTTGAGTGTTAGTGGGTGGCTTCCATCAATGTTCAAGAGGTATAGATACATACTTTTACTTGGAGAGTGAATAGAATTTGAGAAGTCATACCCCTAATAGTGGGCTGCAGCACGACCGTGAAGAATCTGGAATGGTCTACATATACTTATGGGCGTACTCCCCCTAGAGATACAACAATAAATAAATATGTCCTTGCCAATACCGGCAGACCCAGGTTAACCTTGTTCTTCATCGACATTATCTTTTCTATCACAAGAGTCCATGGGTGGACGCCCATCCTCATATCCTTCACTAGAAAAATCCAGCCGCTCTGGAATGCATTAAATAACTCGGCATATCATACATTCGGGTCTCGACAATAATTTATGCCAAAGCTCCATGATCAATACTATCTAGCCTTGATCCCAAATTTCCCCTCTAAGATGTGTTCAGGCATTGCTTCCCTTGACCTGGCATCTTAAAATCCATGTTATACATCATAAAAAGACTAGAACTTCCAGGATACAGTATGTCCATTAGAACATATTTTACATTATTCTCCTCCTTAGCCATCTCCAGCAGATTCCTTGTGAGGATGGGGGTGCACGTCCTACCCCACTAGATGTTCATTGTTGGTAGGATGTCATCATATTGGTACCCATCCATGGGGATTCCCCCAATAAATTGGATGTCTCACAGACAGATACCTATCTCCCCATGGTAAAGGTGGAAGGTATTAGTGTTGGGAGACCAACAACTAAATTGTTCCAGTCCCAGGTCTAGCAACTTGTAGAAGTGAAATTGGGATTTACAAACAGCTTGAAAAGGTCCGATAGTCCACAGCTTTGGCCCATACTCCTCACATGATTTTCATACCCTGTATCTCCATTCCCATTCAATTGTGATATTTTCCCAGGACCTGAATTCCCACTCCATCCAACCCTACTTCTCATCAGTAACGATTCATCTGAAAGTGCCCACATTAAGAGTGGTATATTCCTCAGAAAACGGGTCACTCCCTATAGTATTAAAAGCCTTCATACATAGGATGTAGATGGTTTTGTTTTGTATTTCTCTAGAAGGATGGATGTTGATCATGATGTTTTTCTTTGGGAGACTATCCTCTCATGTCACCCATGATTGCGTTGTATTAGTTTAAATGAAAGGCATGAACACCTCCTCCAAAATGATAGAGTTCTATATCGGCAGGCTATCACATAGGACTTATTCATTTGGATATTGCATGATAATTCCAAAAAGATTTTGATTATTATACACAACCATCCTTGCATGATGAATCTGGGGTTTCATGATCATCTGATTCCTCATTGCATCCATAATAGCCTCCCTCTCGGTGTTGGTCTGTTGGGCTTCCATTTTGACATGTTTTCAGAAATCCAAAGGATTGGGAAAAAAATAATGGATAATCAGCATACAAAATATCTTATGGCACAAAATAATGATTCTAAAAATAGGATATGTAAAAAAAATGTAGATGGGGAAAACGTGATCAGGGTGAGTGAAAAACTCAGAATTGGCCGCGAGAATATGCACGAAAATGTGGATCTTCTTTGTACATGATATAAAAAGCATTTTTTATGGAAAATAAAAAATGGAGACCTAATAATGGTCTCTCAGAATATTTATATCCATGAACTATACCTTTCGCATCCGTGGAGGTGGGTTTCATGCCCAAACACCATTTTTATGCAAACTGACTAAGTGCTTCTCAAATTTTCGGTGTGACCCTCTGAATCTAACCTTAAATTCCACATTCAGCCCTTATTTTGAGGGCGGGGGATTTATTTGACTCTTAATATTGGATAGGGCCATGAGTGGGATTTTATAATGAAACAAGAAGTATATTAAGAATTATCGGATTATTACGCGATGCAAGAGGGAGTTGCAGGGAGGAATGATGTGGGGCATGCAAGATTACTCATGGTGCACAAACCCTTTCATGCCAAATAAGATGTCAAATCATGGTTTCTACAGTGACCCACCGAAAAACACACCAAGGCACTAACAAGCTAGAGTCCATGTGTTCACACCATATTTTTTGCGGTGCTCAAAATCGTGGTGCCTAAAGTGATGTCAAAGGGACACTTTTGTGGGGACCCTCTAAAAAATAGCCAAGTCAACTGTTTTAAAGAAGAGAATAGAACATGAAATATTCCCCTAGGTGCGAAAACCATTCCAAACCCAATATGATGTTAAAATTCCATTTGCAAACAACTCCTCTTGTGCGTAGTCTCCAAGGTTTTGACTATAAATAGAAGCATACCTCCATCCCTTCATGGAATGTTACAGAAGACGAAACGATTCTCTATTGCGTGTATTCCACCTATTTCGCTACCACATTATAAATACCATGGTTTCATGGTATTGGATCTTTCTCGATAGGTTCACTAGGGATCCTCATTTGGGTGGTACTTCTTGGGCTTGATCCTCATCAATTTCTTTTTATTAAATGGAATTTTCCAGTAAAAGACCCTTCTACTATCAATGTTTCCCATGCATCTGAAATGTTTTACGTGCATCCACCTAGTTTGCGCACAACTGCTCCATCTTGCATGTATCCTCTCATCTTGTAAACGTCCCACAGTTTCACTCCATGTGCCATCCATTCCCTATGGAATCATGTCTGATCCCCTCTTATGCACAACACACTTGTGTCACACACCATTCTCCCATATGACCCTCCATGTTTGTATGATGTGATTTCCATGTCCCTTATGAGGTGCTTCACATTGCATTGATTAGACTTATGGTTCTTCACATAGGCTCACTAATGGATATTTCTTATTCATATATCCATGGTAACATGGTCTCCCCAGTGGATCACTCCACAACACACCACATCATGACATTGATAATGCCTCCCCTTCCATAAGGGAGGGTGGGTATTAGTTATTTAAGACCTAGGGCTGTGGAGTGAACACGACTCATCTAAGACACAGGAAGTCAAATAGCCAAGAACCATCATTCTCAGCATATGACATTAAACTATGATCTCACCCGGTTTATCAAATGTAGGGCTCCTCATCTTGGATATTATCCATACCCAGACTACTAGAAAAATACCCTATACCAAGGGTTTGAAACCATTTGTATAGGACTCCTAGCCATTGGTATATCCTATACCAACATTTTGGAGAACCGTGGGCTAGTAAGCCATGGGTATAGAACTATACCAACGATTTTTGAAAAACCATTAGTATACACCTATACCAACGATTTCAAAATAGTTGGTATAAGTAATATGAAAAATCTATACAAACAGTTCAATAAAACCATTGGTATATGTATTTTAAAAAAAGCATTTTGTTGTTTTTTATAACTATACATCCAGTTTAGGATTGAACGACCTAACCACTAACTTAACTTGACTTTTGTGAACATAATTTCCTAAATATATATGTATTATCATAAATATTTTAAATTTTGATTTATTTAAGGATCTCATTTATAAGATTAGATAAAAAAATACATGTAACTATACCAATGGTTTTGAGAACACCATTGGTATATCTCCAAATTAGTGACCTATACCAAATATTTGGGCTAAACTATTAGTATAGGTCAATAAAAGTGAACTATACCAATGGTTTCCCCAAAACCCTAGGTGAAGATATTATTTTTAGTAGTTCTGCTCGTCTCCATGATTG
Source organism: Viscum album (assembly GCA_963277665.1). Taxonomy (NCBI): domain Eukaryota; kingdom Viridiplantae; phylum Streptophyta; class Magnoliopsida; order Santalales; family Viscaceae; genus Viscum; species Viscum album. Next base: position 1,195,990,573 of record OY728155.1, on the reverse strand, counting down.
TGAGATATTCCTCACATGGAAATAAATACTCATTTCTGGAGAGGTGTTTGTACATGGAGATGGGATACCATCACGATTTATGTTCCTAGCCTTTCTTGTGGGAGGTAGCACCTCTGCTCCTCCTACCTTCTTCAATTCCAAACACTAGAAGTGAGATTGGTAGAGGGACCATCAACTCCCAATCCTTCTACCTCATGTATTTTTTTCCATCGGGCCTTTTTCGTGGATTATTTCCCAATATACATCTCCATGGGAATCTGACCATGCATAAGCCCCTATTTCTTATTTGGGACACTAACCACGTGTAAGCCCCACTCCACTTCATTGGATAGACCATTCATGATGTTATTTCCATGTACTTGTTGCTTCTTGTTTCTCCAACCAAACATGCCACATGTGGGATAACAATAATCATTTACCAATACATCCATCCTGGAACGACTTAGATTGTAATCCCCAACCCATTCCGATCTATAGGGTCATTGTTCATTGTCTCATATGAAAGCTATGTATAAATCCTCCCTAAGGATCAAGCCCAATACCTACTTGTCCCGACTCATTCATTTCAGATCACCTATGTCCCTCATGATGTTAAATTGTATTACACATCCTGAATTATGTGGATTATGATCCTTGTATCACTATCAACCTATATAAGAACCCTCCCAAAAGTTCATACCTCACACCCATCGGTCACGACCACTCTACGCCAGTCCACCATCATCCTGCATGAGGTTAAACTGAACACCCCCATTGGTCCCACATGACATCAAATTGCATGCTCCCAAATTACATGGACATTGACCTGTCTCTCCTTGGCATGGTACATAGGAATCGTCCCTAAGGATCATTCCCAACACCCATCTTTTTCAACCACTTCACATCAGGTCCACCTTTACCCAACATGATATTAAAGAGTATCTCTCATCCTGAACTATGAGTAATTTGATCCTTTCCTCCTTGGAAAGATAAATTTTAATCCCTCCTATGGTTTAATCACAACACCCTTTAGTTCCCACCAATCTATGTCAGTCTACCCTCATCAGGCATCATGTGGAACTGTAGTCCCCCTTTCACCCCGCATGAATTTAAAATTTATGCTTCTAAACTACATGGAATTTGATTTTTGTCTCATAGTCAAGGTATATTAGAAGCCTCTATAATGTTCAATCCCAACACCCATCCATCCCAACCACATCATGTCAGATCCACTATGGTTCCTAATGATGTTAAACTATATCCCCCATTCCAAACTACATGTAATTTGATCCTTGTCTCCTAGGCAAAGAACGTAGGAAAAATTTCTAAGGTTCAAGCCCAAAACCTAATTGGGCCGACCCCATCACATTGTATAACCATTTTCCCATATGACATTATACTACATCCCCAAATCCAAACTACGTGGAATTTGATGTTTATCTCATAGGAGAGGTATGTAGGAAACCTCCCTATGGTTCATTCCCAACGCCTACCTGTCTCGACCCCTTCACGTGAGTTCTCCTTCACCCCACATGATGTAAAAATACATCTCTCTTCCAAAACTATGTGGGCTTTGATCCTTGTCCCATGGATAGGGTACGTATGAAGCTCCACTGATGTTCAACCCCAAATAGTAGTAATCCACTGGAACCCCATCCATTATTAAGTTGTTGGAACCCCAACCAGTGGTAAGACATTGGAAACCCCAACATACAGTGAGCCATTGACATCCCCATTATTGAGACCCATATCTCTAGTCCTCCCTTCGTGCGTTAGAACAATGTAGGCTGTTATCCATGAATAAGCTACCATATATCGTTAGGTCACTCTCTATTGTGTACACCCTAATTATACGCCCCTATCTTGATCTATGTGGATATTGATTCTCTTCCATATGGATAAGTTGGAAGCCTCCCTGGGGTTCAAGCCCATCATTCATGTCCCATAATGGTCTCTAACTTGAGCCTATGTGTTTTTGGAAGGTCATGCCCAAACATGGAGGTTCTATTGCCTTGTAATACCATCCATGAATCTATTCTCATGATCCAACTCTTCAAATGAATTACCGCCACACTGAAAAATCTGTAAACTGTTTCCCTACCATGGGGATATTCTGGAGGTCTCTTCGAGGATCAATCCCAATTTCACAGTTTTCCTCACGATGGTTCTATATCATTCTCCATCCACTCAACCATCCATATCCTTCTGGATTCTTACTCGGGCCTCCACATATCTGTGCGATAATGTCACCCATTTTATCACTACTCCTAGCAGCAATCAGGTGACTAACAACACGTTAGCTCTAGCATCAGTGTTCCCTCCTGGGTTTTCAACCATCTGATCCATTATTATCAGTGTTCTGATTAGTTGTATCCATCTAATCTAGACATAAAACTCATGATTTACACAATGTTAAACATTGGAAGCTGAGGAAAACCTCAAAAATATTCCTAAGCAATTAAATTCACCGCACTCAATGTGGGATTATGCAGGATTATACGCCCCTGAGAATCCCTATTATAAGGGGATGAAACACAGACACATCAGTTTTCCTACACCCAAACATGCCAGCAATACCCAACGTGATTGCTCCACTGACCGAAGCTTGCTTCCCAGAGTGGAGCCCTTGGAATCTTCAGGCAGAAACAACATAATTAACTGACATCAATGAAGACATGTCACTTGGAAATGTTTCAAAAAAAATTCCCTAAGTCTACGAGGGAGACTCATAATAGGAAATGAGTTTTGTGGTGGAATCCACAAAAATAATAACTTAGATCCCATCATATTGTTTCAATCATGGAGAAAACATCCATGAATTAGAGACGGATATCACCCACCTTCAAAAAGTATGGATTTGAGGCTGCAGAAAATGTTTCTTCTAAGAGAAATATGGGCGCCCTGGAGAAAGCGTCAGAAACAAATATGATCACATTATTCTCAAGTGAGACTACACTAGTAAAATTAGTTCACTAAAAATCCATTCACACATTCTCACACTGTGAATATTGATTTCAAATTACATTAATACATGATTACATTAAAAAGGAGTTATTTTTATTTAATATATTTGTACTAATCTTCAATAATCTAAAATATTTTCTATAACTCTTCCTCTTGAAAGTTTTTACTGTATTTAAGGTGATTTTCTTATAATTATCTTGTGATAATCATATATTGTCACTATCTATATTATTTTTTTAGTTTTAATTCCATTTTTATTAATTTATTTCCAGAATATTTTAATTTCAAAAAATATCGCACAATAACATATTTTGGAAAATTTAATAAATTTTGTAAATTAATGTGAGTGTTATAATCCAAGAAAAAATTCACATCATTCTATATACAAGTGAATGAGGATTCATTGAAAATTTATATATTATTTATTTAATCAAAGGGGAATGGTTGGTTTTTGGATGTAATTTCACTATATTCATAATATGAGGCCTTTACTGCAAAACTGATTTGACACTCTAATGAGATATCATGTGGTTAATTTATATATTATTTTCTAAAAACAATGTTGGAATTATTTACTACAAATTTTCAGTTAATGTACATCCTCATTGATGGATATGATCCCAATATAATATCTAATACATTATTTTATGTGGATAATGTCTCAATATTAATGAAGTGACCCCTTAATAGACACACTTCGTCTAATTTTCATAAATTATAAAAATTATGTTATTTTTTAAATCCTTTCCCAATATTAATATGATACATATATTTATTTAAAATAAGATTCATTGATTTTCATTGATTTTTAAATAAAATATCTCAATAAATATGTTTTCTTTTTTAAAAATTTAAAATATTTTTTGTTTATATTAAATTATCATTAATGATGATAAATATTATTTTTGAATTTTTATTCCATTTTATCTAAACCCATCAATGAATATAATTTCATAATTTAAAAGAGAATTATTTTTTCTTATTATCAATGGTGGATTAAATAATAATTTTATATGTATATATGTATATTTAATAATAAATTTGTTTTTTGTTGGGAGGAATCTTGACTAAAAATTGTTTAATTATAAATTTTTATATTCATGTTTATTTGTATACTATTCCTGAAGTTTTAATCATAAAGAAGGTTAGAATTAATATTCAATTACCGTTTTAATGTATTCAGGATCAAAAACAATTATCATTGCATATAATGATTTTATTTAGTTTATTTTCATTTAGAAAATAGGTGATATCATGATAGAATGTGGAATAAGTGTTTAATGATCAATTCTAAATTAATGACGGACTATGAGAACTCATATGTTGGGGTTCTCAGATCATATAATGGTAAATAAAAAAGATATAAGGCTATGTAGGAGTTTTGACACTGTGATCCAATGGTGGATAAATTACACATTGCCTCCAGAAAGAATGTTTATATCCACCAACTAGTTGGCAAAAAAAATAGTTGTCTATCAAATCATATATTATCCACTATACTTCTTAGAAATGATAATAATCTAGCTAGTTGTATAATCCTAATCCCCTTATGAAGAAAATTCAATGAATATTTTATCATTGGTCAACCATCTTTGGTATGGTGGTTATTCAGCAAGGATGAGTCCTAGGTATTCTAATAGATTAGAGGTGGATGTTACTAGGTACCTATTGTTATCGATATGGAATCAGCAATAAAATATTTTTTAATAGAGAAGATTCATCAATTTTTATCTTCCTCAACTTCATTACACTTAAACTATTCTAAAGTCTTCTTGAATCTTTTTGAGGACACAAGTATCCTTCACAGTGGCATTACCATATCTCCTTCTGAACCATTCTACAATACCAATGTGCTATGATTTTTAAATTTCATAAAAGATATATTTTTTATGTTTTATCTCATCGTATTAATAGTGTCTTATTATTATAAAAAACATACCACAATCCACCATACAAATTGATATTTCCATGATTTTTTTTAATTTTTTTGATATAATTGATATCATTCTAGTTTGGGATTATTTCATATAATTATATATTATTCCTCTTTCTTCTGTTATCAGAGTTCAATGCATTAATGTTATAGAAATTGTTTTTTAATGTTATAACATCAAAAAGTTAAAGGACAATTTTTTTTAATTTTGTTGAAACTCCAATTATATATCTAAGGTATATCATGTTATGGTTTATTTATATAAAATAAATTGAATGGTAGTATCTGTATCATGGATATGGTTAAATCCAATATAATAATACATTAAATAAATAATAAATTTAGGTAGTAGTCATATAGGGTATTATTAATATATTGAGAACCATTCATAAAAAATTTGTGCCCTATTTACGTTTCATATGTTTATTTATAAAAAACTATATTATTTTAATTAAACAATTGTCTAAACAAATGATACTAATAATCAAATAATATCTGAATCTATAAATAATTTATTCTTTTATTTATATTAATATATATAGTAATATCAATTCTCATTCAACTTTTTGTTAATTTTTTACGATTGTTTTAATTTCATAAAAAATTTCAATTTTTCTCTATGGGTGAAATTTAATTTATTAGACATTTATTAGATCAATTATTCAATTTTTTAATGTGAAACATTATCCATAATACCATTTTAAAATAATCTAACCCACATATAAATGCTTTTTAAAATTATTTTCAAATATTTATTTATGTTATTATATTTTTACATTTAAATATTACACTGTTTAAGAAAAATTACAATTATAGAAGATACATGTGCATAGAAAATGTTTATGTCCCTTCAACGTAAACCCATAGAAAAGTTGATCAAAAATATAAGTCTTTTCATCAGATAATAGGTATCCCTAAAATATCATGTTCTATCTAGTATCCCATTTTTATGCCATGTATATTACTATACTTGTGTTATTTTCTAAGCCAACCATTTAGAAATTTTTTGTTTATAACCACAAGCCCCATCTTATCTATCAACCATAAAATTTCATACAACACTATCAGAAATCACTCCCTATAAAGGAACCATTCTTGTATAGGTAATGAATTCATAATGATTTAAAGCCTGGTGTACAAACATTAGTAGGAATTTGGTTTGGGATATAAACTTGTAATAATACGAAAAACACTCATATGTGAGACATTAACCGTAATTGAAATGTTAAAGTAATAGATATGAATCCTACCCCAAAAAATTAAATCACATAAAGCGGAAAAAAATTATAAATCATGAAATAAATAAATAAAATTATTACCAATGCCTCTAAATTTATACTAATGGAAAATGTTCTAGTTATACCATAACCATAACAATAACCCCTATGCTATTGATATATAACCCATTAACAAAAATCCTAATAAAATAATTCTGTATATTTTGCATGATCATAAAATGGATATTAATTAAGATAATACAATAGACCCATGATGAAAATTTGAAAAAGGAATACAATAGAACCAATGATTAAACATTATTGACAATAACCACAAAAAGTTGTCATTGATCATTCCAAACTAAACCATGTAACTCTAACAAAATAACACATCCATGTATATTAACATATCATAATAATTAATATAAATAATTTCACCCTTCATAACATTATTAAAATCATTTCAATTTCAAAATAAAATGTTAGAAATCATGTGTTCAAATTTAGTATATTTAATCATGTCACATATACATCCATCTCGCATGTGGTCTAGGATGAATTTTTTACTTACCCCACACTCATAGTATCTAGAATATCATTTTTCGATCAATCAATATCAACATCACAACATAATCAAGCAATCCGTGTAGTAGTTAATCATAAAAATTAACAATAGAAACATTTTTCCCTCCTCCTACCATACTCGACCCTTAACACATATCACAATGACATCCTTAGAAAGAACTTCCAATAGTTTCCATTATTATCACTACAAATCAATAGAATTATTCAAAATTTCTATTATAGATGATGGAATAATTGGGGATACTGTGGATTTATCCATTCAGTTCACTACCAACCATTATATTACAAAAGTCACATAGATCCCAAAACAATTGAGAGTTGTTAAGGTTATCTCGGTCATTTAGGGTTTATATATAACTAAAATAGAAAAAAGATATATTATTTCACACTAAACTATTATATAGGACAAATAGAAATAACACTTGGATATCCCATAACACCATCAAAACAACTCAAAATGTTATTCACCGACAAAATCCACCTCAACATTTAAACCCCCCCCCCAAGCCAAATATGAAACAAAATACATACCCATTCTCAAACTTATCCTTTTTTTAGATTTAAAAATTTCAAATGTTGGTTCCACATTTTTTTTAATTTATATTACACAATTCACTTCATCTCATTCATTATCATTAAGTTCCTAATGAAGTTATCACACATAATGATTATAAAACACATATATATTTTCTAACTCGCATAATTTTAGTTTCATTGTTTTAGGTTCATTCAATCTATATTGGTAGAAAACCGAAATAAAAACACATAACAAGCCACATACCTAAAAAAACCCCAAATCATCACATTCCAATCACTACCACACTATCTTATAAGAAAAGATGTCAACTAATCAAAAAAACACTTCCTACCACATACCACATACTAAATGTGGGAACCACTCTAATTGTACAATCCCCAAGATTAATTTCATAAAAATAAAAAAATTAAAAATAATAATATTGATATATAAAACCATATTCATTTTTATAAATATACTTCAAAAAAATTTCGATATGTTTATTTCAACATATTGATTCTTATCATTCATGTGTATTATCATAAAAGTCAATATTATCATGGGCAACTAATTCATAATCTATATATATGTTTTTACTTATTTAGGAATGGTCAATTAATGAAAGGATACAAAATATTAACCAAATAACACAGAATCCCAAATATAAACTGTATTTCCAAAATAAATTATTTTAAATAAATGTGAGAAATTATACAGACATATACTATATCACATATTAATTAAAAACATGTGAATAATATCATTCCATTAAATATATTTTAATATAATTAAATCATTGGTTATTTCAACACATAATACCAACTCACTAGAATTAAAAATCATGGTTTTGTAGTGTTTTTGGGCGCATTTGGTCTTGGACAGGGTTCATTGTTCAGTCCTCTAATTATTCATTGTAATGATCTGCTGGTTCTCACATAGCCTCAATGGGATTTGTAATGGTGGGTTCTAATTTAACCAAAAATTGTTTTAAAAAAAAGGAATTTTTAGTCAGATAATTAGGATCCCCAACCATAAATAGATAATATATTCTTATTGGGGAATAGTAGATGATCATTAATCTACCATAACCAAAGGAGAAACCAATGATAACCTATACATGAAAAATTAGAATATTTCTTAGATCAATTAACAAAAAAAAAAGAGTTTTCCTCTTCCATAATAACACCAGAGATGATTAAGAAAAAGAATAAGAAAAATGATAGGTGAAATGGGAGTACCTAGACATGTAAGACATAGATCGAGATCATCTATGGTGTTTGATCACCTAGGAAGAATAACTGGTGGGTAATGAGCGTTCAAGGGGTTGACTAGAACATAAATGATTATAAAAAACTAAAATATGGAAGCTAGGACTCACCCTATTAAAGATGTGTCTTTTTATTCCATAACCATAACATGTGAGTCCCCTAAATGATCATCTTGGGATCAGTCAATGAATATATTCCAAAATCATAACATTTTTAGATGGTTTTCATAAATATTAAAACTCATGCAGAACCATTTTAACTACAATGATGATATACCTGGCATTTTAATTTTCATATTATTATTCTAAATTCACATAGAGTCCATTATATATGTCATAATTCTAAACATTTAGGGATTTTCACCCAAATATTGCTTTCCCCGTAGCTTTTGGTTCTCCAAAAATCCCATTTATCAAAATAAGACAATTCATGAAATGCCCCTAGAAAAATTATATTACATGAGTGCTTCATTAACAGAATTTCCCATTGGTGGAATCACCAAATGAAATTCCCTGAAATATTGTAAACATTCATCTTCACTCATCATGATTAATCAAATAAAATAATGGACAAATCCATGTCCATCCATAAAATAGTTAATTACAAAAAGGATTACCTGATGATCAAGTCTCCATGAATGATTCTATACATATATAACTATAGAAATTACCCGGGTTTGGTGACCTAATAAGAAACAATGCTATCTCTTATCTTTAGAGACACCTTTAATATATGACAATATTGTTCTATTAATAGGAAAAAATAAAATTTTAGGTTTTATAACATTTTCCCTTCACCAAAATAATAAAAAATAAATAAAAACAATCTATCTTCACAATGAATAATACATATAAAGGATGAATAAATTCCAAAAATTTAAAAATAGTACAATATAATATTATATTTTTGAATGAAATATGACTATAATTTGGAAATGAATGGGGTTGTAATATAATGGACATATATAATTCATAAATAATATAATAGAAAAAATATAACTAAATAAACAACATAGTCATTTTGAAAACGAAATATAGCGAATCATTAGAGAAAAAATGTAAATGATAATTTGTTGAAGTCAGGTAAATATGAATTTGAAAACCAATATGAATGTCGAATAGTGGGTTAAATAATAGTTTTATTTTTTATCATTAAAATATTTACCTGGTAATTTAAATAATAACATATTTAAATGATGAATACTTATCATTCATTCAAAATAATAATTAAGTCTAATTAATTAATTAAGTATTTGTACTAAATAAAATAATTGCTATTTAAAAAACATTCATCTTAAATAACATTAATGATTACATTTTTAATAATACATTTTTAAAAATATTGTGTAAAAAGTAACATTCCATTAAATAATATAATTATTATAAATAAAAGGATTATAAATTATTATCAAAATATAAATTATTTCATAAATTGTAATATTAAAAATTCTATAGGATGATATTTTGTAAATTTTATTAAATTAGTGAATTTTATAAAAATAGATATAATATAGTTTCTTTTTTATTTAGGGTATGTTTTATAACATCAATATCATGTTAAATAAAATTAATATTTCCTTAAAAATTTATATTATATAAAAAAATAATGTTTTTATCATTACAATAGTCATATTTTTGAATTTGAGTATTATTATTTCAATTTGATCCAAAATTACATTTTCATTCACTTTAATATTAGGTTATATACCCTACTAGAAAAAACAATACATGATTCCCTATATCATTAATTTAATTTAATTTTTTGGAATAAAAATATTGTGATGTATGAGGTCTATAGAGATATTATCACTAATAAAATGTGTAATATTTTAACACTAGTTAGAGGGTCTTAAATTCTTAATATGATATTTTTTTTACTCAGAAAATGACCTCTTAATTACTCAAAATCTAGCATTCATTGAAACTTTTCACTTATAAGGGTGTGGATTTTGTTTCTTGGAAGCCTCCCCCAACCAATTAGATAAAATTAAAAAATATGGATATTTTTTAGGGATGCATGAGAAAAGACATATAGTGATTAGGAATCCATTAAAATTTTGTTATCATACTAGAATACTATTAAATGTTATTTTTTGTAAGGTTAACTTATCTAGATGTCAAAATTCGAAGATTCATTGAGCCTATACTTAGGAAAAATTATATAATATGGGAGAATCTACAAATTGATCATGGTTATTTGGTTTGGGTATACCACATCATAACAATAATACTAACATAAATATATACATTCACGTCATGGTGGGAAGAATATTTAATTTTGCACAGTTTTATAATTTGGTGTCATTCACATGTGTACAGAGATGATAATAAAGTTGAATCTTGTCCCACTGATTATAGATTGAAAACTAATTATGTGTTTAGTCATTGTGATATTCCATTTGAAATTTTTAGTCTTTAAATTTCAGATAGAAAAAAACCATGTACCATGCCTATGTTGATATAAATTATAATTTTTTTATCATTATATTTAATTCTCCATAAGCTACCATTCATTAAACAAATGATCAAAAAATGAACATCAAAATAAAAAATTTAACATCAAATCTTATAAATCAAATTTTTTGGAATGGATTTTAATTTAGTATAATAAAAAAAATTACAATTAAATATATTGATTATTTCTACATTGATTATTTGCAGGTATCTATTTTATTATTTGTCATGAAAAAATATATTCTCTATTCATGGTGTACTAAAATTCATGAAAATAAATAAAATTCATAGTTATTTTCAAAAGTAAAAGAATTAATCATTATTTCATTTAATGACACACTTTATGATTTCAAATATGTACTTCCCTTATCCAACCTTTTAACTTCACTCTAAAAATATATTAATTTGAATTTTTATATTAGAATATCACTAAAAAATTTATATACCCTTTTATAATGAATTTTTTTAGTCAAGAGACCCTCCTAAAAAAGATAATGTATTATTTTAAAAGGAAGAGGATCTGTGAGTATTATAAGGGTTTGAAAACACATGTATTATTTTTTTCATTGTCCATAGACATATTATATTACATAAGAGTTCACTGAATAATGATATATTATTATAATTAATTGTTAATGTTTTTAGAATAATAAAATATGCACTTGTTGTTATCTTTAATTAAACAATATTTAAATTTTTGTTCTACCATTGTTGTTTCATACCACTTATGTAAATTATTTTTTTATATTTTCAATTATATTTATTAGTGACATTCATTAAATTTATTTTATGTATAAATATGGAATTGATAATTATAATAGTGATATTTATGAATCTAGAATAGTAAAATTGTCCTTGAATGAAATTATATAAAATATAATCAATTGGGGATGTTTTAACCAAATAAATTCATCATAATATTAAATGCATAATGATTTTGAACTATTTTGAAAAAAATTCTTCTCATTAATGTAATTAACCAAATAACCTAAGAGTTCAAGAGATTATAGAACATATATATATTTACTATAGATAGATACCATTTGAATATTAATGTTTCTGAATTATTTAATGAACAATTATAAATTGTGAAATTGAATAAAAAATATATTTCAAATTAATAACTTAATAGTTCAATATTCAAATACAGATAAAAACACATATGTATAAGGTTATCGAAAATGAATCAAATTAATTAAATATGATATTTCAATTTTTTCGGATGTCTTATCTATGATATTAATTCAACTAAGGGGTTTATAAATATAATTATTATATGTGTTAATAAATATTTTTAGTATTACCTTACTCTATATAGATTTTATTTATTAAATGTTTCTTTATTATCTATATAACTATTTACACTTATATCAGTTCAATTTTTTTGTAAGAGCTCTATATTCAATAACAATATTAAATTGTATTGTATATATGCAATGCCATTGACACTACTTATCATAATTTTTTTCTGATTCATTTGTTTTAAAAAAAAATTAATTGTATATTATATTATTTTTTACTATATTAATATTTTGTAATAGAAAAAATGGATTTATTTTGGATATTTATTTAATATAATATTTTGTATTCTATTATATTTCTGGATGATTATTACAAATTATGATAATGTTGTATTTTTTATTAAATAAAATCCCATTTTTAATAATCCAATATTTTTTAAAACTATATTTTATATAATATATTGAAATAATATATATTTTTTAATAATCTTTACAATTTCCTATCAACGACTCCATTTTTCACATTTATTACTTTTAGATTATTTCAAGACTCTATTATTGGAATTTTAGGTTTTATAATATATATTTATTCTATTTTATTTTTTATATATAAATTTAATGTGGTATATATTATTTTCATTAAAATACATATCTACTAATTTACAAAAATTCATCATGAAATATCATATATTATTGAATATTTTATATTGATTGATCCATTACGGCCTTCATTATCCCTTAACATCTAATATAAATAATGTTAAAAATAAAATCTACTAATTTTCTATTATGATTAACAAACACATATATATGATGAATAAATTTTATTAACATAGATAACATTATAATTTCATTGAATAATTAAATCTATTGAAATCAACGTTTATCCATTTAATTTATAATGGGAAAATTTTATATATATCATAACACAAATTGAAGGGTATTTACCATGATATACTCATTAGTTCATTTATTGCCTAATTTTTTCCCCGTGATAATTATATAATAGTTTTGGATGATTGTGTTACAACTTTTAGATTCATGAGTAACATATATGTTTTTGTATATCATCGTGGGACTAGTTGGAAATGTATCTTATATCCTCCAAATAGATTGGGTAATTCAATGCATCCCATGAGATCACATTGTGTATGGTGTTAGAAAATACTCCAAATCCATTATTAGAGTGTTAAATAAGAGAAATTTTGATTAGAAATATTCACTAAAATATGTTTTAAACCCAATCCAATGTCTGATAGATGACTTCAATCTAATCCTGGACACACAAACTTATTTTCTATGATTATATATGTTCCATATTATCTATGTCACAATTTTTAATGATTATTTTATTGTAATATCACTTATGTTATAGTATGTGTTATTATTTTTTGAACAACCTATTATTGATTTTATGCAATGATATATAACTATTCGGTCACAACACATTTTTACCCTTTTGATTTTACGATCATACTAAATTAATAATTACTTTTCCCTCCCATTCATGTATCTAACATTTCTATAATTGATTTATAACATCCCCATGTATCGTAGATTAGTTTTTTCCCCCATTTTATCTATTTTATCACATAACTATGTAACCTTGCCACATTTTAACATATGAATTTAAAAAATATGTCTATTTATATTTTTATAAGAGATAATTATAATACAATTTAATAAGTTATATTTGTTATGTTTTCATGAAAAAACTATACACACCTCATTAAATAATAATTATATTCATTAAATATATTTTATCTCATGCTATATAGTTGATGTATATATTTCTTACACACGATTCAGAAGTGTGGTTCTAGGGAACCACAACTAGCATTACAATGGATTTGATTTATTTTTGGAATTAATATTCGAGGAAATTTAGATATTGATCATCTGTGAGATTAAAATTATCTCTATAGTAAAAATAAAATAAAACCATTTATGAACACATGAGGTGAACATTACAAATGTATTTATTTTTAGTGCCATTATAACCACACAAATATTAATTATTAAAATAAAATTAAGGTTCATTTTTTATATGAAAACATGTGAAAAATAGTAATTAATGATCAGGGATATCAAATTATGAGGATGTAATTTATTTTATATTTTTATAATTTAATATAGTGTATGTCTTGTTGTTTTTTTAAAAATTATTATCTTTAATAATACATGTTGATTAATTTATGTAAAACCCGATAAATTATAAAAGGGTAAATTTTTATTCGATAAAATATATAACAAGAATCATCAAACATTGAATGGAATATAATCTCAATAAAATTTATGGTATATTTATTATTTTTTATAATATTAAAATATTATATATCCTTGTATACAAGTAATATTTAGTTTTATTATATCACAAAGAACAAAGACTTTCTTTTATAGCTTACATTAAATGTCTGACCCTGTTTTACCTTTCAATGGTATATTATTAAGATATTATTATTTTATTTAATAATATATATCCTCGATGTTAAATATCATACGATTAGAAATTTTAACAAAAATTATTCAAATATATTGTTTATAAAAATATAAAATTTTACATCGGATACTTATTAATTAGAAATGAATATAAAAGCCAGTTGAATATAATGAAAATGTTTTTACGCACACCACGGTCTTTTATCCTTAAAAAAATTAATTACTATTATTAAAAGATATTTATCAAATTCATATATTATATATTCAATAAAATATTTTTTATATTCTTAAAATATATCTGACATGTATATTAAAAGAACAAACTCAATATTATGCATAAACACCTTTATTTTTTAAAACATAGTTTTACTTATTGTTATTTAAAATATTATTTTTAAATAAACATTTTTGTACAATAATAAATTTTATATATAAAAATAAACATAATTATATAAATAGTGACATCAAGATTTAATTATGGTGAAATTTTGGTATTTTTTTAATGTAGTTACTTTTATTATTAATATTGAAAAATAGAGAATTTTTATATAAAACAAATTTTTTGTATAATTATTTATGTAGTTAAATTATGATTAAAATATATAGTAAATTCACATTATATCAATAATAGTCAATTAATCCATTTTATTTAATTTTATACAATGTATCTTTGATATTGTATTTAAAAAAATTCCAATCCCTGGAACATTTTAATTTTAAAAACCTACTTTGTCATTTTGTCTGCAAAACTAATTTTAAATATATTTCTACCACTTCTATGATTGCAACATGAAAAAATGGATTCCATCTATTTAATCAAAATAATTTATAATTTATAATAGGTAAAAAAATATTCATCAAATAATATTAGGGAAATTCATTAAAATTATTTATAGTAACAAAGTGAATACTGGTTAGCAATATACTAAACCATAAAATTAAGGTCCAAAATGACCCATAAACATATCAAAAACCCATTTTATGTACATATTTAGAAAACATACTATAATTTATAAAATTGGGTTCACTTTTGATCGACTATACATTGGATAAATGTGGCTGGAATTCCTATTTCAAAATTTTATAAGAATTCCATTCCTCTTCTACTATTTAATGGCACTCACCACTCACACTAATTCACACTAATTAATCAATTTCTCTCGAAGAAATTAACTAAAATAATATTCCAACAATACACCCCTAATATTATTAGCCTTACCTTGGAATAATTAATACAAATGATGTATTTTGGTATAAATCAAATTGATTTACCCAAATAAGAGACAACAATTTCCAAAAATCTATTTTCATTAATTTATTTCTCAACCATAATTTTTTTTATATCATGATAATATCATAACCAAAATATCATAAATATATTTAAATTGTGTTACATAATTATTTTTACCCATACAATGACACATATTAATCATATTTGATACCGAACCATCGTATGTGCGTACGGCAGACTACTCCCTCGTGAATCGTTGTCCTTATTTCTACCATTTACCACCTTCAACGGTCAAAAATAATGATGGTTTAGTAGATTATAAATTCTATATATAGTTTTTATAAATTTATTTATTACTCTTGATGTTTTATATAATACATACCTCTTTTATTTCAGTCTTTTTGAAATATGATAACATTGTATGTGGATGTGTGGACTACCACCTCCTCAATGCAATGTGATTCTTTCAAAATACACATTGAATATATAAAAAATTATTTTAATTAACATAATTGATATATATGATGAAATTATTATAATTTAATCATAATATATATATATATATACATTATTTAATTCTCATTATTTTAAATACAATAATGAAATTGAAGTAGCATTCATCAGTATGAAATACCCATAATCTCCATGAATAATTAGTCTTATTTAATATCACCATAATATAAAGATTGTTATAAATAAGTTTATACATAATATATATTACATTTTAATCCTATTTTAAATCGTGGTGATGATGAGATCAGGATCTACATATGAAGACCCAATAAATCAAAACATGCTCGAAAAAATTGGCAATAGGCACATGCAATATTTAATGTAATGAATTATTATTATTAAACAAGTAATACGTTATTATAAGACTATCGTATATGATATAATTAATATGATTATGGTTATAGTAAAAGTCAATAACATTTTTAAAACAATTAAATATTAGGGTAATGGATTTTCACCTAAAAGGAAACACATGGTAAGGTATTTAATCTCAATTTACAGTCCATTGACTGTTATTTGTTATTGTAAAACAATTCACATTAATTTGATGTATACAATACCCGGTTTTTGATTTAATATCATGATTTACTTGTACTTCAATGTATTTTATGTTTCACATTGACCTATTCCACCCAAGGGGGTTTCGAAAGAATATTTACTGGTGGGAAAATTTATGAATGCTATATCACATTCCATTGTGATGGATAATATAACAACCCATACTTTATATACATTGTTATTACGTCATAAATGAATCACACTTATTACAACATATAAAAAAACCAGGAAAGGACCGTATAGGTATAGAGTCTTTAGAAACTGGGAAACATAAACAACTGGTTCATAAAGGATCTACATTGCCTCCCATTTATTTCATCATATCTAGAGTCCCTTTTGGCATATCCTACTTAATAACCTTCTTCCTGACCTGGGGAAATAAAACATACAAAAGGGTGAGCTAAAATTCTCATTAAGGGTAATCAAAAGAAATATCAATCACATCATATACATAATAAAATATCTTTTGGAAATCTTAACCTGTAAAAGAGATCATAATTTCATAACATGGAATAAATCATAGTGGTAAAATGTAATCCAAATAATCATAACATAAAACATGAAAATTTGTGGCATACACACATAATCATAGATAATCATTTCATATTAGTCAAGACTCATTTCCAAGACTATATTAGTGGACAAAGTCTGTTTCTGAACCGAGTTAACTCCTCGTTTCAGTCCTATTTCATTGAACCAGTTTAAACTGTCGTTCCAGCCATGTCTATCTCATGATATATAAAATATTTACCTAATGCATTGGAGGGAGATATAGGTACCACCCATCTCATAATGATACAATTCTTATGTGTGCCACAAAATCATAAACCATACATTATAGCATAACCCATGTAATAAAAATAGCATTCTTAAACATCATGACATTATAAAACAATTCATATAAGATAAAGGAATTAATAAAATTAATTCAATCACAACATAATCAAATCAATGTAATAAAACTAATAGAAACATAACCCTTTATTATCTTATATGGAAAATAATTTTGATAAAAAACTTGACCTCCATTTTTGAGGAAAATATCATTTCTACTTCAAAATCACATTTCCTTTCTTAACATGTCATACAATTCTAAACTAAAATAAGTTGATTAAAAATAAACATTAAAACTTGTAAAGTAAGCTTCTTGGAAATAATTTTTCAAAAATACATTCATGCTGTATAAGTTAAAAAACATTCTTCTCTTACTTTTGTCGAAAAAGTCAAAAAGTACCTCGTACAAAAATGACAAAAGATTCTGTTCATATCTTTTACTAAAAACTCACCAAAGGGTATAATTGGATTTAAACAATTGTAGGTGGATGGAAATAATATTACATATTGAGGAAATATGGATGTGGATGATAAAATACACCCCATTAAATTCCAATGTATAAACAATCTCGGATAAAAATGAGATTGTGATATTTCTCTTACCTTAGGTCTGATTTGCTTGGTAAGTGTCCGAACCTCCTATATAATGATTCTAATAATGTTATTGAATTATTCCAGAATCAGACATATTTTTATGATATCATATATGGTCATATTCTCAGCTTCTTATTAGTAATATTTCATTACTACTTATTATTCAGTTGTTTATTACTTTTTGTTCTTATGCGTGTTTTGTCGAATACATTCTTATTATTCTTTCTATGTTATAGATACATCATTTCCAGAATGTTATTAGTGTAATATATATCATATTCATTCATTCAATTCATATATATAATCATTATTCAATGAAGATCATGTAGAATGAATCACATCATATCATGGAGACGATATTCTGTACGTACGCACGAGCGATGATATCATTCCCATGATCATGAAATTTTATTGGAGTGTATTCATACTATTTCAGAATCAATATAACTTTACAATAATCATATGTACTTATTATTTACACCATTATACCAATCCATTTAAGGTGGTGGTGGAAAATAGATTACACCACGGTGTGAAGACAGTATTTCGTACGTACGCATGTGCGGTGATTTTGTTTTCCGTAGGATGGATAGATGGTGAAATAGGGTTGTTGCAAACTTATAATAAAATATCAGTATATGGGTGATACTGATGTTATTACATCATAATGAAACAACTAAAGAAGAAGAATTGGTAGAAGAAATAAAGTTGAATGAATCGCTAACGGACATTACCTCATATTTGAAGCGCCTCTTTGAGACTTCCTCTTAGGTCACTAAAATTTGCCTTTGAAGAAGACCAGGACCTCTAGGAGAGGGGCACCTTTGGAATGACTAAAAATATTATTTTATTATTATGTCAAATTCGGTTTTTAATAGCTCGAAATTGATATATTTCGAAGCTAAGGTGGGGATGGGTCAAAATACTCTCATCCAATAGAATTTATACAAGTTTAGGTCATTATATTAACCTTATCTTTTAGTTTTAACTCTTAGTTAATTTTATTGACATTTACCATGTCACTTTGTATGTTTATATTATATAGTTAATATATTTACCATATACAATAAAGAGACCCCCAATTGTTCCATTAATAATACACCTATCAATATATAAGTATCTTGGACGAACATTAGATTTTTAAGAATATAATAACAATTAATAATATAATATTTGTTTTAAAAATTATTTTATGTCAATTTTGACAATATTTAGTAACTGATTTTTTTAAAACATATAACAAAATGATTAGTTCGAAAAAAGTTAATTAAATCAATACTAACAAGTCATATTAACCTAGAAAATTAGTGGAATTATAAAAAGTCTCAAATTACATTTATTTGGGTATTTATAACATCAATTATCTCAATATTTCATTAATAAGATAAATATTGCATCATCAATGTCTCATAAATAAATTAAATTATTTTAAGTCTAAAAATTACAAATAAAATATAATTATGTAGGAAATCTATTTATATTTCTAATGAATATTTATAGTCGAATTTATATTATGTATAACCATATATTAAAAATTATTTACTTATTAAACATTGATTTTAACTATTTTAATCCTTCTTTAAATAAATTAATAATAAATGTCCTAATATAATCCAAGTGGGCCTAAATGGTCATATGTTATTCCTAAGGTTTTTTTGGTCGAATTACACTTATCCAACAGAATTAGGAAATGTGTTAGGGTAATAATAATATCATTTGTACCCTTAATTATCCTATTTACTTTCAACCGTGGTAAATAAAAGTAAAAAGTTACTATTCACCATAAATTATTTTCCTTTCATTGAACCACATTTTACATACTGACATCAACCATGTCTCTCTGATTTCTGAAATTCCACTCACAGATGCTGTAAAATTATGTTCTATGTAAATTTTCAAATTCTCATAGGAGGTGGGTAAATGATGGTCAAAAGTTCAAAAAAAAAATTATATATCTAAAATTATTATAAAACGACTTCAATGAATTATATTGAACTTATATAGGTATTATGTATCGATTTTGACCTAAAATAAATTTAAATTTAATAAATAATTATTTTAATAAAAAGTCGGTTTTTAAATAGTAACCCAATGTTTTCACTATTCATCAAAAATTGAACGTTTTCATAAAAATACCAAAATTTAACCGCAGGATATTTTTGATATTCCGAATCCAAAAATGAAGTCCATTTTGAAAAATAAAATTTATAAAATTTCAAAATGTGGTTATTAGGATTCATAACGACCAGTTTTATTAATATTTTAATAGCATATCATTGTTTACTGAAACTCAGTATTGCGTACGACGCAAGCTATCGAGGAAGGTCGTGATTGTGTGTAAAGAAAGCCAAGCTAGTGTTTTGTGTAGTGAAAGATTCCTTTGATGATTTATATAACATAAAAACAAAATATTTCTCATAAATTTCTCGAGTGTTACATTCTACCCCCATTAAAATGAATTTCGCCCTCGAAATTCACCACATTGTAACTAAAAGATGAAGATACCTCTCCCTCATCATATCATCGAGCTCCCATGTAGCTTCTTCTAATTAGTGGTTCCTCCATAAAACATTCCCCAAGCAAGTGGTCTTGTTCTGTAGGACTTTTTTGTTACGATCTATAATCTCTATCGGCTGTTCTTCATCAGAAAGATCTTGTTCCAGCGGTACAACTTCTAAGCTGAGTACATGTGAGGGATCAGGTATGTACTTCCCCAGGAGAGATACATGGACCACATCGTGAATTTCAGAGAGATTCGGTGGAAGCACCAATCGGTATGCTACCTTCCCAACATGATCCAGTATTTCGAATGGGCTGATATATCTAGAGATCATATTTCCCTTCTTTCCAAATCTCATGACCCTATTCCAGGGAGATATTCGTAAGAACACTTTATCACCCACTTCAAACTGTAGGGATTTTCTTCGGTTGTCGGCATAACTTTTCATTCGACTCTGAGCTGCTCTTATGTGTTGTTGAATAGATCAGATATTTTCTACCATATCCTTAACAAGATTAGGTCCTAATAGCTTTCGTTCCCCAACTTCATCCCAGCAAGTTGGAGTCCCTCATTTCTTTCCATAGATAGATTCATAAGGAGCCATCTGAATACTGGAGTGAAAGATATTATTATATGAAAATTCCACCATATGTAGGTGTTGATCCCAACCACCATTGAAATCCATAGAGCAAGCTCTAAACATATATTCTAGATTTTTAATTGTTCACTCAGGCTGACCGTCTGTCTATGGATGATAAGCAGTGATGAAACTCAACTCTGTATCCAGAGTATGCTGAAGACTTCTCCAGAACGTCGAGGCAAATCTTGGATCCCGATCATATATAATAGAAAGTGGTACTCAATGAAATCTTACCACATCCTTTACATATATCCTAGGAAACTGATCTAGAGAGAAATCTTCTCTAATAGCAATGAAGTGTGAAGACTTTGTAAGACAATCAACTATGACCCAGATAGCATTATTGCCTTTAAATGTTTTAGGAAGTCCTATGAAAAAGTCCATAGAGATGTTTTCCCATTTCCATTTGGGTATGGGTAATGGTTGTAACATCCCCCTAGACTTCTGTCTCTCAGCTTTAACTTGCTGAAAAACCAAGCATCGAGAGGCATATTCAAAAACATCTCTTTTCATTCCATCCCACCAGAAGTACTCTTTCAGGTCCCTATACATCTTCGTGCTTCCAGTATTAATAGAGAAAGAAGAACTACGAGACTCATCCAGCAGCTCCTTCTTTAATTCGGGAATGGGAGGAACACAAACTCGATTCCTGAACATTATTATCCCATCACAATCAAGGTTGAATTCAGGAACATTTCTCACCTTCTTTTGTAACTCGACATCTTCTTTCTTTGCCTCATTAATCTTCACATGTATAGATGGTTGAACATTCATTTGAGAAAGATAAGATTTTTCCCCTTCCATTATAATTCCATGATCCATCCTTTGTAAATCCATTAATATTGGATCTTTTGTGATCCTCATCATGGATAAACTAGCACGGTCTTGTCGACTTAATGCATCTACCACCTTTTTTTCTTTCCTAGGGTGATAATGAATTGAGAAGTCGTAATCCTTAATCAGCTCCAACAATCTTCATTGGTGTATATTCATCTCCTTTTGTGTGAAAATATATATTAAACATTTATGATCAGTATAAATATCACACATTTCTCCATAATGATAATGCCTCCAAATCTTTAATGCAAAGATTACCGCAGCTAACTCTAAATCATGAGTTGGGTTATTTTGGTCATGGATTTTCAACTTTCGTGAGGAATAGGCTATCACCTTATCATTTTTCATAAGAACACACCCCAATCCCTTCATGGATGCATCACTGTAGATCACAAACCTTTCTCCACTACAAGGCAGTGAGAGCATAGGTGCACTAGATAGCCTTCTTTTCAACTCCTTGAAATTTTCTTCACATTACTCTGACCATACGAACTTAACTCCTTTCCGAGTCAACCTGGTGAGTGGATTAGATAATTGTGAAAAATCTTTCACAAAACGTCGATAATATCCAGCCAAACCAAGAAAACATCGGAACTCAGTTACTGTTGTTGGTTTCGACCATCTTTCAATAACCTCTATTTTTGTTGGATCCACAGATATCCCCTCTTTTGAGATTATGTGACCCAAAAATGCAACTTTTTTAAGACACTTGGTAAATTTGGCATAAAGCTTCTCCTTTCTCAGGGTCTTCAATATAATTCTCAAGGGATCTTAAAGTTCTTACTTTATCTTTGAATAGACAAGAATATCGTTTATAAAGAATTCCACAAACTGATCACGATAGTCTCTAAAGACTCTATTCATCAGATCCATGAAGATAGTAGGGGCATTAATAACACCAAATGGAATCACTATAAATTCATAGTGTCCATACATTGTACGGAAAGCCATATTTGGTATATCCTCTCTTTTGACACTTAATTAATGATAACATGATCAAAGATCAATCTTGGAAAAGTATGTAGCTCTGCGTAGTTGGTCATATAAGTCATCAATGTGCGGGAGAGGATATTTGTTCTTGATAGTGATCTTGTTATGTTCTCGATAATCAATGCAGAGTCTCATTGATCCATCTTTCTCCTTAACAAATAGAACAGGTGCTCCCCAAGGTGACTCACTAGGGTGTATGAATCCCTTATCAAGATTCTCTTGGAGTTGCTTCTTCAATTCCTATAACTCAATTGGGGCCATTCTATAAGGTGTCTTTGAAATAGGCAAAGCACCCGGTATGAGTTCTATTGAAAACTCAACTTCACGATTTGTTGGAAGACCTGGAAATTACTCCATAATGACATCCTCAAACTCTCGTACAATGGGAATATTCTTAATTATGATTTTCTCACCAACCATTTGAGATAAATATCCTTCATTTAGTGGAATAAAGACCCATAAGATGGAAGAAATTTCCACTGGAAGGTTATGTTTAATCCATGCCAAAAATCACATCAAATTCTACTATAGGAAGGATCACAATATTTACAGGAAGCACTTTCCAACAAACTTCAATAGGAGAAGAATTATAAACTTTTGATGCGACTGTTGTGCCATTAGGGGTAGTCACAGCTAACTCTACATCTAATTGTTGAGGTAATAGAGTTATACCCTTTGAAAATTCTTCAGAAATAAGAGTGGGTAGATCCAGAATCAAATAAAACATTTTATACTTTAGAGTGGATGGTAAGTGTACCTTTCACCACATCGTTATCATACTCCATATCACTGATAGAAATTGCATGTGACTTTCCTTTGTCTTTAGCCTTAAGAGTTTGTTGACGTCGACCATCATCATCAACCCTTGGATTTGGGCATTGATTGGTATAATGCCCCATATCCTTGAACATGAAGCATTGAAGTGTAGTAGGTTCATTCTGTGTATCCCTTCATTTTTTTGCATCATTAGACATCGTCTTCCCATCATTGCGGCATTCAAATGCCTGATAACCTTCCTTTACACATTTGAAACATTTACTTGTCCCTTTAAGTGAACTCCCTCCATGTTTCTTTCCACACTTTGAGCATAAGGGAAAGCTCATCTTCTTTTCAGTGTGCTCTTTAGATTTTCTTTTGAATTCCATTTTCCTCTTCTTATCAAACCCATATGAATGATGGGTTACTCCAATCTCCACCTCATCTTTGAGAGCACATCGAACGATTTCCTCATATCTATTGAAGTCCCTTATGGCTAACGCCCTTCGAAGACTTGGTTTTACGCCACTAAAGAATCGACCGATCTTACTCTCGGTTTGGATAATAATACCAGAAGTGTACCATGCAAGTATTGTAAAATTTGCTTCATATGTACCAATAGATTCATCATCCTTTTGATTTAGTTCAAGAAACTCTTTCTCCATATTTGTTCAAAGAATAAGAGGGAAGTACTTATTAAAAAATAAGTTCTTGAACTCGTCCCATAACATAGACTCAATTTCATCCCTTTACCTTGAATTCTTAATAAGATTCCACCATTCATCAGCATCACCTTACAAACGATACACTACTAAGATAACATTATCATGTTCAGAACATTGATGAACTGAAAATATCTTTTCCATAGTAATAATCCATTGTTCAGCAACTAATGGATCAGTAGACCCGCTGAATGAAGGTGGGCGCTGCCTCATGAAGGATTCAACAGAAAGTTGCTTCTTCCTTTGCACGTTTGGAAGTCCAGTATGATTCATAGATTGAGAAAGTTGTGTGAGCATGGCCACAATATTTTTCATTCCATCTCCCATAACGTTTGGTTGCTCAGGGGGGTAATCATTGCATTGCCCGTCTCATTCCGCATTAACACGGTTTTTTCAGGTTCTAGCCATTGACTAAAACCATGAAGAATGATGTGATCAACACTAATTGTAATAGGAAACCCACATAATCAAGAATAAAATTTCACACTTAAGGTCCTATCATATGTTGTTTCTGGACATTTCTAAAACACTAAGATTGTGTTCTATGCTTAGACATATCTGTAGGGTTTCTTACTAAGGCATTCACATCCTAGTTTCCAAAGGTTGACTATACATTTTCTCTGATACCAACTATAATGACACATACTTTACATACATTGTTATTAATTCATAATTGAAGCACATTTATTAAAAAATATAACAAAACTAGGAATGGACCGTGTAGGTATAGAGTCTTTAGAAACTGGGAAACATAAACAATTGTTCATAAAGCATCTACTTTGCCTCCCATTTATTTCATCATATCTAGAGTCCATTTTGGCATATCATACATAATAACCTTCTTCCTGACATGAGGAAATAAAACATACAAAAGGGTGAGATGAAATGCTCAGTAAGGGTAACCAAAAGAAATATCAATCACATAATATACATAAGAATATATCTTTTGTAAATCTTAACCTAAAAAATAGATCATAATTTCATAACATAGAATAAATCATAGTACTGAAATGTAATCCCAATAATCATAAAATAAAACATGAAACTTTGTGGCATAAACACATAATCATAGTGAATCATTTCTTATTAGTAAAGACTCATTTCCAAGACTATCTTAGTAGACAAAGTCCATTTCTGAACTGAGGTCACTCCTCGTTTCAGTCCTGTTTCACTGAACCGGTCTGAACTGCCGTTCCGGCCATGTCTATCTCATGAGATATAAAATCTTTACCCAATGCATTAAAGGTAGATATAGGTCCCACCCATCTCATAATGATACCATTCTTATGTGTGCCACAAAATGATAAACCATACATCATTTCATAACCAATGTAATAAAAATGGTATTCTTAAACATCATGACATCATAAAACAATTCATATAAGATAAAGGAATTCATAAAAATAATTCCATCACAACATAATAAAATCATTGTAATAATAGGGATAGAAACAGAACCATTTATTATCTTAGATGGAAAATAATTTTGATAAAACACTTGAACTCCATTCTTGATGAAAGTATACTTTCTACGTCAAAAACACATTTCCTTTCTTAACATGTCATACAATTCTAAACTAAAATAAGTTGATTAAAAATAAAATTGAAAACATGTAAATTATTCTTCTTGGAAATAATGTTTTAAAAATCCATTCATGCTGTATAAGTTAAAAAAACATTCTTCTCATACTTTTGTCGGAAAAGTCAAAAAGTGCCTCGTATGAAAAACGACAAAAGATTCATTTCATATCTTTTACTAAAAACTCACCGAAGGGTAAAATTGTATTAAAACAATTGAAGGTGGATGGAATTAATATTACATATTGGGGAAACATGGATGTGGATGATAAAATACACCCCAGAAAATTCCAAAGTATAAACAATCTCAGATAAAAATGAGATTATGATATTTCCATTACCTTACGTCCGATTTGGTTCATAAGTGTCCGAACCTCCTGTATAATGATTTAAATAATGCTATTGACTTATTCCAGAATCATAATTATTTTTATGATATCATATATGGTCATATTCTTAGATTCTTATTAGTAATATTTCATTACTACTTGTTATTCGGGTGTTTATTACTTTTTGTTCTTATGCGTGTTTTGTCGAATAAATTCTTATTCTTATTTTTAAGTTATTGATACCTCATTTTTAGAATGGTATTAGTGTAACTTATATCATATTCATTCATTAAATTCATTTATATAATCATTATGCAATGAAGATCATGTAGAACGAATCACATCACATCGTGGAGATGGTATTACATACGTATGCATGAGCGATGATATCGTTCCCATGATCATGAAAATGTAATGGAGTGTATGCATACTATTTAAGAATCAATATCACTTTACAATAATCGTATATAGTTATTATTTACACCATTATACCAATCCAAGTAAGGTGGTGGTGGTAAATAGATTACACCACGGCGTGGAGACAGTATTCCGTACGTATGCATGCACGATGATTTCATTTTTCGTAGGATAGATAGATGGTAAAATAGGGTTGATTCATACATATAATAAAATATCAGTATATGGGTGATACTGATGTTATTACATAATAATGAAACAAATAAAGAAGAAGAAGTGGAAGAGGAAATAAAGTTGAATGAATCGGTAACGGACATTACCTCTTCTTTGAAGCGCCTCTTTAAGACTTCCTCTTAGGGCACTAAAATTTGTCTTTTAAGAAGACCAGGACCTCTAGGATTTTTCTATGGAAGTTTATAGGAGAAATTGGTAGGGTTTGGCCAAGATTGAAGGCTCAAAGTGGTGTGAGGAAAAGATGGAGGAGGTGCCCTTTTATAAGGGAGGAAAGGGGCACCTTTGGAATAACTAAAAATAGTATTTTATTATAAAGTAAAATTCGGTTTTTAATAGCTCCAAATTGATATATTTCGAAGATAAGGTGGGGATGGGTCGAAATAATCTCATCCAATATAATTTAGACATGTTTAGGTCATTATATTAAACTTATCTTTTATTTTTAACTCTTAGTTAATTAGATTGACATTTACCATGTCACTTTATATTTTTATATTATATAGTTAATAAACATACCATATACATCCAAGAGACCCCCTATTGGTCCATTAATGATACACCTATCATGATATAAGTATCTTGGACGAACCGTAGTTTTTTATAAATATAATAACAATTAATAATATAATATTTGTTTTAAAAATTATTTTATGTCAATTTTGACACTATTTAGTAATGGGTTTTTTTGAAAATCATAACCGAATGATTAGTTCTAAAAAAGTTAACTAAATCAATACTAACATGTCATATTAACCTATAAAATTAGTGGAATTCATAAAAAGTCTCAAATTACATTTATTTGGGTATTTACATCATCAATTATGTCAATATTTCATTAATAAGATAATTGCTGAATCATCATTGTGTCATAAATAAATTAAATAATTTTAATTTTAAAAATTACAAATAAAATATAATTATGTAGGAAATCTTTTTAAATTTATAATGAATATTCATAGTCGAATTTATATTATTGATAACCCTATATTAATAAAGATTTACTTATTAAACATTGATTTTAAATATTTTAACCCTTGTTTAAATAAATTAATAATAAATGCCCAAATCTAATCCATGTGGGCCTAAATGGTCATATTTTATTCCTAAGGTTGTTTTGGGTTGAATTAAACTTATGAAATAGAATTAGGGCATGTGTTAGGGTAATAATAATATCATTTTTACCCTTAATTACCCTATTTACTTTTAACCTCGGTAAATAAAAGTAAAATGTAACTATTCACCAAAAATTATTTTCATCTCATTGAAACACTTTTTACATACTGACATCAACTGTGTCTCTCGGATTTTTGAAATTCCACTCACAGATGTGGTAAAATTATGTTTTATGTAAATTTGCAAAATCTCATAGGAGGTGGGTAAAAGACGGTCAAAAGTTCAATAAGATTTTTATATATCTAAAATTATTATAAAATGACTTCAATGAATTACATTGAACTTATAAAGGTATTATGTATCAATTTTGACCAAAAATAAATTTCAAAAAAATAAATAATTATTTATATAAAAAGTCGGTTTTTAAATAGTAACCTATTGTTTTCACTATTCATAAAAAATTGAATGTTTTCAGAAAAATACCAAAATTTCACCCTAGGCTAATTTCGATATTCCGAATCCAATAATGAAGTTCATTTCGAAAAATAAAATTTATAAAATTTCAAAAAGAGGTTATTACTATTCATAATGGGTAGTTTTAATAATATTTTAATAGCATATCGTTGTTTAGAGAAACTCGGTATTGCGTACGACGCAAGCTATTGAGGAAGGCTGTGTTTGCGTGTAAAGCAAGTAAAGATAGTGTTGTGTGTAGTGAATGATTCCTTTGATGATTTATATAACATAAAAAAATGTTTCTCATAAATGTCTCGGGTGTTACAGATAACATTATATTCAAAATATGACTTCATAATGATCATTTTATTTTAAATTAAAATTTATATATCCACAATCTCATGCAATGGATATAATTTATCAAAAAATATTATACCTCTATTATATGTGGTGTGAACATTAAAATTTATTTTACTTTTTTATAAAGTTGTATCTTTTACTCAATACTAAAATTTGTGGATATGGAATGCTATTCACTAATTAAATTGATTATTTGATATATCATGAAATTATTGGACATTCACTATTTGGGATTGGGACAGGTTAATGTAATCTCGTTGATACATCAGTATTTTCAGAGATTAATCAAGTTAGATAGAATATGGTAGTGGGTTTTTATGCATCATGTTTTAAACCATTTAAAGGACAGATCTTTAACAAAATGGGATCTTGTTCTAGGGAAACATAACATTCAATAACTCGACACTCCTTTTGCAGAGAAATAATTTTTTTATTAATTACCATTAGTTTATTTATTAAACATAAAGTGTTACTGATTTTTTACATTAATATATTAACTATGACATTACTTGTTGTTTTAAATGAAAATATTTTTTAGAAGTTTACCTTTATATAATATTTATTCACTTCCTACTAAATATATTTATTATATTGAATTTGTGTTCATTTATTACTTAAAAATGTTGATTATTCTCCTTGATTTATTAATTTTCCACTGTAATTTCCCTTTATTGAGAATTTTAGAAAACCCTAATTTGGTATTCATTCTCCAAAATTTAATGATGTGTACTGAGACATATCTGTAAAGATACAATAGATGGATGAAATTTATTATCAATAAAATTATGTTATAATTTTAAAATTCATTTACAATACATGACTAATTTATTATTATTTTTTACCCATAAAACTAAATTTTTTCGTCAATTAAGATTCAATTTACTTGTATCTTATGCCAATGTAATGGTATTAGGCACCAACTCTGATATTTCTAGGGTTGAGACTCTATATTGGGTATCACATTAGGTTTAGTATAATCCTTGGGAAACAGATTTTGGAAAATATTGACTTAGAAATGTAACCCTATTATAGAATATTAGTATAAGTACATAAGACCATCCTAAACAATTAGTTATATTGATATTTTGAGGTTTTTATTATAATAAATTCTTCTCTGGATACCTTAAATGGACGACGTTTTGGAACATAAGACTTTATGGGTAACAACTCTAAAAATGTGCCTTGGTTTCACTCAAGCCTAACCTAGTACATAACAATGGACGTTACTGAAAACATGGTTTGACTCACCCAAGAGATATTTTTAGGATAATTGAAATATTATTTACAAAACATAATGATGGATTTTAATAGATAATTGTAATGAATCACTTAGGATAAAAATGAGGTGTCATATATTTTAAAACATAAGTGTCAATATGTATAAAAAAATCATATTATGGTATTCCCACTATGTTAATTGTTTCCCACGTTATGATTTATGGTTTTATCCAATTAATGGATCCCAAATAAGTCATGGTAACATTCAACATAATGGAAAAGGTGGTGAAAATAAGTGACCAAATGGTATTTTTATAAGACTGAAAGATATCGTGTTAATGTATAATAAGATTTCTTGAAGTATTATTAATAACATATACCTTAAACAACCTCAGACTCACCAAATAAGATAGTGATAGAGTTTACTCTGAGCTGGATTGGTAGATACCATGACTAAAATGTGATCAATTTCGAACAAGAATAAAATAAAAAAAATAAATATAGGAATTTTTTTTGATGGAATAAGGAAATTCATTATGTATGGAAAATAAAGACATAAATAAAACAATTTTAAAAAAGTAAAAATGATATGTGTGGTAGAAGGAAATTAATCTCATTCCAAGGTTCCATTTATAGTTTGTTGACATAGCATTAAGGAACATGAGAATTACCTTATCTAATTCCCTCTTATAAAGAATATACTATAGAATAAGAAGCACATATGTTGATATAAATGGTTGAAGTATTAATATAGTGATATATTATTTTAAAAATTAGGTAATAGGGTATTGAATAAATAAACTTCTTGGATATGAATTATATTAATGAAATTGAATTAATATGGTTTTAAAAAAGGAAAACTAGAACATTGGATGAAAGCCCATATAATCCAAAAGGAGTTAGTACTTAAGCCCATAACTAAAGGATTATTGGGGTATCATGCCTACCACTAGTCTATGTGATTTCTTAATTACGGTGTAATTGTTTTTATTGAAACAATTTGATGAATAAATTTTATACATGAACTAGTGGTATCACATTTGATATATATAGAGTAATTTATTAACCATATTAGTTTGGTAAAATACTTATATGGAATATATAATGACATTCACATTTGGTATTACAATCTATTAAAATAAAATTTTATGGCTTCAAAAAAATGTGGTTTGTTTTTGGATATCCATTTCATAGAGTAAGAGATATACTATAATTTTTCTGATGAACTACCAAAAGTTAAATATTTTCATATCAAAGTAAAAAATATCAAGTAAGTATATTTACTTATATTCATTTTCAATAAATTAAATACTCAACATTTTTGAAATGATAAAAAAATGTTGTCCTAATACCTTAATTTTTGTTGAACTGGTAGTATTTTAAATGATCATATATTTTTGACTTTGAGGCCCTAAAATTTTCATTTATCTTACAATTTTTTTATCAATGAATTCAATCATTGCATATTTGTATTATAGATTTTCAACCAGTTGCGTATTTTCTCTTTCCACTAATGTTTTCAAATGTAGAAACAATGTTATATTTCATTCCATGTCATTTTGTACATCCCATTATCTATTATAAGGAGGATATATTTTAAAAAAATTAATGGAATTGTTTTTTTTAGAAAATAAATTGCTAAATATCAAATCATTTACTACTATGATCAAATTTAAATAGTGAGGGTGCACTTTATTTATGGTTGGGAGAATATAACACCCTGAAAATTCAAAAAGAGTAATTTGTTTTAGTAATGTGTATGAAATGCATAGCCATATGTAGAAATGAATATAATATATCATGAATTCATGGTATATTTAATGTTTTAATAAATTAAATATATTCTAAATCATAAAATTAAGGAAATAGGTATTTTTCTTCCATCAAATGGAATAAATATGTTCTTTGATATCTTGGGTTACACATAATACTGATTTTGTCCAATTTTTTTTATTGAAATATTTTTATGTAATATAAAAAGATATTACCTAGAAATTTAATTATATATTATTAATAATATTAAATGAATTATTTAAATATATGGTTTACAAAAATAGAAAAAGTATTTAAAAGTTACTAATCAGTTTTAATGAATATAAAATAAAAATTTAATATAAATGAAATGTTTTCATGATCACACATGATTATTTTAATGATAAATTAAACTAATTACTATTATTGAATAATAAAAATGATATATATATATATATTAATCAATTAAATAGGTTTTTATTCCACCAATTGGTTTGATAAGAAATAGATAAGAGAAAACATTTTTATGCATGGAAACATTTATTTTTCTAAATATTTATTTACCTCCTTTTAATATTGAACATATTTCAAATAAATTTTTTGAAAAATTTTTAAATTTCAATTATTAAAACATCAAAATATTATAAGGATTAAAAAACAATTTTCAATGGTTTCGCGTTTTTAATTTTTTTTATGTTTCATTTTTTAATAAATAGGGAAGAATTATTTAATTTTAATTGAAAAATATTTATATGGAAAATTTATTTATATAGTTAAATTATATTTTTAATTAGTTTTACTGGAAAATTTAAAAAATTATAAATTAATAAATTCAATGTAGTTAATTTGAATTTGGTTCACATTAAATTCAGGTAAAAAACATTTCAATCTTCTATAAAATATTCTTTTAAAACATGACTTTTTCATCAATTCTTGGAGATTAATTTAAAATTTATTTCTTCCACATATATGATTATATTTTGAAAAAAATTGATTCTATATTTTAAATTAACATAATTCATAATTTCTAATAAGGTAAAATTATATTTTTCGCAAAAATACTAGTTATATTGATTAAAATTAATTACTACAATTAAGAGAGAAATTAATTAACAATGGAATAAACCATAAAGTGAATGGCCAAAATGACTGAAAAATTTGTTCAAAAACAATAGTAAGGAATTATTTATAACATATAATACATTATTTAATTTTTTTAACTATTGGAGCCAGTTTACATGGGAAAAATGTCAGAAGAATTTCCATTTCAAAAATTAATAATAATGTCACTCCTCCTCCACTCTAAAACTCACCCATCCCACTTATCCAAACCCTTAAAGACCTTTTTCTCCCACTAGAAATTTCTAAAAAATTCTCTAATGACCCCTCCATTAGTACTAGTTCCTAAAAATGGGAATAAATATGGCCAATTAAGTCTTTTGGTATACACCAAATGGAGTTACCCAAATAATATGTTACATTTTCCAATGATCAAATTAATTTAATTTATTATACACACTGTAAATAATTTTAATATAATTATTTTTTCAGGAGAAAAATATATTTAATATAATGATATGTTATTATGATATGATTTTAACCTAAAAATTCACATACATCAATCAAACGGGATACATTATCATCATTTGTCTGTACAACGGACTACCACCTTGAGAAGCAATGATGTTCATTCTTCAACTTATTAGATTTCATGGATGAAAATTATTATGGATTTATAGTTTATATTTGAATTATTTATTATTTATAAAGTATTTTTTTGAAAAATTTAAATAAGAAACTACTTTATTCATTTTATTTTGTAGGGATATGATGACACAATTTTTGGGCACGGGGACTACTGTTTCCTCAAAGCAATGTGATTTGGTTACGCTATACATAGAATTTAAAAAATGTTATTTTCATTAAAATGTGTGATATATTTGATATACTTGTGATAATGGAATTATAATATAGATATACACAATTTAATGAATATTATCTTAAAACCAACAAATAAATTGAAGTAGCATCCATGCATACATATGACCTAATATCTCCACGAATGATTCATTTAATTTCCTATATCAAAACATTATGATTTATTATAAATACATAAATAATGTATATATATTATATTTAAATAAAATAATAAATTATTGGAGATGATTAAATCATGATATATGTTAGAAGGGAAAAAATAACATATCAATTCAATATCTAAAAGATGGAATGTAACACTAGAAATAGTGATAATCAAGATTGATTATTAAAAAAACTGAAATATTTATTATAATAACACCATATACGATAATATAAATTTTAAAATGGTTCTTTTATAAGTTAAAAACAACCTTTAAAACATTATAATGTATATTAAAGGAAATTTACTGGGAAAGAAACAATGTAAGAGATTTCTCTCAAATTAAATTCCATTGATACGTATTTATTATTATATACTAATTCACTATAATGTGGTGTTTATAAATATCTTTTTTTCATTCAATATATTTATTAAAATATAATTCATGGTATTTTATGTTACACGTTGTACAACCTCACAAAGTGGGTTTTGATAATAAAATTATCAAGCGGTAAATATTATCTTTTAATATCACTTTCATTTGTGATTATTAATATTTTATTGAAATAATCAATTAATTATGATAATTTTATTATAAATGAAAATTTATATTTCCTTACATTAAATATATATCATTGTTTCCAAAACCGTATATTATATTTAAATATGATTTTCACATTGATTTTTTTGAAATATTGATAATATAATTTCATTACCACAATAATGATATATGAGGAGAATTCATGTTTTTAATTAATCAAATGTAATACTAGATATATGAGGAATTAATTCGAGAAGATATATTTTGATTAGTGACTAGTTATTTCAATACCAAGGATATATCATTAGTTAATGAGATATAATTATTTGGTTATCCTAAGAAAATGGGTTTTTACCAAGTAGGATTTAAACTATTTTGAGGATAGATAAACATTTTAAACAATCACATGCCTAAGAATCATGAAATCCAAAAATTAAGCATTTTAATTATAATGAATTAATATATCATCATTATCCATGAGATTATTACATAGACATTATCTATATATGATCTTAAATTATATGTTTATTTATTAAATGGAATGTGTGTTAAATAATTTACCATTCCACATTAATTATGCCTTATATAGTTATTTCGAACGTAATGTGTGGCCAATTAATTAAATTTCCACACTATTTATGAACTTATTACTATGTTTGTTGATAAATAGAATTTGTGTTCAGTTATTACCATACAAAATTGATTGTGATTGTTACCTAATTATTGAATCTGATGTACTTTACTTTAATGATCATTTTTTATCACCATTATTTTTTTCATTCTACAGGATTTATTGAAGTGTATGATAATAGGTACACAAAGATATGATATATGGAATAAATTTATTTACCAAAAATAAATTAGGTTTTAATTTGTGTATTCATTTGTAATACAAGACTAACGTGTGTATCTAGTTTCCCCAGACTATAATACAATCAATTTTTTTTCTTTTGGATTTGATTTGTTTGCATGTTATTCCAATGTAATAGTAGTAAGAACCTTCATCGGGCTTTCTGTAGAAGGATCTTTTAAATTTAAATTATGACTGATACATAAAACGATCATAAAATGTGTAATTTTTTGTATATGTTTCTTCATATTGTTATGTAAGTTCATAAAAAATATTAATTCATATAAAAAGGTATACCATATATAAATGACAATTAGAAAATAATGATAAACCATATTTTTTATCTTAATTATAAATAATTATATAAAAATATTTAATGCATTTTATAATTTTTTAAAAATGAACATTATAGAATAGTAATGAATTTTTTATGGATGAAATTTTACAATTAAATGTTATTCGGTCTCATTTATATATGAATGACATGAATATTTAGTATAATAGTAAGAAAAATTAGAAATAATATTCATCCATGAAAAAGTAATTGTAGATCACATTTATGAATAATATATAATGAATCAATTTAGTGGTATATATATAAATTTTATGTCTGATAGAATGATTATAATTGTGTAAAGTTATAGTTTCAAATATGAAAATTAAAGAATTTCCCAGACCATAGAAAACTTATAATGATGAAAAATATAACAAAATAAGTAATCACTATATTGATTTCTAAAATAGGTAAAATAAATAAATATAAAATTTAAATATAACACAAGAATATTTTCATACTTATGCATCTAAAATTATCTGTATCCCTTAATTTTTAATATGGAATATTTAACTTATTTTCGAGACATTACATTTTCTACAAAAAATAAAATTTTATATATATCAAAAATGAAAGTGATTTTAAAAATGAATGTAAATTTATAAATATCTATGCCAATATCAGAATATTATAATGTTTGTACTGAATATTTTAATTTTAATTTAGAAAAAAAAAATTTAAATATATAAGTATACAATCATTTTTATGACATTGTTATGATGCATGAAAAAATTATTTTTAAAATAATTCATATTACATTAACCATTTTATGGCAAGAATAATATTTTTAAATTTTGATAATGATAATTTTATATCATATAAATATATTTTAATCGAAGAAAAATATATTTTAATTTCATAAAAACCTTATTCTGAGGTAAATAGAAGAAGAAAAATATTATGATGAATATATTTAGTTTGTTTAGATTCTAAATGTCATGAAAGCACAAATATTATATTCAAAAAAATAATATCAATTATAATAAAAATATTTCCTTGTATTATGAAATTAATAATTATTTTTAAAAGAAATTATCAATTAATTCCACATGCCTTTGTGTATAAATGAATACCATA
Organism: Viscum album; assembly: GCA_963277665.1. NCBI lineage: Eukaryota > Viridiplantae > Streptophyta > Magnoliopsida > Santalales > Viscaceae > Viscum > Viscum album. The sequence goes on along the minus strand of OY728155.1, from coordinate 1,195,953,463 downwards.
TCAATAAATTTCCCCTCATTCCAAAAAAAAAATATTAATTTTAAAATATATTTCAAAATATTTATCAAAACCCACTAATTTGTTTTTTAGCAATATGATTGAAATCATTAATATCATAGTAGGGGTGGTACATGTCCTATATAATACCTCCATGTACTCCAAATCAGAAAGAATAAAAGTGTGGGTCCAAGGGGCCCTCATTTTTTACTATATGTTATTATTATAGAAAAACAATGTTAACATAACATTTACTCACATTCCATAATAATAATTGTATTAATAAAAAATAACTAAGAATAATTTATAATATTGAACATAGATGCATAAAATTAGAAATCATTCAAATCTACCTCCAAGAAAATGACATATATAAAATAATAAAGGAAAATAAAATTCGATGATTTTTTTCCATACCAAATATTTATCTGTATAAATTATTGGAGAAATCAAACATGACCTTGGAATCATAGACTCAAACTTACATGAAACAACTTTTATAATGATCTAAATGGGTTCCATTGATTCATGTATAAATAAGAAAGGTTATAGTAAATTTATAAATTAATCCACCAAGAATATTCATGCCAACGACTGTTATGAATTGTGAACACAATTGATTTCAAACAAACATTGATAAATTCCTCGGACATCACATAACCTTATCGAAGCATGTATCCCATTGTGACAAAAAAACATATAGAATACAAATCCAAAAACATCATTAGGGAACTAGTTCAAAACTAAGGAGACTCATAACCTCCCTACCTATAAGTCATAAATATTCAGTCATGTAGTTTAATTAATACATCATGGGGTTGTTTTCCAAAATAAATAATTTATATTCATGATCATAACCATCCTAGAGAATGAAATAAACTAGTTTTCAAGGGTTCTGTGAATTCCCTAAATGATAGTTCATTTAAAGGGTGTGTAATAAAACTAATAATATCATACTAAATAAATGTTTTATCTAACGTCATTAGGTGGATAAGAAATAACATTTACACAAAAATAATGTTTAATTCATACTGATATGTTATATTACACCAGCCTTATATAAAAACATTCCAATCATACATGATCCATGAAAAACATACTTATGAATTTCTAAGGATAAATTATCACTGACCATAATCCTAAATCATTATATCTGTTGAAAGAAATAAAATATCTGATAAAATTATAAAATTAATTAATAAATGAATTCAATATTAATTCTCCAACTACATATATATTTCCAAGAATAAAATAAACAATTATTTACTGAACAAGAAACCTTTAATGACTTAATACATAAAAAGGTTAGTACAAAACCCTGAGTGTCTATCAGGTCAATTATTAAAGAAATTATAAAATTTTATTCTTCATTTTGTGTTTCCCCCCAAAACTCAAAATATTGTTTTTCATTGACATATATACAATAATATGTGAAAAAAAATTTAATAGTACATTGATGATCTCATCATTCCAAGATGAAAAAAATCCATATCATATCCAAGAGTATTCTAGTATGATCAAATTGAAATGTCACCAAAACACTATCTTGGGATATCCGAATTAATCTATTAGATAATGAGGATAAAAAAATAAAAAACTAAATTTTTATTTATATATTTCCATGAAACTACCCATTAGATCAAGAAATTGAAAAATACATAAAGAATAAATTATGAACACTCTATTAAAAAAATATTAGAATGAATTTCCTAATCGAATAATTTCACTATATACATGTTGTTAAAATGACACAAATTTTTTTAGATAAAATTTCCCAAACTTTTGTTAAAATTATATAATTTCAAAAAAAATTACCTTTTTATTCGAAAAATTTAATATCCTTGTAAAATATAATTTACATATCACCTATTATGTTACCATATATATAATTTTTCATTAAATCAAACTCCTAATTTGTTTCTGCCGAATTAATAATCACCCCTCTATATGTAAAACTTTTTGATATATGTAATATTATTTACACTAGGAAAAACCATGTGGAAGTTTTTTATAATAATTTAATTACTGAAGATGATAAAAAAAATATATATTATAATTTATTGGTATATAATATATTATTTTGGTCATGATTTTTAGATAATATTTTTTCTATTTGTTTACGAGTTTTTCCTTATGATAATTTTTATTCTAAATACATCTCTTAAAATTTAGCGTATTTTAAATTCCATAAAATATGAAACAGAATATAGATCCCTCTCCCCCTATGAAATGTTATATTATCTTATAAATGAATCATTAATATATAATATCACATCCACATGAATTAATTTCACTTAATATATAATATATTTTTCTACATATTAATTTTTTTTAAATTTCAATTTTTTTTATAGTTTTTTATTTTAGAAATTTTTTAATTAAATATAAAAACTAAAATCCATCAAAAAACATATAATAATACTCCCATAAATCAATTTAACCAATAAAGACTCTATAACCATATCATTTAATATTATTTAGTATCAAATGTACAATTAATATATAGGAATTTTCATCATTAATTTTCAAACAGTTTACAATAATAATGATAGATTTATTGAGCATGAACATAAATGGTCACCAAGTTGATCACCAAAATTCATTATTTTTACATACTGATGTCCATAAACTGAGTGGTATTCCTATGGACCTGAACTCCAAAATAATATTTGAATACCACACACATTATATGATGTATATGACACCAACTCTATATTCCTAAACATTAATATTCTATAATTTGATGAAATAATGAAAACAATTCAATATATAATGATGAAATACCTTTATAGTTTATAACCTTATGTAAATGGTATAAATAAAAACTAATAAATCTTTTTATCTTTTTCAATTATATGTATTTATTTAAATACAATTCCAATTAATTAAATTGAAGTCTTAAAAATATCCCACAAATTATCTGCCAAATAATCCACCATAGAAATATCATGTAATATACTTGGCATCATAACCTTAATATTGGGAAACATAATAAGGGGTAAAATCAAACATATAGTAACTGAAATCATAAAATTGAAGAGATTATGTAATATGTATGGAATAAATATTCTGTTTTATTGAGTAATAATTATAATTCCATAATCAACAAAATATGGGATCATTTTATATATACCTAATTACTGACGAAAAATGCCTGAAAATAATTACTGGCCAAATATTGGTGTAATGAAAAATTCTATATATCAAAATATGGTGTGAATGACTTTTTATAAGATATTTCATACCATTATATATGGAATGTTTCCTTGGAATAAATATTTTTTAATCCATATTATATTAAAATAAAAAATGTAAATACATAAAAATCCTAGGGAAAATGTAAATAATCTTTGCGGATGTAAATTATTTTTCCACATGTCAATTAAAGGGATGAAATGATCATAACCCACTTAAATAATGGATAAAATGATTATAACCAATCATGTGGAATATAGTTTATTAATTAAATTTAGACAGCCAACATTCTTAAGCGATCAAGAATCATACATATCCAAATAACCAATATATGGATTTTCAATTTTTCCCTAATGAATCATTGGGATAACTTTATTTTTAGGGGACCTTCAAGATAAAATCTTATAGGCTATTGTTTTATAGTTATGTAAATTTTAGAATTACATTATCATAATCTATCCAATGGATGAAAGTGTTTTGATTGGAATGAATATATCCCTATTGAAAAAATAATAATGTAATTGTGTTTAATTAAATGAATAGAACCCACAAATAAATAATATATCAAAATATATCACCAAAGTAAATATAGAAAACTAAATAATCTGAAATTGTGTGTTAAATCAACCTAATTAATATATATATATATAATAGGATATATCATGATACACAATACTTGTTTGGGTAAATCATTTGTGAACTATATGGTATGTGGGTTTTTACCCATCATGTTATAAACCATTTAAAGGAAAGATCTTTACCGGAATGTGGTCATGTTCTAGGTAAACATATCATTCAATAATTCAGCACTCCTTTTACAGAGAAATCATTTATTATTAAGGACCATGAGTTTATTTATTAAACTTAATGTGTTACCAATTATTTACATTAACATATTAACTATAATGTTTCTTGTTATTTTGAATGAAATGTTTGTTTATTTGTTTACCTTTCTATAATATTTATTCACTTCCTACTAAATAAATTTGTTACATAGAATCTGTGTTCATTTATTACATTACAATATTGATTATTCTCATTTATTTATTATTTTTCCACTGTAATTTCCCCGTACTGAGCATTTCAGAACACCCTAATTTAGTTTCCATTCCACAAAATTTAATGAAGTGTACTGAGACATATCTCCAAGGATAAATTTGATGGAATAAATTTATTATAGAACAAAATTTATAATTATAATATTCATTTATAACACATGACTTTTTTATGAATCTTTTTTACTGATACAACTAAATTTTTTGGTCAATTGGGATTCAATTTAATTGTATCTTGTGTCAATGTAATTGTATTAGGCACCAACACTGAGATTTATAGGGTATGGTCTCTATATAGGGTATCATAATAGGTTTAGTATAGTCCTTGGGAACTAGATTTAGGAAAATATTGATTTAGGAATGTAACCATAATATATAATATTAGGATAAGTACATATAACCATCTTAAAAAATTGGTTATATTGAGATAATGAGGTTTTCATTATAATAAATTCCTCTATAGATACCATAAATGGACGTGGTTTTGGAACAAGTGTATTTACGGGTAACAACTCCAAAAATGTGCATTGGTCTCACTCAAATCTAACCTGGTACATAACAACGGCCCTTACTACACACTTGGTTTGACTCACCCAAGTGATATTCATAGGATATTTGAAATATTATCTTCAAAACGTAATGAGGGATTTTAATATATAATAGTAATGAATGTCCTAGGATAAACATGTGGTGTCCGAGATTTTTAAAGATAACTGTCAATATTAATGCACAAAAAAATCATATTATGGTATTCCTACTATGATAATTTTTTCTCAAATTATGATTTCTGGTTTTAGTCAATTAATGGAACCCAAAGGTGTCATGGTGACATTCAACACAATGGAAAAGGTGGTGAAATTAAGAAACCAAATGGTATTTTTATAAGAGTGAAATATATCGTATTAATGTATAATTAGATTTCCTAAACTATTATTAATAAAATATACCTTAAACAACCCCAGGACTCACCAAATAAGAGAGTGATAGAGATTCCTCGGAGCTGGAGTGGTGGATACTGTGACTAAAAATGTGATCAATATCCAAAAAGAATGAAATACAAATAAAGAAACATAGGAATTTGTTATGATGGAATGGGGAAATTCATTATTTGTTGGAAATAAGGACATAAATAAAACAATTTTAAAAAAGTAAAAATGATAAGTGTGATGGATGGAAATTAATCTCATCCTATGGTTCTATTTATAGTTTGTTGCCATTGTAGTAAGGAACATGAGAATTACCTGAGCCAATTCCCTCTTTGATAGGATAAACTATTGGATAAGAAGGACCTATGTGGATATTAATGAATGAAGCATTACTATTGTGAGGTTGTATTTAATTCATTAGAGAATATGGTATTGAATGAATAAATTTAAAGGATATCCATCATATTATTGAAATTGAATTATTATGGTTTTAAAAAAGGACAACCCGAATGTTGGATGACAACCCATAAAATCTATAAGAAGATAGGACTTGAGCCCAGAACAAAAGGGTTATAGGGGTATCATGCCTACCACTAGCCTATGTGATTTCATACTTATGGTGTAATTATTTTTATTGAAACAATTTAATGAATAAATTTTATACATGAACCAGTGGTATCACATTTGATGTATATAGAGTAATTTATTAACCATATTAGTTTTGTAAAATAATTATATGGAAAATATAATGACATTCACTATGGGTATTACAATCCATTAAAATAAAATTTTATGGCTTCGAAAAAATGCGGTTCATTTTGGGGTAACCATTTCATCTAGTAAGAGATATATTATTTTTTTACTGATGAACTACCAAAAGATAACATTTTTAATATCAAATCGAAAAATATCAAGAATGTATATTTCTTTATATTCGTTGTCAACAAATTAATTAATCAACATTATGGAAATGATAAAAACAATTTTTTCCTAATACCTTAATTTTTATTGAACTGATAGTATTTTAAATCCTGATATATTTGTGACTTTGAGGCCGTCAAATTTTCTTTTATCATAAATTTTTTTAATCAATGACCTCAATAATTTCATATATATATTATATATTTCCTCCAATTTCTTATTTTCACTTTCCACTAATGTTCTCCTATGTATAAACATTGTTTTATTTCATTCCATGTGATTTTGTACATCTCATTATCTCTTATTAAGAATAAATATTTTAATCAATTTTATGGCGTTTTTCTTTTCAGAAAATCAATTTCCAAATACCAAGACATTTACTACAATGATAAAATTTAAATTTTGAGGGCACAATTTATTTATGTTTGGGAGAATGTAACACCCTGAAAATTCTAAAAGATTAATTTGTTTTAGTAATGTGTATGAAATGCATCGCCATATGTTGAAAAGAATATAATATATCCTCAATTCATGGCATATTTAATTTTTTTAATAAATTTAATATATTCTATATCTTAAAATTAATGAAATATGTAGTTTTCTTCCATCGAATGGAATAAATATGTTCTTTGATAGCTTTGGTTACATATAATACCGATTCTGGCCAAACAAAAATTTATTATTAAAATATTAATATGTAATATAAAAATAAAAATCCCAGAAATTGAATTATAGATTATTAATAGTATTAAATATATTATTTACATATATGGTTTATAAAAAAATAAAATGAATTTAAAGGTTACCAATTAGTTCGAATGAATATAGAAAACCAATTTAATATAAAGGAAATGTTTTTATGATCACACTTGATTATTTTAATAATAAATTATATTAATTACTATTATTGAATGATAAAAATGAAATATATATATATATATAATATATTTTGAATGAAATATTTTTATTCCTTTAATTGGTTTGATTATCATTAGATAAGAAAAAAAATATTTTTATGCACGAAAACATTTATTTTTTATAAGATTGTTTTACCGTCTTTTAATATTTAACATATTTCAAATACAATTTTTGAAAAATTTATAAATTTCACGTATTAAAACATCAAATTTTTTTTTATGGTTTAAAAAACAATTTTCATTGGATTATCATTTTTAATTTTTTTGTGATGTTTCATTTTTTAATGAATAGTGAAGAATTATTGAATTTTAATTTAAAAATAATTTTTATATATAATTTATTTATATAGTTAAATTATATTTTTAATAAGTTTTAATGGGAAATTTAGAAATTAGAAAATTAATCAATTAAATGTAGTTAATTTGAAACATGTTCAAAATAAATTTAGTTTAAAAACATTTCAATCTTCTAAAAACAAATTCTCTTAAAACCCGCTTTTTTCATCAATTCTGGGAGATTAATTTGAAATTTATTTTTTTCCAAATATATGATTATAGTTTGAAAAAAATTGATTCCATAATTTAAATTATCATAATTCATAATTTATAATTAGGTCAAATTATATTTTTTACAAAGAGACTAGTTAAATTGATTAAAATTAATTACTTAAATTAAGAGTGAAATTAAATAACAATGGCCTAAAACAAAATGTGAAGTGCCAAAATGACTGATTTTTTTTCTAAAACAATAGTATGGAATTATTTATAACATATAATACCTTATTTTATTTTTTAACTATTAGAGCCAGTTTACTTGCGAAAAATATTAGATGATTTCCCATTTCAAAAATAAATAAAAATGCCACTCCTCCTCCACTCTAAAAAGTCACTCACCCATCCCACATATCCAAACCCCTAAAAGCCTTTTATCCCACAAAAAATGGATAAAATAATATCAAATGATCCCAACATTAATAGTAGATCATAAATATGGGAATAAAGAAGACCAAATAAGTCTTTTGGTATAAACCAAATGGAGTTACCCAAATAATATGTTACATTTTCTAAAAATAAAACTTATTTAATTTATTTTACACACCATAAGTTATTTTAATATAATTATTTTATCATTCGAAAAATATATTTAACATAATTATATTTTATTATGCTATTATTTAAACCTAAAAAGTCAAATACATTAATCAAGAGTGATACACTGTCATCATTTGTCTGTACGGCAGACTACCACCTTGTGAAGCAATAATGTTCATTCTTCCACTAACTACATTTCATGAATGAAAATTATTATGGATTTATAGTTTATATATGAAATATTTATTATTTATAAAGTATTTATTTTTTTGAAAAATTTGAAGAAGGCACAACTTTATTCTTTTAGATTTGTAGAAATATGATGGCACCATTTCTGGGCGTGTGGACTACCATTTCCTCAAAGCGATGTGATTTGGTCACGCTACAAATAGAATGTAAAAAAGGTTATTTTCATTAAAATTTGTGATATATTTGATATAAATGCGACGAGGGAATTATAATATACTTATACATAATTCGACATACATTCACTTAAAAACAACAAATAAATCGAAGTGGCATTCATGCATACGTATAATCTAATATTTCTATGAATGATTCATTTAATTTCCTATATCCAAACAATATGATTTAATATAAATACATATATAATGTATTTATATTATATTTACATAAATTAATAACTTATTGGAGATTATTAAATCGTGATATATGTTAGAAGGAAAAAATAACATGTCAAATCAATCTCTAAAAGATGGAATTTAACACTAGAAATAGTCAAAATCAAAATTGATTATTAAAATACTTAAAGAAATATATTATAATAATTCCATATATGATAATATAAATATTAAAATGGTTCTTTTATAAGTTAAGAACAATATTTAAACCATTTTAATCTATATTAATGTAAATTTAATGGAATAGAAAAAATGTACGAGATTTCTCTCAAATTATATTCCATTGAGACTTATTTATGATTATATTCCATTTCACTATAATTTGGTGTTTATAAATCTATTTTTTTCATTCAATTTGACTATTAAAATATAATTCATGCTATTTTATGTTACACTTTGTACTTCCTCAGAATGTGGGGTTTGACTAGAAAATTACCAACTAGTAAATGTAATCTTTTAATATCACTTTCATTTGTGATTATTAACATTTTATTAAAATATTCAATTCATTATGATAATTTTATTATAATATAAAATTTATATTTCCTTACATTAAATATATTTTATTGCTTCCAAAACTGTATATCATATTTACATATGATTTTCACGTGGATTTTCTTGAAATATTGATAAGCTTTTTTCTTTACCTCAATACAGATATTTAAGGAGACTACATGTTTTTAATTAATAAAATATATTCTTAGATATATGCGGATTTATTTCGAGAAGATATATAATGGTTAGAGACTAGTTATTTGAATACCCAGGATACATCATGAGTTAATGAGTTATAATTATTTTGTTATCATAAGAAAATTGTGTTTTTCCTAGTAGTATTTAAACTGTATTGAAGATAGATCAGTATGTTAAATAATCACATGCCTAAAAATAATGAAATCCAATAATTAATAATTTCATTTATAAATAATAAATATATTATTATTATATATGAGACTATTACATAGACATTATCTAAGTATGATCTTAAATTCTATGTGTATTGATTAAATGGAATGTGTGTTCAATTAATTACAATTCCATATTAATTATTCCTTATATGGTTATTTTGAATGTAATGTGTGGTCAATTAATTAAATTTCAATACTATTTATGATCTTATTACTATTTTTTTGGTTTATATAATTTTAGTTCAGTTATTACCCTAAAAAATTGATTATGCATGTTACCTAATTATTGATTCTGATGTACTTTACTGATCATTTTTTGGTCACCGTTATTTTTTTCATTCTACTAGATTTATAGAAGTGTATTATAACAGGTACGCAAAGATATTCTATATAGAATAACTTTAGTTATGATAAATAAATTAGGTTTTAATTTTTTTTATTCATTTTTAATACAAGACTAATGTGTGTATCTAGTTTTCCCGGAATACAAAACAATCTGTTCCTTTAGGATTTTTTTTGTATCTTATGAAAATTTAATAGTAGTAAAAACATTCATCTATCTTTATGTGGAATGATCTATACAATTAAAATTATTTTTGATAGATGACACGATCATAAAATTTGTAATTTTTCATATATGTTTCTTCACATTGTTATTTAAATTCATACAAAATATTAAATTATAAAAAGGGATACCATATAAAAATGGGAATGAGAAAATAATGATAAAACATATTTTTTTTCTTAATTATAAATGATTATTTATAAATATTTAATGCATATTATAATGTTTTAAAAATGAACATTAGAGAGTAGTTAAGAATTTTTTATGGTGAAATTTTAAAATTCAATGGTATTCGCTCTCATTGATATATGAATGACATGAATATTTAGTATAATAGTAATAAAAATTAGAAATAAAATTTATCCAAGAAAAAATACATGTATATCACATTTATAAACAATATATAAAGAATCAATTTATTAGTATATATATATATAAATTTGATGTTAGATATAATGATTATGATTGTGTAAAGTAATAGTTTCAAATATGTAAATTAAACAATTTCCCAGACCATAGAAAACTTATAATGATGAAAAATGAAAAAAATTAAGTAATTAGTATATTGATTTCTAAAATTGATAAAATAAATAAATATTAAATATCAATATAACACAAGAATAATTATATACTTATGCATATAAAATTATGTATAACCCTTAATTTTTAATATGGAATATTTTATCTTATTTTTGAAACATTATTTTTCTAAAAAAAAATAAAATTTTATAATTATCGAAAGTGAAAGTTATTTTAAAATTGAATGTAAATTTAAAAATATCTATGTTAATGTCGGAATATGATAAATTTTGTACTAAATATTTAAATTTCAATTTATTAATAAAAATGTAAATATATATTTATACAATCATTTTTATGACATAGTTATGATGCATGACCAAATAATTTTTAAAATAATTCTTATTAAATTAACAATTTTATGACCAAAATAATATATTAATATTTTGATAAAGATAATATCAAATCATATATATACGTCTTTAATGATGAAAAATATATTTTACTTTCATAAAATCATTATTATGAGGTAAATAGATGAAGTAAAATATTATGATGAACATATTTAGTTTGTTGTGACATTAAATGTCATGAAAACCTAAATATTATATTCAAAAAAATAATATCAATTATAATAAAAACATATCCTTGTATTATGAAAGTAATTACTGTTTTTAAAGAAATTATCCATGAATTCCACTTCCCTTTGTGTATAAATGAATACCACATCAATAAATTTCCCGTTATTCCAAAAAACAATATTAATTTTAAAATATTTTTCAAAATATTTTTCAAAACCCTTTAATCTGTATTTTTCCTATGTGATACAAATCATTAATATCATAGTAGGGGTGATACATGTTTTCTAGATTACCACCATGTACTCCAAATCACAAAGACTAAATACGAGGGTCCAAGGTGCCCTCATTTCTATATTATATGTTATTATTATAGATAAACATAGTTAACATAACATTTACTCACATTCAATAATAATACGTTTATTAATAAAAAATAACTAAGAATCGTTTATAATAATGAACATAGATGCATATAATTATAAATCCTTCAAATCTACCGCCATGAAGAGGACATATATAAAATAATAAAGGGAAATAAAATTCAATGATTTTTTTACCATACCCAAGACCTATCTCTATACATTATTAGTGAAATCAAACATAACCTTGGAAACATGGACTCTACCATAACTGAACTAGCTTTTATATAGATTTAAATGGGTTCCAATGATTCATGTATAAATAAGAAAGGTTCTAGTAAATTTTTAAATTAATCCACCAAGAATTTTAATGCCAACGACTATAATGAATTGTGAACACAATTTATTTCAAACAAAAATTGATAAATGGATTGGACCTCACATAACATTATCCAAACATGTATCCCATTGAGACGTAGAAACATATAAGATACAACTTCCAAAACATCATTAGAGAAGTAGATCAAAACTAAAGAGAATCATAACCTCCCTACGTACAAGTCATAAATATCCATTCATGTAGTTTAATGAATACAAAATTGTGTTATTTTCCCAATGAAATAATTTATATTCCTGATCTAATCCATCCTAGATAATAAAATAAACATGTTTTTACGGGTTCATTGAATCCCTTGAAAGATAGTTCATTTAAGGTGGGTATAATAAAAAAATATCATACAAAATAAAAGTTTTATCCAACATCATTGTTGGTATAAGATGTCACATTTACACAAAAATAATGTTTAATTCATACAAATATGTTATATTTCCCCATCCTCATTTAAAATTATTCCAATCATACGTGATCCTTGAAAAAAATAATTATGAATTACTAAGGATAAATGATCACTAACCATAATCCCAAATCCTTATATCTATTTAAAGATATCAAATATCTGATAAAATTTTAAAATTAATTAATAAATGAATTCAATAATAATTCTAAAACTACATATATATTTTCAAGAATAGATTAAACAATAATTTACTCATCAATAAACCTTTAATGATTCAATCTATAAAAAGGGGAGTACAAAAACCTAAGTGTCTATCTAGTAAATTATAAAAGAAATTATTAATTTATTTTCTTTATTTTGTATTTCCCCACAAAACTCCAAATATTGTTTTTCTTTGACATACATTAAATAATATGTGAAAAAAAGATTAATAGTACTTTGACGATATCATCTGGCCAAGATGAAAAAATCATTATCATATAAATGATTATTCCAGTATGATCAAAATAGAATTGTCACCAAAACAATATATTGGGATATTAAAATTAATATATTAGATAATATGGATATACAAATAATAATAATTTTTTATTTATATATTTCCATCAAACTGCCCATTAGGTCAAGAAATTGAAAAATACATAAAGAATAAATTATGAAAACTCTCATAAAAAATATGTTAGAATGAATATCCTAATCTAATAAGTCTACTATATACATATTGTGAGAATACCATAAATATTTTTAGATAAAATTTCCAAAACTTTTGTTAAAATTATATAATTTCAAAAAAATAACTTTTTTATTTGAATAAAACTATATCATAATAAAATATAATTAACATATCACCTATTATATTCCCATATATATAATTTTTTATTAAATCAAACTCCTTACATGTTTCTACCTAATTCTTAATAACCTCACCTCTATATGTAATACTTTTTGAAACATGTAATATTATTTACACTAGGAAAAACAATGTGAATGTTTTTTTATAATTATTTAATTACTGAAGATGATAAAAATATATATATAATAATTTATTAGTATATAAGATAATATTTTGGTCCTGATTTTTAAATAATATTTGTTCTTTTTGTTTATGAGTTTTTCCTTATGATAATTTTTACTCCAAATAAATCACATAAAATGTAGTGTATTTTAGGATCTGAAATATATGAAACATAATATAGATCTTTCTCCCCCTATGATATGTTATATTTATTTTTATAAATGAATCATTCATATATAAGATCACGTCCACATGAATGAATTTAACTTAATATATAATATTTTTTCTACATATTAAATTTTTTTAAATTTGAAATTTATTGTTTGTAGTTTTTTATTTTTAGAAATATTTTAATTAGATATAATAACTAAAAACCGTAAAAAACATATAATAATACTCACATTAATCAATTGAACCAATAAGGACTCTATAACCATCTAATTTACTAATATTTAGAATCAAAACGACCAATTAATGTATGGTAATTTCCATCATTAATTTTTAAATAATTTCCAATATTCATGACACATTTATTGAGCATGAACATACATGGTCACCAAGTTGATCACCAAAATTCATTATTTAAACATAGTGATGTCCATAAACTGAGGGGTATGCCCTTGGACCTGAACTCCCAAATGATATTTGAATACCACACACATTATATGTTTTATATGATACCAATAGTATATTCCTAAAGATTATTATTCTATAATTTGATGAAATAATGAAAATAATTCATTATATAATGTCTAACTACCTTTATAGTTTATAACAGTATGTAAATGGTATAAACAAAAACTAATAAATCTTATGATATTTTTCAACTAAATGTATTTTTTTAATAAAAATCCAATTAATTAAATAAATGTCTTAAAAATATACCACAAATTATCTACCTAAGAAGCCCCCTTAGACATATCTTGTAATATACTTGTCCTTATAACCTTAATATTGGGAAACATAATAAGGGGTAAAATAAAACATATAGTAACAGAAATCATATAATTTAAGAGATTATATTATATATATGTAATAAATATTATGTATTCATTTAGTAACAATTATAATTACATAATCAACAAAAAATGGGATCATTTTATATAACTCATTAGTGACAAAAGATTAGAGCATTTTTGGAATGGAATAATTTAGATGAAATGGATTGTAGTTGGTAATATTAACATTGGGTTTGTAATGACCCACCAATTCTCTTTGGCTTGAGAGTACCATGAGTCATTAATAGGCCTTAAGCGACATACCGAAGGTGATAAAGGCTAGAAATAAATGCTGAAGGGTTTCTAGTACAAGTGGGGAATGATTTACCCTTTAAGAAATAAACCCATAAGAAACAAATATATCCAAACATTCACTATATAATGCATGAAAAAATGAAAGACCAATAAACACTTCATTTATATCAAACTACAACCAAGTACAAAAAAGAGGAAGACCAAAATAAGCCTCAAAGTATACAATGTATGAACAACTCAAGACACTTAAAAGACACTACAACTCCATGCTCTAAAAGCTCCAAGCTCCATAAGATCTCCCAAGAATCACCACAAGCCACTAGCAACAAGATGATTTACCTTTACCGGTGTCCTAGAATACGACATCTTCAAAAGCACCAATGTTCCAAAGAAAATGTGAGTATAAAACTCAGTAGGTTTTCCCCAATGACTTCCCTACTAATTCCCCTAGGGTAGATGAGTTTGAAAAATTTATATAAATACAGTTTATGGAGAACATTTTCTCAGAAACAGTTTATAACTAAATATAAACAAGTTTGCAAAACCATTCATAACCAATTGCATTCCTAGAGAAATTGAAACCAATTTTCAAGAATGTTATTTTTCAAGAAAAATAACCAAACATTCTTAAGAACCATTTCACAAAATTTCCTTTTTCGCATCTCCAACCAATTTCCAACCAATGATTCCAACCATGCTTGCTTTGTTATGATAGTTCCATACTAATAAGAGGTCTCTCGTCGATCTACCAAGTCATCACAAGGTAATTTTTTCCCATGTGCCATTTCACCTTTGGTACTGAGAACAAGGTCACATTTCAACCAGGACTCAAACATATAGTTACCATTGTTCCATTAACCTTTTGGCACCGAGCACAAGGTCAAATTTCAATGAAGCCTCGTACACGCAACATGAACACACACCACATATTCCAAATGGTAATGCCATTACACCCTTTCAATAAAAACACAATTTTATTGAAATTTTTTTCCAAAAAATTGATTTAAATTACAAAACATTTCCATAAAACTCCATTAATATTGCAAACCAAATCCATCAAATTCATTTCAATCTCGAACCATTTCAATTACAAACCATTTCAATAAGACAACTTTTTTATTGATAACCAAATCCATCAAAGACATTTCAATCTCAAAAAATTTCAATAAAACACCCTTTTTATTGAAATCCCATTTTCATCAATCAATTTACAATTTAAAATATCATAATTTTAAATCAACATTTTAAATTCTGGAAGACAAATCACTTGGTACAACAAATCACCAAGATTTCGAAATCTCATTCAGACCATAAATCATCACTAAAGAATATTTATTCCATGATTTTCATAATAAAAACCATTAAAATAAACAAATTTAAAACAGATCCAATCAATTATAACAAGAGGATTTGAGAGTGAAGCCTCCTACCTCAACGTTTTTGACAAAAACCACAACGGTCGAAGAATGCTAAAGAAACAAGGGTCGATTCTCCAAAAATCTTCCTTAGATCACTTCTCCTAACAAGATCTATACCAAATCCCATCATATTTGGAATCCAAACACTTAAATATAACCATAACGGTCGTAGATCTATGAAACAGAGAGTAGAGGAGAAGTAGATCTAAGTAGATCTACGAAAATGATGAAGATAGATGAAGAACGATCACATACCTCAAGAATATGGCATTCATTCGCTAGGTGAAGCCTTTAGTTCTCCACCAGAACAATTGGACAACATTATCAATCCATAGGAGAAGCATAATACTTATTTAGAGCCACTTAGAAGAACAAACGAGCCACTTAGAGGAAAAAATGCATGAGATCGTCCTTTATAGGAACTCATTTAAGTGGCCACACGGTTTTCCCACACAGTTAGAAAAATTGTGTGCTAACCATGCATTAGCCACTGCCTCAGAAGACACTCCACACACAGTTTGGCCGCACAGTTAGACAAACCGTGCACCGCCCGTGCAGAAGGTACTGCCTCCAAGACCAACTACGCATGGTTTTACCACACGGTTTAGACAAAACATTCGACGTCCGTGTGACATCCCCTTTGCCTAAAAACATCATTCAAGTTCTCCCGACCGTCCCATTCATCACCCCTAACTTTAAAACCATGTAAAACATCAATAAAGGGTTACATACCAGAAACTGGGGGTACTACAGGGACATTGAAATGTTTATTTTCAAAACTCTCCTTGATAATGAAGGGATCATGATAACTAATTTAGATAAGTGGATCATGAATGTGCGATTTTTTTTATGATGAAAAAACTAGAAATGATCCTAAAATGAAGTATACATAGTGAATGTAGTATATTGGGGTCAATGTGTCCACTACTATATCTAATAAAAATACTTCTTTTGAGGACACCAATTAATTTTTAAAAACTTTATTACACAATTTAGTGGTAAAAAACACCGAATAGAATAAAAAATGGATAGAAGCTTCTTTCATTCATGAATGATTCAAAATTTTATTTCATTGAATTTCATAAACATAATATATATAATTTTCCCTTATGTTTTAATAGTTACATTTTTTTTGACATTATCTGAGAAATGTGTTTTTCAGAAAAGATATTCATGACATTATATATTCAAAAAATTACAATATTTAATAAATTTATATGTTATGAATTTAAAATTACCCTATATTTAATATAATTAATTTTATAAATTATATTAAAAAATTATAAATTTACAAATTACATATATATAATTTTTCAACGGAAAATGGATTTCTAACAATTAGGTGTTCCTGATTTAACATGAATTATATACCAATTAAATATTTGATAATATTTTTATATATGTATATTTAAATAATATTATAATCATCATTTAAAATTGTTTTCAATAAATATTTAGGTAAAAATTAGACAATATTAATAAAAAATCTTTGAAAATAATAATTTTAGAATATTCATTGTTTTTATCATTAATCATATTAATCATAGTTTTATGCCCAAAAATAAAATTCACCATATTAAATAATATGATCGTTTTAACATGAAATATTAATTCCATTTATATATTCTAAAAATTATATGGTTTGAAAGTTATTTTTAATAAATTTGAATAAAAATATGTTAGCGTTAAAAATTAATGAATATTATAAAACAATATATATCGGTTTTATAAACTGAATACTATAATTATAAATGATATAGAATTATTATATATATATATATATTTATATTAAATATTTTTTATATAATATTTATTTGAATCTTGTATTATAATATTTCAAAAATGTAATGGTTAATAACAAAATGGGATTTTTTCACTATTTAATGAAATGATAAAAATTTTAAGAAAAATCCAACATATCCATGTTAGAATTATCATGTTATTATAAATAAAATTATTTTGTTGATACAATATAACTAAAATTATATAATATATAAATTAATTATTTTTATTTAAATTAGAAAATATAATCTAAAACTAAATGTATATCAAAATAAAAATCAGAAATATGAATTTCTATTATTAATATTTTATACGACATATTAATTATAATTTTTATAACCATTTATAAATTTCAAACATTATTTGTCAACAATAATAACAACATTTCATGAAATATAATTGCATATCACCAATATATAATTTTTTAGGAGATGATAATATATATAATAAATTATCTTCATGTAATTTTAGGTTACCTAATTGGATTTCATTTATGTTATGGGTTTCCATTATTATATTTCAATAATAATTTCATTAAAATTTTAAATATTACATCCATAAAATTCAATTTATAAGATTAAAAAATCATACATAAATATTTATACTTTTTTCTTAGTATATTAGTGTTTTATTTATGTTTATTGTAGTATGTTGAGTCTATTATAAAATATATTTTGATCATTTTAACAATCTCATCTGAAAAAATAATTTTCTGATTAATTAACATCATTAAATAAATTGATTAATTTGGACATTAAACATTAATCATTAAGTAATGTAGGTGAGGTTATTAATAATATATTAATCAATTAGGCATTAACATCTATTTTAACATGTCACTTACATATACTTGAATTAGTTAAACATTTTTCCTTTAATAACTTTAGTATTTCCTAAAATAATACCCTCATGTATATTTATATACCATAATCCATCATTCTCTAAAATATGTATTTTCCAAAAATCTATCTGAATATTTTTGACATTAAATAAAACTATTACCTTATACACTTCACAAGAATAGTATATCTTTAAAAAAAATGAGTGTAAAAACTATTTAATAGGGTCACATAGTAGTAAAGATGAATAATATAATTATAAAAATAAAAACTATCAACAACAGTATCATGGAACACATTTAAATGATATCATTTATCAATTCAGAGTCTATCAATAATATCATATTCTGTTTCTTAATAATAATTTACACTTTATAATCTAATCATCAATTGACTATTAAAAAATTGAGTTATCATAACTAAATATTTTTTTCATAAATTTTTATCAATAAATAATATTTCCATGTAATAAAATAATATTTCAATGTTATTGATATCACATAATATATAATTCTGAATCATTAACAATAGATAAGATGAAAAATCCCATGATGTTTACAAAATGATAATAAATATTAAGAATATAATAGAATAATGTTTACAATGGTTACTAAATAATAAGAAAACAAATATTGTTATGAAAATAACAATCACACTAAGATGTGATTTAATAGGAAACTCACCATTTCATTCATAATATGATTTTTAAAAAATCCTTACAAGCTAGGTAAGTTCCATTATTTTATTATAAGATATAGTGGTTTCTAGATACACAACATTTTTACTGTAATCATAGTGATCATATTTTAAACAATTATTAAAACATAAATTTTATGAAACTTTCCTAAACATTAATATGTAAACATAAATAAAAATAAATTTTTATGCAATTACACCAATGATTTCTGAAATATATGAAATTCAGTAAATTATATTAATATTTTTATTCAATCCTAGGTTATATATATCTACTGTCCAAATATTCAATATATTCTAATTAAGTAAGAACATACTTAATTCCTATATACTTATATGTACATATAATTTGATTAAAAATTACATATCCCTTGTGAGTATAAAACCTGGAGTGCAATTTATCCTCAAAATCATGAAACATGTGATTATTGAGTTAATAGCTAAATTACATTATCATGTTTATTTATCCTTGGAACATATTTCCTCAATCCAACATCCACTAGTACTACTAAGAAAACGATGTTATTTTTAGGTGAACAACACAGTCTCAAATATTCTAAAACAACACGATGATATCATTTCATTAAAATAACCCCTATACATATTCCCCAGTTTTTCTATAATGTAATATTCTATCAATATCTAGAATAATAAATCATATAAGGATTGGGTTATATATACAATATATATTATGATAGAGATTATTATATATACCCTAAAAATACCCAAAATTGGAACATTATTTTCCTATGGTATCTAATCCCAACACTAACACCAATTTTGATACCTCTGGTCCCACACTACTCGATCTAGTATGAATTAAACTGTAATTATATACATTCTTCCATTACAACTGAAAATTATTGTCAATTAAAATGCCAAAACTATAGTTAAAAAAAATTTATACTTCATTCCCAGGAAATTTTAGTTTTAGGAAATTACTTTATTATAGAAAAAATAAAAAGATAATGTATGTTTTTGTTCTCAACTCATGGATAGTTTTTCTAGTATTAAAAACTACATAATGTAATCTAATTCATCAGCATATCTCATAAATTTTCTAGACATGAATTATTATTGGAAATGTCATGATTAATAAATTTTTCATGGAATATTGATATAGAATCATAATATGTGATTATTTTTATTATATGTATACGAGAAATCATAAAATTTATATAATCATGAAGTAAAGATGTAATAATATTTTTGAATACATGAATTAATCGACACAATGAAAAATTATACTAAATATGGGAGAATTATATTTCCATTTAAATAAATCAAACCATTGAATAAAATAAGTTTAAATCACATATTGATAGAGTTCATAATGTCAGATGAAAAAAATAATTTTTAAGAAGTATTTTTAGACACACTATACTATCATGGGGATATGTATTAAAAAAAACACATTATATTATTTCTCATGAAGACAATAAATCAATCGAGGGGTTAGATAATTTCATGGACCATGATTCACATGTTTACATCCAATTCCTTCACTATAATTGGCCACAAGACATTTCATGCCATTCTATAATGAATATTGGTCTTAATAAAATAATGATTGTCTATATAAAAATAAAATATATTGTGGTAAAAAATAATGAACATCAGATTCTAGTTAGTAAAAATAATGAATATAAATAATTTTTCCCATGCCATGAAAAGGGGTAACACAAACACAACCAATTTAGAGATAGAATTTTGACTGTAAAAAATTACATAATAAACATTAAATTAATAATTTGTATTGGAATCACAGTTTATAGGAAAAAAATAAATTTCATCATGTAAATAAAAGGGGTAACATGATAATGACCCATTTCAAGGATGAATGTAGATTAACAAAAAATACATAGTCACCATTTCTTAGATAAGAATAAAAATTAATTCAAAACAACAGACATATTTTCAATTGGTCTGTAATAATAAATGTAATAAAATTATATTTAAGAATCCCCCAAGGTAAAACTATATTGAATAGTGGTATATAATAGTGTTAATTAATGAATAACACGAACATAATTCATCTTGAATAATAATTTTTATGATTTAAAAATAAAACAAACCTATTTCAATTATTGAATCATTGAAGGGTATAGATGTAACATAAATACATCCCTAAAAAATTATTCTTCTAAAAGTAGCACAAAAGATGATGAGATGAATATAATTATTTAATACCATGAGTCCAATACCCAAATGGAATATATATATATATATATTAATAAATCATGAAGTATAAATCTTATTATATTAAATACTTCTGAAAAATACAGTGGATATAGTTGGGAAATATAAAAGAGTTTTGGAATCCATTTATATACTTGATATAAAAAAATTTACTACTAATTTTTAATAGATTATTTTGAACATGAATAATTTTGAAAAAAAATCTCTAAAAATGGAATTTCTAATAATGGAACATTGAAAAAACATTATGTTTATATAATATAAAATAATAGGGGATAAAAATGATATTTTTTACAGATAAAACTATTTTAATTAATGCAAATAAATAACTGTTCAAATATCACAATTTAAAAAGAGTATAAAAATTATCAAGTGTATCAAAAAAATAGTTGAATGATAATTAATATATATATATAATTAAATATTAGGGTTTGACAAACAAGTCATGTATGACCCAAATATATGATAAACCAATATTACTCAATAATGTAGATCCGAGTTATGAATAAAACTTATATGAATTATATCCCATGAAGTGAGAATTATTTTTCAATAGTTTTATTTGGTATTAATTTTTAACTCCATAAGAATATATGAGAAAAATAATAATAAATTATAAAATATTTTAACTCATGCTAAATAATATTAAGAGTGATATCATGACAAAATAAATGAAAATTTAGTTACAAAAACTCATTACAAATGAGATAAAATTTTAAAAAAAACCCACCTATAGAAAATGAACTGATTTTACATTCAATTTACATGAAAAAATATATATTACTATGATATATTAATCCTCAATAAGTAATACATAGAATGGAAATCATGGTTCATAACAAAATAATAAATTAAAAAATCAGTGGTTGAGAAAACAATACCTTGTAGTCTGACAAAATTTTTAAAGAAAACCCATCGAATGCGGAATAATGTAATTCAAAAAACACGATTTAGATATAAATGTTGTTATTATATCTCAAATATATAGTATATGAACCATATAAATTAAATAATGTGACTAAATCTAATCTTTTCTAAAATATATGAATTTGAGATTAAATCCATTATATTTTTCCTAAATAATTCACCATGAGCATAATTTAATATTTTGAATATTCAATTATTATTTTTGTGTATTTTAATTAATACACTCAAAACCATGTTCTAACATGGAGTACGATTCTGAGGCCTGATCTGCCCGAAGAAAATGTATGAAATATATTACATATATTAAATATAACCAATACACAGTTTTCCTCTAAAACTGAGAAAACATAGAAATGGGGCCTTTGATTACGAATTGGAAGGAACCATTTAATTTTTTCACATGGGTGCTACCCAATGCATGATATTATAATTTTTGGTTTTAGTGATTTTTTTAAATAGTCATTGTGGGTGTATTTAAATAAAATAAATAAAATAATTTATTTAGTTTCTTATGTTTTGAAACAGAAACCCATTTCTCTTTTAAATATATGTTTATATAAATTCCTTAGGGATAGCCCCTCAAACACTAGAGATTTATGAAAAACTATTAGAGAACGTTTATTGATAGGGGATAATGGATGGATTTCAGATCTGGGAATTTTGAGGACACATAAACTGTGGATCTCAGCAATGATAGAACAAAACAGTTCTTAATCCATTATCGATCCAACCCTTGGTGTGGAATTTTTTAATTTTTATTTCTCCCCCTTTATTTATTCCTATGATCAACAAGAATTAGTTGATTATCAGATTGATTCAAGAATCATGTGTGTTGTAGGATTAGTTTTATTATGGGGGTTTTGTCTTGATATTTATATGTAGTTTTATTACATCGATTTTACATTATAATGGGAACTAACCGTGACTTACCTCGAAATTGATGGGGGTTCCCCTCTTGATCATTATTGTGATTTTATCTCCTATTTCTTCTATCATTTTGGTGATTTATAAATTGGAAAAATATTCATCATCCACCAATGAAATCAATCATTTCATACCGAATTCAAGGAGAAATAATTTTATATCACATATTACGAATTTCCATAGCTCAACTGTAATGAGATGAAAAAAGATTGATGAAGATCTGTCAATGTGGATACCAGATTTTCATGTTCTTTGGCACGCAATGTAAGACAACATATAAATCTGTTAAACAAGTGGATATAATGAGTATTTAATTTAATTTGGAGATTTACTTACTTGATGAGGATAGATTTATGATTTTCATATTGAAAATATCATCAGATCAAAGGTAAGTGGAACACCTAGGGCATGGAAAATAAGAAAAATATTTATATAAGAGTCTATGTTACACTGAATTTATGTTGGATATATGTGCCATGGGGGATCCCATCTCATTGTTGATCGGTTTTCTTTTCAAGAGTTATGGATCACACCCCATATGACCCTTATCACACATTGTCTGAACCCTTCATTGTGATTTTATGTGTACATTATATAGTACATGGAAAAGGTAAAATGTGCACAACCATATGGAATGAAGTCTTCTTGTATATGAACACTGTTTATTGTACATGGGCAGGTACATGCTCCCGACCTCAGTAAATGTACATAAGTATGAAATATAGTAAAAAAACCATGTGTCTCTACACACTATGTAAAATTCCATATGAATATTTATATGGAGACTAGAATCTTTGTGAGACTCACCACACAAGAAAGTAAGGGGATATTTTCACAGACCATTTACCCCTTGGTATATACCTTATACCACTTGTTTCATTCTACATAGCCCTCAAATGAGTTTTTGTCTCTTTGTTTTTTTAGTTTGGACCAATGTAAGTTGACTGTGTTATCATGGTCCTTTCCCTTGACGGTATAGTTCATCATTAAACACATGTAATTGGATTATGATGCCTTCTAGAGGTCGAGACTCAGATAGGGTTGTGGTGTCCCATTGTGAGACTACAATGTGATCCCCTATCATTAATTCTTCCCTATATGGACATTGGGAATTAATATAAACTCTATTATTAGGGATTTTATCCTCCACAAAGACGTCTATATCTATGGGGTTTTTTGAATCATTTTCATATGACCCCTACATAGTGGTTTGATCTAGATTGTGTTTATGGTGTCCCCCTTGCAGTTCTGGGAATGTCCCTTATCTATATATCATAGTCTTCCTAGACCATGGAGATTTCATTGGGTGAGGCCTAATGTGTTTTACTTTTTAATTGAGTGTCTCTGATTATATCTTCGATCGTGGAGTGGATTCTACTAGAATGAGCATTATGTCAAGAATAATCCGAGGGCTAACAGTTGGTTATAAACTATAGGTGGCATGGTGTCTTTCCTGAGTATATCTAGGATTTTCTATTATAAAATTATTGCAATATATTATATCAGTGTGACTATACGTGGTTCTTTGTGTTTAGTTTTATATTTTCATTCCTACCCAATATTGTTATACTCACCCATGTATGGACTATACCCACACGTGTCATGTCTTATAATGAAAATGGACCTTTTGATAGTTTCCTAGGAGAGAAAAGAGAGGGTAGAGTGTATCTGGACCTGTTAGAAATAGTTGTTTTACAAGAATCTATCTTTTGAATTATTCCTCTCCATTAGATCAACAACGACTCTTTAAATTTTTGGTTGGGATTTTATTCGAACACTTTTTTGTATACAGTTCTTAGATTTAATTCTATATTGTTGTTTCATAGAAGTATGCATGCACTATTTTAGATGTTTTATATTTTATCATTGTGTGGGAATAGATATATATGTGTGTATTGTCACATTTGTGTGGGGTCTTTGGGTAGTCACGGGTTAGACCTCGGTGGGTTGGGTCATGAAAGAGTGGTATCTGTGAAGTCGATTAAACTGTATGAGCAAAGTCTATCAGTTATGCTTAAGAAAATAGTGTATTGTATTTTGAGTTAATATTTTAGTGTAGGGACTCTTGTATTAGTGTAGTAGATAATATATCCACACACTATGACTCTGATCACCAGTATTTTGACTCAGTACATATAATCATTGGTTGTAGGGGAAACTATTATGTACGTGAATCATATATGTGTTATTGGGTTTTCTATGTCTTCATGAGTTAGCTACCAAAATATATTCTTTTGACTTTGGTACACCATTTTTATTTCATTATTCCTCCAAAAATATTTCTACATAGGATTCTATTTTATGATCATGAGGAAGATCCTCATAATGACGAGGCATCAATATATGGTCTTGTACGAGAGATAAAACCTCAAGGCTATTTACCAGCTATACCATCAACCATTGAGAATTAACTAAAACATGAGATACATGATAATGATTCAAACTACCTTAATTTGTTACATGAGTTATTGAAGAAACTACCTTCTATGTTTTAGGGTGAGACATACCCATATGTTCCTAATGACTATCAAGAGGATGTCACTCGAATTTTCCTTCATTCGAGGTCACCAAAAGATCATATATATATATTCTGGTTCTATCATCTTTAGGGATCCAAATTTAGATTTTGGTGACTGGTGAATCATTCACACTATGAGAATTGTTTCCCCGTGTCCTAATTTGAGAATCTCTTCAAGAAGATTTTTTATCCATCCCTATTGAGTTTAGTACACATATAGGTGATTTTTCATCTGCATTAGGTTGGTATTACTATGGATGATTAAAAATAAAGGTATAAACATCTTCCATGTTACTCCATAGATATAGTTTAGGGACCACTCTTCAAATCATGGACATTTAAATAGGTATTTCGTTGAGACAACAGTACATTACTGTTATATCATTTTATTTCCATGAATGATAGAGTTATTGAGTGACCCCTTTTGGTTGAAGGATTTCTATAATAGTAGTAACTAATAGTGGGAACCCATTAGATGAGACCTTTTAAGTAGTTATCTAACATGGTAATAGGGTTCAATGAATTTCATGAACATAAGGAGGTGATAAAATGTCATAGGTCATGTTTTGAAGGGCCCTCATGGTGGCTCAAATTAGATGAGGGAAATGCAGTGTTTCTCATGGGATGGTCAAGGTTATATGGATCCAAATTGCCCGAAACATCAAACCCATAGTCATGATAAGGTATATAGATCATATAGTCCAACATGGAGGCATGGTCAAGGATGTCTATAATGTGTATGATGTAAAAGAGGGGCTGATGGGGAAGCTGGAGGTGGTCAGAGGTTCGTCCTACTACCAGCACCATAACTAGGTAGTCTAGATGAGGCTAAGGTAGTTAGTGGACAAGGACGATACATATTACATGGTATGAAATAATATAACCCCAGGGACCCAAGGACAATATTAATGATATATGTATTTTATACATTAGTTTCAAAAAA